>JAJQQW010000004.1:1250000-1850000 GCA_025583905.1 Ia io | reverse complement strand
GGCGGGGCTCAGGGGTTGAGCGTCAACCTATGAACCAGGAGGTCACAGTTTGATTCCTGGTCAGGGCATGTGCCCAGGTTGCGGGCTCCATCCCCAGTGTGGGGCATGCAGGAGGCAGCCCATCGATGTTTCTCTCTCATTGATGTTTCTGTCTCTCTCTCTATCCCTCCCCCTTCCTCTCTCTCTAAAAATCAATAAAAACATATAAATAAATAAATAAATAAATAAATAAATAAATAAATAATAAATAATAATATACAAGGCAGTGCCAGCCCTAAGTAAAAGCAAGTGTGTGTGTGTGAGTGTGAGTGTGAGTGTGTGTGTGTGTGAGTGTGTGAGTGAGTGTGTGTGTGTGTGTGTGTGTGTGTGTGTGTGTGTGCATGCCTCACACTCACTCCAGGGGGAACTCTGAGATGTTGACCTGCTGTGAGATGGGTAGCAGCGCCACCAAGGGCCCCTCCTGGCCACGCTCCGCAGCCAGCAGTGCCTGGGAGAGATGGAGGAGATCCGTCTGCAGACCCCGCGGGGCAAGCACCCCCAGGGGAAGGACCAAGGCTCTCTGCACCTCCCCAGTGTCCTCTCCGAAGCCACCCGGCCAGGGGCGGTGGAGGTGTTTGTCAGCAGGTCTGACGGGCTCCCTGCACCCCGCACCCCGCAGGAGCCAGGCCTCACCTGGCACCGGCGCCCGGTGCCCAGCGGGTTAACGTGCGCAGAGCCAGGCAGGTTGCATTCCTGTCTGTTAGATTCACAGCTGTATGTGGAACACAACAGACTGTGAAATGCAATAAATCTGGAGTTGCCCCTCAATTTCAAGCAATAATAATTAGCAAATTAAAATAGAAATGTCACCACAAACCCATAAAAGTTCTTAAGTGCAGGATGGGGAAGTCTCTCAGGAACAGAAATGGCTTTTGTCCGTGTAACACCCGGGGCCGACGGGCTGTCAAATGTTCCTCGAGACGGCCATTGGGCCTGCAGAGCCCGCGCGGCACTGATGAATCCCGGGTCGGCCGCCGTTCCGTGTCAGCGAGCTAACATAACTGTGTAATCAAGCCTGCTTTATGGGGCCTGTAATACGTGGACAGCGGCTGGAGCCATCGCTCTAACAAGGCCGAGGGGAGCGGAGAGCCTGCCAGCCAGCCGCAGCTCGGCTTCCTCGTGGCCAGCACCCTGGCCGCCAAGCATCCGTGTGGCCAAATGAGGGTAGGCCTGGGAAATCACGCGCAAATCGAGCACCATCTGGCTGGCATTTGGGGGAGCTGGAACCAAAGAGCTGGAACCAAACCCTGGCTCGCTCACGGCAGCATCTCCCATGGAGGTCCCCCAGGCACCTCTGACACTCCGCTCCAAGTGCCCGCCGCTTTCCCAATTGCAAAAATCCCATCTCGAAAACCCAGGCTTTCCTGAGACCATCAAATGGTGGCGTGGCCATCCACATGACGCAAAGGGTGCTTTGTATCCGTAAGTCATCGAGCCAGAGCTTTCGTCTCTGACTGCACAGTGAGGACCGGACGGAGCCTCCTGCCGGGAACAAAGCGAGGCTGACACGCCCCAGGCTGTGCAGGGCGAGTGGGCAAGCTGCAGACCAGGACCCCACGCATAGTTCCAGTGTCAAGGCCGGAAGGCTCAAGACCCAGGAAGAGCCAGTGTTTCAGATTTAAAAAAAAAAAAAAAAAAAAAAAACAGACTTTTTACCCTCGCCGGTTTGGCTCAGTGGGTAGAGCATCAGCCCGTGGACTGAAGGGTCCCAGTTTCAGTTCCAGTCAAGGGCACGTCCCTTGGTTGCAGGTTCTCCAGCCCCGGTCTCTCTCACATGAATGCTTCTCTCTGTCTCTCCCTCTCCCTTCCACTCTCTCTAAAAGTGAATGGGAAATGTCCTCAGGTGCGAATAGCTTTTGCTTGTGTTTTTCAATAGTGGACTCTTCCGTTGCTTGGGGCGTGGTTCGTCCAGGTATGGCCTGAGCACGGTTGTTAGGAATGCAACAGCTTATGTGATAAGGACGGTATGTGTGTTTCTCTCCATCTTCTTGAAACTCCTCATGCTTTGCTGCACTAGCTTCACCCTGGAGACCCACACTGCCTTTGCGCCACACAGAGGCCTGGGAGGGGCGCTCTCCGTGGTCCTGAAGGACAGGTGACCGCCTTTGGCCCACCCAGAGGCCTGGGCGCTCTCCGTGGTCCTGAAGGACAGGTGACCGCCTTTGGCCCACCCAGCAGCTGGGGGTGCTCTCCGTGGTCCTGAAGGACAGGTGGGATGAGGGCAGTTGGTTCCGGGCTTGGCTGGTGCTGGCAGGGCTGCCTCTCGTTAACCGCCCCCTTTCGTTTTCCAGATGCTCTGGTAGCTATAAAGCCGCCCTAAGAGTCTTTCTGGACCCAAATCAAGAATGTATTGATCCCCCATAAACAACGTGCATGCCAGGAGAGAAGGGCTACGCATGCCATCGCCCTCAAGCGTCACTCACAAATGTCCCAATGATGTCCGTCCTTTTCAAGAAGAGACTTTTGGCCTGAGGACTGGAGGGTCCCGGGTTCGATTCTGGTCGAGGGCACATGCCTGGGTTGCGTGCTCGATCCCCAGTAGGGGGCATGCAGCAGGCAGCCGATCAATGATTCTCATCATTGATGTTTCTATCCCTCTCTCTCCCTCTCCTTTCCTCTCTGAACTCAATAAAAAATACACATATTTTTAAAAAAGAAGAAGAGACTGATGGCTCTGTCTGGACAGCTCATTTGGTTAGAGTGTTGTCCCAATACTCCATGATTGCGGATTCAATCCCCAATCAGGGCACATAAAAGAATCAACCAATAAATGCATAAGTAAGTGGAACAACAAATATCTATGTCTCTCTCTCTTTCTCTCCCTCTCTCTCTCTCTCTCTCTCTCGCTCTTCTCTCTCCAATCAATACGTTTTTTTAAAAAGAGAGAAAAGGCTGATGTTTTCCATTCTCACTCCTCTATCCATCCTTGCCAGAAGGTCTCTCTGCTCCCAAATTTGCCTGCATCTTGCATCTTTGGGGCGTGCATCTGCCCAGGCGTTGTTGGACAGGACTCCTTTGACGGCCTCCTCTCAGGCATGCTGGGATTCCCTTTAGCCTAGACGTCATCATGGCTCAGGAAAACAGGTGAGCCTGGGATAGAAAGCCCCGTCCAGTTCCAACCTGCAAGTTGGCGAGGACTGCCTTCCTAAAGAAGCCTGTCCCCTGATGCTCGGTCCCGCCAGGCTGTTTAATGCCTACAACACTTACCACAAAATGCCTGTGTCACTCACTAACCGTTGAGCCCTATAAAGCAGGGACCTTGCTTTCCGCATCCACTGAAGTATTCCAAATACCTAACAAACCCTGACATATGGTGGACAGCCAGTAAACGTTTGTTAAATGAATAGATTGGGCTGTAAACGCTTATGGGAAGTCCAGAGCCACTGGAAGGCTCCTGCCTGGAACAAGTCCCATGCGTTGCTCCCCCTGTATTCGGAGTGGCAGGCTTCCAACTTTGTCTCAGGCGCTGCCCTGAATGCCCAGGGGTGGGTACCTGGACCTTGCCCCTCCTCGGTCAGAATAAGTCATTTTTGCCTGTTTTATATATTGTGATTCCATGACAATTTTTGTTCAGAAAAAAAAAAAGGAATATCATTGTTTTTTAAATGTCTACAAGCCACTTATCTAGGCTTAAATTGAGAAAGAAATGGTGCCATTTTAACGAGGTATTTTTGCAAAACCAAAACAGACACCCTTTAAGATCTCACACTTGGAGTCTGTGTAATATCCCTGCATGTTAGGAAAGCATTACAAAGCAACGAATTTGTTTTGTTGTATGTTTTTACTGATTTTAAAGAGAGAGGAAGGGAGAGGGATAGAGAGATGGAAACACTGATCAGCTGCCTCCTGCCCATCCCTACTGGGGATCAAGCCCACAAGCCGGGCATGTGCCCTGACCAGGAATCCAGCCAATGAGCCCTTGGCTCATGGTCAAGGCTCCACCACACACCGGCAAGGCTAAGCAATGAATCTGTTGATTCTGGAGTCGAGGTAGGAGGTTGGACAAGAGGATCTCTATCTTATTTAATTGGTGCCTCTCTCTTCTGCTCTCATCAAAGGCTGTGCAGAATCATGCTGCCACAGAGAAAGCAAAAGAAAAGTACAAAAGAGGTGGCCGAGGCGGCTGAGCAGTGCGGCCCCTACAGAGAATGGAATATGCTGGAGGCCGCAGCGATGACAGGCAGGTGCCCGGGAGCCAGCGGTCACACGCCCCTGCCGTGGAGAGTGGGGACAGGACCGGCAGCCAGGGCTCCTGCTTCCCCCACTCTGCCTCCGTCGTGAGGGGCCTGGGCCTTCCCGAGGGATCACCCCATCACGGAGCAGCACAGACCCGCTCCCCTTGCCAGGTGACCAAACTCACGGAAATGATGTCTTTCACAGCTACTGACCCACCTTGTGGGGGGTGACGGAGGGACTTAGACCACGCCCCTTTCTCCCTCGCTCAGTCCCCCTGGCGGACAGGGGCACGCAGGTGTGGGACAAAGTGCCCCAAGCACAGGATCCAAGGCAGGATTCTCAGCGTGGCTCCTGGACTCACTGAACTTTACAAAGTGGTGAATTCGGTGCTGAAAACAGAGTGAATAGCTCTTCTCAGAGGAAACCCCCCCCCTCCCATGAAGGCAGGGGTCATGAGTCCAGATGGGGCGTTAGCTCCACAGAGGGCCAAGCCTGGTCCCCTGGGAGAGAGCACCTGGCTAACTGCTGAGTTTCATCACCACATGATCATCCTTCACAGCCCCAATGCAATGCGACAGGACAGCAGCGACCAGCCAGCAGCGAGGCGGGAACTGGGTCACGTCCTGGGCTCCCGCGGGGAAATGCTAGCGCTGCCCTTACAAAAGCAGGAGAGAGAACCTCCTGCACCCACGCTCCTCGACCTCAGATCTTCCTGTGTAGCAGCCCCATCCAGCATCCACCGGTCTTAGCACGCCCAGCCAGCCTCCCCGGGACACCCGCTGCCCCCCGGGGTGGCCATTCCCTCTCTGAATACCTCTCACTTGGAGGAGTGCCCGCCTTTTATCAGAAGAAAACCAGTTTCTCTGAAACCTCAGTCCTGCCTCTGAGGTCACAAAGAGAACACAGCGGTTTTCCATCTTCACCCTCCAACATTCAAAGGCAGCCACTCCCCACCTTCTCTTTTCCAGGGCAAACACTGCTGTTGCACAGCCTCTTCAGAGCCTGTTGGATGTGGAGATGATGGTGTTACGTGTCGCAGACCCCCAAGGCATTGCAAATATGCCCAACCCAGTAGGGAACGCCGTGAGACCGACCAGTTTGGAACACAGTAGGACCGACCAGTATAGAACATGGTAGGACCCACTGGTATGGAACACAGTAGGACTGACCAGTATGGAACATGGTAAGACTGACCAAGATGAAGCATAGTAGGACCAATTAGTATGGAACACACTGAGACCCAGCAGTATGGAGCACAGTAGGACTGACCAGCATGGAACACAGGAGGACCGATTATTTTGCAACACAGTAGGACTGACCAGCATGGAACACAGTAGGATCCACCAGTTTGGAACACAGTGAGACTGACCAGCGTGGAATACAGGAGGACTGACTAGTTTGCAACACAGTAGGACTGACCATTTTGGAACACAGTGGGACCAACCAGTATAGAACACATTGAGAATGACCAGAATAGCACACAGTGGGACCAACCAGTATGGAGCACAGTAGGACCAACCAGCATGGAACACAGTAGGACCCACCAGTATGGAACACAGTAGATCCAACAGTAGAACATAGTAGGACTGACCAGTTTGGAACACAGTAGGACCCACCAGTTTGGAACAGAGTAAGACCAACTAGTATGGAGCACAGTGGGACTGACTAGTTTGGAACACAGTAGGACCCACCAATTTGGAACAGAGTGAGACTGACCAGCATGGAACACAGTGGGACCAACCAGTATGGAACACATTGAGATTGACCAGTATAGAACATAGTAGGACTGACCAGTATGGAGCACAGTGGAACCCACCAGTATGGAACACAGTAGGACTCACCAGTATGGAACACAGTAGGACTCATCAGTATGGAACACAGTAGGACTCACCAGCATGGAACACAGTAGGACCCACCAGTATGGAACACAGTAGATCCGACCAGTATGGAACATAGTAGGACTGACCAGTTTGGAACACAGTAGGACCCACCAGTGTGGAACACAGTAGGACTGACCAGTATGGAGCACAGTAGGACCCACAAGTGTGGAACACAGTAGGACCCACCAGTATGGAACACAGTAGGACTGACCAGTAGGGAACACAGTGAGACCGTGAGCAGCCAGATTCAGGCACTCCAGCTCAAATGCTTTCCGGCCTGTTGAGTTTCTAGAACCTGCTTTTCTCCCAACGGGAACGGCTTCTTCTCTGGAGCCTCCCCCACGCCCCATGATTCCTCACACAGCCCCGTGCTGTGCATCACCAGCCTGCAGCCTCTGTGCTGAGCTGTCTGGATGAGAGCTGGAGACAGGCAGCTGCCCCCGCAGCCCCCGAGGGCTCGTCCCTGCTTGACTCAAAGCAAACTGCACAGGCTCCTTTCCTTCCAGATCAACTCCACTGGCCAATGGCCACTCGCCCGCTTTCCTGAAGGCAGAGCAGGTCCCAGAGTCATAAGGCTCCCAGTGGGTGGGGGACCCTCATTCATGCCCCAAACCTTCCAGTGCCCTGCAGAGAGCCTCAGCCCAGGAAGACCGCTCTCCCTCCTTCTGCAACGCCCTCTCCTGGGGCAGGGGCAGGGACTCCAAAGGCGGCTGTCAGTCACTATGTCCATCATGGCCCGGGGGTGAGGAGGCACCAACAAGGTCATGGATGAGGGCTGAGCCGGGCTCTGCTGTCTGAGCGCATCCCTGCCTCTCAGCCCTCCCAGCTCTCCCCTGGGACCAGATTTCACTCCTCAGGACCCGGGCAGACATCCCCTCTCCTGTAACAGACCCCTAAAGGCAGCCACATCCCTCCTGGGCTGGCACTTCTGAAAACAAGTGAGTCGTGCTGTGACTAAAATAGGGCCCAGCCCTGGCTGGTGTGGCTCAGTGGATAGAGCATCGGCCTGTGGACTGAAGGTTCCCGTGTTCGATTCCAGTCAAGGACACATGCCCAGGTTGTGGGCCAATCAAGTATTCTCTCTCATCATTGATGTTTCTATCTCTCCCTCTTCCTCCCTCTCTGAAATCAATAAAAATATATTTTTTAAAAATAAAATTAAAATGGGGCCCAAAGGTGGCAGGAACCGGCTGCCCCGTGGCTTTATGTGCCCTTCGGGATGGCCGTAAAGGAAACAAGCCGTGACATATCTCGCTGCATCACGGCTGCCCTACGGCCACTTCCCGCGGTGAAAACGGCTGTCCAAGCAGATCTTACGTTTCCCTCGGGGCTGGGTGAGAGCTCTCACGAGGAGGAGACGCCACGGACTCTGGAGGCGGGTGGAGGGCGCCCCCTGCGAGGTCAGGGGGCTGTGGGCGTGTCCTGTGTCTGAGGCTTGAAGGTGCCTCTGGCCTGGAACCCCCCAAAGGGGAAGCCATGGGGGCCCTCGAATTTAGAGCTAAAGGATGACCCAGGTCCAGGGACAGCGATGGAAATAAAGGCGGGGGGCGGTCATGGACACCCGGCCTCACCCAATGCCTCCCTGGCCCCCCATCCCTGCCACAGAGCCCTCCCCCTCCCACACCACCAGCTAGCCCAGCACCTGGCCGCCCCTCAGCATGGGGGGGGGGAGGAGTTGCCACCGTTGGGTGGATTTGGCACTTCCTTTGTTATTTATTTTTTTATAATTAGGGATGGAAATCATCTAAAACCTTTACCAGTACACGATCTAAATGTTTAAACCACCTGCAAGCATTTGTTTATTGCTATTTATATTTATATGGATTTATTATTATATTAAATTCAATTTTGTTTTAATATCAATTAAATTAAGAAAATGCATTAATGCTAAAGGGTGTATTAAGTGTTAAACTATTAAATTATATTTACATTTGACATCATTACACGCTCACAGGAAGCTGCAGGAATAGAACGAGAGGTTCCAGGGTACCGGGCCCTCCCCACAGCGGTAACTCCTTTCACAGCTACAGCACAAAACCCTCCGGAGAGAACCCACCCCCGCCGCCGCCCGGCTCTGCATGCCAGCCTCACCTGGCGCCCGCAGGCAGGGCCCACCGTGTGCTAAACATATGACCTTCCGCACACGGGAACTCCTCACCAGCGTGGACGAGAATGGATCTGGGATGGCCAAGACCTGGGTGAGACCAGGTGAGGGTGGTGGAGGCTGCGGGCCACCTTCCAGAGCTGAGGCCGACTCACCTAACTTCAGAGCCACCCCAGACCCCACCCACTCCGCTTCACCCCTCCCCACCTCCCACAGTCACCGCCCTAACTTCCCACCTCCATCCATCCCGCCATGGAGAAGTCCAATCTTGTCTTCATCAAGAGTTTTTATGTCCACCCTAGCCAGTGTGGCTCAGTGGATAGAGCGTCAGCCTCCAAACTGAAGGGTCCCGGGTTCGATTCCGGTCAAGGGCACATGCCCAGGTGGTGGGCTGGATCCCCAGTGTGGGGCGTGCAGGAGGCAGCCGATCCATGATTCTCTCTCATCGTGGATGCTTCTCTCTCTCCCTCTCCCTTCCTCTCTGACATCAATAAAATACCTTTTTTTATGAGTTGTGTTTCTCAGTGAGATGGGACGACGGGTCTTCCCTGGTTGGGGCCCCCTCCCCAGGTGACCTCAGTACAGGTGATTAAATGGCCGTGGGGACCCCTTCCTGCGGGCTTTAGAAGAGGGGCCAGGAAGACGGAAGCAGCCACACTGCAGACAGCGGGCCGTTTTCCCGTTAACGCCCCCCCTCCCCTCCCCTCCCCTCCCCTCCCCACCCCACCATCAGCATACAGTGTTTGGGGACCAGCCCCCTCTGCCTCCTGCTCCTGGGGTTCCCATTAAAGCCACGCCACGTGCAGGGCAGCCCTGGGGCCACAGTGGGACATCCCGCCCCCTGCCCTATAGAGCACCGCCCACCCGTCACGGCCTGGGGGAGCCAGGCCCTGGCTCAGGCCGAGCGGTGCCTCCCCCCTCGGGTCCCTTTGCCTCCTTCTTGAACCTGCCGAGGACCCCAGCTCATGTCCCCCCATCTCCCAGGCTGCCCACAGCACCCTGAGAATGGAGTCCCTGGCTTCTCCCTGTGGCTCACAGACTAGCTGATGGTTTTCGGATCCCCTCAGCCACCCGTGTCCATGGCAACAGCAGCCGGCAGCCCTCCCACCTCCGCCGTCTTTTCTAATCCCGGCTCCAAAGGGAACAAAGACCACTGGCCTCCCCTGGACCTCAAGCGTCCCCTGAGATCACAGGCGAGCGAGGTGCGCAGACGCTGCCCTCAGAGCAGCCGTCGGGGCTGGGCCGCTGCCGGTGGGACACCCAGTATTAGGTGCACACGCCGGACATTGTCGGAGAGGAGTCGGCTCCGGGTGGGAGCAGGGGAGGGCGGTGCGTGAATTATAAATACAGTTAAATTCTATGAACGTCCCACCACTGTGCTGTAGACCTAATGTAGAATAATATAGAGTGTCAAATGTAATTGTAAATTATAAATAAATAAAATTTCAAAAATAAGTAGAGTTAAAACCACACAGCAGGGGCTCCATCGGTGGGAAGGGGGGCCATTGGGGGCCTCGCCATCCGTAATGAGCAGCACATTCTGACAGCCATTCCAGGGGCCACCTGGACTCCCTGAGTGCCTGAGCTGAGCTCCAACACCCAAGCGCCTGGAGCATCAGTGAAGGCAACTGTATCAGCGATGGTGACTGTATCCGTGACAGTGACTGTATCCGTGAGGGCAACTGTATCCGTGACAGTGACTGTATCAGTGAGGAGACTGTGTCAGCAAGGGTGACTGTGTCCGCGATGGTGACTGTGTCCGCGATGGTGACTGTGTCTGCGATGATGACTGTGTCTGCGATTGTGATTGTGTCCACGATGGTGACTGTGTCTGCGATGGTGACTCTGTCTGCGATGGTGACTGTGTCCGCGAGGGTGACTGTATCAGTGACAGTGACTGTGTCCGCGATGGTGACTGTGTCCGCGATGGTGACTGTGTCAGTGATGGTGACTGTGTCTGCGATGGTGACTGTGTCTGCGATGGTGACTGTGTCCGCGATTGTGATTGTGTTCGCGATGGTGACTGTGTCTGCGATGGTGACTGTGTCAGTGATGGTGACTGTATCCGTGAGGAGACTGTGTCCGCGAGGGTGACTGTATCAGTGACAGTGACTGTGTCCGCGATGGTGACTGTGTCCGCGATGGTGACTGTGTCAGTGATGGTGACTGTGTCTGCGATGGTGACTGTGTCTGCGATGGTGACTGTGTCCGCGATGGTGACTGTGTCTGCGATGGTGACTGTGTCCGCGATGGTGACTGTGTCCGAGATGGTGACTGTGTCCGCGATGGTGACTGTGTCCGCGAGGGTGACTGTGTCTGCGATGGTGACTGTGTCCGCGATGGTGACTGTGTCTGAGATGGTGACTGTGTCCGCGAGGGTGACTGTGTCCGCGATGGTGACTGTATCAGTGAGGAGACTGTGTCCGCGAGGGTGACTGTGTCTGCAATGGTGACTGTGTTTGCGATGGTGATTGTGTCTGCGATGGTGACTGTGTCCGCGATGGTGACTGTGTCCGCGATGGTGACTGTGTCCGCGATGGTGACTGTGTCCGCGATGGTGACTGTGTCTGCGATTGTGACTGTGTCAGTGATGGTGACTGTGTCTGCGATGGTGATTGTGTCCGCAATGGTGACTGTGTCTGCGATGGTGATTGTGTCCGCGATGGTGACTGTATCAGTGAGGTGACTGTGTCTGCGATGGTGACTGTGTCCGCGATGGTGACTGTGTCCGCGATGGTGATTGTGTCCGCGATGGTGACTGTGTCCGCGATGGTGACTGTGTCTGCGATGGTGACTGTGTCTGCGATGGTGACTGTGTCCGCGATGGTGACTGTGTCTGCGATGGTGACTGTGTCCGCGATGGTGACTGTGTCCGCGATGGTGACTGTGTCCGCGATGGTGACTGTGTCCGCGATGGTGACTGTGTCCGCGATGGTGACTGTGTCCGCGATGGTGACTGTGTCCGCGATGGTGACTGTGTCCACGATGGTGATTGTGTCCGCGATGGTGACTGTGTCCGCGATGGTGATTGTGTGTGTCCGCGATGGTGACTGTGTCCGCGATGGTGACTGTGTCCGCGATGGTGACTGTGTCCGCGATGGTGACTGTGTCCGCGATGGTGATTGTGTCCACGATGGTGACTGTGTCAGTGATGGTGACTGTGTCAGTGATGGTGACTGTGTCCGCGATGGTGACTGTGTCCGCGATGGTGACTGTGTCCGCGATGGTGACTGTGTCCGCGATGGTGACTGTGTCCGCGATGATGACTGTGTCCACGATGGTGACTGTGTCCGCGATTGTGATTGTGTTCGCGATGGTGACTGTGTCTGCGATGGTGACTGTGTCAGTGATGGTGACTGTATCCGTGAGGAGACTGTGTCCGCGAGGGTGACTGTATCAGTGACAGTGACTGTGTCCGCGATGGTGACGGTGTCCGTGATGGTGACTGTGTCCGCGATGGTGACTCTGTCAGCAAGGGCAATTGTATCAGTGACAGTGACTGTCTCCGCGATGGTGACTGTATCAGCGATGGTGACTGTGTCCGCGATGGTGACTCTGTCAGCCAGGGCAACTGTATCAGTGACAGTGACTGTATCCCACCCCCACCCCCCCGAGCCTTCCCAGCAACTCCAGGCCCTGGCTGTGTTCATGGGGATCTCCAGTCGCTGGAGGGAGGCCCTGCCCTCCCACGACACTCACTCCCCTGGGGACACTAATTCATGTTATAAAGCTGTCCTCCACGTTAAACCAAATCTAACGCATTAAGACTCCAAGCCACTCAAGTTCGGGGAAGACATAATTGCGTCGTTGGATTTGCTCACCAAGAGGTCAGACGGAAAGGTCGCGGTTCTCTTAAAAATATTCTGCCGACTTTTTCATTTTATTTGAATGTTATCCTTTGCCTTTTCAGAGGAAGGGTTTTTATTTGTCTGAAATCGGGGGTTACTGCCTTTGACCTTCTCTTTATGGCAGGTAATCAAATGGCCGGGCCGAGGACAGCCGTGGAATTGGAGGATTGCAGAACTGATGGAGGAGGAACGTGGTGATGATGGGAGTGAGAGAGACGGGGGCAGAGAGGAGAACGTGACCAGGGTGGACTCCGGGCTTGTCGGCGCACCCATCCCGCCCAGCACCAGCGCAAGGGAGGACTTCGCTGCGTGGATGTTGAATACGGAAGTGGGCGAGTGAACGGCTCCACGGTCGGGCAGCCATGGGGCCAGGGGGGTGGTCCCATAAAGCACCTCGCTCAGTGCCTGGCGCGGGGCCATTGCTGGTCACTGCTGGCTATTTTTATGGGTAGCATCCTCGTCCCGGTCTCACCGTCGAGGACATGGTGGCTGAGAAGGAAGCGCTGTGTCAGCCCTCAGGGTGGCTCACCCCTAACCCTTCCTTTCAACACACGGCAGGCGCCTGGCTGCAACGCCAGCCTCCCTCTCCCGGTCACGTGTGCGTCCATCCGGGTTGTGGGTTGAATTGTATCCTCAGAAGGATTTGTTAGAGCCCTAACCGTGTGGCTCAGTGGATAGAGCCTCGGCCCTGGGACTGAAGGGTCCCGGATTCAATTCCTATCCAGGGCATGTACCTCGGTTGCAGGCTGGATCCCTGGCCCTGGTCGGGGCACATGTGGGAGGCAACCAATGGATGTGTCTCTCTCAGATCGATGTTACTCTCTGTCTCTCCCCCTCCCTTCCACTCTCTCTAAAATCAATGGGGAAATATCCTCGGGTGAGGAGTAACATACAAATAAGGTAAAACAAGGATTTGTCCCAGCCCGAAGCCCCGGAACCGGTGCATGTGCCCTTATGTAGAAGTGGGGTGTCTGCAGATGTCATCAGGTAAGATGAGTCCCACCAGGCCTGGGGGCGCACCCAACCGATGACGGTGTCCTTATAGGAAGAGGGAAATCGGGACACAGACACACGAAGGGGCAAGTCCGTGTGAGGACGCAGCAGAGACTGGAGCGGCGGCAGGATCGCTGGCTGCAGGCTCCTCCTGGCCCCGGTTTCAGGTTCCGGCCTCCGGAACTGACTCATTTCCGGGGTGTCCGCCGCCAGCTCCTAGCGCTCGGCCAGCACAGCCGCGGAGGAGGACGCAATGGGTGGCTCAGTCCACAGGCACCGGCACGGCTGGTGTGCCCGGCGCTCGCGGAGCAGGAGAGAAGACACAGCGGTCCTGCCTGCCGCGGGCCCGTGCGCGCTGTGTGCCAGGAGCGCGGGGCCGCGGGTGAAGCTACTGCGCGGACATCCCTGAGCCGTGGGTCCGTCCAGGAGGACACGCAGGCTGTGCCGAGGAAGGGCCATGGGGCCTGATGCAGGTCAGGTCAGGCGCAGCGGGCTCTCCCCCGCAGCCTGGTGCGTGGGCGCAGCCTGCCAATAGCATCGTTATTACAGGAGAAACGCGCTCCGCTCACCTAGGCAGCATCGCTCAGTGAAGGCCTTTTTTCCAGAAGAGACCCGGGAGGCAGTGGTCCCCATGTGGCCTGACCCAGAGAGGGCCGTGAGGGATGGTCCCGGGCGATGGGCTGCACCACGCGATGTGCATTTGCCAGAAGGGTCCTGGGCTTAACCAGCCCTGAGGAACACGGTCCCCCTGGACCAGTTGGACCTGCACGGAAGCGGGTTTGCGACATAAAAAGGCCCGCCCGCACCCAGGACCTCGGACCCAAACGAGGCCCAGTGGCGACGACCGTCCTGTCTATCGTGGGAGAAACCAGGGCCAGCGGTGCCCCTAAGGGAGGCCTGAGGACCACAGCCCAGCCCAAAGGGGCCCAATACACACTGACTGACAGCCGGCCCCTCCAATCAGAAGACTGGCTTCCCCCTACACCTCCTGGGTCTCAGGACCAATTAAGAGACAAACCTTCCCACTAGGCAGGCCCACATTCAGGACAATCCTTTGTAAACTGTAGACGAAAGCTCCGTGGTAATAAATCTTTGTCTCGATGGCCCTCCCAGGCTCTCCAATAGCCTCTAACTTCGGGACACGGTAAGAGACGAACCCACAGGCCCCCCCGTTCCCACCCCCACTGCAGCGGGGGTGAGACGTGAGGGGTCTCCGTGGGGGAGGCTGCCAGAGCATCTTAGCCAGCCGCCAGGCCCTATGTCTCCCCAGCTCCCCCCACCCTGCGGGAACCCTCAGTTCACCCCCAGGCGCATTTCCAGCCTTCGTGACTGTGGCCTGCCCTGTGCATGGAGGACTCAGGGATCCAGCTCTGGGGCCCTGGACACTGTCCTGTAAACACAACCTGAAACCGTGGGGCGCTGGGAGGGCTCCCCCATAGCTCACGCTGTCCCCCAGCTCTCACACCCGTGTTCCTGCCCGGCACGCAGCAGGAAGAGGCCGCGGCGTCCCCACCTGCCCAGCGTGCTGCTGACTCGGGGACCCAGGCTCCCGGCCTCCCATTTCTCCCCGTTAACGTTCATCTTGTCAGAATCGATCCTGTCGCTGGAGGCAGACAGGGCTGCTTTCAATCCTGGTTCTGTCGCCTGGAGTTCCTCCCGGCTCTGAGCTGTCACGGAGCCGTGTGGGAGGCAGCGGGGTGTGGACCGGGCCAGCCCCTACGTGCGAACCTGATGCGCGCATGGCGAGATTCCCGGCCCTCAGCGAGTTACGGGGCTTGGCAGTGCCTCGGTTTCCTGGAATGTAAATGGGGGGGTGGGTTAGTGTGACACCGGACGAGGGAAAGCCTGGGAGGCTCGTTAACAGAGGGTTTCATCCAGGGCTGGCCTCTTCGGAGAAGGGGAAGCTCTGAAATCGGCATCGAAAGCCCGCATCTGCCCGGCCGGCGTGGCTCAGTGGGTGAGCATCGACCTATGAACCAGGAGGTCACGGTTTGATTCATGGTCAGGGCACATGCCCGGGTTGTGGGCTCCATCCCCAGTGCAGGGTGTGCAGGAGGCAGCCGATCCATGACTCTCTCTCATCATTGATGTTTCTCTCTCTCTCCCTCTCCTTCCTCTCTGAAATCAATAAAAATATTTTTTTAAAAAAGCAAAGACCAGGTCTCCAACTGCACCCAAGTCATCGGAGAAAATCTACTCTCGGAACAGGCCGAGGTGAGCGCCCGCGGGTCTCACTGGAGACCGCCTCCCATGACCAGCTGGCACTGCCAGCCTCAGCGAGGCCCGCCTCTGACTAGCAGGGACGGCCACTGGGCCGGAGGCGCACAGAGGATGCGCTGCAGGAGAGACTCCTGGGGGAGGGCCCCCAGCAGCAGGACCCTGATGCGCTGAGCCCTGGCTTCCGGGGGGCGGGTCTGGCCTCCCCTCCAGCCACACACACACACACACACACACACACACACACACACAGTGGGGCCAGAGGATCTCAGCGGGACCAGAGCAGCTCCCACGGTGCACGGAGCAGATGCCAGGCTGGGCCAAGCAAGCGCTGTCACTGTCTCACTGGCAGGGGCTGACCTCATTCTCCCGTTCTCAGGGGGCCACTCAGAACCTCCATTTCTTCATCTGAAAGGTGGGAATGATGGAACGTCGTCCCCCAGGAAGGGTTAGTGAGAATTAACTGCGTGCACACGCACACACACACACACACGCACACGCACATGGTACATACAGAAGAGTGACAGGCTGGAGTGTAAGTACCACCAGGTACCCCCCCCCCGCCGTGTGGCTGGGAAGCCGTGGCACTTGGGAGGGGGGGAGCCAGCTTCCACTGGTGAGGGGCACAGCCGGATTCCACCCAGGAGCCCCGCCCCAGCCCCCACCTGTCACTGCTGCCCCCTAAGTGACTAGGAGTGCGCGTGGGAGGACCCACTCCCGAAGCCCGAGGCACCCGGTTCCTCTGGCGGCACGTGCTGGCTGAGGGAGGGTGCCGGCACCCCCACCCCGCGCTGCCCCCCTCACAGCCCCACTGAAGCGCATCTTCAGTCCAAAGGAATCCGTGATCAATGCACTCTCTGGGGCGTCCAGGCAGCAAAGACTAGAAAACATCTTCACGCCCCGACAACTCAGTAACCGAGCCGCGCGGAGGCTGGGGCTGCTCAGACCAGATGTCAGTGGCTTTGGGGAGGAGGTGGAAGGCCTGATGGCGCCCCCAATTCCCCGCCCACCAGGTCAGGCATTGGTGTGGGACCCACAGAACAGGGTCCAGGAACCAGGAGGGAGGTCAGCTGGGACGGAGGTGGGCGGGGCTATGACAGAGGTGGGTGTGGGCTGTGACAGAGGTGGGCGGGGCTGTGATGGATATGGGTGGGGCTTAGATGGAGGTGGGCGGGGCCCCGGTGAGTGACATGCATCTCTTGTTCTGCACCCAGGCCACCCTGTTAATTTAGCAGCACTTGGGCCTGGGGGCCACTCAGGTCACCATTCCCAGCACCGGCTCCGGGCCCTCAGCCCGCAGGGGCAGCGCCAGTCATCCTGTCCACTCTGGCTGGAGGTGGCAGTGACCACAGGGCAGGAGAGCTGGGCGGGCGTCGGGGAGGGAAGTGGGAGCCTGGGTGGGTGTCGGTGGGAGAGACGTCGGGTAATTTAAGTCTGAGACCCAGTCCCCTCACTCTCCTCGCCCCCAAGCCCGCCTGGACAGGTCTCAGCACACTCAGCAGCGCCCCCTCCTGGCCCTGCCAGGCTCCCAGGAAAGGAGAAGCCGGGAGGGGCAGGGCTGGCGGCCCTCCAGGAGGGCTTTCCAGGCAGAGGGAGAGGCGGGGCCCGGGGCCATACAGCGTCCCAGAGGCGTGGAGGGCTGCAGGGAGGGCGCCCCTAGCTGGACACCAGCCTACGGGATGCAGAGGTATGAGCGACCAAACCCGCATAAACACAGGCTCTGTCCGCTGGACGGCGGGGGAACCAGGTTTGGGGACAGGAAGTCCCTCGTGGGTGTGAGACTCAGTTTCCCCAATGGCCCCAGAGGGGAGCACTGAGGCCCCAGCTCCATCCCCGGGGCCGGGACGTGTTGGTGGGAATGGGGACTGTGGCTCAGGGTGAGCCCGACCCAGGAGGCATCGCCACGGAGGAGCGCCGTCCACGCGGGACCGCAAAGGGCGCTGCCTCAGGGATCACTATGTCGTGCCCAGGCGCCACTTCATTTTTTTATTTTATTTTTTTATTGATTTCTGAGAGGAAGGGAGAGGGAAAGAGAGAAACATCCATGATGAGAGGGAATCATTGACCGGCTGCCTCCTGCACGCCCCACACTGGGGATCAAGCCTGCAACCCAGGCCTGTGCCCTGACCGGGAATCGAACCGTGACCTCCTGGTTCAGAGGTGGATGCTCAGCCCCTGAGCCACGCCGGCCGGGCCCCGACTGCCACTTCCTGACCTTGGCAACAACCCCCGCCTTGCGTGTAGGGAGGCTGACGCTCAGAGAAGTTAGCCTCCTGTCGCAGGTCGCTCCGCTGGCTGTGGCCACGCACAATTTGAACCCAGGTGAGTCTGACCCCGAATCTGACAGAGCGTTCGCCAACCCGCATGTCTTGTCTCCTGGGGGCATCCTGACCCTCCACCCTTCGCCAAGCCGCCAACGGTGACGAGGTGGCAACATCATTTTGACGTGGGACCTCGAGAACGGCAATTCATGGCTCATGTGGAACGCAGCTTTACCACGCGCCGGGGTTAGTCTAAGCCCCTCCCCCGGACCGCACCCTCCACCCTCATAGCACCCCCAAGAGGCGGGCACTATAAGCTTCCCTGTTTGCAGATGGGGAAACCGAGACGCAGTGGCCAGATCCGTGCCCAAGGGTGCCCAGTCGGCCTTGGCAGAGGCCTGAGCGTGTGCTCCCGCCTGGCACGGAGGCTGCTGGGGCACGGATGGCTGAGCGCCTCGCACCCCGCCGGCCTCCCCGCAGAGGCAGGACCCAGAAGCCGACACATCAGAGGCCCCGAGATGATTAATATGGCTCCGGCGGGAGATAAGGGGAGTCGTTTGCTGTCTGGGCGCACCGTGCTCTGCTGGCTGCAGGGGTGCCGATGACACGGGTGCATCCAGGCCACAGGGCACAAGAGGTTGCACCCCCTCCTCTGACACCCCGCTCGCCCCCATGTGTGCAGCCCGTCTGGGTCTGGACAGCATGCACTCCCTTCTGCCAGGATACTCGCGGGCGGGGACCTGCTCCAGAAATGCCACCTGAGCGCACTGCGGAAGGAGGGAGGCTGCGGGGAAGCGTTGCTAGGAGACGGGAGGAAGGAGCAGAGGGCATCAGGACCACGGGCTCCACAGACCCTCCGCGGGCATCAAGCCTGCGGCCCAGGGCAGGAGGGCAAATGGACGGGGCCAATCTCTTCATTCCAATGAGCTGGGTCCTACCTGACATTTGGGGGGAGGCCTCAAAGGACGATGTGAAAGCTGAACACGGGGTGTTTTGCTTCGGTATTAGAGCCATTGCCCTTGGTAAATAGCAACGGGCTGGACGCCTTCCCTGAGCCTCTGGGCAAAGTTTACTGGCGCTGCCCTGGCCGTGGACAAAGGACAGGTGGGAGGGGAGGGGCGTGAGATAGCAAGTGCTCCTGGGAAGGAGAAGGAGGGGAGGGAGAGCCACATCTATGCTCTGCCTGGGAAACGCACGTTCTAAGGACATGGCTTCCGGGGGCATCTTTGCATCTTCCCTGCTCTGTGCATCCTGGTACCCAACCCTGCACCCAGGACCCACCTGCCCAGATGAAAAGATGGGGAGAGACCCTGGGGGTCCTTGCCGTGCACCCAAAAAAGTGCAGATGGGTCAAAATGGAAGGAGAGAGAGAGAGAGAAGCCATTAAAGTATTTGAACAAGTCATTTAAAAAAAAATCAGTCTCAGGATGGGAAAGATCCTTCTAGCAAAAATACAAATCTAAGGGCCATAAAACAGAAGTGTTAGAGCAACCACATAAAGATGGGAGTTTGCTGCCGGGTAAAAGCTACCAAACAGAGTTTTCCTTTCTGTTTTGTTTTGTTCCTTAAGGGAAAAGTGATAATATATATACACACATACATCTGCAATTCTTATGCACATAGGCTTCGTCCCTCCTTTAAATAAATAGTCCCTATAAAAATCAATAAGGAGAGTCCAATAGCCCGGCAGAAGTGAGAGCTCACAGAGAAAGAAACATAAATGGCTCTGATGCACGGAAACATGAGCATCTCACGCAGGACGAGAGCCCCCCCCCCCCGCCCCCCCCCCCGTCCTCCCTGCCACCGCCGGGTGCAGATGGGGAGCTGGATAGGGTGCGTGGCCCGGTTGGGGACGGCACGCATGAGCGGGGGTGGGGGGGCGCTACTGGCTCTGCACGGCTAGCTTTTCTCTCGTGAGACTGCGCAGAGAACACGGTGACAAAGGGACACGCTCTGGTTCAAGTTTCACTTCCAGACGCGCCCGTGGACTCCCTCCTCCTGAGGCTGAGCCGCGTGTGACTGGGACTCAGTGCTGCACATAGTGATGAGCAAACAGCCGGGGTCCTCCCCTCGAAATGCGCTCAGGTTTAAGGGGCGACACCCAGGGACCTGCTGCTCAGGTCCGCCAGGCTGGACGGCCTCTGACCCCATCCCCAAACACAGGTCAGTGCGCACACCGGGGCATCCCTCAGCAAACCTCTGGGCTCCGTTATGTGATCCTCTCCTGCTTCCCCGACACCTGTTCCAGCCCTAGAGGCCTCGGGGGGTCAGGGTGCGAGGAGGCGGGGGAGGTCCTGAGACTTTCCCAGGCATCGCAGTGCTCAGTGTGTGCATGTGTGTGCATGTGTGTGTGTGGGCATGTATGTGTCTGCACTCCCATGCTCTCTCTCCCTCTCTCTCTCTCACACACACATAAACCTGCCTCCTCCACCTCCAGGGAAATTCAGTCCACACACACACACCCCACCACCCCCCCCCACACACACACACACACCAGTCTTTCTGGGGCACCACCTCCCACCCAGGCGCGCCCCCCCCCCACCAGCCTAACAGCCCTGTGACGCCTGCAAGATGCCATGCGCGCACACATTAAACGCAAATGAACCGTCACAGCTATTGTTGTTGCTGATTACCGAGGAAATTAGTGAACATGAGCCGCCTGCAGCCACACGCAAAGACCCACGTGAGCCGGGCCTCCGCTCCACCAGGCCACCCATCCATCACCCACACAGAGCCAGCCCGGGTCCCGGCCCTGCACCAGCCCTCCGATGGCCCTGCGGGCAGCAGACACCTGGCGGGGGACGCCACAGAGGAAACTCCGGCTTCTGTGCGAGGAGGGCCTGACGCCGGCCTGGTGAGGCGGGGACCATTCCTGCTGTTCGCCATCCCTGCCGTTCGGGGCCACCCTGCCCCCTCACCTGAGACCCTCGCGTGCCTGACAGACCGTGCTTACAGCGGGATGGGGACCGGGCTGGGCACGTGACCAACCAGCCCAACCAGTTCCAGAAGCCAGCCCAGGACGGGGCCTCGTGCAAAGCTGAGCCTTCTCCACACGTGCCCTAAAACAGCACGCTCCCCCCCACTCCCCCCGGGTGACGGCGTCCCCCGCCCGAGAGCCCCTACCCTGAGCACAGCGGCCAATCTTCCCAGCCGGTCCTCCCTCGGCCCCGATCAGTGAGTTACAACGTCTCCTGGATGCTCCCAATCACTTATCAGGAGTCCCCCCCGTCCAGCCCCAGACCCCGACGGGACATCGAAACTCCCTTTTCGTGGCCTTGACAAGATGCAGTCCCCGCCCCGTGAGCTCCCGGGGCTGGTGCTCGGGCTGGGAGGGGCAGGGGTGGAGTTGGCATCCCGCATCTGCCCTTTCCCCAGAATTCTCGACTCACCTGGCAATGTGGGCCGAGGGGAAAGCGAATCGCAGGAGAAGACGTGTGGACTGCCATGTGTATACAGTTCCCAAAACACAAACAAAAAGGCGGCGTTCTGTCTGGGCTCGGTCAGCATAAACCCGCAGGGACAGGGTGACAAGGGCGTGAGCACAGCGGGGAAGAGAGGCGAGGGGAGCCGCGGGGGGAGCCGCAAGGGTCAGCCCCGAGTGTCAGTGGACCCGGGTCAACCTGCTCCCCTCAAAGGAAACTCAAGGAGTTGGGTCATGTGCTCCCCGTGTTCATCCTCCCGGGGGTGCGGGCCGTTGGGGTCATCCTCGGCCCTGTCTGAGCTCGAGATGTTGGACAACAGTCTCGAGAGTGGATACGGCAGGGAAGGAACGCGCCTCCGTGGTAACCATGGCGATCTCGAGGCAATTAGAGGTAGGCTCTTGCTTCTATTTTTCTCTGCTTTTATTTATCTCTTTTTCTTCTCAAGAGGACTCTCACTGTTGCGATGGGAACGTGTTTCTATTCCCCACTGTGTCAGAGCACCCCGCGCCTGAGGAGGACAGGACGGCGACAGGGCAGCGCGGCCGCTCACCTGGCCCTGCGGGCAGCTCTGCGGAGGGAGATACGGACGCTCCCCGCGGCCAGCGAGGCGAGGAGGTGGGACGGGAGATGAGTTATTGCAGGCACGCCGGTCCCTGCCTTATCTCACTCTGCATCCTGAGGCGGATTCATTTAAACTCCGAAATAAAACCAACATCAGCTTTAAATAAGGATTAAATACTCAGCAGGCTCCTCCATCAAACACGCTGACATTGTGTGTGTTATGGTCTGGACGGAGGGGCCCCGGGGGGCCACGGGGGGCGAGGGGACGCTCAGAGCCACGGAACTCGCAGGCGCCGTGGGACTGTGGAGCGCTTTCGCCTTTGGTCTCTGGGACGCCACAGAGCGACACCTCTTCCCACAGGAGGAGACTGTGCTCTGTGTCCTGGGGAGGGGGGTCACCCGGGGAGTGGGGTCCGGGATTGAGGAAGCGCTGTGCTCTTGGAAACAGCCCAGGAGAGACTGTCCTGCCCGGGCATTGCCCCCGAACAGCAGCCTGGAGCGAGAGCTGCCAGTGAGACCCCTGGGTCCCCGCACGGCCCCCGACCGCAGAGGGAACCAGGAAGCCGGATGGAAAAGCACAGGGTGGGCGTCTGCCCCGGAGCCCGGAGGATCCACCCACCTGCATCAGGGAGGAGAGAAGGCGGCTGATGGATTCTTCCAGACCTGCAGCCCCCAAACCAGGCTGCACCTGCAGAGGCCGCACCCTCACCCCCCAGAGGCAGGATCACAGAGCAGAGCCCGTGTGTGAGAGAGGCCCGGGCAGCAGGAGGGGAGCCCCCGAGCAGGGCTCAGGGGGTCCCAGACTCAGCTGTGGGGCCTGGCCAGCTCTCCTGGCCCTGGGCCTCCCACAGGCTCAGCGGAGACGAACGTCCTTCGGGTGTAAACTGAGCACCTGCTGTGCACAGGGGGCTCTGGGTTTGGGGGTGGAGCCTAAGAAGCCACGGTCGCCCAAAGGCGGGCATTGAAGTAGCTGAACAGGCCCGGCCGGAGTGGCTCAGTGGCTGAACATCGACCCATGAACCAAGAGGTCACAAGCTGACTCCCGTTCAGGGCACAGGCCCGGGTGGTGGCCTTGGCTTGATCCCCAGGGGCAGGTGTGCAGGAGGCAGCTGCTCTTTGATGTTTCTCTCTCATCAATGTTTCTATCTCTCGCTCCCTCTCCCTTCCTCTCTCTCTAAAAATCCATAAAAACATGTTTAAAAAGGAAGGAAGGAAGAAATAGCTGAACAGCAAAGCCGGTTGCTATGGCCGACTTGGGAGGAGGCGGGTGTGGGAGTGAGAAGCGTGGCGGAGTCGGGAACGTTCAGTGGGTGGTCCCCAAAGGGGCCGCTTCCCCCGTCCCTGCCCCAGTTCCCAGCTGGCCCTCAACCGCCTCCCCAGAGGTGCAGGGCGGCTGAGGGTGGCAATCGGAAGAGGGGGAGGGCAGAGAGGCAGCTTCCTGGATCACGAGGCAGGCATCCTGCGGGAGAGCAAGCACGCCCCCCCGCCCCCGGGGTCCATGGTGGCAGCGAATGCACAGAGACAAGGGCTGGCTCCTCGGTGCCTGGACGTGGGACATCTGCAGACAGAGGAGTCTCCCCAGTCCGGCCAGCACGGCGCACTGAGTGCAGGGTGGGATCGGAGATGACACACGTGGCCATTTGCTTTCTATTTCTCCCATCTGCTGTTTGTTCCACTTTTCCTCGTTGTTTTTGTTGTTGTTTTTTTTTTGTCTCCTTTAAGGTTGAGTATTTTTGTTTCATTTGATCTTCTTTGTTGGCTTGTTAGGTGTAACTATTTTGTGGGGTTTGGCTTTGATTTTTTAAAATACATTTTAACTAGAGGCCCGATGCACGAAATTCGTGCAAGGGGCTTGGCCCTCGCAGCTGCAGCTTCGTCAGGAAGGTCATTTGGCTGTCAGGTCTAATTAGCATATTATGCTTTTATTATTATAGACTAGGGGCCCGGTGCACGAAGATTCGTGCACGGGGGGGCGGGGGGGGGGGTCCCTCAGCACGACCTGCACCCTCTCCAATCTGGGAGCCCTCAGGGGAGTCCTTTCCAATCCGGGAGTTTCTGTCTGTTTTTTCAATCCTATGAGCGAATTGTCTGAGACCTCAACCCAGTTTGGTTTGATGCTCACAGAATAATAGAGGCATTTTTTTTTTGGTGGAGATTTCCTGGAAGTTTTAGGATATCTTCCCTTTAATTTTTCCTCGACACTCTGATTTTACTTACGTCTCTCACCTTTGCTTTCCCTCCATCCCCCACCGCAACAGTAACTTACTCCAGGCTCACTTTGCTCTAGTGTCTAGGACAGTGGTCGGCAAACTGCGGCTCGCAAGCCACATGTGGCTCGCGAGCCGCAATTTGCCGCTCTGTTGACTAATGAGTTTGCTGACCACTGTCATATACTACCCTTTGACTCTTTGCACACAATATGCCACAATTGCCTAATCCTCATAGCTTCCAACTACACGGTAACATTTAGTCTAGTCCAGTCATCAGCAAACTCATTAGTCAACAGAGCGGCAAACCGCGGCTTGCGAGCCGCATGTGGCTCGCGAGCCGTGGTTTGCCGACCACTGGTCTAGGAGATCCGTCTGCCACCAGAACTATGATTCCCAGCATTCCTGGTGCTCCCCACGCTCTGGGCTTCTGCTTCCAGTCCTGGGGTTGCCACCAGAACTATTATTCCCAGAATTCCTGGTGCTCCCCTCGCTCTTGGTTTTCCCTTCCTTCTCTGTCTCCATCCCATGGCCTCCCTCTCTGCCAAGTCCTCCAAGCCACCAGCTCTCCCTCTCTGCTCTCCATCTGGCAGCTTGAGAAGCCAAGTTCCCCAAGCCGCTCCACTCGCCGCCAGCTCTACCTCTCTGCTCTACGCCCAGCGCCTGTGTATGCAAATTAACCCACCATCTTTGTCGGTTTGATTTGCATACTCACTCCTGATTGGCTGGTGAGTGTAGCAAAGGTACGGTCAATTTACATGTTTCTCTTTTATTATATAGGACTAGTGGCCCAGTGCACAAAATTCGTGCACATTAAAAAGGAATTAGAGGAAATATTTTAATATTGCTATTTGCTCTTTCTCTATAATAGAAGTGTCAGAGAAGAAAGAAAATTAGTAAAATATATATGAAAATAATATATAAATTTATTAAGAAATAAACAATAACAGCATCATGTCCCCCAGCCAGTGCTGGGCGGGGGACATAGCCTCACGTCCCCAGGCCTCGCCGCGCACGCAGCCCCGCCCACCCACACCTACTGCACACGCAGCATCCTGCTGATCAGTCGTTACGGCGTGAAGGCGTCACGACCATTTGCATATTAGCCTTTTATTATATAAGATTGATTTCAGAGAGGAAGGGAGAGGGAGAGATAAAAACATCAATGAGAGAGGATCATGGATCAGCTGCCTCCTGCACGGCCCACCCTGGAGAAGGAGGCTGCAACCCAGGTATGTGCCCTGACCGGGAATTGAATCGTGACCTCCTGGTTCATGGGTTGAATCTCAACCCCTGAGCAACACCAGCTGGGCTGAATTTTGTAGCTGCTTTATGGTTTGTTATATATCTTTAACCAATCATAGGTTACCTTCAAATGATATTATGCCCCTTCACATACATTGTAAGACCCTTACAATAAAACAATTTTTTTTTAAGTTTTTGTGAGTTTACTTGAGCCAAACTGTCGATAATTGCCAGGAAGCAGAACCTCAATGGATTGACATTATGCTCCAGAGAAGGGCAGTTTTGCACCTTGTTTTATACATTACAAGCAAACGAGAAGACATAGTTGGTTCCATGAAATCCACTGGTGGTAGATTAGGGAGGCGGGAGAAAGGAAAGCAGGGAAACTGCTGGGATTGGATAAAAAGCAAAATGCAACAATACACTGTTATTTCCTGCTTTTAGCTGTTATGTTACTGTTTGCGGGCATTTTGCTTCTACATGTGCTTTAAATCCCATACGGCAGTGGTCGGCAAACTCATTAGTCAACAGAGCCAAATATCAACAGTACAACGATTGAAATTTCTTTTGAGAGCCAAATATTTTAAACTTCAAGTTCTTCTAACGCCACTTCTTCAAAATAGACTCGCCCAGGCCGTGGTATTTTGTGGGAGAGCCGCATGTGGCTCGCGAGCCACGGTTTGCCAACCACTGCCATACGGCATGGTTATTATTTTTTACTTGAACAGCCAATCGTCTTTAAAATATATTTTCATGTTTTGTTTTTGACCCAAACATTTACCGTTTTGGTAAATACTCTTCGTTCCTTTATGTAGATCCCAATTTCCATCTGGTGCCACTATTCTCCTGCTTAAAGGATTTTTTTTGTCATTTCCTGTGGAGATGATCTGCTCATAATGGACTACTTACGCTTTGGTATATATGGGAGTCTTTATTTTACATTCATGCTTGTTTGCTGTCTCTTGGTTGGGTATAGGATTCTAGATTGACAGTTGTTTTACCCTTCAGCACATTGCCGATGCTGTGCCACTGTCCTCTGGTGGCACTGTTACCGACTAGAAGTCTGCCATCGTTCTTAGGCTTGCTCCTCTCTACACAATGTGATTCTTTAACTGCTTTTACGATTTTGCCTTTATCATTGGTTCTGAGAAATTCGATTATGATGTGCCTCTATGTCGTTTTCTTCATGTTTCTTGTGTGTGGCGTTCATTGGGATTCTTTGATCTCTGAATAGTTGCTATCAAATTTGAAATATTTCACCCATTTCTTCATATGTTTTTCTTCTCCCCTCTCCCTTTCTCCCTCTTTTGAGGACTACAGTTACACTTATATTAGGGCTGTTGAAGCTGATTCTCTGTTCATTATCTTAATCTTTTTTTTTTCTCTGTAGTTTGTTTTTGATAGTTTCCATTGCTATGTCTTCAAGTTTACTAATATTTTCTTCTTCAGCATCTAATCTGTTGTTAATCCCACCCAGTGTACTTTTTAATCTCAGATATTGTATTTTTCATCTCCTGAAGTTCAATCTTAAGACTTCCTGATCTCCACTTAACATGTTCAAGTTTGCCTTTACCCTCTTGGTGAGGAAAATATAGTTATGGTAACAATTTTAATGTCCTTCTTGCTAATTATATATGTGTCATTTCTGTGTCTGTATCCATTGATTAGCTTTTCTTACTGCCATTGATTTTGGTTTCTTGCTTCTCTGCATGCCTGGGAACATTTTATTGCATGGGAGACAATGTGAATTTTACCTCATTGGGCAGTGGGCATTACTGGGCATTAATGAGTTTTGTTCTAGGATGCAGTTAAACTAACTGGAAATACGTTGGAGATTTGGAAGCAACCCGTGTCCACCAGTAGATGAGTGGATAAAAGCTGTGGTACATTTACACGCTAGTAGTAATGGCATACTATTCAGTTGTAAAAAAAGAAGAATGGACCGGGAGAGCATGCGCTAAGTAAAATAAACCAGAGAAAGACAAGTACCATACAGTTTCACTCATATGTGGAAGCTAATGAACAAAATGAACTAACAAGCAAAATAGGGACAGACTCATGGATAGAGATCAGGCTGACAGCTATCAGAGGCGATTGGGAGACTGGGTGGGGGGGGACGGGGGGCAGGGAATTGAGCACAGAAAGAAAAAGAAGGAAAAAACTCATGGACAGGGACAACAGTGTGGTGATCCATGGGGGAAGGAGGGGTAGGAGGAGTTGGATGATGCACCTAAAACCTGTATAATTTTGTGAACCAGTGTCACACACACAAAAAAAAAAACACTCAAAAAAAGGGGGAAAAACTGAAAATATGTTTGTCCTTTGAAGACTTCTTAAAGCTTTTTTAAGGGAGAGTAGAGTGGCTTTAGCATAGGCTAATTTCCAACATCTGGAGGCGATTCTTTTAGTCCTCTGCCCCATGCCCTGGAGGATTGAGGCCTTGACACACTCCTGCTGGGGACGCCGATGCGCCTGGTCCTGTGTGAGCTCACTGTTCCTGCCACTCCTCACGTGGTGCTCCCTCCAGGTCTGGGTAGCTACTCGCGCACGCACCGGTCGGGAGGCAGCAGACGACACTAGAGACATGTGCCTACAGCGCTCTCCTCTCTGGGCTGTGGATGCTCTGCCCTGCTTAGCGGCTTGGTCTACCCGGCTCCACTCCATCTCCTCAACTCAGGCGTCCGACCGGGCTCAGCCTGGGCCTCCCTCCCACCGTGACCTTGGAGTTCTCTGGGCAGTGAGTCAGGACAGTCCTTTGTCTCCACTCAGCTCCTTATTTTCTCTCAGGGATCAGTGCCCAGTGCTGCCACACGTCTGATCTGTTGTCGGGTGAGGATTTGAAACCAAATCGTTTGACACCAGAGCTCACATTCTTTTTTGTTTGTTAACCCTCACCTGAAAATATTTTCCCATTGATTTTTAGGGAGAGTGGAAGAGAGAGGGAAAGACAGAGAGAAACATCGATGTGAGAGAAACACATCCATTGGTTGCCTCCTGCGCGGCAGGCCCCAACCAGGGCCCGTGCCCTTGACCAGAATTGAACCCAGGACCGCTTGGTCTCCAGGCCGACGCTCGATCCACTGAGCCAAACCGACGAGGGCCAGAGGCCACATCTTGGTGTCTTAGCCTCGGAGCCGTCCTCATCCCGCAGCCCCACCCTGAGGCGCTCTCTGGCTTCCTGGCGAGCCGCACTGCGAGTTGCCATCAGCACGCTCCCACGCACGACTGGCAGCTGCTGGTGCCCTTCTGTTCCTGCTTCCGATGTTTCCTGTCGCTCCCTCCACAGCAGGGCCCCATCATCAGTAACTAATCTGTGTCCTTCGGCTGTCATCCCCACGGCGCTGAGCCAGCTCTGCTCCTGGGTCATTAGCAGCTGAGATCTGATGTCGAACAATCACACCCGGAGCTGGTGCCGGGAGCCAGCACGAGGGAGGCCCTCCGGGAGGCGGGGCCTGGGGAGGCCACTCTCAGCCAGCAGCCACAGCCCAGGTCTGGGCTCAGGGGCTTACAGCGCTGAATAAGGGACTCAGATGAGATGATTTCTCAGATGCTCCCTCTCACCAGAGATGAGCTTATAATGATCACTTCCCCTCGGGGGAATGGGAGCTGCGATCCCTGATTCATCCGCAAATTTAGGGACAGGAGGCCGAGGAGAGCGGCGCGGGCCTATTCCTGGAACATGCTCGACAGCTTCTGGAGATTAAAATAATGGCCGCTAATGGAGCTCCACGTTTAATGTTTCAGCTCCTGGTAAAATTAATACCCTGTTTAATATTAATAGAAGCGACGGGCCTCCCGGGGTTGTTAATCTGCTCCCTCTCCTCGGCATCAGGTGTAAAAATAGCTCCGTGATTAGCCAGGTGGGCAGGGACGGCGGGCGCAGGACGGGGGAGGGGGGAGTGACAATGGGCGGGCTACCACAGCACACATTTGAAAGGCCTCGCAGCTCATCGGAATTCTAAGGGAGGACATTCTCTTCCAGGCTTGCTCACCTTCACTGATGAGCTTATTCTTCCTCAGCAAATATTTACTGAGCGCGTTCCATGTGCCGCATACGGGGGTGCGCTTCTTACCGCCGCGCCTCTTCCAGTCCTCGCAGCAGCCCCCGGAGGGGACAGCTATTGTCCCCATTTTAAGGATGAGAACATTGAGGCTCAAGATCCAGCAAGTCAGGATGGGGCAGAGACAGCGATGGGGCCCGGTTCCCTCTGACTCTAGAGCCGATACTTCTCACTGCACGCTCTCCGGGTTTTGTCTTGAGTTTTCTCCCAAAGCATCTTTAAGTCTGTGATCGCTTAAATGCCACAGGCAGGAACTAAGCAGACAAGACAGAGAGCGAGGGCCTGGGGAGGCGGGGGAGGGGGCGGAAAGTCAAGTGCGCAGGCCCTCACTCCACAACTGGGACATCTGGGAACGTTTCCTTCCTTCTCAGCAGCTCCAGGTTTTCGTCATCGTTAAACAAATACGTGTTGAGCACCTACTCCGTGCCAGGCACAGGGCTGGACACTTAGAACATCAGGATCCAGGCAGACACCGCTCAGCCCCGGGGGAGTCTGTCCCGCGCATCTGCTCAGAGGCTCAGGAGGCATTCATCTCCCCCCACCTCCGTGCGGGCCACTGCCCCTGGAAGATTCCATGGACGTGGACATGAGCCTTCCGAGGCCCCAGAACTACCTTTTCAAAGACGTCCCCTTTAAGGTGGGTAACGACGGCCGTGAGCACCAGGGGTCTTAGGAACGGCGAGGTCAGGGCCACTCCCAGGAGTGCCACCCATGGAGGCAGAGGCAGGCATTGGGAGGCGGCCCGACCACAGCGATGGGCAACTCCGCAACACCTGTGCAGCCAGTCCCGGGCGGACACCACCCTCAGGTGTGCGGCTGATGGGTGGGTCGGGCCTGCATCTCCATGGGCAGCGCTGAGCTGAGGAGGAAGGAAGAGGCAGGCAGCAGAGGGCAAGGAGGGACAGGTGACACTCCTGAGTGTCTGCGAAGCGTCCTGACCTGGAAGTGGGAGCGAGATTCCAGAGAAAAAGCAAACCTTGCTGCTGAGACATGATAACGATGATGATGATGGTGGTGGTGATGGTGGTGATGGTGGTGGTTGTGATGATGATGATGGTGGTGGTGGTGGCGGTGGTGGTGGTGGTGGTGGTGGTGGTAATGGTGGTGGTGATGGTGGTGGTGGTGGTGGTGGTGGTGGTGGTGTGTGGTGGTGGTGGTGATGGATGGTGATGGTGGTGATGGTGGTGGTGGTGGTGGTGTGGTGATGGTGGTGGTGATGGTGATGGTGGTGGTGGTGGTGGTGGTGATGGTGGTGATGGTGTGTGATGGTGATGTGATGGTGGTGGTGGTGGTGTGATGGTGATGGTGGTGATGGTGATGGTGATGGTGTGGTGGTGGTGGTGGTGGTGGTGGTAATGGTAGTGTGGTGGTGGTGGTGGTGGTGGTGGTGGTGGTGGTGGTGGTGGTGGTGGTGGTGGTGGTGGTGGTGGTGGTGGTGGTGGTGGTGGTGATGGTGTGGTGATGGTGGTGATGGTGGCGGTGATTTTGAGGATGAGAAAGCTGGAAGGAAAGTTCCAGTATTGGCCCAGATGGCGTGGCTCAGTGGTTGAGCATCAACCTATGAACCAGGAGGCCACAGTTCGATTCCCGGTCAGAGCTTATGCCTGGGTTGCGGGCTCCATCCCCAGTGTGGGTCGTGCAGAGGCAGCCGATCAACAATTCTCTCTCATCATGGATATTTCTGTCTCTCTCTCCCTCTCTCTACCTCTCTGAAATCAATAAAACAGTATATTTTTTAAAAAAAATAAACAAGTCCTACTTCAGAGGTAGATCTTATATCCTATATCAGTGATGGCGAACCTATGACACGCGTGTCAGCACTGACACACGTAGCCATTTCTGATGACACGCGGCCGCTGAGGCGGCCACATGCCGAGGATGAAACATTTGCTGCTCCTGAGGATGAAACATTTGCGAAATAATGTTTTTTCCTCAAAGTGACACACTACCCGAGTTATGCTCAGTTTTTTGGTGAAGTTTGACACACCAAGCTCAAAAGGTTGCCCATCACTGTCCTATATAATAAAGAGGTAATAAGCAAATTGACCCTCACACCCTTGCACAAGATGGCCGCCCCCATGTGGTCAAAGATGGCCACCAAAAGATGGCCAGCAGGGGAGAGCAGTTGGGGGCAATCGGGCTGGCAGGGGAGCAGTTAGGTGTCGATCAGGCTGGCAGGGGAGTGGTTAGAGGGTGATCAGGCTGGCAGGCAGGCGAGCAGTTAGGAGCCAGCGGTCCCAGATTGTGAGAAGCATGTCCAACTGCCGGTTTGGGCCTAAACTAGCAATTAGACATCCCCCAAGGGGTCCCAGATTGGAGAGGGTGCAGGCTGGGCTGAGGGACACCCCCTCAGTGCCAAATTTTGTGCACTGGTCCTCTAGCTAAAAAATAAAAATAAAAAATAAAACCCTAGCAATGGAGTGGACGCTGAGCACACAGTGAGTGGCACAGACACTACCCCGCCCTCCCTGAGCTCAGTCCAGCCAGCAAGGCAGCTATACGTCCATGAGGCTGCCAATCACAGCTGTGATTGCTGCTCTGGAAGCAAAGCTCAGTGGGCAACGGGACCCTGGACACGGAGCCTGAGCCGGCCTGCAGTCAGGAGAGCTTCCTGGAGGAGGTGGATCTCACAGAGGAGCAAGAAGAGACCCGGCCGATGGCGGGGAAGAGGTGATGGTGTTTGGACTCTCACCCTGGGGCCTGGGAGGTGGGCCAGACCTGGTGCTGTGGACCCTGGTTGGCCCCAGGGGACTGGCTCACCTATGACCATGGTGATGCCTGCAGCTTAGAGCAATTCATCTTGGAGCCCATCAGTCCTCCCCTCCTCCTCCGCCTCCTCCTCCTCCTCGGAGGCTGACTGAGCGTGGGAGGGGCTTGGGGGCTGTGCCCCGGAGGAGCAGAAGCAGCAGAGGGTGTCACTCTGACCACATGCGCCCTGTGGGGCCCGCATGAGGCCTCGGAAGGCGAGGGGGGGTTGTTCAGAGGGTCGGTAGCTGCATTTGCTCTCCCACGTTTGATGTGTGTGGCTCCCCTCCTGCATCCTGGCTGCATCATGAACCACGCAGAGCTCACTCTTCAAATGCCTCATTATCTGTGCCTGCCCCCCAGCATATTCTAGGGACTGGCAATAGGGCTGCCGATGGTGCTGTGTGTTACAACTGAAGGATCCGAGACTCCATCGCCCCCACGCTCCCCGCCATGCCAAAGAGACAACATGTTTTCGTTCCTCAGCCTCCAAGCCTAGAGGGAAACAAGTTATGCAACCACGTGGCTGCTGGCGCTTCCGTGGGGCCTGCGGTGGCTGGGGAAGGAGGCCGGTCTCAGCTGGCTCTTCAGTAACGAGTGTCCCACCGCCGGCGGGGCTCCGTGGTCGAGCATCGACCTATGAACCAGGAGGTCACAGTTCGATTCCCAGTCAGGGCACATGCCTGGGTTGTAGGCTCAATCCCCAGAGTGGGGCACGCAGGAGGCAGCTGATCCATGATCCTCTCTCATCACTGATGTTTCTATCTCTCCCTCTCCCTTCCTCTCTGAAATCAATAATCCTATATAATAAAGAGGTGATATGCAAATTGACCATCACTCCAACACACAAGATGGCTACCCCCATGTGGACACAAGATGGCCAGCAGGGGAGGGCAGTTGTGGGCAATCAGGCCAGCAGGGGAGGGCAGTTGGGGGGTGACCAGGCCTGCAGGGGAGGGCAGTTGGGGGCGACCAGGCCTGCAGGGGAGGGCAGTTGCGGGGGACCCAGGCCAGCAGGGGAGGGCAGTTAGGGGCAACCAGGCATGCAGGGGAGGGCAGTTGGGGGGGGACCCAGTCCTGAAGGGGAGGGCAGTTGGGGGCAACCAGGCTGGCAGGGGAGGACAGTTGGGGGGGACCAGGCCTGCAGGGGAGGGCAGTTGGGGGGACCCAGGCCTGCAGAGGAGGGCAGTTGGGGGGGACCAGGCCAGCAGAGGAGGGCAGTTGGGGGGGACCAGGCCTACAGGGGAGGGCAGTTGGGGGGTGACCAGGCTGACAGGGGTGCGGAGTTAGGGGTGACCAGGCTGGTAGGCGAGCAGTTAGGATTTTGTCAGGCTGGCAGGGGAGTGGTTAGGGGGTGATCAGGCTGGCAGGCAGAAGCGGTTAGGGGCAATCAGGCAGGCAGGAAGGCAGGCAAGCAGGCAGGTGAGCGATTGGGAGCCAGCAGTCCTGGATTGTGAGAGGGCTGTCCAACTGCCTGTTTAGGCCCGGTCCCACCAGGATTCGGGCCTAAACAGGCAGTCGGACATCCCTCAAGGGGTCCCAGATTAGAGAGGGTGCAGGCTGGGCTGAGCGACACACACACACACACACACACACACACACACACACACCCTGTGCACGAATTTCGTGCACCAGGCCTCTAGTAATGTATTTTTTTTAAAAAGAGAAAAGAAAAACAAGTGTCTGGGCCACCTGCCATGGCTGGAGAAGTGAGGTGCTCCTGGGCACGGCTGCCTCACGTCCACATGCCTGGCGGAGGCGCCCAGCCCTCGCTCAAGCAGGAAGCTGCTGGGAGGAAGGGGAGGGCAGAGCCACGCTAATGACGCCCCCACTGTGCACAGGTGCCACACCCTCCAGCCTCTCGTTGGCTTCCACATGCTGTGCTCTAGTCATCGGTGCTGGGCAATAACTGCCACCAGCTTAGCCAACAACAACCAGATCATCACCAGCCCAGTTTCCATGGGGCAGAGTCCACGCACAGGTGAACTGGCTCCCCTGCCGGGCCTCGTGGCTGACACCGAGATGGCAGCCAGGGCTGCAGGCTCATGCCAGAGGCTCAGGGTTCTCTCCCGGACACGATGGCTATTGGAGGAATTCAGCTCCTTGTGGGTGTAGGACCAGGGCTGGCCCACCGTTCTCTTCCGAGTTCTCTCCCACAACGCGGCAGCTGGCTTCTCTGGGGTCAGCAGGTGAGCATCTGCGGCTTCAGATCCCCGACCTCTTCCTTCTCTGACGCGAGGCCCTGCTCTAAAGGACTCGCCTGGTTAGGCCAGGCCCACCAAGGCCATCTCCCTTTCCATGGACGTGAGGCCAGCGGATGAGAGGCCTTCATCAATCTGCAAAACCTGCCCACCTTGCCTTACGATGTGCCCTCCTCGGGAGGAGGACTCCGATCGTGTTCACAGTCCCTCCCACACACGTGGGGAGGGGCTTCCGCAGGGTGGGCTCTGGGCGGTCATCACTGTCTTTTGTGCCCATCGCCTGGCCTCAGGGGCACTGCTGCTCCGGCCGCCTGGGCTGAACTCTGCTCTGACTCCCACGTGCACTATGCAACCTCAGGCAAGACACCTAACTTCTCTGTGCCTCGGTGGCCTCATCTGTAAAGTGAGTACAACAGTAGTACCCACCTGATGCATTGTTTTAAAGGTTAGATGACAAAGGCCCGGGGCCTGCTCTTCACAGAGCCCAGGGCAGAGCGCCCAGGAGATGCCCGCGGTGCCGGCGATGCCCGGTGCTCTCATTCCTCCCCAGTGCGGTGCCAGGACGGAGGCCTCCCAGTCCCCACTACCCACATCCGCCTCCATCCCGGAGCCGCGGAGATGGAGCAATTAGCCCTCAGCAATAACAGCACCCAGGCCGTCGCCGGGCTGCCAGAGGGATTTATGAACTCCGCGGAAGCATGCGCTGCTAGGAGACAGCTTGTCAGGGGACCACTTCCGAGGTAAGAACAAAAACACCCATCCGTCACTGCCAGGCCTCCCGGGGCAGATATTAAAGCTCTCTCCCTGGCCGTTTCCAGGGGACAGGGAGCCTGCTTCTCTTCACAATCCGACAGGGAAGGCAGGAAGCTGCTTCTCCACGGGAGAGGCCTGTGGTCAGAAACCCCACCTCCGGACAGCGCTCCACTGGGGCCCCGCCAGGACGCCGAGAGCCGCGCTGGTCCTTTCCTCTTTTAAAACGATGATCCATCATGCAAATGGATCGTGAATTTTTAAAGCATCTTGTCCTGTCTCAATTAATTACGGTCTTCATGGGCCCAGCCGCCTCAGCGCAGCAGCAAAACCCTGGGGACGTGGCCCTGGGGCACCTCCGTGCCTGGTCCTGCCCTGGAGACTCTCATCCCCTCACCCACACCTGCCTCCCTGCTGTGCTGTGCTTGTCCCCTCGCTGGCTGGCCACCACCGTGCAACACCGTCTCACACACACACACACACACACACACACACACACACACACACACACACACACTCACACACACACACACACACACACACACACACACTCACACACTCACACACACATTCACTCACACACTCACACACTCACACACACTCACACACTCACACACACACACACACGCACACACACACACACACACACACACACACACACACACACACACACACACACACACACACGCGAACCCTGGAAATTGCGGCTGCCCCATCCTCCAAGAGGGTCCGTCTCCGACCGGAGAGGACCTAATGGCCTGTGATGATCGCTCAGCCCCGGGCAGCTGGCCCAGCGAGAGTGGCCTCCTGGCTCACCGCCACCCAGGAGGGGAGAGGGGATGCGGCCTCCAGAAACGCAGCGGGGTCACCTCTGTCCTCAAGTCTGCTGACCGGCCATCCCAGGCCTGCTGGCCCAGTGCTCTGACAGCCGGCCTCCCTTCTCTGCCCCCCATTCCCTGACCCACTCCCCCACTCACTCCCACACCCACTCCCCCACCCACACCCACTCCCCATCCACACCCACACCTACACCCCCACCCACAACTACTCCCCCACCCACACCCACTTCCCCACCCACACCTACTCCCCCACCCATACCCCACCCTCACCCACTCCCCATCCACACCCACACCCACTCCCCACCTACACCCACTCCCCATCCACACCCACACCTACACCCCCACCCATTCCCCACCCACACCTACTCCCCCACCCATTCCCCACCCACACCCATTCCCCCACCCACACCCACTCCCATCCACACCCACACCCACTCCTCCACCCACACCCACTCCCCATCCACACCCACACCCACACCCACTCCCCCACCCATATCCACTCCCCACCCATTCCCCACCCACACCCACTCCCCCACCCATTCCCCACCCACACCCACTCCCCATCCACACCTACTCCCATCCACACCCACACCCACTCCCCACTCACACCCACTCCCCATCCACACCCACACCTACTCCCCCACCCATTCCCCACCCACACCTATTCCCTCACCCACATCCACTCCCCATCCACACCCACTCCTCCACCCACACCCACTTCCCACCCACACCCACTCCCCACCCATTCCCCACCCACACCCACTCCCCCACCCATTCCCCACCCACACCCACTCCCCATCCACACCTACTCCCCATCCACACCCACACCACACCCCCCACCCACACCCACACCCACTCCCCATCCACAGCCACACCTACTACTCCCCCACCCATTCCCCATCCACACCCACACCCACACCCACTCCCCCCAACACCCACTCCCCATCCACACCCACACCTACTCCCCCCCCACACCCACCCCCACTCCCACTCCCCACCCACACCCACTCCCCCGCCCACCCCGGGCCCAGCCTCTGTGCCCCTCCAGGCCATGTGCTCCATGCTGTCCACTCTTGTTCTGATGAAGGAACCTGAAGCTCCTTCTCACTGAGGGCCGAGGGGCCAAGAGCCACCGGCCCCGCAGGCCGTGACCCTTCAGCCGCTCGTTGGCATCTGAAGAGCAATCGAAGGAGGGCTTCTTTGTGCCCGTTTAATCAGAAGGCTCCGCAAGCCATGACGTCTTCCATTTCCCGACAGCTGCCCCAGCAGTGCCCCCACAGTGTCTCCTGCAGTGCCCCCAGCAGTGCCCCCCACAGTGCCCCCTGCAGTGCCCCGAGGGCCAGGGAGGCCCATGAGAGGCACCCAGGAGCCAAAGGGGGACCTGCTGCTCTTCGAGGAACAGGAAGCCCAGAAGGTGGGGCCGGCCTCTCTCCGCCTCCCCGCACTCTGCCCCACGCACATGGACTGCATGCCCCCGACCCTCCTTGCTGACACCCTCAATCAAGCTTCCCACCCGTCTCCATTGTGGGGTCCCCGGCCAGCAGCATCGCCTCACCTGGAGCAGCTAGGAGTGCGGAGTCTTAGGCCACACCCCAGACCCCCGGGGGCAGATCCCGCCCTTGACCCGGACGCCCGAGGACTGATGCACCAGCTGACAGTGGCTCCCTGCCCCACCACCACCCCCGCCGGGCAGATGCAGCCTGTCCTCATGATGGCTCATCCGTGACACCTTCCCCGCCCTCGGGGGTGCAGACAGACTGACGGACCCTCCTCTGGGTGACACGGGCCCTGCACAGACAGCTTCCCAGAGCCTGCCTGCCTCTCCCGCCACCAGAGCACATGCCCCCGGAAGGCAGGGCCAGGCTGGCACCTCTGTGCACCCCGGACGGACGCGCACAGGTGGCGTGTGGTGGGTGCGCGGTCACACCGTTTTGCCAGATGAATTAAAACACGGTCCCTCAATCGGAGGCGCATGATGGTGGGCTGCCAGCCATTGCTGTTTGCCACGCCCTAGCCTAGTGACGCCCTGAGACCCCGCCCCACACAACCTACAAACTCACCCAAGCTCCAAGCAGCGGCTTTTGCATATGAATGGCCTTCACTATCACTGCTTAACCTAGCAAACTTGCAAATCGGTTCAGACAGCTCAACAATCTACAAATCCCAAGCAGGGAGGAGAGAACTGCATTTGCACTGTAGCTCCTGCAGGGTGGCCTCAGACAGTAGCTGACCTGCACCCCATTGGAGATCCAGAAGCCAGTGTACCTAGTGGTCAGTGTGAGACACAGATTTCAACTCCTCACACCCATAAGTGACACACTCAGGGGGCGGACTCAGTGAGCACCAAACCCCACTGAAATAAGTCCTGCCCCATAAGCGTGTCTCCAGCACAGCAGTTCTTCCATTATAAACACAGCGGGTCCCCACAGCCAATTGGCCTGGAGGTCAATTCCTCCCAGTGAAACCAACAGCAATCAAGGCTTAACTACAACAGGACTGTGCACACAGCCCACAAAGGGGTGCACCAAGAGGGTCCACCTCAGGTGATTGGGGAGGCCTAACCACTGGGCCCTATAGGTCATCTACCACAGAAAACCACTCCATCAATACAGGGAAGCAGCCAAAATGGGGAGACAAAGAAACATGTCATGAATGAAAGAAATGGAGGAAAGCAAACTACGGGATGACATAGAGTTCAAAACCACATTTATAAGGTTACTCAAGAATCTTCTAAAAACCGCTGAGGAACTTGATGAGACCTTCAAGGACCTTAATGAGAATGCCCAAAAAAAATGGAAAAGGACCAGTCAGAAATTAAGCATACACTGTCTGAAATAATGAATATACAGAAACTCAACTGTAGATCAATGTACCCCAAGAATCAAATCAAAGATCTGAAATATGAGAAAACAAAAAACACCCAACCAGAAAAACAAAAAGAAAAAAGGATCCAAATATATGAAGATAACGTAAGGATCCTCTGGGACAACTTTAAGCGTACCAACATCCGAATTTTTGGGGTGCCAGAAGAAGAGAGAGAGCAAAATATTGAAAACCTATTAGAAGAAATAATGACAGAAAACTTTCCCTACCTGGTGAAAGAAATAGACTTACAAGTTCAGGAAGCGTACAGAACCCCAAACAAAAGGAATCCAAAGAGGACCACACCAAGACACATCATAATTAAAATGCCAAGGGCAAAAGACAAAGAGAGAATCTTGAGAGCAGCAAGAGAAAAACAGTTTCCTACAAGGGAGTACCCATACGACTGTCAGCTGATTTCTCAACAGAATATATGCAGGCCAGAAGGGAGTGGCAAGAAATATTCAAAGTGATGAGCAACAAGAACCTACAACCAAGATTACTATACCCAGCAAAGCTGACATTCAGAATTGAAGGTCAGATAAAGAACTTCACAGACAAGAAAAAGCTAAAGGAGTTCATCACCACCAAACCAGGATTATATGAAATGCTGAAGGGTATTCTTTAAGAAGAGGAGGAATAAGAAAAAGGTAAAGATAAAAATTATGAACAACAAAAAGATATCAAATACATACCTACCAACAAGTGAAGCTAAAAATCAAGTGAATAAAAAGTCTGAAGAACAGAATGAACTGGCGAATATAATGGAATCAGGGACAGAGAAAGGGAGTGGACTGACAATTCTCAGGGGGAAGGGGGTCTGAGGGGTGTGGGAAGAGATTGGACAAAAGTCTTACACCTATGGATGAAGACAGTGGCAGGGGGTAAAGGCATGGGGTGGGATGGGGAATCAGGTGGAGGGGAGCTATGGGGGGAAAAAAAAGAGGAACACCTGTAATAATCTGAACAATAAAGATTTATTTAAAAGGAAAAAAAAAAGGAAAAATAAATAAATAAAAAAATAAAACACGGTCTCTGAGCTGTCCCATCACACCGCCCCCTGAGCACGGTGACCAGAGTAGCTGTGAGGACGCCGGGTAAAATCTACTTTAAAATCGTCTGATTCTTCCGCTGCCTTTTAAAATGTTCAGAGAGGAGAAGGCCGTGACCCTCCGGGGAGGTGACTCACGGCAGGGCGGGGAGCGAGCCTGGGAGGGGGTCCCACGCACCAGCGTGGGCGAGCGGCCCCATGTGCCCTGGTGCCTCCATCCAAGGCGTTAGATGTTCCTGATCGGCTGCTCTGGGGGCCCCTGGGGTGGGAGGGGGAGGGGGCATTTGGCAGACAGCACCTCAGCCCAGTCCTTCCTTCTTTTAAAATGTTTTTATTGATGTCAGAGAGGAGGGGAGAGGGAGAGGGAGAGATAGAAACATCAGTGATGAGGGTCATGGATTGGCTGCCTCCTGCACGCCCCACACTAGGGATCAAGCTCGCAACCTGGGCACATGCCCTTGACCGGGAATCCAACCGTGCCCTCCTGCTTCATAGGCCGACGTTCAACCACTGAGCCCCGGCCTCTGGCAACAGTCCTCCTTTTCACAGAAGTCAATGAAACTGCACAAGCAGCGACTGAGCAGTGGCCGCGGCTCAGGCACAGAGAGATGGAGACCCCAGACACCCCGAGCCACGTTCTCAGAGGTTCGGGGCCTGGGCATTCTGCGTCTGCGTGACCTTGGAGCTTGGGAAGCTGACCTGAGGGAGCCCCGCTGTGGCTGGGGGCGGGGGGGGGGATTTGGGATGCAGAGCAGGAGGGGAGCTGTGCCCGGGGAAGGAGGGAGGGGGGACACCCCGTGGGGGTGGGACAGGCTGCGGCTCCCGACCATGTGGATGGAAGCACTGCACTAGAATCAGAGCAGCCCGCCTTCCCCAGTGCAGCGCCCACAGCACAACACAGCCGCCTGCTCAGACCCACCGCAGCGGGCGCGAGGCTGGGCCAGCAGCCAGGGCCACTCCCCTCCTGAGAGAGCTCTGCGGCCGCAGGGCCAGCCGCGGGGACACGGCCGCGTGCGCCTCTGAGACGCGGCGAGCCTCGACCTCAGGCAGGAAGAGGGCGGGAAGGCTGCTCCCTGCGAGGACAGCGCGGTCCGGGCCTGCTGGGACGCGGCAGGAGGGAGCGGGGGAACCACTGCCTGTGGATGGAGCCGGGCCGCGGGGACCAGGGCTGCAGGCCCCACCCAGCAGGAGCATCGGGGTCCAAACATTTGCCGGGGGACGGGTCCGAACCGCTGCGCCCTGTGCCCTCTGAGGGTCCCCTCACGGCCCCTTTCTGAGCGGAGACGGCTAAGGGGAGACCCTGGCCCACCACGGGGGGAAGTGGCAGGTGTGTTTGTCTTTTCAGCTCACAGGCACCTGAGCAAGCGGGACATGGGAACTCCATGTTGAGGCCCCTGTATCCCCGCCGCCCCTGTCCCCACCCCCCGAGATCCTGGCCAGGCCCTGCTGGCAAGGCTGAGGCCCTGCTCCCGTCCTCGACCGAGAGGCAGCGGCCCTCCTGGTCCTGTCGGGAAGTCCAGCGGCGCCAATTGAAAACAGGACCAATGGCATGTTGCCTGACACACGGAGACAGCTGTTTGGGGGACGACAGCTTCCCTCCCTTCCACATGCTCTCGGTCGATGGCATTTCCGCGGAAGAGAGCATTTTTCTAAGAATAACTTCCCCGGAACCACAGAGGGGCGATGAAATTTACCCTTCGCAGCAGCAGGAAAACTGTTTGCAAACCCTCCGCAGCGCCTCGCTGTGCTGGAAGCCACCGGAGGCGCCGGAGCAATCGCTCCTAGAGAACGTGACCTCCACGCTCAGAGGCCGCCCTGCGACGCAGACCCGGCGGGAAGCCCCGGTTCCCGCGCCCTGTCCCCCACCCTTACCACCCCCTGCCTGATGGGGTGCCCCACCTGGGAGGGCCTGGCTGGGACCCTGGCGGAGGGGGGGATCCTCAGGCTCCCGCAGCCACGACCCCCTCCCTCCCGCCCCCGGAGCAGGAGCCTGGCCGCTCCGTGCGTGTGGGAGTCGGCACGCTGCTTGGAAAGCGATTTGCCGTCTCGGGTGGTAGAAACGTGTCCCGCACGAGCAGCGAGAGAGAGAGGAAGGCGAGCTGGATGGCGAGGCGCATGGAGCGGAAGAGAGAGAAACGGCGGCCTCGGGGAGGAGCAGCATCGAACGTGACAGAGTTGATACGCGGCGGTAAGTGCTGAGAGACGCTCGTAAAGCACGGAGAGCGAGCGAGGCGTGAGCCTGAGCAGGTGTGTGCGTGTGCGTAAGAGTGATGCATGTGAGTGCGTGAATGTATGTTCATGTGTGTCGATGTGTATGTTAACATGAGTGTGAATGCATGTGAGAGTACATGCATGTGGGTAAGGGTGCGTGTGTGTGTGTACATGCGTGTTCTCACAGGTGACGGGCAGCGCTGCAGCTGGAAGCCAGCTCCGCGCCCAGAGGCACCACTGCTCGGAGCAGCCTGGCAGCAGGTGGCCGGGCTCAGGCCGCCACTCAGGTACCTGGCCTTTGGGCTTGGTTTCCCCGTCTGTGAAATGGGCTCATCGCAGTGGCTGAGCAGGCAGAGGAGAAGACACATCCCGGGGGGGCCCTGAGCACCAACTTTTTCCTTTCTCGTTGGCAAATCTGCCTTCCAGAGCCGCTGGACAGATGGCCCCGAGGACGCCCGGGCTGGACAGGCGGCCCCGGGGACACACGGGCTGGACAGACGGCCCCGGGGTCCCTGAGGCTGCTCGGTGTCCATGATGGTGGTCGCAACCAGGGAGCGGCAGTGGGCCCCCCCCCGCTGCACACAGGGCAGCAGGGGCTCCGGGCCTCGCCACTGAGGTTCGGACCCCAGCTCACCAGTTCCTGACGCGTGACGTGGGCAAGTTCCACAAGTTTCTCCCTGGTGACGAGCAGCAGGTGAGACAGACCACAGGGCCTGTCCTCACGTGAGGTGGGGATACCTGGGCTGAGTGTGGGGTTGGAGCCACACCGAGCCCCTGGCCGGGCGGGCGCACCCCCAGCTGTGTGACCTCCCCAGCTGTGACCTCCCGGGCTGTGACCTCCCCAGCTGTGTGACCGCCCCAGCTGTGACCTCCCCAGCTGTGTGACCTCCCCAGCTGTGACCTCCCTGGGCTGTGACCTCCCCAGCTGTAACCTCCACAGCCTGTGACCTCCCCAGCTGTGACCTCCACAGGCTGTGACCTCCCCAGCTGTGACCTCCCCAGGCCGTGACCTCCCCAGCTGTGACCTCCCCAGGCTGTGACCTCCCCAGGCTGTGACCTCCCCAGCTGTGACCTCCCCAGGCTGTGACCTCCCCAGCTGTGACCTCCCCAGGCTGTGACCTCCCCAGGCCGTGACCTCCCCAGCTGTGACCTCCCCAGGCTGTGACCTCCCCAGGCTGTGACCACCCCAGCCTGTGACCTCCCCAGCTGTGACCTCCCCAGGCTGTGACCTCCCCAGCTGTGACCTCCCCAGGCTGTGACCTCCCCAGCTGTGACCTCCCCAGGCTGTGACCACCCTGGGCCTGGCGCCTGCCAGGGAGTTCAAGGTGCTGCCTCCTGGTGTTGTCATGGAGACCAGAGGAGAAAACAGGTCCTGAAGCACCTTAAAACTGCAAGCAGCCAGCTCCTGGCTGTCACTGTTGCGATCCAGCCACATTCCTGGTGAGCTTGAGCTCCCAGCCGGCCGTTCACCCTCAGCCCAGCCTTGTGTGCAAGGAGGGGGCTCGGCCCTGCGCCCCGGTGGGTCTCCAAGGGCTCCCACGCTCCCAGGCTCTGGCTCTGCAGCCCGCTGCCTCCCCGCGCCCCCGGCAGCTGCCCCTGAGCACAGGGGAGCCTTCGAGAGGCCTGCTGCTTGCTGAGTCTCTCGCCCCCCGAGGAGCGTCTTTGAATGGAGCCTGGTTACTTTCCTGTAAACATCTATGTCCCGGCCCAACACTTCCCAAAATTCTTTCTAAAGTTATCAGAAATGTGTGAGCACACACACACACACACACACACACACACACACACACACACACATCCACCAACCGTCCTGGGCACCTACAGAGCCCCCACCATCTCCCCGACATATTCACAGGGCAGCATCCCACAGGCGAGCAGAGCAGGCGCCCTCAGCTTCTGTCCACGCAACGGCTTCTGAGCAGAGAGAACCCCACGCAGGGGGGCCTCACGGGGGCCAAGGAGGAGGCTCAGAGGCCAGGAGCAGCCCAGCAGCCCGGGTCTCGGCCACAACCCCACCCTCACCAGCTCCCCGCTCAGGGCACGCTCATCCACAGCGCGGTGGGCACTGGGGGCCCAGGAGAGCCACCTCTGGGCCCTTGGCCTTGAGTTTGGACCACCCACCAAGGTCCACTGTGGCCTGGGTTCGTCTCATCGGCGCCCATCGCTGACAAGGTGGTGCTGCCCGGAGTGGGCAGAGCTGCCCAGCCGCACGCCGGTGGGGAGGCAGCAGCAGAGAGTCCGCGGCCACACGGCGAGCCCTCCCGGGCGAGGGCATGGAGCAGGTGGGAAGGGGAGCGATGGGCATTCGGCTCCCCCATTGGGAGGCGGGAATGTGTCCTTTTTCAGAAAGACCATGGCTTCCCGGCTCGCTCAGGGCTTCTTCCGCCTTAGCCTGTCATATGTGAAAAGTCCTGGGGCCTCCAACCGAGCTGACCGGGCCAAGCCCTCCAACTCCAAAATGCATCTCCTACCTGCCTCGCGTTGCCGTGGCAACCATCCTGGTCCAAGCCTCCCTCCCTCTTTCCCGGGCCTGCCACTGCCTCCTGGCACGGGTCTGAAGCCAATCAAGGCTGGTCCTACTTCTCCGGCCTCCTCCCCTGCCACCACACTCCAGCCTCCATCTCTCCTGGATCCCTCCAGTAGGGTCCTTCTAAAAACAATCAGACACAGCTACTGCCCTGCGCAAAACCCTTCCTGGGTCCCCTCCCACTCAGGGCATGCTCCCAGACACGCCGTGTGACCTCCCTCCGTCCCTGCCTCCCCCTCACTCACTCGGCTCCCCCCACTCTGCCCCCTTCCTTCCGTAAGCTCATTCCTGCCTCAGGACCTTTGCACATGCTATTCCCTCTGCTTTTGAACAACGGACTCCTCGATCCCCTCAGCTGAAATGTCACCTCCTCGGGGAAGCCTACCTTGATCACCGACCTCCCTCCTCCTGCCCGCAGCCCCTCCTCCTCACCACCTGGGTGGGTTTTCACCCTGACGCCGACCATGCCTGGTCTCTCCTGTGTATTTGCGGACACCTTTCCCGTCTCCTTTCTGTGCGAGTCAGCACGCCCCCTGCAGGCACAGACGGGCTCTGCCTTGTTCCCCACTCCACGCCCAGAACCACGGGCAACCTGCAGGGAACCCAGCAGGCGCTCGGCTGCCGGAGAGCAGGAAGAGCCGGTGCTGCGGTTCAAGTCACAGGTGTTTGCGGCAGACCCGCCTCTTCCTCGGGGAAGGCCGTCTTTTGCTCTGCTCCAGCCTCCAGCTGGTAAGGTGAGGCCCGCCACGTCCAGGAGAGCCGTCTGCTTCATTCCCAGTGCCCAGGGTTCAGTGTTAACCATCCACAAACACCAGCACAGAAACATCCAGAGCAATGTTTGACCACATACCTGGGCAGCGTGACCCGGACACACTGACAACAATCAACCATCACAAACCCCACACGGGATGAGCCCGAGGAAACCCAAGCCGACATGTGATCGTCGACCTGAAAAACCAAGACAACAACACGCCTGGGAAGCAGCCAGAGAAAGGACCCTTGTCCACAGGAGGAAACTCCGCAGGAGAGCGGTTTCCTCAGACGCCACGGCGGGCGGACGGGACCCTGGTTCTCGTGGGCTCGGCGCAGAGAGCTGTCAGCCAGAAGCTCACAGCCGGACCCTGTTCTGTGGGGACAAAGGCGACGGCAGACCAGCCACGTGCCCTCGGTGGTCCCGGGACCGGCTCCTGCTCCAAGTGTTGGACGGAGCCGACCCAGGGACCCCCTTCTTCCCGCCTCCCACCTCCCTCCAGCGTCTCACCCAGTCGCCACCTTCAGAGCCACCTCAGCCCTCCTCGGCCGCCGAGACCAGCCGACGCCTTGCTCCACCGTAACCCCTTGTTGCGGAACAACCGCGAGCTCCCAACTCGCCACTGACTCCTCCCGGCGCCCCTGGCCGCCTGCGTTCGCGGCCGCCGCACCTACCTCTCCTGGGCTTCTGTCTGCACCGACACGGCCCTGGGGGGGCGGGGGGGCACCTCTTCCGCGAGTTGGTGGAGCAGCAGCTCGGGGGCTCCCAGAGCCTCTTCCAGATGCAAACCCAGCGGGTGGCCGCTCCTTCCAGGCTGCGCAGGAGCCGCCCAGCGAGAGGGTGACACACAGGACGCCAGGGCAGCGCGTGGGCCGGCGGAGCCTGGCCCAGCCCTTGCCGACCTGCGTGCCGTGGTCCTGCCCGCGCAGACCCTCAGCTCCGTGACTTCCTGCAGAACCACTTCCGGGTGAGGAGGTGAGGTTCACGGGAAGAGGGGCCACACCTGGCTCCCCTCCGCGGGCTGCCGGCCCGCAGGCTGGGCTGGGCGAGTAGCTCTAACAAAGGTTCCCCCTCAAGCAGCCCAAAGGCCTTTGGGGGGCCCTCTGCACCCCCTGGTGTCTGGCTTTCGCCTGAGTCTCATCCTGAAACCGCTGGAGCCCTCCCACGCGTTGGACCACATGTGAACACGGACGCTTTGTGCCGGGGAAGGAAGAGCAGCAGTGCAGGCCCAGGTGGGAAAAACACGGAACCCAGAACCCACCGGCCCCCTGCCGAAGGGCCCGAGTTCTCTAAGCAGACAGACAGACAACGTGAGGAGAGGAACCGGAATGGGAACGTGAGCGGCGAAGGACAGACAGACGGAGCGACCCGGGGAAGAACAGGTGGCGGTGGTTTGCAACTCAGGTTCCCAGTGACATGCAAGTCCCAGCCAAGCTCCGCCCTGCGGCTGGGCGCTCAGGTGTGGAGGAAACACGACGACCGACCGTTATATCGTGAACGGGGGTGGCGAAGGGGCCTCGAAGGGGATGGCCTCTACGCTTCGGCCAACTATGGAAGCGACCGTGCCGGCTGGAGTCCCTGGGGGAGCCGCCAGAACGCCCCGCGGAGAGGTGCCCCGACAACGCGACAAGCCAGACAGCACTGGGAGCTGTTCCAGGACGGGGAGGGCGGCGGGAGGATGAAGAGGATGGCGGGGGCGGGGGGGGAGGCAGAGGGCAGCAGGAGGAGGTGGAGGGCGGTGGGGGGACGTGGAGGATGGCGAGGGGACATGGAGGACGGCGGGGGGACGCGGAGGACAGCAGGGGGATGCAGAGGACGGCGGGAGAAAGCCACACGTGGGAAACAAAAACAGGACAAACACAAGGCAGACGATCAAGCATGAAACTTAAGCCCTAACATGTAACTAACGGCAGGAGCAGAGTAAAGACAGAGATCCCAGCCCGGCCACGTGGCTCGGCGGTTGAGCATCGACCCAAGAACCAGGTGGGCACCTCCCTCACCTGCAGGACGGGAGACCCCAGGAGGTCTGACGCATGTCCCCAAGAGCGTGCAGGACAGACGAAGTCAGCACACTCCCAGGCATGAGTCTGCGACAGAGGCCGTGGGCAGCGCTGCCCGGGGGCCGAGGATGAGAGGGCTTCTGGTGGGTGACAGGCCACCGGGGACAGGAGCCAGTGGGGGCAGGTGGCAGCCCACTGCAAAGAGAGTCGTCCCTGGAGGGTGCCCGGAGCGGTGGCAAGTTGGGAGCGTCTGTGTGGCATGGGGTTCTCCGCAGGAGAGCGAGGAGCAGGCTGGCCGCCATCATGGGCTCCGGGCCGAGGGCCAGAGAGCGGGACATCTCCAAGCCCTCCCAGGACTCTTCGTGACAGATGTCCTTCTCTGCTAAAACTTGATCTCAACATCTAGCCTCCAAAATGTGAGAACCCATTTCTGTTGTCTGTCACTCGTGTTTATACTTTTGGGGGACAGCCCTAGTAAACCACAGCAGGTACAGCCACATCCCCTGATCCTTCAGGAGTGGACAGTCCAAGCATCACAGTACATGGCAGGCTGGTACTTGGTGTTTCTTAGGTGGGAGGGCAGGTAGGAGGATGGATGGATGCATGGATGGATAGATGGATGGATGGATGGATGGATGGATGGATGGATGGATGGATGGATGGATATATATGGATGGATGGATGGATGGATGGATGGATGGATAGATGGATGGATGGATGGATGGATGGATGGATGGATGGATGGATGGATGGATGGATATATAGATAGATGGATGGATGGATGGATATATAGATAGATGGATGGATGGATGGATGGATGGATGGATGGATGGATGGATGGATGGATGGAAGAATGGATGGATGGATGGATGGATGGATGGATGGATGGATGGATGGATGGATAAGTGGGTGGATGGATGGAAGAATGGGTGGATGTGGGGTTAGGTAGATGAAAAGAGGAACAAATGAATAAGTGAATGAATGAACACACAGGGCAGCTACAGATGCTGCGAGGATCTTGCAAAATACAGCCCCTGTCTGCAGTGCTCCCCTGCCCGTCCAGCTGTGCAGCTGGAAGGAGGACTGCCTGGCGCCCACGGGTTCCACAGAAATCAGTGCCACCTGGACTCCAGCGGAAAATATGGAGCCTTTTCTGCAGAGCCGCAGGCACTGCCCAGCCAAGGACTGCACCACCTGGTTTACCTCACGCCCCATCTTCATTCCTCACGCATAGCAAAGGGCCTCGGAGCAGGAGGCCAGAGCAGGGTTTGCTGCAGGGGGACTGAGTGCACCTCCGCAGGGAGGTGACCCGGCAGGTCCTTCCATGAAGAACGACATCCTGCCAAATCCCGCTGCCAGGCAGGTGTGATGAGCAGGGAGAAGACGCCAGCCCGCAGGCACGCTGCCCTCCCTCCGAGGGAGGCACCTCTGTGGCAGATGCTGTTCTTCCGACAATAGAGGATCTGACCACCAACTACAATTAGATGGCTGCCTGGCTGGCGTGGCTCAGTGGTCGAGCATCAACCTGGGAACCAGGAGGTCACAGTTCGATTCCCGCTCAGGGCACAGGCCTGGGCTGTGGGCTCAGAGGGGGCGTGCAGGAGGCTGCGATCAATGATTCTCTCTCATCATTGATGTTTCTGTCTCCTCTGCCTCTCCCTTCCTCTCTGAAATCAATAAAAATACAGACTTAGATGGCGGCAAGGCCCCGGGTCTGTCAAGGCACAAGTGCAGGCATTTGCGTGGTCACCAGCACACCCTCCCACCATGGGCACCTGAGGGGCAACGGTTCAAAGGTTCAGCTTGGAGACGTGCCGCCCTGTTGGCTTGACCAGGGCCAGGGAAGCAGGTGTCCGGTGGCTCCGGGAGAAGGGGCAAGCGGGAGCAGGGCCTTGGAGGAGCCCCAGGAGCCAGCTGCCTGGGACGGGCCTGCCCTCCTGTTTCCAGCATGAGGCCCTGCATCTCATGACCCTCGGCCTGGGTGCTGCGTGGCTGAGCCCCTGAATGAAATGAGCCAACATAGTCGGTGTCAGGCTGCCGGGAGACTCCAGGCGCTCGGCTGTGCCTGTCCCCATGGCACCTGCCCCGGGTGTCTCCCCCCAGAAATATTAACCGGATAAAAAGAAGCCCTCGGCCCCTGAGAACTCTCTGGGAGCCGCTGCCAGAGCAGCGTGGATTAATCCACTCCTTTCTGACGCTCCGGACTCATTTGGCCCAGCTTCGGGGCTGCTGGTTGCCAGGCAGCCTCGGCTGATAAGTAATTAGAAGATAATTAACATTTGTAACATACAAGGGGAAACAGCTGGACCTGCTGACTTATTAAAACCCAGGAACCTGATTAGACCATTGTGTGGCGGGTGGAAAACAGGCTCGGTTCGCGGATCCATCAGCTCTCGCCGCCCTCCCTCCCCCCACCCTCGGTCTCCAAGTCTCTGACACTCAAGTGTGAACTCTGTCCACGCAGGGCACCACCCCCCCCAGCCTCCCATACCCCCAGCTCCCCCACATTGTCTTCGAAGATTAAAGGGGAGCACAGACCCAGTCCTCTCCCTCCGGCCCAAGTCCCAGGACAGAGAGAAAGGCCAGGGACCGGGGTGGGGTGGCACCCATGTGCCCATCCATCCCCTTCCCTCCTGCTTCTCCTTCGCCAGACAGTCCCCGGGGGCTTGGGAAGAGAGGGAGCCCTCGGTGTGCCCCCCTGAGACACTCCCACGCACGCAGGAAGGCAGAAATAAACCAGAGCACCCGGCCGGAGTGGCTCAGGGGTTGAGCGCCGACCTGTGAACCAGGAGGTCAGGGCACATGGCTGGGTTGCAGGCTCGATCCCCAGTGGGAGGTGTGCAGGAGGCAGCCGATCCATGATTCTCTCTCATCGTTGTTTCTGTCTCTCTCTCCCTCCCCCTTCCTCTCTCTGGAATCAATAAAAATATATATTTTTTAAAAAACACACAGCAAAGCACCCCTGCAGCCAGGACCCCGTGGGTAAAGATGTGCGGGATTCCGCGGCCGGCAGTGCCCCGCGCTGGTCTCCGGCCCGTGGGCTGCCCCTCCCGCCCCCCCGCACCGCAGCAGCAGGGCACACGGATGTGTGGAAACATGGACTTGAAGAGGCTGAACGCTCTCCCCGAGAGCCTTGGTTTCCAGCCAAGAACATTAGGATGTTGCTCTGCCAGCTAATCACACTCCCTCCCACAGGAGGGGCGGAAATAAACGCAGTGTTTCTGTGAGCGTGGAGGGAAGCCACTCCAGCTGCGGCCATGCTCGCTCGCGGGGAGCCAGCAGAGCTCGATCCCAGGCTGTGCTTCCGGGTGTTTATTCTTTGAGACACTAGGCCCTCTCCTCCTCCTGCCCCTCTGCCCCCCCCCTCCCACCTCTGCACCTCCTCTGTCCTGTCCCTGGCAGGGCCCAATCACCCGATGTGGGTGGGGAGTGTCCCTCAGCACTCCAAACCTGAGGCCAAGTGATTGGTCACTGGGTGGGCATGTGACCTGAGCTGCCCAATGAGAGGCCTGTCCTGGGATTTTTCTCTCTCAAGCTAAGGACAGAGGCCTGGAGGGTCCCCGGATGGGAGATTGTGAGCAGCCCTGGCCCCTGACCTGGCACAAGACCAGCACCGGGAGGCACAGGTGGGGTCTGGGACGGCTCACCGCACGCAGGCCCCCACTTTCCTTGGACCAGCTCTGGCGGGATGCTGGCCTCCCCATTCCTCACCATCCCACGGGGAGCCGGCCCCAGGGCGTGCCCTGCTGGGCAGAGGCCTTGAGGAGGGGAAGCCCCATGTTCAAGTCCAGGAGCCCATGACTCCCTTGTCCTGGCCTCAGGCAGCTTGGGGTGAGTCCCTGCAGATACCCCAAGTTGGTCCCCGTCATTCCTGGGAAAGGCTTAGTCGCCGAGCTGGAGGGATGGGCTCAGAAAGAGAAAAAAGAAAGAAAAGAAAGCAGATAGGAGGGTGACATTTAGCAAGTTCGTGTGACTCACAAATCAGCCGGGGAAAGATTTCGTCTGCAGGCGCTCCCCGATGTACGATGGTTCAACTTACAATTTGCCAAATTTACGATGGTGGTAAAGCGATAGGCATGCATTGGAAACCATACTTCGAGACACCCCACCACCATCACCACCCCCCTCCCGCTAGCAGCTAGCTGTACGGTGCTTTCTCCTGCTGCTGGGCCGGGACCACGAGCCACAGCTCCCGCCGGCCACACAATCACGGACACACACCCCACACTCTGCAATCACCGTGTGGCCGGTGTGCTGGGATACCGCTGAGCTCAATAAACCGCATGCGACAGTCAACACTCTGTTGTGAAATGGCGCTGTGCCGGATGGCTGCCGGCGGGAGGCTGGGCGCGCTCCTGGCACGGCTGAGGCGGGCGGGGCTGAGCTGCGACGTTCCCGGGGCAGGGGTGTCCGTGCATTTTTACTCCCGTTCACCTCCCTGTGGGTCTACCGGGACGGGGCCCCACCACAGGTCAGGCGCGCCCGTCCGTAGGAAAGCAGCCATGGGAGGGTCTGACCCACGCTGTCCTCTGCAGACGGCCCAATGCTCTCGGCAGACCCTCCTCCATGGCCGTTTGCAGACACCTGTCCTGTCCCAGCGCCTCCGTGGCACTGGGTTTCCGGCAGGTTCTATTTTTACGGCTTTTTGCTTCCCGATAAAGCGACTGAAACCGGTGTCTCCCTGGGGGAGACACAGGCCCGCGGAGGAAGGAGAAGGTGCGCGGACAGTGGCCCAGCCCCAGTACTCGGGGAGCGAGAAAGCCCCTCCCCTTTGGGGGGCCAATGCCGCCCGCTTCTGGCCTAGAGACACAGCTGAGTGAGCAGCGAGGCCTGGGCAGACGCCGTCCCGGGACCAGAGCCACGTGTCCTGAGCCCTGAGTCTGCCCTGGACCCTTGTTGCTCCCACCAGCACCCAGCGGCGTGGGGCCCGCTGGCCGGTCACAGGTGGGGAGCTGAAGCTCGCTGCGGGGCGCGAGGCCAGGATTCGAACTCGGCCCGCCTGGCTTTCACTCCTGTGTTCCCTCTGCCACCTGCTGGGATCACTGCTGGGTCCCGGCCCCGCCTGCAGCTCCGGCATCAGGATTCCCCTTCTCAAGGCCTCTGCCCAGCGGGGCACGCCCCGGGCTGGCTTCTGGCAACCAGCCTGGCAGGGCGATGCTGGGAGGCGGGGCAGCCCCACGCCAGCCCTGGGGGCCTCTCCGGGAGAGGAAGCGCGGTCACTTAGGGCGCACACTCGCCGGCAGCAATTTGCAGAGAGCCTGTCCTTTGCAGGGCCCGGCGCGGTCTGCACAGCGACGCGGGTCCAGCAGCCTTTAGATTAGAGGCGCATGTCACTCCGTCGGGGCGGCTCGCCGTGAGTGACAGCCCCAACAAACGCCCTCCGGCCCGGGAAGTGGCATCGCCACACGGGGTGCTCGGGAGGCATTGAACTTCAGGAGGAAATGAAACGAAACTAAAAATAAAGCGGCTCTCGCTCCGGACACACCATCATTAGTGCAGGTGCAGGGGGGAGTGGGGGGGCGGGGGTGGGAGGAGCACAGGGGGAGGGAGTGGGGGAGTGGGGGGAAGGATGGAGTGGAAGAGGGGGGGTGGGGGGGAAGGGGGGAGGGGGAGGGGGTAGGAGGAGCAGGGCCCATCGTAGGTAAAGATCTCATCATCCTGCCCAGCAGCGTGGCTCAGTGTTTGAGCGTCGACCTGTGAACCAGGAGGGCACGGTTTGATTCCCGGTCAGGGCACAGGCCCGGGTTGTCGGCTTGATTCCCAGTGGGGGGTGTGCAGGAGGCAGCCGATCCATGATTCGCTCTCATCATTGATGTTTCTCTCTCTCTCCCTCTCCTTTCCTCTCTGAAATCAGTAAAAAAAAAAAAAATTAACTAAATCTCACTCTCCTTGGCAGAGCAGGCATGTGGCAGGCATGGGGAACCTTTGTCCCGAAAGGAACACCCTGAGGTGCCACCTAGGGCAGCGTCCCCATTCACAGATGGGGAAACTGAGGCCAGGGTCACACACAGGTCAGGGCGGTGGGCCAGAAGGTGTTCCGGCGGGCAAGCACGTGACAGCACCCAAGGAGACAGCGTGCCCTGACCCAGGGGGCATTCCGGGCCTGTGCCCACTCCGGCCTGGGCACCCACCGGCTGCTGCAGGGTCTGTGTACAACATGGTCCGGACCCCGGAGGGTGAGGAAGGGCTGGGCACGGCTGTGTCCTGTCCCCTCGTCTGACATGTGACCCCAGGAGGAGCCGCCATCTCTCATCCTTCTCCTAAACCGCCCGCTCCAGCCTCGGAAACCCCGTGTTTATTTATTCTTTTTTTTTTAACTCTCACCCGAGGATATTTTGCGTTGATTTTTGGAAAGTGAAAGAGAGAGGGAAAGACAGAGAGAAACATCGATGTGAGAGAAACACATTGATGGGTGGCCTCCTGCAGGAGCCCCCACCAGGGCCGGGCCGGGGAGGAGCCTGCAATTGAGGTCCGTGCGCTTGACCGGAATCGAACCCGGGGTCCTTCAGTCCTCAGGCCGATGCCCTATCCCCTGAGCCACACTGGCCAGGGCTGAAACCCCTGTTGAAATTGCCAATTGAACCAGCCGGCACTGCCCTCCCTGTGGCCAGGCCTCCGTGCCCACGACGTGATTCCGGATCGACTGCTCGGCCCTGCCCGCTGACCGGCCTCGGAGTGAAGGGAGTCAGAGTCGAGGGCAGAGAGCTCCGAGCAGAGCAGCCCGGCCACTGGGAAGATAAGGCCCCCAAACCGCCCGGAGCCAGCTCCTGGTCTCTGGAACCGTCCACGGGGCTCCGGGGTGGCTCTCCTGACAGTGGCTAACGCCACTGAGCCACCAAGAATAAACCCGAGACGGGTGGGAAATGGACGCACATCAGCTCACGGGCCGGGCGCCCCGCTCCGGGGAGGACAGACGCAGGGGCCCGGGGGCTCCCGCTCAGCCCCTGACAAAGGGGCCGTTGCCCCCACTGGGTGGTTTTCGGTCGCTAGCACCTGACAGATGTCCCGACCGGGACGGTGCTGGTGGGGATCATCCGGGCCAGCGGTAAGGCTGACAGCGCCTCCCAAGGTCTAGGAGCCTCCCAGCTGCCAGCGGATCCACCGGCCGTGTCTCCTCAGCCCTCCCGAGATGCCAACAGCCCGGCTTGGCCAGGAGGGAATGTGAAGTGGGGGGCTGACTGGACCCCCCCGCCAGCTGCTTGCTGCCTGGCCCAGGTGGGAACGAGGGCGAGGCAGGTGAGGGGTTTGCACAGACTCTGATGAGGGAAAGCGGTGAGCAATGAGGCAGAGGGCCCTCTGGGGCCCGTGGGGCCGGGGTGCCGGGGTGCCGGGCCAGGAGCGGGTCCCAGCCAGCCCCACCGGCAGGACAGAGGGAATGAGGGAAATCAGTCGGCAGAGCCTCCCCAGTCCACGCCTGTGCTCCTCCCCGGCCTCCCCCCGCCCCCCCCCCCACGACGGGACGGGGAGGTGGAGGGGGGCAGAGTGGAGAGGAACGAGGTGTCCCCCTGGGGCAGGCCCCACCACTGGCGCCTTCTGGGGCTCAGAGCGGAGGGAGCAGGGAGCGGGCTCAGTAGGCGCAGTTCCCCCGCTGGCTCCGCTCCAGGCGGCCTGTTCAAGGGGCCGAGCAGACCTGGAGCTCCAGGCAGCGGCGGAGGCCCTTGCCAGAGCCCACCCGGAAAGATCGGGGTCCCCAGAGGAAAGGCACCCCCGCCCCCGCACGCACGCACAGCTCCTGGCGCCCAGGGCCACACTGTGGGGACCGAGATCATGGAGCCGGTGCCCCCCGCTGTGCAGCGGGAACCCCTCCAGTCCCTGCCCTAGGCCACAGCAGGGGCAGGGGCAGGGGCAGGGGCAGGGGCAGGGGCAGGCTCCCGATAGCCTGCAAGAAGGGGGAGCATCTCAGGCCACCCCCGTTGCTGACACTCGCCCCCGGTCTCGGGCAAGAAACAAGGGCGAGCCCGGCCAGTGTGCTCCGTGGTCGAGCTTCCACCATGAACCAAGAGGTCAGCGGTCGGATGCCTAGTCAGAGCGCTCCCCGGACTGCGGGCTTGATCCCCAGGAAGGGGCGTGCGGGAGGCAGCCGATCGGTGATGCTTCTTTTTCATGGCGTTTCTCTCTCTCTATCCCTCTCCCTTCCTCTCTCTCCAAAAATCAATAAAAACGTTTTTTAAAAAAGCAAGTACTAGTAAGAAGCACAGCGAGGCTTCGATCCACACTGAGCACCACCCGCTCCGGACGGCGTTTCTCAGGCTGTGCCCGGGACCCCTGCAGCTGACAACCGCCGGGTGGGGTGGGGGGCTGTTAAAAGCCAGACCAGGGGCTCCACCGCTCCCTCCAGGGTCGCCCTCTGGGACCTGGGAGACTTCACTCCAAGCAGCGCCCCGTCTCCGCTCAGAGGGTCCCCCAGTGTCTTGTGTGCACGTGCCATGGCCATGGCGGGGGGGAGGGGGTGTGCGGGCACTACCGCAGACCTGCAGTGCGACGCAGAGCCCCAGCCTCTGCCGGGACAGCCCGAGCCCTGGCCGTGCCCGGCGCCCAGACGTGAGCTGGCACAGGCCCCTGCCACCCACCACGGCCCACCCTGTATTTTGTTTCATTTTCTGCCGAATCCCCCGGGTCTAGAAGAATGCCTGGCACACAGGAGGTGCTTGGAATTATGGGAGGAAGAGAAGGGAAGGGAAGGGCAGGGAGGGGCGGGGAGGGGGGTGGAGGCAGCGCCCGCAAGAGGGAAGAAGGGGACGGGGCAGGGGGCCAAGGCCACATGCTCTTGAGGGCGAAGACTAGGGTGGGGGCTCCTCAGGCAGATCCCAGGGGCCTGGACAGTGCCCGCCGCAGCCACCCTTCTGCGCTGTGCCCACCGGCCAGACCTTCCCCCACAGGATGGGGCCTGGCAGCGGGTCCCGTGGGAGCAGGGGAGGAGGGGGTGTGAAGGAGGGGCCCACTGAGCGGTCCTGCCCATCCCGGAGAGCTGGCAGGTTAGGGTTCCGGGGGACGCGAGGCCGGGGGTCGCTGTGGAGAGGACACGCACATCAAAGTGAACTCAGTGAACCCTGACGAGGAGGAAGCAGGCTGAGGGCCGGGACCAGGGGCAGCAGGCGCCGACGCCCAGCCCTGCACTGGACAAGCTGGGAACCCCGCAGGCTCCGGGTGCTCAGGGGAGGCCCGTGGGGACCCCGCAGGCTCCGGGTGCTCAGGGGAGGCCCGTGGGGACCCCGCAGGCTCAGAGTCCTCAGGGGAGGCCCGTGGGGACCCCGCAGGCTCAGGGTCCTCAGGGGAGGCCCGTGGGGACCCCGCAGGCTCAGAGTCCTCAGGGGAGGCCCGTGGGGACCCCGCAGGCTCAGGGTCCTCAGGGGAGGCCCGTGGGGACCCCACAGGCTCCGGGTGCTCAGGGGAGGCCCGTGGGGACCCCGCAGGCTCCGGGTGCTCAGGGGAGGCCCGTGGGGACCCCGCAGGCTCAGAGTCCTCAGGGGAGGCCCGTGGGGACCCCGCAGGCTCAGGGTCCTCAGGGGAGGCCCGTGGGGACCCCGCAGGCTCAGAGTCCTCAGGGGAGGCCCGTGGGGACCCCCAGGCTCAGGGGCTCAGGGGAGGCCCGTGGGGACCCCTCAGGCTCAGTGCTCCGGGGGCCCGTGGGGACCCGCAGGCTCAGGGTGCTCAGGGGAGGCCCGTGGGGACCCCGCAGGCTCAGAGTCCTCAGGGGAGGCCCGTGGGGACCCCGCAGGCTCAGAGTCCTCAGGGGAGGCCCGTGGGGACCCCGCAGGCTCAGAGTCCTCAGGGGAGGCCCGTGGGGACCACACAGGCTCAGGGTGCTCAGGGGAGGCCCTTGGGGACCCCGCAGGCTCCGGGTGCTCAGGGGAGGCCCGTGGGGACCCCGCAGGCTCAGAGTCCTCAGGGGAGGCCCGTGGGGACCCCGCAGGCTCCGGGTGCTCAGGGGAGGCCCGTGGGGACCCCGCAGGCTCCGGGTGCTCAGGGGAGCCAGGGAGGCGTGTGGAGGTCCATAACCCTGGGGCTCCAGGGGATCAGGTGTGGGCTGAGCTGTCCAACCCCCCCCCACACCAATAACCGCAGAAATGGAAATGACAGTGCGGTTCCTCTCAGCTGTCCAGTGGAGAGGATTTCTGAGGAAATTGCGAAGATGCTACCCCGGGTGAGTCGGGAGAGTCAGACTCGGCAGCACCGAGGACGGATGCACACGGGCACGGCCATCTGGAACACAAGCTGTCGCTCCGCAGCCAGCAGCCAGGCGGGGCCAGGTGTGCGGCCGAGGAGACCGGAGCCCAGCGCTCACAGCAGCCGGCGGCCCCTCCCCGACCGCGCCCCAGCCGGCTGGCCGCTGTGCTGGGCAGGGGAGCCTGTGCGTCCTAGCGGGGCTCACGCAGACCCAGGGCGATGGGCAGGAAGCTCCTAGCACGCTGCCCCTCTGGTGCAGGAAGAGGGCCGGGAGGCATCGCCCTGGTGGGCGCTCTGGCTCTGCCATCACCTCCCGGGGCCCAGAGCACAGTCATGTGGCCGCCGTGGCTGCGAGGGAGGCTGGAGACGTCCTCGAGTTGCTGGCCAGGAGGAAAGGGGACAGTCGGTAGCCTGACTCCCCACCCCCCCCATCGCCCCGGGCACTCTGAGACGACGCCCTCACCGATGCCCTCACCCACGCACGGCTGAGCCACGTGGGACACACCCCAGCTGCATGGCTGCCCCTCAAGGGCCAGGGAGGGCTGAGGGGGGACTCGCTGCCTCCATGGGGGGGCTGAGGAGGGACTCGCTGCCCCTCAAGGGCCAGGGAGGGCTGAGGGGGGACTCGCTGCCTCCATGGGGGGGCTGAGGAGGGACTCGCTGCCTCCATGGGGGGGCTGAGGGGGGACTCGCTGCCTCCATGGGGGCGCTGAGGGGGGACTCGCTGCCTCCATGGGGGGGCTGAGGGGGGACTCGCTGCCTCCATGGGGGGGCTGAGGGGGGACTCGCTGCCTCCATGGGGGGGCTGAGGGGGGGGGACTCGCTGCCTCCATGGGGGGGGCTGAGGGGGGACTCGCTGCCCCTCCGAGGGGGGACTCGCTGCCTCCATGGGGGGGCTGAGGGGGGACTCGCTGCCTCCATGGGGGGGCTGAGGGGGGACTCGCTGCCCCTCAAGGGCCAGGGGGGGCTGAGGGGGGACTCGCTGCCTCCATGGGGGGGCTGAGGGGGGACTCGCTGCCTCCATGGGGGGGGCTGAGGGGGGACTCGCTGCCCCTCCATGGGGGGGCTGAGGGGGGACTCGCTGCCTCCATGGGGGGGCTGAGGGGGGACTCGCTGCCTCCATGGGGGGGCTGAGGGGGGACTCGCTGCCTCCATGGGGGGGCTGAGGGGGGGACTCGCTGCCTCCATGGGGGGGCCGAGGGGGGGACTCGCTGCCTCCATGGGGGGGCTGAGGGGGGACTCGCTGCCCCTCAAGGGCCAGGGAGGGCTGAGGGGGGACTCGCTGCCTCCATGGGGGGGCTGAGGGGGGACTCGCTGCCTCCATGGGGGGGCTGAGGGGGGACTCGCTGCCTCCATGGGGGGGCTGAGGGGGGACTCGCTGCCTCCATGGGGGGGCTGAGGGGGGACTCGCTGCCTCCATGGGGGGGCTGAGGAGGGACTCGCTCCTCCATTGGCTGCTGAGCAGCAGCACACATGAGCCACCGGGACACCCCCAGCCCAGGTGTCCCATCCACCAGCCTGCACCATGGCAGTGACAGCAAGAAACACACGTGTCTCTCCGTGCCCAGCGCTGTGTCTGTGCAGGAGGCGGGGACATTAGAAGACGGGGAGACGGGGTCTCTCCACTGAGCGCCTCCCGGGACGCCAACCAGATTCTCTGTCTGAGGTTCAGCTCAGGCAACCTGAGACACACACAGAGACACATGGACACAGGCATGCAGAGACATGGGCACAGACACACACACGGACAGACACACACATGGACAGACACATACAGACACAGAGACACACGGACACAGGCATGCAGAGACATGGGCACAGACACACACACGGACAGACACACACATGGACAGACACACACAGACACAGAGACACACGGACACAGGCATGCAGAGACATGGGCACAGACACACACACAGATATATACACAGACACACACGACCCAGGACACACAGACGCGGACACGCACGCAGGCAGGGACAGACGCGCACACCCCTGTGCCGCCCAGCACATCACCCCGCCCTGCCCCCGCCTGGCTGGACGAGGGCCTGGAGGCCTTTGCTGGGGAGACCGAGGTTGCACGCAGAGACCCACCTCCCCCCACCCCGGCCGCTCTCGGGCAGCGCCTCCCCCAGGGGAGAGGGTCCCCCGCAGAGGCCGCCTTGGCGTCGCATCTGGCACCCACCCTCCGCCCTCTCCCCCAGCTACCAGCTCTGGGCCCGCGGGCGGGACCCACACAGACCCACACACGTGTGTACATTCCGGGGAAAAGTCGAGGCCCCCTCCCGTTGCCATGGCAACCCACCTCGGAGCTGCGGCGAGAGCTTTAATTGGAAATGCTTATTTAGCTGAAACACCAGGAATCGTCAACAGGAGATTAGGGACATTACACGCCGGCAGAGCCACGGGCGGCAGGAGCCACGGGCGTCCTGGTGGCAGAACCTCCGGGAACTACCGACGGGAACAGTGACCGTCGCGATGCGTGGCAGCGCCACGCCAGCCGTGCTCAGCGCTGAGTCCTGCCATGACCCCTCCACCAGCCTCCCCTTGCACAGACAGGGAAACTGAGGCTCCGACTCAGAGCCCGCTCAGAACGACTCCAGAGGCCGCCAGGTCCGAAGCACTGTCCCCAGAGCCACCAGAGTGGGGCCCGGGACCCCCAGAGCCGGCAGCTTTATCAAGGCAGCTGGTACCTCTGGCTCACAGCCGCCCAAGCCCACAGCCCGGCTGCCCAGGGGCCCGGCAGGTGGACCTCTGCAGCCTGCATCCTGGTTGTTGCTGGGTTCTCCCCAGGCTGCGGGCCCCCTCCACCCCCTCCGCGGGCCCCCACCACCTCCCTCCGCTGGGCCGCCAGCCCGCCGTGGGTCTGGTGACCCCTGGTGGCAGCCATGGGGCACTGCACCAGGACATGGGCTTTCTCCCAGATCCCCAACATGGAAAGTGCTGGCCCAGGAGGCCCCTTGGGACAGCCTCAGGGGAGATGGGGGAGCAGAGGGGGAGCAGGGCTGTCGGGGCAGCTTAGCCAGCTCCCAGCACCTTTTCAGGGAGTCCAGGAGTGAAGAGAGAGGCAGCAGCAGGCGGGAGAAGCCAATTTGCAACCAGGCATCCAATGGGCACCTCGACGCCACCCCCGTCCACCAGTAATTGGGCTGCGGCTCAGGGTCCCGCTCAGAGGGCAGCAAGTGGCACCTCAGACACTGCCCAGGACACTGCCCAGGCCCACCCCTGGCTGGGCCACGGATGCCCGCAGGCAGGGGCCGGGCCTGACCTCCGGTCTCAGGCACAGAGCTGGCGCTGATGCCCGGGGCTCTGTGGCAGCGACCCCAGCACCCCAGCCACCAGCCCAGGTTTCTAGAACCAGCAGAATCCAGTGGCAACTCGGACCAGGAGCCTAACCAGCCAGCCAGTGTCCTCTGAGCACCCACGGCCCCAGACCTCGCTCTGTGGGGGGAGGGAGACCCAGCGGGGTTGAAGGGCTCCGTGAGAAGGATCTCCAACGCGCTGAGAACTGGGACGCGGAGGCCCGTTCCCAGGGGTGGCAGCCCGGGCTGGGGAGCGGTTTCAAAACCAGAGCGAGACGGAGGAGCTTCGAGCACAGTCAGTGCCGGGTCACCGAGCTGTTTATCTGGATTATTCTAAGTAGGGCCCGCGCCGGCCGCTGGGATCCGGCCGCTCCGATGGCACACGTGTCCGTCACAGAGAAGCAGCAGGAGCTGCGGGGGCTGCGGGGGCTGGGGGAGCGTGAATATTTGCAAATTCCACGCAGATCGGACTCTTCTCCCCACAAACCAGCTACTTACAGAGCTGGGGAGAGCGCGTTGCCGGGAGAGGCGGCCTTGGCCTCCATTCCAGGGACGAGAGCTCCCCCCTCTGTCACCGGCCGGCCACAGCGGCAACTGCACCCGAGCCCAGAGCCCAGGCTTCAGTGTGAGGCCACAGCGGGTGGAGGCCAGGGTCCCCCAACCTCCCGGGTAGGGGAGGTCAGAGTGGGCACGTGGAGGAGCAGCAAGAGTGAGAAAAATGCCGCTGGAAACATCACACACGGGGACCTTGCCTTCGCCACGGCTCCCACGCCCGGCTCGGCTCCCTGCGGCCCCGAGAGAAACTCCAAAGGCCACAAAGTGCGGGGACTCTCAGGGACCCCAAACCCAGCCATCTTTTTTAATGTATTTTTATTGATGTCAGAGAGGAAGGAGAGGGAGAGAGAGAAACATTGATGATGAGAGAGAATCATTGATCGGCTGCCTCCTGCACGCCCCACACTGGGGCTCAAGCTCGCAACCCAGGTATGTGCCCTGTCTGGGAATCGAACCCTGACCTCCTGGTTCATAGGTTGATGCTCAACCACTGAGCCAAGCCCAGCTGGGCTCAAACACAGCCATCTTTAAAGTTCCTGTTTGAACTTTCAAGTTCAGGCTCATTTTGCATTTCACTCCTCATCTATTCATACTTCTTTTTTTTTTTTTAATATATTTTATTGGTTTTTTACAGGGAGGAAGGGAGAGGGAGAGAGAGTTAGAAACATCGATGAGAGAGAAACATCCATCAGCTGCCTCCTGCACACTCCCCACTGGGGATGTGCCCGCAACCAAGGTACATGCCCTTGACCGGAATCGAACCTGGGACCCTTCAGTCCGCAGGCCGACGCTCTATCCACTGAGCCACACCGGTTAGGGCCCCTTTTCCAGTCTTCACCGGGGCCAGCTCGCCCCGCCCCCCGGCCCTGCCTGGACCCCAGGGCAGGACAGAGAGGGGGCCGTAGGCTCCACAAGCAGAAGCAGAGGAAAGGCTCCCCGGCCCCCTGGTGGCCCCCCACTTTCCGAGGGGCACTTCGGAAGATGAAGTCATCTTAGCCAGCGTGGCCGTGATCTCTCCCGCCAGGAACAAAGGTGGCAGCGTCTGATGTCCCCGCCACCAGCGTCCACCCCTGGGGACAGGAAGCCGACCGGTTCGCTTTCTTCAGAGCACCCTCCGGCCTCTGTTAAAGTTTCCCAAGAACAGGCTGGCCTGGGTCCCGACTCCCCCGCGCACACTGGCCCCAGAGGAGTGGCAGGGCTGTCTGTTCCCTCAGACAAGAAGCTCACTTCCAACGGGAGCAGAGGCCACGGCTCGCCTTCCCTACGGGCTCTGTCTGAGCGGCTCCAGGGCGCAGCCAGCGGCAGCGCCCACAGGCACGGAAACTGCCCCGGGCGTGTTTCCACATGTAGGAGAGGCCCCGTGGCCGGAGCGACGGGGGCTGGACCGCTGTGGGAACCGGGGCAGTGAGCTCGACGCCTGCGCATGCCCAGAGCGGGTGGTACGTCCCCTGTGGACACACCGGTGCCCAGGGCCAAGGGAAGTTGAACTCAACTCCCAGCCGCCAGGAAGAATCTGACTCACTCAACACTCACTTATCGGATGAGGTGGGGCTGGCTGCGCCCTGGAGGGTCCAGGAGTGGCCCCAGCGGTGGGCTCTGGGCGGGAGCCCTCTGAGCCAGGGAACCACCCTCAGTGAAAGCAGGAGTTAGACTACCTTAGCGTGCCCCAGGGTCACGTGAGAGCGGGAAGTCACCACGTGCAGGATGTGCTCAGCACAGCATCCGGGGCGATGACAGAAGCCCCCCCACAGGCTGAGCCAGAAAGGGGTGCATCAGCTTCCATGATTGGGACCGACAAGGGGTGGGACTAGCCTGGAGGGCTGCAAAAAGGCCACTGTGTGTGCGTGTATGTGTGCACGTGTGTGCGTGTGCGTGTGTGTGTGCACGTGTGTACATGCTCACGTGCAGACTCTCTCTCTCTCTAATTATCTCTCTCTCTCCAGCTCTCTCCAATCTCCCAGCTCCCCATCCTCTGTGTTGGCTGCATTTCCAGGCAGGTTCTCCCCACATGGCAGCAGGATGGCCACCAGCAGACTAGGAGGTCCTGGTGTTTACTGTCTTATGGCTGCTGCTGATGAGAGAGCGAGAGAGAGCAAGAGAGTGAGAGAGAGAGAGAGAGAGAGAGAGAGAGAGAGAGAGATCAGTCTTTCCCCCATTACTTCAGATAAAATCCCAGGACTGAATCTGATTGGCCCTGCCTAGGTCATGTGTCTTCCCCTGAGCCAATCCCGGTGACTGAGGGACTACATTCTGCCTCAGCTGATGTCTAACCACTGGGCAGCACTGCCTGGCCCTCGGTGCCTCGGTCCCGACTCCCCCTCGCACGCTGGCCCCAGAGGAGTGGCAGGAGCGTGTGGGGCTGTGAGGTTCCGGAGGGTTCCGGGCTGCGTGCCAGGCAAGGGGCAGCTCTCCCTTCATGTGCACCTCTTCTCTGCACACCAGTGGGGGGACAGGGGAAGGAGATGGGGCCCAGGGAGCCCAGCCCCCCGTGAAGTTGCAGGAAACCCGCCCCGTCTGCCTCTGCCCCACATGCCCTCAGCACCGCCTCAAAGAGTGATGTGAGATGCACGTTTGACATAGGCCGTCCCCTCGAGTTCCAAGCGGGCGTCTGGCACCAGATCTGTGAATCGTCACAGGATCAACGGGCTCGTGGGCGCTCCGCGGCTTCGTGCCCGCAAGGCCAGCACCCACGGGAAGGAGCCCCACAGGCTGGAAAGCCGAGGACCTGGAAGCTCCACTGACAAGAGCATCCACCGTCCTGCTTATCACCGGACAGACAGGTGGATGCTGTCGGGGCCGGTGGGGGAGGGGCTGCAGGAGCCCAGGCTGGGCCCCGGTGTGGATAGCACGGACTGAGAGCCCTGGCTTCTCCCAGAAGGTCAGTCATTGAGGGTCAGGCCACCCACCTCTGCACACCACCCCGCCTTCCACCGTCCCAGCCCATCAGGGTTGTCCAGAGCCCGGGACCCAGCACCAAGCTGGATGGAAACCCTGGACAGCTTCAAGCCACGGACACTACAGACAGGTCAGAACCAGGCGAGCCGAGGGACTGGGTCTGGGATACAGTGACATGGTGGCCTGGATGCTACAGATGGGTCAGAACCAGGCGAGCCGAGGGACTGGGTCAGGGATACAGGTGAGTATGTGCCAAGCATTCAAGTCTCGCTCTGCCACTGCCTCCTGGATGACAGTCAAGCATTTCATCTCTCTGGGCCTCAGCTGCATCATCTGTGAAATGGGGTGAGGGGGCTGATATGGGACCCGCATCCCGGGTCCATTGTGAGGATGGATGAGTGAGTTCGGGTCCAGCACCCAGGACAGAGCCTGCCCAGGAAGCCCACCCGCGTGCTGGCTGCTGCTGGTACATTCTAACTCACGTCGCATTCTGTTATATAGCACAATTGCTATGTTGTTCGTCACATTATTATCATCTAAATCATGCTATCACATTATAATTGTTATGTATTGCAGTGTTACAGCATAAATTATGTGGTTAACGATAACTGTAATACACAAAGTTATCACCACTACCATGTGGCAGACAGGAGACTAACTGTTTACACGAATTAGGATCTCACTGAGGCCTCCCTACAACTCTCTGAGGCTGGGGGCTGGAGCCCATGGCACGGGTGCAGACTGAGGTTCTAGAAGGTCCAGGGATGTGTCCTTGGTCTCATCCGCTGCTCTCGGCAGAATTAGACTCCAGGCGCAGGCCATCAGCCTCCGGGCAGCTCAGCTTCACCCCAACTCCGCTACGAAGAGCTGAAATCTCACAGGCACGGAGCCGGCCACACCAATGACAGGTCAAGGTCAGATGATAACATGCAACAAACATGGGCTCCGCCTTGGGGTGCCATGGGTCAGTGACCGCATGTGAACCAGAGCGGGCGTCCAGTGGGGAGGACACAGCTGCTTCTTGGGTCAGGTAACTGGGGCCGTGGGGGACACAGGCCACTGTGGCCAGACCTTCCTTTTAACAAAAATATAGACTTTGTTTTGGTTTGTAAATGCTGGAAAACTATTTGAATTTTTAAAAACACAGAATGACATATATATTATACTAGAGGCCTGGTGCATGAAATTCGTGCATGGCGGGGATGCGGGTCTCCTCAGCCCAGCCTGCACCATCTCCAATCCAGGACCCCTCGGGGGATGTCCAGGGATTGGGCCTAAACCAGCAGTCTGACATCCCTCTCACAATCCAGGACCGCTGGCTCCTAACTGCTCACCTGCCTGCCTGCCTGATCACCCCTAACTGCCCCCCCTGCCAGCTTGATCACCCCTAATCACCAATGCCTGCCAGTCTGATTGCCCATAAATGCCCCCCCCCCGCTGGCCTGGTTGCCCCCAACTGCCCCCCCCCCCCCGCCAGCCTGGTCGCCCCACGCAGCCTGCTGTTAAGTCATTTGGTCATCTTTCACTAACTCCCCTGCCAGCCTGGTCACCACAGGCAGCCTGCTGGTCATTACTGTTACTGTGACGCATCCTGGACAATTTGCATATTTCTCTATTATTAGATATATACATATATGTGTGTGTGTGTATGCATATATATGTATGTATATGTATGTATATGTATGTATTAAAAGTCCTCTATGGGTCAGACTTGGCACTCAGACCCACAGTCTGGGATCCCTGCAGTGGGAGAGACGCTGGGGGACCCAAATCCCCACACACAGGGCCCCCGGCTGTGCCCCCCTGGCTCTCTGAGGAACCCCTGAGAGAAGCCCAGTTTGCCTGGCGGCAGAGCCTTGAGCTGCAGCTCTAGCCTGGAGACGGGCCACGCACCCCTGAGTGCCACACCTCGCTCCCCGAGCTTCTGCAGGAGCAGCACCTGGCCCAGCCCTGGCCCCCTGCCCCCAAGGACCATGAGTGCCCACAGGGCAGGTGGGCAGTGGGCAGCCGTCCACCCAGTCGGTGGGCAGGAGGGGCGGGCCATCTGCCCCAGGGCCTTGGTATATGCTCAGTGTGCTGGTTGAACTGCAGCTCGAAGCTCTGGAAACCTCACGGGACCCACAGAGAGGGAGTGTGAGGACCACCATGGCCCCGCCCGGAGCCCTTAGCTCCCAGGGTCCTGGTTTCTGGTTCCCCAGGGCCTGCTCCGGCCTCTGTGGGCACAGCTGTGTCTCAGGCATCAGGGTCCTCCCTGCCCCCAGGCCTGGCACTGGGTCAGCACAAAGCTGAGGACCCTCGGTCACCAGCCGCCCAAGGCACAGATGGGGACAGGGCCAGGGAGGAAGGTCATGGCCCAAGGTCATACAGAGGCCCACCACAGAGCACCCCAGGGCCACAGAGCAGGCGGCCTGGTCTCGCCTCCTGGCTGCAGGGGACTGAGCGGCCCACACCCTCCTCCAGGAAGCCGACTGGACTCCACAGTGCCCCTCCCTCCTCCCTCCCCCCCCCCCCCCCCCCCCACACACACACACAGGCCAGCCGTCACCCCGCCAGGCTGCCCGGCAGACTCCAAGGAGACGCTGCTCCGTATCAAAGACCATGGCAGCGCTTTGAACATTTCCCACTTTGAAGCCGCCTCGGACTTGGTCCAGGCCCGCAAACATCTGCGGGAAAACAGCCTCGGTTCGCCACGGCGCGTCTGACAAGTATGTGCAGTCCCTTGATCCGCCTCCGGCCGACGACAGCTCCCCGGCTTTGCTTCCAGTGAGAACATCCACTCCAGGGCCAGGAAGCATGGACAACGTGGGGAGTCACTTCACAGAGAAAGAACTTCCATAAACGGGAGACAGATCCGCCCGGGGAAACAGTGCCGGCTACCCAGCCGCGTGACCATCCACCACCCTGCGGCTCCCACAGCTGACGACAGGCCTGACGGGGCGGCGGGAAGGAGGGCGGGGCCACTGAGGGCCAGGGGGTGGGATTGGGGCCCTTCGTGCACAGGTCACTGGTTCTCACTCGGCCCAAACGTTGCTCAGAGTCGCTATGCCCGGCTGCTGAGGAGGCGTGGCCGGGAGGTGGGGACACGGAGCTGGTCCCGTGGCCGCTGCGGGGAGGCCCACATGCAGGAGGGTGGACCAGGGCGCCTGCCTGGAGCGGATGTCGGCGAGGGCAGGCCCGTTTCACTCTCTGTTAGCTCGCTACTGCCTCCATCCAACTCGATGGAGTCCGGATGGGCTCGGGGTCCCACTCGCCCTCCCCTCACAGGAACCTGAGCACCTCAGCATCTGGCCTCTGCCCGTGTCTCGGGGCGCGGGGAGCTCCCAGGTCTGCCAGCCTCACTCCCCGGTGAGCCTGGCCACAAAGCCATGCGTCCACCTGCTCAGGCTGCGGCCAGCGGCATGGCCGCTCACTCGGGTCAGTGGCTGCATTCCACCCCCGGCAGGATGGTGCTCGCCTTACAGAGGCGGGGCTCCGATGCGGATGCAGAGAGGTGCGCCCTGAGGACACTCTGCCCCGTGAACAAGCCAGACGCCCAAGGACAGGGTCTGCTGATGCCCCTCACCCGAGGTTCTTAGAGGAGTCAGACCCATAGAGGCGAACACAGATGGTGGCCCGGCCCGCGTGGCTCCGTGGCTGAGCAGTGACCTATGAACCAGATCGATTCCAGGTCGGGGCACATGCTCAGGTTGCAGGCTCCATCCCCAGTGTGTGTGTGTGGGGGCGGGGGGAGGTGTAGGAGGCAGCCAATTGATAATTCTCTCTCATCATTCATGTTTCTATCTCCACCCCCTTACTCTCTGAAATCAATAAAAATATATTTTTTAAAGAAGGAAATAGATGGTGGTACAGGGACTGGGGGAGGGGGGAGCGGAGTGAATGTTCAATGACACAAAGTGTCCGTTGCCGATGATGGAAAAGTCCTGGGAGTGGGTGGTGGTGCTGTTCGCACAGCCGCGTGCATGTATTTAATGCCAGAGCCGTTCACTAACAACGGTTAAAATGGCAACGTTCACAGCTGGGCATTTACCACCATCTTAGCCCCTGCCGGCTGCTGTCACAAACACCACAGCCGGGAGCTGGGAGCGGCGGGGTTTAGTTCTCACGGGTCCGGCTGCCGGAGCCCGAGGGCAGGTGGAGACGGCCGGGACCTCTGTGCTCCGGGGCAGGGCTGGGAGCTCTCGGGGTCCCTTTCCCAAGGGCACGAACCCCATTTATAAGCACCCCGTCCTGTGACCTAATCTCCTCCCAGACACCTCACTTCCTCATGCCATCATCCTGGGCAGGAGGAGGGGACGTCAACATATGAACTTGGGGAGACACAAACACTCAGACCACAGCAACCACACACATGGGCACGCATGCGCACGTGCGCGCGCACACACACGTGCATTTCAGCGCCTGGACCTGGGGCCTCCCTGCCCTTCATGTCCCCCAGCACTGTGTCCCTCTCAGCCCGTCGCTCAGTCCTTCGTTAAACCGCTTCTTTTTTTAAAATATATTTTTATTCATTTCAGAGAGGGAGGGATAAAAACATCAATGATGAGAGAGGATCATGGATCAGCTGCCTCCTGCACACCCCCCACTGGGGATGGAGCCCACAACCCAGGCCTGTGCCCTGACGGGGAATCAAACCGTGACCTCCTGGTTCATAGGTCAACGCTCACCCACTGAGCCATGCAGGCCGGGCAAACAACTGTTTGGGTTTTTTTTAATTCTTTATTGTTTAAAGTTTTACATATGTCTCCTTTTCCCCCCCATTGACCTCTTCCCCGGTCATTCCCACCACCACCCCGCCCCGAGCAGGTCTCCATCTGCCCTCTCCCCCCTAGTGTCTGTGTCCATGGGGTATGCTTATATGCGTGCCTACAAGCCCTTTGGTTGATCTCTCACCCCCCATCCCTCCCCCCTCCGCCTTCCCTCTGAGGTTTAATGGTCTGATCGGTGTTTCTCTGTCTCTGGATCTGTTTTTGTTCATCAGTTTATGTTGATCATTATAGTCCGTAAGTGAGTGGGATCTTGTGATATTTATCTTTCTCCAACTGGCTTATTTTGTTTAGCATGGTGCTCTCCAGCTCCATCCATGCTGTTGCAAATGGTCGGAGTTCCTTCCTTTTTACAGGAGCGCAGGGCTCCATGGTGTAGATGTACCGCCGGTTTCTAACCCTCTCTTCGCTGATGGGCACTCAGGCTGTTTCCAGGTCTTAGCTGTTGTCAGTTGTGCTGCTGTGGTCCTAGGGAGCACAGCCAACCATTTCTTAAAGCCCCACACGTGCTGGGCGCTCTGCCGGGCCCCGGGGCTGGAGGTGCCGTGACTTCTGCCCAGAGAAAACCTGCCGCTCGGGAGGGAATGGGCTGGAAGCAGCCGCTGGCTGTGGCTGCACCGGGTGCCGGGTGGGAGCGGGCCCGGCCGGGGAAGGGCAGCGAGGCTTGAACATTTGAGGCTATAGACCGCTGCGGGCGTTTCTCTCCATTTTCCCCGGGACCTCAGGGCTGCGGGGGGCAGTCACAGGTGAGGCAGGCCCGCCTGCCTCGGCCGCTGGGTAAGTGTCTTCACCTGGGACTCTGTAGCGAACCGCTGGCTCCAGGGCAGTGAGGGATGTGATGCTGACTCACCCCTCCCCCCCACCCTCACCACCCCCGCCATCCCTTACGCTCTGTCCACATGAACTGGCAGGAGAGACGGATGGCCGGGCAGCCACCTCCTGCACCCTCTCCCGTGGGACCAGGACATGCACCCGAGCCTCACTCCCGCGTGGTCCAGCTCGCCCACGTTGTATCTGACACGTCCGTGTGTGGCTCTGTCATTCCCACCCCGGGGCGTCTTTTTACTTTTGGCAATTTGTCGAATGTGCTCTTGGCTCAGCTGAGATTTCCTTTCCGGGGCCTCAGTCCGGCTGCGATTGGAGCGCATGACAGAGCATCGTGTGGTTGGGCCCTGGTCTGCTCATGGACCATTTAATCCAGGACCCACTAGGGGGGCAGGCCGCACCACAGGCGACAGGGCCATGTGGATACCCTGGCACTTTTCCAAACATGCAGGGCGTGCCCTCTGGGGGGGGCGGGCCCGCGTCACCCACAACCAGGGGACAGCCACCAGGTCAGAGACAAGGGGTCCCCCCGCACCGCCTTCCGGCTCAGGAGGGTGGTGGTAACATGTCCGGTGTGGCCATGGACTTGGCCGGAGCAGACCCGCTGAAGCCAGACCCGGGACAGCTACGGCCGGGCCCATCACGGTGCATGAATACCACCTGGACTCCGAGGCTCCCAATGAGCCGGTCGGCGCTACACGTCTGCAGGCCCTGGAGGGTCTCGAGTCAAGGGGGTCATACCGAGGAGCGTCCAGACCGTGGGGGGTGGGCAGCCAACCCACCGTGAAGGAGCCCAGAACCTCAGCCCCAAGTTGGACCATCAGTCACTCTGAGGGTCTTGCAAACGCTCTCCCATCAATCCTGCTGCCCCAGAGGCAGAGATCATGGTCCCCTCCGGGCGTTCCCCCCAGGAGCCAAATCTGGAACGATTTGAGCAGGAAAATAATGACAAGAATGGATGATAGCCCATTGAAAACATAGGTAAGCCATGAGACCGTAACATATAAATCAATGAAAAAATAAATGAACTACATGAAAATTTTATAGACGGCATAAACAGATTTAATAACTGCTAATGTGATCATCTTAATAAACTAATGGGTGAGACCAGAGAGCTCTCTTCCTCATGGGAGAAGGCCTACTACTACGTGTAGAAGTAATGCTGGCATTAGGAAGCATCGACTCAGGCTAAAACTAGAGAGCCTTGGCCGGTGGCTCAGTGGTTAGAGTGTGGCCCATGCACCAAGGGGCCGAGGGTTCGATTCCCAGTCAAGGGCACATTCCAGGCTTGCAGGTTCGATCACCAGCCCCAGTCAGCATGTGAGGGAGGCAACCCATCCATGTGTCTCTCTCACATCGATGTTTCTCTCTCTCCACCACCACCACCCCTGCCCCAGCCCTCACCTTTCCTCCCTTCCACTCTAAAAATCAAGGAAAAAATAGCCTCAGGTGAGGATTAACAACAACAAAAACCTAGTGGCTATAAAGCTTTGTCTGAAAGTAAAATACTTACCTGTCTCAGAATGTCTCCCCCAAATGGCCTGTGAAGTATAAAGGGGAAGGAGTCACGTACAGGAAGTAATAAAAGACCTAGTGGGTACCAAAGGATCGAGGTCAACTTCACCAACGCTGAGGTCACTATGCCTCCGCTGTGGGGAAGTGAGAGCCCAGCATCGACTCAGGAGTCTCGGCCCAGAAAGCATAGCCCAAATCCAAACACGAGGAAAAGGTGGGAAACCCAAATTTAGGGGCATTACATCACCACTGGCCTATTGTCTTTCAAAATGTCAAGGTCAACATCCCCGAGAACTCAGCCAGGTGGAAGGGGACTAAACAAGACGGTGACCAAATGCACTGCATGAGCTGGACTAGACCCTGGACAGTGGAAAATGAAGCGGGTCTGAAGGACATTATTGGGACAGTGGAAAGAATTTGAACATATATGTCTATATATCTAGGTAGGTAGGTAGGTAGGTAGGTAGGTAGGTAGGTAGGTAGACAGATAGATGATGATAGATAGATAGATAGATAGATAGATAGATAGATAGATAGATGATCGATAGATGATGGTAAAGCCAAAATGGGCAACATGGACACAAGGGTGGCTTGGGAGGGAGAATACAAGAACGCCCCTTTGGTATCGATTTGGAATGGCATCAGGATTAGACGTTATGGGAATCTCTCAAGGTTCTGCCCGCCCCCAGAGGCATGTTGCTCGCGGGGGGGTCTCTGACTGTCCTCAGGTTCAGCCATTTTCTGGAAGGATTCACAGAGTTCAGAAAGGGTTCTATCTAACGGGAGGAAGTGGTTCGGCTTCCTAACATCGCCTCCGGAAGGAAGGAGGCTCGAGAACCGAGGTCCCGCTGCGCCCAGGGATGCTCTGTGGAGAGCAGCAGGGTTCTCTTCCCGCTCCCAGGTGCACGGGGGGGGGCGGGGGGGGGCAGGGGGGAGGCATGGTGCCGGCCGCTGGCTGGCTGCGGTTATGCTGCTGACTTGGGGACTTTTGTCGCATGCACGGGAATGCCAGGCCCAGTGCCGCATCCAGAAGACACCGGCGGGCAAGAGGAACAGGAAAAGTGCCTTTTCCAGTCATGAAAACACAACCCTCGGAGTTCCTTTGGAGCCAGCTCAGGGATTTGGAGGGCGTTTAGCTCACAAAGTGAAGCGTCCTCTTAAATTAGTAAAGGGGCAGATCCAGGTTTCTCTGAACCTGAAACATGAAGTAATTATGGAACCAGAACTCACAGCAGGAAATGTTTTATGGAACCTAATTAAAGCGAGGCAGGAGGAGCGAGTTATTAGAACCATGGGAAGGAATACGCCGTGGGGCATGGGGCATGGGGTGCCAAGTGAGCTGAGCAGAGCCAGCCAGCAGGAGGTGGCTGAGCAGGGACAGGAGCCGGTCTACCCATGCAGACGGCACATGGGGCAAAGACTCCAATCCTGCCTCAGTCACTTACTAGCTGTGTAACCTTGGGTAAGTTACCTACCTTCTCTGTGCCCTAGATTCCTCATCTATAAGTTGAAAGTGATGATGATGATAATACCGATTTCACAGGGTTGTTGTGGGGATGCCTTAATATTTATAAAGTTAGAAATAAATAAATACACTCTCTATGAGTTTCTGCTTTCCCATCTATAAAAGCATAGAACTGTCCTGAGACACAAATGAAATGAGGTATAGTGATTATTGAGCACAATCCTTGGAACACAATCCACAATAAGAGTAGCTACAACCTATCATCATCATCACCATCACCATCGCTTTCATCACATCATCCTCATCACCACCATCATCACCCTCCTCACCATCATCACCCCCATCATCATCATCACCATCACCATCGCTTTCATTACATCATCCTCATCATCACCACCACCATCACCACCACCATCACCACCACCATCACCATCATCATCACCACCACCATCACCATCATCATCACCACCATCATCACCTTCATCATCACCACCACCATCACCACCACCACCACCATCACCATCATCACCATCATCACCACCATCATCACCATCATCATCACCGCCATCATCACCATCATCATCACCCTCCTCACCATCATCCTCCCATCATCATCATCGTAGTCATCTCCCTATTCATACACATTGGGGACAGTGGTGTCTTTCCCACAGACCTCACAGGGCTTAAGGCCACTGAAATGAAAACCTCACAAATGCGTTGTTTTTATCATTTCTAATCCAAGAAAGTTGAGCTGTGTTTCTTTCAATCCCTTCTCAAAACACAGCTTCTCAAAAGCAGATTTTGAAATCCCGCATCACTGTTATTAGGATATTCTCCATTCAGTTCTCAGCTCCATGATCCAGAAGTCTCACATCTTCCTCAATGCCGGATGCACTACCTCTCTGTCTTAAAGGGCTAGGGACTCATTTGTTCCCCAGGATCCTGGCATACAGCCCCAGACCCCAATGGGCCAGAACCAATCCCCACCAAAAGAAAACACCCATTGTCGTGACTGAGCCCCTGACCTCTAAGCATTCAGTCTTCCGCCACCCCCCACCGCCGTAAACTCACACATGCATGTGCACACACACACACACACACACATACCACCCCCTTGGTCAAGGAGCTCAGGAATAATTAGAGCCATAACCTAACATTTCATGTTGTCTCTGGCCTGCGACAACCAAACGCCACCCAAGTCTCTGACCCCTCCACAATGAACACCTCCTGTCAGTGACATGCACGTAGACATCAGCTGGCACCACATGATACTTCTGTGGTACTCAGGTTAGACGTGAACAGTTTAAGGGAAGCTGAGTGAGCCTATTCAGAATCCCCCTTCTTTGCTGGAGCCTCCAATGAGCAGAGGCGGTTGCCCTCCTCAGACAGCGGTCAGTGCTTATCAGGATGCTAACAGCTGAGCCTCCTCAACCTCCAGCAAGCACTTTCTCAGAGCAAAAGGGAAATAAAGAGAGGGGCAAGAGTCAAGGACGTCCAGGTTTTCATAAGAACCTTGGGGTATAATACAGTTACTATAGTCCACCAAAGAAGTCATTCCTTCTTTCCACCCATCCATCCATGCATCCTTCCCTTTCAATCCATCATCATCCATCTATCCATGCATCCTTCACCTTCAATCCATCATCCACCCATCCTTTCACTCATTCATCATCTTTCCATTTTTTTTGGTTTACACAGAATCTTTCCCCAAGGTTTTGCATGCAGACTGGAGCTTCCCACAGCACCCCTGGTCCTTGTAGGAGATTCACCCAAATGTAGGCATATCAACCTGCTATCTGTACTTTAGACTTCAAGCTGCAAATGGTTCTAGAGAGCAGTTTTAAACAGTGGTAAAAAATGCAAGACTAGACACTGGAGTTTCCTTTTGTAAAAAAATAAAATAAAATAAAAGAGAGAGAGAAATAGAGACTATTTTTTTTTACATATTTCAACAATAAACGAGTTGTTTGGAATAGTCCCACGTTGTTCCTATTTGACCCAGTTCTTACAAGATTAGCACTGTGTTTGGAACAGCCTGGGGGCAGGTCATTCAGCAAATGCTAAGATTTGCTCAGAAACCTCATCCCTGTTTCCAGCAGCGGACCCCAAAGACCTCGCTCTCACTGGGGTCCCTTCCTGCCACTCCACACACAACCTGCACCCCAGCATTTTATTCCTTCAAATGAGACCATCTAACAGCGTCAACATGGCTTCCCACCTGACCTTGGTGAGGCAGCCCATGCAGCAATTCTAGGTCGTGAGGACATTGAATAACATCCAGTCCCAGTTTTCCCCTAGGAATACAGCAATAATTTAAGCATATTAGGAAATGAGGTGTCAAATGTTGCTATGTGTAGATTTTTTAAATTCTGAGGCTAGACAACCAAGTTTTCATATATCTTTTAATGAAAAAAAAAATCAACATAGGTATATTTCAGGTTGCCTCTCTACATCTTGGCAGGATGAATATCAAAATAAGCAGAGCTTGGTGATGCCCCATTCCATATGTCACCTCGGAGAAAGAGAGATCAATTTTAAGAGACCAGAATTATTGCAAGAAACCCCAAAACTACCCTTATTTTTTATGATGTACACCCTCTCCCAAACTTGGCAAAATTAGCTGGCCTGAATATTTTTTTTTTTTACTACTTTCATCTGTCTTCCTGCAATTTGGATCGACTTCAGGAACCTTTCAGAATTCATTTGATGAAATGCTGCTCTGTGTCATTATTGATTTTAGTTCCCGTGTAAAACAGGAAGTTTATGTCCACATTTCGGACATAAATACAACCACGCTGTCTAAATGTTATACCTCCCTGTCACAGAGCGGCAGTGAAAACATAAACATGCTTTTAATTGACCTTCAGGCACCTAAAGTAGATGGCATGCCTGGACACGCCAGGGTTGGAGTCTCCTTCCATCGGCAATGCAACATCCTCTGGCTAGGAACGAGCTCTCAAAGCCATTCCTCTTCATTAAAGAGCAGAGACATGCAGAACCCTCCCTCGACAAGAGCCACCTCCGCCTAGTCACTCCGAGAAGCCTGGAGAGGCGCTGAGCATAAGTAGTGCGTCCTCCCACACGAAGCGCATGCGGGTTGGTCTTCACCTGCCTAGAAATCCTCGCTTCTCTCCGTTAACAATGCTTTCGAGAGTGAAGGCCAAGCGAGTGCAGTACCGTGGACAGCGCGCCAGGTTGCAAGGGCATGTGGACAGAGCACTGGATTCCCCCAAGTTTCCTAAAAGGGAGTTTGAACTATTTCCCCCGCCCCCCCCCAAAAAAAGAGGGGGAAGTTAAATCTAAATTACACACTTTTTCTTTCAATTCTTTAAACCAGAAGGCAAAAAATGTTTTCTTAAAAGACCAGATGTAAATATGTTGGCTTTGCAGACCGTACGGTCTCTGTCAAAACTAAACTCTGCCTTGTAGCCCAAAGCCGCCAAATTAATGCGTGTGGCTATCTTCCCCCCAAAAAAAACGTAATTTACAAAAGAAGGCAGATTTGGTCTGTGGGCTGTAGTTTGCTAACACCTACTTTACGTTAGAAGTGAGGTGCTGAGAAATGGGTGAGGGGCGTCAAACAGTTGGAAATCTAGGGGTGTCTCTGGTTGTGTGGTCAGATCACAGCTCCCCAGGAACTTCCCAGTAAGAAACCAGCTTTGTACGTCAATAAAGGGTGTGTTTTTTTAGTACTTCTGCGATTTGACCTTCGTAAGCTTTGCTTTACATCCTTGACAACTAGAAGAACTGAAAGAATAAAGAAGGTTTCATACCAGTGAGCATCTCCCTCTCCCCAGGCAGTCTTCCTGCGGCCACAGGGAGCCCCCGGAGGAATGGGAGCCAATCCCCAGGACTGACCCCTCCCTGGCATCTTGGAATGGAGCAGCTCTGACACCCCCACTCACCTCCAAATGGCCCAGGTCTAAACAGGGGGCTGGTAAGGCAAGCTGTTCTTTGGAAAATGAGACTGGGGGCAAGACGGGAAGAGCGGGCAGGACTGAGCTGAGATGCAGCATTCGGAAGGCTCTGCTCAATTATAGATCTGAGTGCTTCTCTCCTCCTGAACACATTAGCTGCTAATTGGCTTTAGCAATTTAAAGAAAAAAGACTAGATTCAATTTCCACTCCCTTAAAATGCAATCTAGACAATTTATGAAAAGCAACCAAATATACTGCAGAGATGAATAGACTTTTTTTTTTTTTGGCCATAACCTTTCTTAAAAGCACTTGAAGAGGTAAAAATATTCTTAAATCAAAATGAATGCCACACTTAATAAAATGCAAGTTGGCATAATTAATCGAGCGGCTTCTTTATTAGAGAGGACAAATAGAGTCCTGTTTCCAGCCGTTAGGGCTCGTCCTAGATGAATCCATTTAGAACGGGCAATTATGAAATGAAGAGGATCTGGCTGCCAGAGATGTGCAGGCCCCATAGAAGCTCCCGCCACTCAGACAATGCACACGACCTTGGCAGGAAACAGCCCTGAGAGGGAGCAAGCCTGAGAGGAAGGCCTCAGGAGGAGTGGGGAGAGGCAGGGAGACAGTCACTGTGGTCCGGGAACTAAGTGCAGAGCCGAGGTGCAAGTTTCCAGAAGAGGGATAGAAGGCCTATCCACAGGAGACGGAGGCACTGAGGGAGACGGTGAGGGGCGAGGAGCCACCCCCCACCCCCAGGAATCCCCACGTAGATAGGATTTCACCTGTCAGTGACAATGAACATGCATGCACAAAGCTCAACCGAGGCACACACAGAGCCAGGGAAACACAGGCAGACACACACCTCACACATACACACGTACACACACACACACTCCCTGAAAAAGCAATGGGAAAAAATATCCTCAGGTAACGAAAATAACAAAACCAAAGGCAAATGTCCAACACCTCCCCCTGCCCCTCAGCCAGGCCTTCTTTCTCCATGTTCACAACAGCTCTGTGAGGTGAGATGCTCAGATCCCCCTTCCCTCCCCCCAACTTTAGGGGCTGGCCCAAGGCTCTGAGCAAGGAGCAGATGGTGTGTTCCACCACTAAGCTGCTCAAGAAAGATCGAGGGGCTGTGGGCGCACTTGGTAAACTCCCCAACACCATACAAAAGCCCTGCAGCTGAAGACGCCCCTCGCTCAGAATCTCAGTGGTTAGCCGGATAAGCAAGCAGTTTCTAGGGGAGCAAAATCAGAAGCCAGGATCCGAAATCGGTTGAAAGAATACATGGGGACATTCCATCATTCACCATGTGGCCGCCATTCTCCCACGCCTGAGCCACGAGAAGGGCCTTCTGAATGCGTATGAGCTCCGAGAAGAGAGCCTCCAGCAGGAAACGGGGGCCCTGGTTGCTCTAAGCATGGACTTTGTATGGGAACCTGCTGCTCCAGGAGGGAGGGAGCCGAGACTCCAAGGGCACCTGGGGTTGGGGGACGCTGGGCCTCCTGCAGCGCAGGGTTGGGGTGAGGAGGGTGGCGAGGGGCTCACCACAAGGCCGTTCCCTCGTGATGTCCCGGGAACAGGCTTTGGAGGCCGCGTCGCATGTTAGGTCACGTGCTTCCTACTGGGGTCATGTCCACCTCAGTGTAAGCCCTTGACCCATAGAGCGCTGGTCAGTTCCCCTCACAAGGTCCCCTCCACTTACACGTGGCCGCTCTGAACCTTCCATGTGTTCCCTGGGCACTCAGGGGGCTGCAGGAGGACCTGACAGGAGAGGTAAGAGGGACCGCCCCCCCATCATCCTTCAACTTTCCCACAGGCTGACAGCACCTTCCTTCACTTCTAAGCCAGTCCAAGGCCTGCAGCTGCTTTTCTGTGGTGGCGCCACGATGGTCTTCCCATGCTTCACGCACACACGCGCTCTCTCTCTCTCTCTCTCTCTCTCTCTCTCTCTCTCTCTCTCTCTCTCTCTCTCACCATAATACCATGTACCCCATGCCCACATCTATACACACATTCTCACACTCACGCTTATGCATGCTTTCACACACTTATACCCATACACACTCACAAACACACTCACATACATGCGCATGTATTCTCAGAGTCACATACACAACTCACTTTCACATCCACATGCACATGCTCACATACCCATATGCACACTCTCAAGCACACTCACACACCCATACACACTCCCACACTCTCATACCCACATGCACAATCTCTACACTCACACACATATGCACACTCTCAAGCACTCACACCCATACACACTCCCACACTCTCATACCCACATGCACAATCTCTACACTCACACACATATGCACACTCTCAAGCACTCACACCCATACACACTCCCACACTCTCATACCCACATGCACATTCTCTCACACTCACACACACATATGCACACACACACACACCATACACACTCCCACACATTCTCATACCCACATGCACATTCTCTCACACTCACACACACATATGCACTCTCACACACACTCACACACCCACACACACACATGCACGTACACTCTCACACACTCACACGCCCATACACACGCTCACACACACACATATGCACGTACACTCTCACACACTCACACGCCCGCACGCACTCTCACATCCATAACCACACTCACAGGTGCCAAGTCACAGATGCCGTGCAGACGAGCCCCTCCCCCCGGAACAAGCAGCACCTCCAGGTCAGGGGCTCGCCGGCCCCTGCAACATGCCTGCAGGTGTTTCTGCCCGAAAAGGACTTGGCAAGGGGAGGCCTCCTTTCTCGCTGCACGGCGTGTGCACGGAATTGCCTCCTCTGGAGAGGGGCTGACCTCAGATAAATCAGGCGGCCCCGCCCAGCGGGCACAGGAGCCAGTTCTGAATCCGGAGAAGCACAGCCACAGCGTGTCCAGCCTGAGGAGGAAGCAAGAACCATCTTCCTGCCCTGAACACCCACTGACTGCCTGAACCCGCACCGCGAGTGTCTGGGCCAGGTGCTCCGCCACTGCCGCCTCCCACGGGGTCCCGGACAACAGCCCACCGGCTGGGGCCTTGGGAACAGTGCCGCTGGCGGCTTCCCAGCCATCAACCCCTTTCCAAAAGCCAGGCTCCCTCCGGCGCGGCAGGTGCCTCTGGAATCTGCCAGGTGGCCGCTCAGAGGCAGAGCGGGGCAGGCGCCGTCAGAGCTGACACTCTGCACACCATCTGCCTGCACCTGCCTGTCCACCTGGTGCGGGTTCCACACCCATGTTCACGGGAAGGAGGCTCGGGAGCGGTGGGGTCACCATGACTGGAGCCACCCACACAGGGACTAAGACCCCATTTCCCTCCACCGGGTCAGAGGGGATAAGGACACGTTTGCAGCTTTGAATTTGGGAAGTTAACAATTTTAAGCCAGGCCCGGCCGGTGTGGCTCAGTGGTTGGGCATCGCCGCAAGCACCAAGAGGTCCCAGGTTCAATTCCTGGTCAGGGCAGATGTCCGGATTTTGGGCTTGATCCCCAGTAGGGGGCGTGCAGGAGGCAGCCGATCAATGTTTCTCTCTCATGAATGTTTCTATCTCTCTCTCCCTTCTTCCTCTCTCTCTAAAAATCAGTAAAAACATATTTTTAAAAATGTAAGTCAGGTCCACCTGAAAGGAGAAATCAGTGATGCACAGCTGTGAGCAGCCACTGACCCAGCCCCAGCCCCAGCCATAGTCTCACTATCACCTGGGGTCTCCCGAGGCAAACTCCAGGCCTGAGAACGAGGCCGTCCCACGGAAATGCCCTCGGAAGATGTTTTGAGTGGAGGTGGGATGGTGCAGCGATCGGATCAACCTAAGGTCTGAAATTCGGCGTCATCAGCTCCCAGGACGCCAAGAAGGAGGGGCTTTCACAGGGAGCTGACGCCTCCCCTCAGAAATCCAACCTCAGGTTGGCTGAGGGCGGACTCGGGTTTCGGAATGATCCTGCCCACCCGGGGGCTGTAGGTTCTCCATCAGTTGAGAAGCTGTGGTGACGTTTTGGACCCCAAAGTAGACGCCACATAAAAAACAACAGTCTGAGTTCTCTGAGACCCTTTCCTTCAATACCTCCCCGCCCCTCCTGCCTCTGCGCAGGCCCCACTGGGCCGGCCAATGGCACTCACTGTTCTTCTCTCCAAAATGCTTCCGCGACGCGTCCAGATGAAACGGATGGATATATCTGGCATGACGGCGAGAAGGCGGGCCTTCAAGGGGGCAGGCGTGTGTCCACACCCCAGCGCCAGCTCTCTGTGCCTGTGTAAGCCTCGCGGGGTCCTCATGTCCTCGCCTGCAGCGTGGAGGTGTGAGTGCCACGTCTCCTCAAGTGTCCTGGAGATTAAATAAACTGATGTGAGTGTCTCATCTAGTTAAGTGCCACAGAAGCAGAGAGACATCGATGTGAGAGCAAAGCCTCAATCAGCTGCTGCCCTGACCCGGAACCAAATGATGCCCAACTAACGCCTGCCAGCGCCACCTCCCCTGGGTCCTAGCGGGAGAGGTGACTCCCTCCCACTGTCACCTCCTGCGGAGCCTGGTCTGGCCTCCCTGAGTAGGTCTGATGCCTGGTGGGTCCGCGGCCTGTGCTGTGACTCCTCCCATTTACGTTTGTTCTTGGGATGATTCCACCAACGCTGGTTTCTCCCTGTCGCTGGACAACAGCACTGAACAGGCCGGCCCGGAGTCCGGCTGGGGTTCACTGCCGCCATCACCCTGGGCCAGCTGGAGCCAGGCACATGGGGAGCTCAGCACACGTGTTGAGTGAGTGAATGAGTAAACCTGGGAGAACAGAGCCACCTGCTCCCGTGTCCTGAAGGAAAAGTCCCGAATGGTAAGAAAGTGAAAGTGGCCCTGACCGGTTTGGCTCAGTGGATAGAGCGTCAGCCTGCGGACTTAAGGGTCCCAGGTTCAATTCCGGTCAAGGGCATGTACCTTGGTTGCGGGCACATCCCCAGTAGGAGGTGTGCAGGAGGCAGCTGATCCATGTTTCTCTCTCATCGATGTTTCTAACTCTCTATCCCTCTCCCTTCCTCTCTGTAAAAAATCAATAAAATATATTTTTAAAAAGTGAAAATGGGCAGATTTCATTGTGTGTATGTGTGTCTGTGTGTGTGTGTGTCTCTGTGTGTGTATGTGTGTGTGGTGGGGAGGGGAAATCTGGTAATGCCCTCAAGGACACGAACTTAAAGCTGAGTTGAGGTCTGAGGAATGGATTCCCCAGCAAAATGGGGGCGGGAGAGAAGGATCCCCAGGCAGAGGGAGCAGTGCATGCAGGGGGAAGGGGCTCTGTGGCCGCGCGGGGCAGAGGGCACAGCATGCAGAGAGGGAGGGAGAGGGCAGTGGGGCCAGATGCGTCAGGAACTCATGGAGCACCTGCTGCATTCCAGGCACCGCGCTGGGCCTTCAGGTCATGTTGGGCCTTTACCCTGGAGGCAGTGGGGAGGCCTGAGGAGCGTCAGCAGGGGTCAGGCCACCACCCGCAAGGGACCAGCCTCCTCCACGGGCACTGGATCGGGAGGGGGGGCAGGGGGGAGGGGGAGAAAGCAGGGACTTTGCAGTCCAGTCAGCAGGGGAGGCTGCTGATTGGACATGCCTACTGACACTTCAGACCTGGTAGCGGATGCTCTTTTCTCTCAGGCTCACTCACGCACTCAGTCAACATGTTTGCTGAGCTCCCCTGTGTGCCCTGTACGAGCTGGGGAGATGGGGCGGGGCGGGGGTGGGCAGAGAGAGAGAGAGAAGGAAGGAGGGAGGGAGAGCGGCCCACAAATCTGAGTGTCAGGCCTGAGCAGCTGGAAATACACTCAGGTTCCTGGGATGGGAGGGGGAGCGGGGAGCAGAGGGTCCCTGTGGGCAGAGTCAGGAGCCGCTCAGGAGGCTGAGCTCCGGGGGCCCCGCCAGGCACACTGCTGCAGAGCCGGGCACTGCCATAAACAACGTAGTGCACAGCTGCCCGCTGGCCACCCGCGCTGGTTCTGAGAACTCCGAGCTCTGGAGGGCCCCAAAGGGAAGCCACTGCGCCCAGCGGCTCTGCGGCTAGGCCAGTGCCGACGGCGGGTGGCATTTAACACGGTTTCGCTTTGTTTTTCTTAGCAGCCAGCAGACGACTGGCTTCTTATCCGATGGGTTTCCTGCCAGCCACAGCGTCTTCTCCCTCCAGGTCTGCGTGGGAAACAGCACGGAGAAGCAAGGCCTGGGAGGGAGGGGGTGCGACTGCCAGGGAGGTGACTGTGTGTGCATGCGCAATGTGTGTGCATGTGTGGGGATACACGTGTCATGCCTGTGTGTGTGTGTGTGTGTGCGCGCATGCGGGGGGAGGGGGTGTATACACGTGGCATGCCTGTGTGTGTGCGAGCATGTGTGTGCATTCATATGTGTGTGTGCGGGTGCATACACGTGGCATGCCTGTGTGTGCGCGCATGCGCGTGTGTGCATGCATGTGTGCACACGAAGACTGCACGTGCCCTCACTCACTGCCGAGAGCGACCACACGTGCCGTCTAATTGCAGGTTCTCTGCCGGGGGAAGAGCTGGCAGGTCCTCAGGTGCCCTCACTTGCTCTGCACTGAAGAGGCCTCAGCTGTATTCGCCGGCTCTGAGGGAGTCATGCCACGCGAGCAGCGAACATTAAAGCTTCCAGGGGAGGACATGACAGGAGGAAATGAGGCGCCTCGCCTCACAGTGAAACAATGCGCAGAGGGACCCTCCAGCAGCGCCGAGGCCGGGGCACGACACAGTCCATATTCCAACCTTCACAGCTTTACCGGAAAGCTGACGCTTCTGACAAAACGGCCTGATTCAAACGTTCTCACCTGCAAGAGAAGACAGCAGCAAGGGCAGCCAGCTCTTCTGTTTGCAAAGCACGGCTGGTTCCCGGAGCAGCAGCAGCCGCCCGCGCTCAGTCAGGGCAGGGGGGTCCGGCAGCTGAGACGGGCTCTGGAGCAGCAGCCAGCCATCCGTGCTCAGTCAGGGCAGGGGGGGTCCTGCAGCCGGGACGGGCTCTGGCGCCCGCTGTGTCCCTTTCAGAGGCACATCCCAGAGCCCAGGAGCTGGAGCTGGGGGCCTGGGTGTGTGCGGGCAAGGCTGGAGGCTCCTTTGTAAAATGTCAGCGCTGAGAAGCACCGTCCCTGGGCTGACAGGAGCCAGCACATCGCCGGGGGCTGTGGAAAGGGGGCCCTGAGGGACAGGAGGGGTGAGGAGAGGGACGTGGGGTGAAGGGGTTAGGTCCCCTCCTGTAAAACATGAGCGGAGCCTCTTTAAAAACGGGAAAACTGCCTTGCACGTCTTGTGCCTCAAACCTTTGGGATGTTCAAACGGAGCAAAATAACCTTGGGACAGGGCTGAAGCCCGTGTCCCAGAGAACTGGGTGCAAAGATGACGACAAAACAGATATTATGACCAAGGGGCTGGTGGCTACAGGGCTGAGACTTAAAACATTGTCTAGAATTAGCGTCACCCCGCCAGCATGGCTCAGTGGTTGAGTGTCGACCTGTGAACCAGGAGGTCATGGTTCGATTCCTGGCCAGGGCACATGCTGGATTGTGGGCTTCATCCCCAGTGTGGGACGTGCAGGGGGGCAGCCCGTCAATGATTCTCTCTCATCACTGATGTTTCTCTCTCTCTCTCTCTCTCTCCCTCCCTCCCTCCCTTCCTCTCTGAAATCAATAAAATCGTATTTATTTTAAAAACACATTAGCATCACCGTCAGCTGATCTGCGCCTGTAGAAACGCCCCCCTCGGATAGATGCCATAGATGCGCTTGTCCCCCTTCCCTTCTCACAAGTGCGGGCCCCCGCCTTTGTCACTGAGCGGCCGCTCAATCCGTGTTTCCCAAATGCCAGTCTTTGATCGCACACAAATGCTGGTCCTCTTCCGCTTTGAAAGGTCTTTTATTTTTTAAATATATTCCCATTGATTTCGGAGGGAGAGGGGAGAGGGGAGAGGGGAGAGGTAACAACATCAAGGAGAGTCGACAGGCTGCCTCCTGCACGCCCCCTACTGAGGATGGAGCCTGCAACCCCGGGGTCAAACCGGAATCTCAGCGACCCCCTGGTGCACAGGTGCCCCTCCACCCCTGAGCGCACGGGAGGGGAAGGTCTTTTCCTTCCCGGCCAACCCCGGGCGGGGTGATGGCCAGGAAGGGGCCGCTGCAGTCCTTTCCCCAAAGGCAACGCCAAGGGCGGGCCTCACTCCTGCAACCACGCGGGGGCCCTGGGCCGGTCCCGCCGACACCCCGCTCGGCCCCCCAGGACCTCGCCTGCCTGCAGCGCGGGGTGCAGCCCGGCCCGGGGCCCAGGGCCCAGGGCGCGGAGCCCCTCTGGCCACGCTCCGCCCGCGAGAGCTGCAGGACCCGCCGGCTCGCCGCCCCACCGGCCGCCCCACTCGCGGCGCTCGGGAAGCGGGCCCGAGAGGCCACCGCGGCCACCTCCGCCCCCTCCAGGCACCGGCCCGGGGGCCGCAGGGGGTGCCCCTCACCAGCAGGGCCGCGCCCCGCTTAAACGCGGCGGCGCAGGGGCGGAACGGAAGTGACGTCACAAAACGGCCGCCGCCGCCCGCTCCGCGAAGCGCCAATTTTGCGGGGTCACGTGCCCGCGGGCCCCGGGCTGTGATTGGCCAGTCCTCTGCTGACGTCAGACGCCCCCGCGCGCGCCGAGGGCTGGAGCGTGGCCGCGGCGCCGGGGAGCGTTAGGCGGCGCGGGGGGCCTGGCGGCGGCGCCTCCACACTCATGAGGAGCCGCGAGGTGAGGCCGAGCCGGGCGGGAGCGGGTCGGTGAGGCGGGGCCGAGGCGAGGGCGCCGCCGCCGGCTGCGGGGAGCCGAGGAGGGACGCCTCGGCCCAGGGGCGACCTCGGCTTGGGCCTGGTCCTCCTGAGCTCGCGGGCCACGCACCCTGTGGGGCGGGGGGGCTCCCAGGCTATTCACCCCGAGGGGGGCTCCCAGACCGCTCACCTGGGGGGGCTCCCAGACCGCTCACCCCGGGGGGGGCTCCCAGACCGCTCACCTGGGGGGGCTCCCAGACCGCTCACCCCCGGGGGGGCTCCCAGACCGCTCACCCCGGAGGGGGGCTCCCAGGCTATTCACCCCGAGGGGGGCTCCCAGACCACTCACCCCGAGGGGGGCTCCCAGACCGCTCACCTGGGGGGGCTCCCAGACCGCTCACCCCCGGGGGGGCTCCCAGACCGCTCACCCCGGAGTGGGGCTCCCAGGCTATTCACCCCGGGGGGGGCTCCCAGACCGCTCACCCCGGAGTGGGGCTCCCAGGCTATTCACCCCGGGGGGGGCTCCCAGACCGCTCACCTGGGGGGGCTCCCAGGCTATTCACCCCGAGGGGGGCTCCCAGACCAATCACCCCGAGGGGGGCTCCCAGACCGCTCACCCCGAGGGGGGCTCCCAGGCTACTCACCTGGGGGGGCTCCCAGACCACTCACCCCGAGGGGGGCTCCCAGACCACTCACCTGGGGGGGCTCCCAGGCTATTCACCCCGGAGGGGGGCTCCCAGACCACTCACCCCGGAGGGGGGCTCCCAGACCGCTCACCTGGGGGGGCTCCCAGACCACTCACCCCGGAGGGGGGCTCCCAGACCACTCACCCCGAGGGGGGCTCCCAGACCACTCACCCCGAGGGGGGCTCCCAGACCGCTCACCCCAGAGGGGGCTCCCAGACCACTCACCTGGGGGGGCTCCCAGACCGCTCACCCCAGAGGGGGCTCCCAGACCACTCACCTGGGGGGGCTCCCAGACCACTCACCCCGAGGGGGGCTCCCAGACCACTCACCCCGAGGGGGGCTCCCAGACCGCTCACCTGGGGGGGCTCCCAGGCTATTCACCCCGAGGGGGGCTCCCAGACCACTCACCCCGAGGGGGGCTCCCAGACCGCTCACCTGGGGGGGCTCCCAGACCGCTCACCCCCGGGGGGGCTCCCAGACCGCTCACCCCGGAGTGGGGCTCCCAGGCTATTCACCCCGGGGGGGGCTCCCAGACCGCTCACCCCGGAGTGGGGCTCCCAGGCTATTCACCCCGGGGGGGGCTCCCAGACCGCTCACCTGGGGGGGCTCCCAGACCGCTCACCCCGGGGGGGGCTCCCAGACCGCTCACCTGGGGGGGCTCCCAGGCTATTCACCCCAAGGGGGGCTCCCAGACCACTCACCCCGAGGGGGGCTCCCAGACCGCTCACCCCGAGGGGGGCTCCCAGACCACTCACCCCGAGGGGGGCTCCCAGACCACTCACCTGGGGGGGCTCCCAGGCTATTCACACCCCGGAGGGGGGCTCCCAGACCACTCACCCCGGAGGGGGGCTCCCAGACCGCTCACCTGGGGGGGCTCCCAGACCACTCACCCCGGAGGGGGGCTCCCAGACCACTCACCCCGAGGGGGGCTCCCAGACCACTCACCCCGGAGGGGGGCTCCCAGACCACTCACCCCGAGGGGGGCTCCCAGACCGCTCACCCCAGAGGGGGCTCCCAGACCACTCACCTGGGGGGGCTCCCAGACCGCTCACCCCGGAGGGGGGCTCCCAGACCACTCACCCCGAGGGGGGCTCCCAGACCACTCACTCCGAGGGGGGCTCCCAGACCACTCACCCCGGAGGGGGGCTCCCAGACCGCTCACCCCGAGGGGGGCTCCCAGGCTATTCACCCCGGAGGGGGGCTCCCAGACCACTCACCCCGGAGGGGGGCTCCCAGGCTATTCACCCCGGAGGGGGGCTCCCAGACCACTCACCCCGGAGGGGGGCTCCCAGACCGCTCACCCCGAGGGGGGCTCCCAGACCGCTCACCTGGGGGGGGGAGCTCCCAGACCGCTCACCTGGGGGGGGGGCTCCCAGACCGCTCACCCCGAGGGGGGCTCCCAGACCACTCACCTGGGGGGGCTCCCAGACCACTCACCCTGAGGGGGGCTCCCAGACCGCTCACCTGGGGGGGGGCTCCCAGACCGCTCACCCCGGAGGGGGGCTCCCAGACCACTCACTCTGAGGGGGGCTCCCAGACCACTCACCCCGAGGGGGGCTCCCAGACCGCTCACCCCGGAGGGGGGCGGTCTGACCCCGGAGGGGGGCTCCCAGACCACTCACCCCGGAGGGGGGCTCCCAGGCTATTCACCCCGGAGGGGGGCTCCCAGACCACTCACCCCGGAGGGGGGCTCCCAGACCGCTCACCCCGGAGGGGGGCTCCCAGACCACTCACCCCAGAGGGGGCTCCCAGACCACTCACCCCGAGGGGGGCTCCGAGACCACTCACCCCAGAGGGGGCTCCCAGACCACTCACCCCGAGGGGGGCTCCCAGACCACTCACCCCGAGGGGGGCTCCCAGACCACTCACCCCGGAGGGGGCTCCCAGACCACTCACCCCGAGGGGGGCTCCCAGACCACTCACCCCAGAGGGGGCTCCCAGACCACTCACGGGGGTGGGGGGGCTCCCAGACCACGCTTCCCAGAGGGGGGCTCTCAGACCAGGCCTCCGGGAAGGGGACTTGCAGGCTCCATCCCAGAATGGGGACGAGGGCTCCCTCCCCGGAATGGTCTGGACCCCAGGCGTTTCCGGTGCTGCCATGCCAGGGGTCCCTGTTTTTCTGTTGCCACGACTCAGGCCTGGGTGACCTGCGGCTTGGCCCCAATGATCCCGTGTGAAACGTGCGGTGTCGAATCCACCCCGAGAGGGGGGAGGACGGCCGCGCCAGTCCCTGGCACTTGGTGACCGGTGCGGTGTGTGAACTGAGGCGAGGGCCTGGGACACAAGCCACCCCTGACCCGGGGGACCCGACTGGGGGGCCTCCAGCGGAGGGGGCGTGCACCTGGGCTCTCCGGGTTTGCTCAGGAGCGGATCCCAGCTCCTCCCCCCTCCCCCAGCGGCTTCGACCCGAGGCCCCCCTGCAGACGGCATGTGGGTGGGTCCCGTGGGCGGTGGGGTGGTCTCCAGGCCGACCTGTCCGCTCCTGGTTAAGTTGTGCAGCACGTTCACATGTAATGCTGCTGGGGTACTTGGATGCACACATATGCCATTTCACTTTGCTCTCGTTATGAGGCCTCTGTTTTGTTCCGTTCCTTATTTAAATGGGTTAAAGTGAATACTTTTTATTAAAATTTTTAAAAATGTTTTTTTGATGTCAGAGAGAGAGAGAGAAACATCAATGATGAGAGAGAATCATAGCTCAGCCGCCTCCTGCACACCCCGCCCCCACTGGGGATCGAGCCCACAAACCCCCATGTGCCCTCACAGGAATGGAAGCGTGACGTCCTGGCTCGTAGGTTGACACGAAACCGCGGAGCCGCACCAGCTGGGCAAAGTGAACGTTTTTTAATATAACTAATGATTTTTCCCCTGGTTTAAGAACTTTCTTTTGCAGTGGTCTCTGTAGGTTTCATAAGTACTTCGTAACAGCAGAATCCACTTGGGATTTGTACCAGCTTCATTCCAAACATACAGAAGTGTTAGTCCTGTATAGCTCCGTTTCTTTACCTGCTTTCATGGTGTTACGAATACCACATTTCTTGTTACAAATGCAGTAGTACGATGTCATGCCTGCTTTTCATTTGTAGCCATTTTCTTAGCCCAGTACAGCCTTGCTCCCACTCACCTCCTTTACGCTGTTACTGCAAACTAGTGACCCGGTGCACAAAATTCATGCACGTTGTAAGGGAATTAATTAGAGGAAATATTTTAATATTGCTATTTGCCCTTTCTCTAGAATAGAAGTGTCAGAGATGAAAGAAAATTAGTAAAACGTTTATGAAAATCTTCCTCCTGTCAGAGTTTGGGGTGTGCCGTGGGAACCAGAGTCAAGTCCCTGCCCACCCACATGCTCCTCAAAATCATGGGAGACCCAGACCTGGCCGGCCCCACCCCCATTGGGCTAGATCCAGACCCAGCCAGCCCCACTCCCGTCAAGCCCTGCTGGGCAAGGGGCACAGCCTGACATCCCCCATCAAGCTCCCCCAGGCAAGGGCATGCGGCCTGAGGTCCCCTGGCCTAGACCAGCGCCACACAGCCTCAGGTCCCTGCTGATGGCTCATTAAGGCTCGTTATGGGAACTCAGCCTCCACTGTGGGCGCAACCATTTTGTGTTATGGGATCCCCACCTCCGCTGTGGGCGCAGCCATCTTGTTACAGTGGACGGTCCATTTGCATGTTCCCGCTTTATTAGATAGGCTAGCACGTTCCTGTGTATGTTGTGTGCATGTTATTGTGTGTGATTGCTGTTTAAATCAGGTCAGAGAAGGACTGGTATTCACTTAGGACACAGGTACGGTTACTTCCTTGTTTTCCCTTGATTTGGGTTGCCATCCGGATCGCTTCCTCCCAGCCGGAAGGGCTTGGTGTAGTGTTTCCTGTGCGGTGGGGGTGCTGGCAGCAGGTTCTCTCGGTGCTTGTTATCCGAAAGTGTCTATTTTGCCTTTATTTTTGAAGAATAGCTTTGCTGGATTATAGGCCTCTTGGTTGACAGTGTTTTTTTCTCTGAGAACTTTGAATATATTTGAATGTACCCACTGTGCTGTGGCCTCCAGGGTTCCTGCTGATACGTCAGCAGCTTGTTCCCTTGTAAGCCAGGAGTCCTTTTCCTCTTGCTGCTTTCAAGAATCCCTCCTTGTCTCTGACGCTCACCTTTTTCACAGGGACGTGTGTGTGGCTCTCTTTACACTTACCCAACGTAGAACTCCGTTCTTGGAGACGCCTGATGTGTAGGTGGTGGTCTTCAGTCCTGTGGGGCGTTTTCAACCATCCTTTCTTTGACTAGCTTCCTGCCCCTCTCTGTCCTTTCTGGGACTCCCATTACCCGTATGTTGTATGCCCAACATTTCTCTAAGATTCTTCATTCTTTTTTCTCTCAGGGTTGCCTGTCTATCAGTCTATCGTCAAGTTTGCTTATTCTGTTCTGCCAATTCATACCCACTGTTGAGCCTCTCTAGTGAATGTTTTATTTTAGTCATACTTTTCAACCACAGAACTTCCATTTGGTTCATTTTTATAATTTCCATCTTTTTATTGATATTTTGTATTTGATGCAACATTACATCAAATCTTTCTTTACTTTTTAAATCATGGTTTCTCTTACCTCTTTTTCACATGTTTATAATGGCTACTTTGAGTCTCTTTCTGATAAATGCAAGATCTGGTCACTCTCACAGGCAGTGTTGTCTGCTTTTATTCCAGGGCCTGGATCTGCTTTCTTGTTTCCTTGCATGCTTCATAATTTTTTGTTGAAACTGGATATTTTAGATACCATATTGTAGCTATTCTGGGTACTGACCTCCCAGCTTGCTGCTCTTAGTGTGCTGCTGGTTCAGTGACTCGGTGGGTGGTTCTATTAGAGTCTCCTTCCCCTCCCCCCCCGCCCCCAGAGCAGCACTGGGATACCCACAGTCTCCCCAGGAGGCCTGCTTCTAAGACTGCCTTCCTCTCCGACCACTCCCAGCTGGTAAACGGCCGATTGCTCCGTTGTTTTCAGCTGTGACCTGGGGCGTACACTGCTCCACAGACTCACCCACTCACACTCTGGCTTCCCCGGGGGATGGTTTCTAAGCAAGTGTCTGGTGTTCCTTCGGGCCCCAGGGCCTCTTCCAGCTGTTGCTCCCACCCCCTGCGAGGAGCTGCTCCAGGACCCCAGCTGCCAGTGCCCTGGGTGCCCTGAGGCTGGGCCGAGCTCTGCTGGATGCTGCCTGCCCCAGGCAACGTCTCTGAGCCGGGGCTCTGTTAGCCGGGACACGGACAGGCCTGGGACACGGACAGGCCTGGGGCCGGAGCTGAGGGCTCGGGGAGGGGCGTGGCAGCAGCCGTGAGCCCTCAGGAGCCTGGGCGGGATGGATGAGATGCCCCAGGAACAGTTTCTAAACTACCTTCTTCCTTCTTGATCTCTTTTCCTCTGAGTGTGTGGCCTTCCATCTGTTCCCTGTGGGCTCCCAGGGCGGGTGGTGAGGACAGCTTTCAAGCCCGCCACCCACGGTGTCCCTGGGTTGCTCCCTTCTCTTCATCACTCACGCCCCACGCCCGTCAGCTCCTAAGTGCCTGGGCCAGGAAAGGATTCAGGAAAAGCTGCTGCACCTCCAGGGAAGCCAGCAGCTGTGGGGACAGGTGTGCCGTCAGTCAGGGCGGCTGAGAGCAGCGCACAGGAACTCCCTGTACCAAGGCCTACACCCGCTCCTAAGTACAACTCTTTCAACTTTTCATTTTAATTAACTTCTTGTTATTAGAAGGCGTCTTTAGCATTCAGAGTAAAATGGAGGCGGACCCGTTTCTTACTGTCGAGGGGTTCAGGGGATGGGGGTGGGGGGCTTGTTGTTCATGTTACCTTTCATCCAGAACTGGCACCACATGGAAGAACCTTCTGAGGAAGGCTGTGCGCTGCTGCTTCGGAACAGTTACCTCATAAACGGAGGTTCCTGGAGACGTGTTAGGGACAAATCACCCCAAGTTTACAAGACAGTGGGAAGAGGAGGTCTTGCATCTTAAACCCAGAATCGTTTGGATTCGCACACTCAGGCCACCAGTGTCCTTCCATAGCGATGGAAAGTGGGGGGACCGTGTCCAGTGTCCTTCCATAGCGATGGAAAGTGGGGGGACCGTGCCCATTGTCCTTCCATAGCAATGGAAAGTGGGGGGACCGTGCCCATTGTCCTTCCATAGCGATGGAAAGTGGGGGGACCGTGTCCAGTGTCGTTCCATAGCGATGGAAAGTGGGGGGACCGTGCCCATTGTCATTCCACAGCGATGGAAAGTGGGGGGACCGTGCCCATTGTCCTTCCACAGCGATGGAAAGTGGGGGGACCGTGCCCATTGTCCTTGCACAGCGATGGAAAGTGGGGGGACCGTGCCCAGTGTCCTTCCATAGCGATGGAAAGTGGGGGGACCGTGTCCAGTGTCCTCCTGGTTAGGAAGCCCCCTCCGCGCCCACATTTCAGGGCACAGCCTCTGACAGCCTGGCCTCCTCCAGCTCACAGGGGCAGTGCGGTCTTCGGAGCGTCTGCGAGCCCGGAGTTGCTCAGCCAGGTTGACCTCTGCCCAGGAAGTCAGGACCGCCACGTCTGGCAGGACAGCATGTCAGGTGAGCCTCTGCCAGGAAGACACGGGGTCCGGGCTCGGGTGTCCGCGTCTACACAGCGTGCGTTCTGAGGTGTGCTGATTGGGAACCGGAGCAGGAGGTTGGGTCCAGGGAGTGTCTGGCCGTCAGCGGGCCTGTCTCAGGCCCTGTCGCCTTTGATGCAGCCTTTTTTTTTTTTTTTTAATCCTCACCAAGGAGCGAGGATGTTTTTCCCGTTGGTAGCAGAGGAGGGGGCGGGGGAAGAAACAAACACCCATGTGAGACACATTGGCCTGTTGCCTCCTGCACACACCCAGTGGGGAGGGGAGGAGGGATCGGATCTGCAACCCAGGTACTTGCTCTTGACTAGGAATCGAACTGGCGACTCTCCGGTGCGTAGGCTGAGGCTCTAACCACTGAGCACGCCGGCCAGGGCTCAGTGCAGCCTTTTGAATGATGGTGGCATGGTGCCCTCCTGTCCCCCCCTAAGGCTTCGTGGGAAAGGCAGAGTGGGCTGGGGAGAGGACCCACCATGTCCGCGTTCCATGCAGCGCGGCGGCAGTGGCTGGGACTCGGTGCGACAGCAGCACCCGCAGTCTCGCTGCCCTGTGCTGCTCGTGGAAGCCGGGCTGAGCCACGTGTGAGCCTGCAGAGCACCTCCCGTCCCTGCCCTCAGCTGCTCGCCCTCCAGCAGAAACGAACGGAAAGTGGCTTCTCTTGCTGCAAGTCTGCGGTCTGTCAGGACGGGCTTCTGAACTTGCTCAGAAGTGGGCAGCCTAGAGCACACGGCGTGTGGGGACGGGTTGGGGTTCTAGGTTCTTCCCGGCTGTCCCTTGGGTGGCAGCAGTGACCTGGGCCGTACCCAGCCGTAGAAGTGGGACTTCAGCACGTCCAGGTTGAGGTGTGAGGAAGGGGCCTCGGGGTTGGGGCTGTTTTGTTTGCCGTCCGCTTCATAATCCTAGACGGGCCTGCTTTCCCGGCATTTTTCTTCCTCGACAGACTTCCTCACACAAAGCCACGGACAGGCGAACTTCCAAGAAGTTCAAGTGTGATAGAGGTCAACTTGTGAAGTCAGAATTACAGAAACTGGTCCCTAAGAGCGAGAGTGCTGCCCTGCCCCGCGCGCCGCCGGAGACCCCCGGTGGAAATGAGCCCCTGGCGCTGGAGGAGGACGGCCCGTCTCCCCCGGGAGAGGAAGCCGGCATCTCTGCTCCACGGGGGACCGCAGGCCTTCCCTTCGGTCACGGCCGAGTCGTGAGTGACGCGTGCTTAGCAAGGACTGTCGATGGCCTGCCCCGCGCCCTCCCCGGAGGGGAGTCGGACAGCAGCTCAGCCGCGGGGGGCTCCGTGCTGCAGATGGACGGCAGCGCCCTCCTGGATGACGACAGCAACCAGCCCATGCCCGTGAGCCGGTTCTTCGGGAACGTGGAGCTCATGCAGGTGAGTGGGGCGCCATCTCCCCTCTCGGGGGCTCCAGAGGTGCGTGTGAGGACTGCCTCAGCCCAATAGCAGGTGTACCGTCACCTTTCAACCCAGGAGATGATGGGCAGTTCCTCACTGGGCACGCCCACCTGTCCCCTCCACCGTGATCCTGGCTGCTGGGCGGTGTCCCCACAGGACCTGCGCCCCTGGGCTGGTTTCCCGCCTTTCCTCCATGTGGACTTAGTGGTCCCACTGTCTGCAGGGGGGGCTGCGCTGTGGCCCACGCAGGCGCTGAGGCAGAGGGTGGGGTGACTGACGAGGACGTGTTCTCTCCCCCCAAGGACCTCCCACCAGCGTCTTCATCCTGTCCCTCTGTGAGCAGACGGGAGTTCAGGAAGATGCATTTCAGAGCCAAAGATGACGACGATGAGGAGGACGCAGAAATGTAGGAATAAAGTACACACGGTGACTGCCTTGCATGTTCAGTGCGCTCACAGGTGACAGGTTAGGTTACGGGACTTAAAGTGACCCTCGGGAGGATGTGTCCTTAAGCAGACTCCCTGGGGGGCTCCGCTGGGAGCCAAGCTGTCCTTGCGGGGGGAGGCTGCTGCTGCTTGCATGAGGCGTCTGGTCCCCATCTGGACAGATGTGAGGTGGTTTGAGGCAGCCGCGGGCCGGAGTCAAGGAGAGATGTTTGTGAAGGAGACGCCCCGAGAGTGTTAGCCCTTCACGGGCTGACTCGGGCGGTTCCGAGAACTCGTCTCTGTGAGGCTGAGGTTGACCTTGGACGTTCTGCAAGAGGCACATGGGAAAATAAAATATATTTTGAAAATATTTTAAAGAAGTCTGTGTCCCTGAAACTACTCCTTTCTGAAGTGTTTGGGACAGCGAGTCCTGCCCTGCCTGGCCCCGAAGGCCGGGTCAGCCTCTTCACCCAGCCAGCCGCCCAGCCACCGGCTGCGGCCAGGCCTGCAGTGCGGCCCAGAGGCCAGGCGGCGGCCTGAGGGCTCCTCCTGGGGGAGGGCTGGGCCTGAGGCGGGTGAGCAGCACATTCCTCACCTGTGGTGGGGAGCTGCCATCTTGTGGTTTATAAGATCTTCATCCTGGGCTCCTGCTCACAGCTCTGCAACCCCTGGAGTTCCCTAACTGCTTGAGTGTTGTCAGTTAACCAGGTGGCTTTGGGACCCTACGGGTGGGGTGGGGGCTCCGGGGAGAGGAGAGCCTGGAGGTTGAATCTGACCCAGGGGCCAGGGACTTGGCCGGTCGGGACTGTGATGAAGCCACAGTGAAACTGGAGGGCCGCCAGCTCGTCGGTCTTTTCTCGGAGACCCTCCAGTGGGCGGTGAACACGCCGAGAGCCTGGTGAGCCTGGGCAGGGCCGGAAGCTCCGCCCGGATCCCGCCTCCCTGGCCCTGTGCACCTCTTGAGCTGCTGGAGTCTAACCCTTTACAATAAAGCAGTAGCATGTTCCTCTGCGGAGGCGGCCAGGGCCACGCAGCGAGGGCTGCGCTATCCGAGCTGGCCTCCATGGTGTAGCGTGTTACCAGGCACAGCTGCCCCCCAAGGCTACACCTAGTCACCTGGCCACAGGGAGCATCTTCAGATGCATTCTTGCCAGCGGAAGGAAATGCTCTAAGACTGTTCTTTGCAAAGTGATGTACAGTCACACATGGAGCCTGCTGCGGTAGGGACGCAGCCCTGTGTGTCCAGCAGCCGGGCGGGCAGCAGGGTCACTCGTGCTGTGTCGCAGGAGAGGCCATCTGAACACCTCTCCTAAGACCGCCCACCGCCAAGGAGGCTGCTCACACTGACGCGCAGGAAACCAACACTTCTGTGACTGGAAATGGAACCTCCACCCCCCAAAACCCAACCTTCCCTCCATGCACAGGCCGGGAGGGGACGCAAGCGCCCTGTCCGCACTGCCTGAAGGACAGGGGAGCTCCGGTGAGATGCGATTGCTCCTCCCCCACAGGCCTGGCTCAGCCCAAGGCGCTCCAAGGAGTATTCCAGTGAGGAGAGGGGGACGATTTGGGTCAGGTTTTTGAAAATCACTGACCCCTTTTTTTATCCTCATTTCTATCATTGTCAGTGAGTGCAAACGTTTTTGACATGTCTATTTGTGAAAAACCTTTATTGTTTTTCCTGGTTCTACAACAAGTGTGAAAATTCAAATGTTACAAAAGGTAAAAAACTAAATTTTAAAAATTCTGAAATAAATGCTCACTTTAAAACTTCAAGTATAGTTGTTCCTTGGTCCCCACGGGAGACTGGTCCCAGGAACCCCCACCCCAACACCAAACATCTGAAGATGCTCAGGCCCTGATATAGATGTGGAAGACAGTCATCCACTTCCGAGGATTCCAGTCGCGGCGCGAAGCTACGAGGGCCGACTGTTCTAAAACACGGCTTAGAACATTAGTCCTTGGTAACTGTCGCACCCACTCTGTCCCAGGATTACAGCTGTGCACAACGAGCTGCCTCACACCAGCACGTGTGTGACACACACAAGGCCTCAGCGTAGGCCACTCACTGGTGCATTTAACAGGCAGCTCCCGGGTCGTCAAACACCTGCGCTGCTGCACAGCGTGGCCTCGGTACGCGTGGCAGGTTGAACCGTGAGATCAGCGACACCTGACCGCTTGGCCTAGAAGCCAGCGATCTGGGCTGAGCGCGGTGCCACGATCACCACGCTCCCGACAGGCGTGGGAGGCCGCTTCCAGCTGTAATGGCACAGCAGCGAGCACCCTTATGCTCCTTGTGGGTGTGAGCATTTCACCCCGAAAAGGTCGCGATCCCACCATTTGGAAGAATCCAGAGGATGGAGCTTTGGTCTGGGGAATGGAGACCCAGCAGAGCTGTCCCTCAGGCAAGGGTGGCGGCTTTGGCCATGACGCCATTCAGCATGGCAACTGTGCCACACAAGCAAGCAGGGTGGGTAAAGTTAGAGAACTCCGGTCCCTGACCCACCGACCAGGCACCAGGCCCCGGTGTCCGCAGCTCGCAGGCGCAGGAAACACGTGCTGAACCGTGCTGAGACCAGAAATCTGCAGGGAGACTAAACGTGTTTTTTCAGAAGCTGTCGCAGTGGCAAAAAATAGCACCTGTTAAAATTCCGCACGCACCAGGACGCGGCCCGCGTCACGGGCGCTTGCGCACAGCCCGCCTCCTCGTGGGCTTGGCCTGGGGCCTGTAGATCCTGCGCGGGTCGCAGCTGAGCCGGTGGGTGGTCTTCTTGTGGCAGGCGATGTGCACCAACTTGAGGTTCTCGCAGGTGAAGAGCAGGCTGTAGAAGTACTCCCAGTCCACCCGCCTCCCGTCCTGCTCGCAGACCGCCTCCGCCAGCGCGGGGATCACCGTGCGCTTCTTCTCTATTCTGCAAGGGAGGGGAGGGCGGTCGTGCCTGCTGGCGCCCCCGAAGCACGGCCTCTTCCAGCACCAGGCCAAGCGGTCAGGTGTCACTGATTTCACGGTTCAACTACCACGTATGACACCGTGACACCGCGGGCTCAGGCAGCTCAAACGGAGCAGTGCTTGGCCGCTCGCAGGAGAAGGTAACTGGGAAGTGAAGATTTCAGAGGAAACCACTTGGCCGCCTCCAGGAGCTGGGCGGCAGCGCCAGGGGGGAGGCTCGGCGCTGTCGCGGGTCGAGACTCGGGGACGTCCCTTCACTGACTGGACCCTGAGCCACACTGAGCGTGGCCACAGCTGCAGGTCAGCTGCCTGGCAAGGCCTGATGATGGCAACTTGGCTTGTGTCACTGGGTGGTGCCTGTTTTTATAAACACTGGAGAGCCCCCAACCCGCAGACTCACATGTGGTCCAGGTTCCATGTGCTGAAGAGGACCCGGCTCTCCCGGCTCCCGTAGGGGTTGATGGAGTGTCTGGACGCACAGTCGGCCATGTCGAAAGGACCCTGCGCCGAGAGAACAAGGTGACCGCTGCGGAGTGAGCATCCCCTCTGGGCTGGGCCAGGAGCGCCACCTCAGTCCCCGCCCAGCTCTGCAAAGCCCAGGTGTCATTGATGTCCCACAGAGGTGAAGGCCAGGACGGTGGTGGGACAGAGCCCCCCGGCCTCCCGAGGGGTGGCACCTGGGGAAGCAGTGCCCTGGGCAGCCCTCAGGTGATGGGGAGGCTCCTGCGGTGTCCGCCTGCGCAGCTCAGAGTGCCGGCTCCGGCCGATGCCCCCGGCCAGGGACTCGGGCTTGCCCAGTGCCCGCCCGAGATGTCCCAGTGGCCACAGACCCTGACAACCCTGTGCGCTGTCACCGAGGAAGCTGCCCAGGGGGACAAAACGCTTCCCAGAGGCTCCTGATGTCCCTCCTCGCCCCAGCCCCCCCAAAGGAACGGGGTGCTCCCAAATGCTGGCGAGAGCGAGAGCTCGGCAGCTGTGACTCCCCCGTCAGCGGGAGGCCCCGACCAGCAGGAGCGCCACCAGAACTTGTCAGAAATGCAGGTTCTCAGGCCCGTGCCACTGGAGCAGACCCTCGGAGTGGGCCCAGCGGCCTTTCAGCAGCTCGGGGTGTGAGGCCTGCTGGCCGAGGCCCAGGGCATTGTCCCGCCACCTCCCTGGGAGGGCAGCTCAGCACCCGCCGGGTGGCCCCAGGGACCGGGCTCCCACTCACCTGGCAGGAGAACCAGCCTTCGGGCGTGCAGAGCCGGCCGCCGGCCTCGGTGCTCCTGTCGAAGTAGCTGCCGTTGTACTGCGCGGCCCTGAGCTTCTGGGCCATGGCGTCCACGGCCCGCGCGTACTCCTCCCGAGCCTGCGCGCCCACCACGGACGCGTGCGAGCTCACCTGGAGGGCGGCAAGGACGCGGCTGGGGCCCCGGCCCTCAGCTCAGACGGGCCCTCATGTCCAACCGGGAAGTCTCCGCAGACGGAGCTTACATCACAGGCTCCGGACACCCTGCCCACCCCCTGGTCCCCTCGCACTGGCCGCTGCTGCCAGGGGGAGGCTGAGGGGAAGAGGGCCGACCAGGAGCTTCCGTCGTGCTGCGGGCCCCGCCCGCCCGCCCGCCACACGGCGCGCTCAAGCGCAGGTGGAGACGCCCCGGGGGTGCTCCAGGCTGTGCCCAGCACCAGCGCCTTCCTGAGCTGCCCCAGGCAAGGCGGCACCAGGCACTGCGGGGCTGGGGTCCAGTGCTGCCCCAGGAGCTTCGGGAAGCCCGGCGCAGCCCACGCCGAGCGGCCTCACCTCCCACCGCGGAGCCCCACGTGCCCGCCCTCTCCGCGCAGGGCCCACCTCTCTCAGGTAGGTCCGGATCCTGCTCGCACAGCTGAACCTCAGGTAGGCGGACTTGTTCCTGAACCGGGACTCCAGACCTGCAGGGGGAGCCAGGCAAGGGCCTGCATCCATGCCGTCCTGGGCGGGAGCGGGGCCCGGAGGGGGCGGTCCGGGCTTTGTCTGAGAAATGTTCTGCCGGGCGTGTCTGGGGGAGTCTCTGTGCACGAGGGGGATCTCAGCGGCCACCCCGGGCTCCTGCCTGGTGCCACCTTCTCAGGACGGCTAGCATCTTGGGGCTGCTCAACAGGCTAGTCCATAGGTGGGAGCCACCCAGGTGTCTGGCCACGGGCGGATGAACGGATCAAGAACACAGGGTCCCCACACCGTGGAATAGGCTTCACGCCACTATAGCCACGAGGGACCTTGTAGACGGGAGGCTCAGTGAAAGCAGCCAATCGCAGAGGCAAATAGTCTGACTCCACCTCTGTGAGGTCCCTGGAGGCGTCAGATCCACAGAGAATGGAAGGAAAGGGTGGGTGCCAGGGGCTGGGGGAGCGGATGGCAGTTAGCGTTTAATGGGGACAGAGGTGCAGTGTGGGAAAATGGAAAGTTCTGGAGCTGATGATGGTGAGGGCTGCACAGCAATGGGAATATATGTAACGACCCTGAACTGTGCACTTAACAATGGCTAGGATGGTGAGCTGTATGTCATGTGTACCCCACCACCATCCTGGGCTGCCTGACACCAGCCCCCGTGAGCAGGAAAGCTGTAAGCCCCTAGTGTGGGGAGTCCCTCTGGGAGCCCCTAGTTTGGGGAGCCCCTTGTTTGGGGAACTGAAGTAGAACCCGGCCTCTCCCAGGGTGTCCGGCTCTGGGGAACCCTCCCATGCCCAGCTCCCCAGGCCTCAGGCCCCAACTCCCAGGCACCTTCGAACCAGGGCGGGTCCTCGGCCCTGGTCTCGGCCGCGATGTTCTCGCTGACCGTGTGCAGGAGGTCGGCCAGCAGCTTTTGCCGCAGCGGCGCCTGCTCGTCAGACAGCAGCTGCCGGGCGGCCTGGATGACCCCCACGTGCGGCCTGTGGAACACGCTGAGGAAGCGACTGATGTCACTCACGTCTGCCACCAGGAGGGGGACAAACAGAAAAGCCATCAGTCCTTGGGCACCGCTTTGGGAAGGCACAGCGCTGACGGCCTCCCACGTGATGCTTTCGAGTCAGGACTCCATTCTTCTCACGGCAGAATAACATTCCCGTTTGAACCAATGCACACGGGCTGCTTCCGCCTTCACCGTGACACAGTAAGCTGCTGAGCACATGTGGGTATAACCCAGGGGTTCCCAGCCTTCCTCTGGCCACGCCCCCTAAGCATCTCTAACATCCTGAGCCCCCACACCCCCCGTGACATAGAATTCTTATTATTCAAAAAGGGAGCTCCTATTCACGTGGAGGAAGCTGAAAGGCCATGAACTTGGTCAAAACAAGCTTCTAAAGAACATGGCATCCATGAAAGAGAAAAATAAAAGAATGAAAGGGCTGTTGAAATCCTGAGAAAGAAATCACTAAGAACTTTGAAAAAAATAATAATAATATGAAGCGATAAGAAAAAATAGCAAATAAAGTTTCAGAACATAATAGAGAACTGAAATTTGTAAGTATATCACAACACATATTTATATACTATCAGGTGCCTAGAACCGTAAGAAATGCAAAAAATTCACTGTTGACTCATTCTGGACCCCCCTGAGGGGCGTGTGCCCCACGCGGGAACCCCTGGTATAACCTTGGTGTGGCCGCGAGCTTTCACTTTTCTTGGGTTCGCACCTAGGGGAGCATTGCCAGGTCACCTGGTGAGCGACTCATGGTTTCAGAAACCACCAGCGCCCACGGGCAGAGCGTGAGGGCCCACTCCCTCCCCCTCCTCCCCGTCCCTGCCATCTAGAGCTGAGGGGCAGTCTCACCCGGGGTGGCTGGCACGTCCCCGATGGCTAATGATCAGGCATCTTTCACCCGCTGATGGACTATTCGCACATCCTGCTGGGAGGAATGCGCACCAGACCCTTTCCCTCAGCACCCAGGGCCCGCCAGCCTCCCGCACGCTCCCAGGCCCGCCACTCACAGCCCTGCCAGGCCTGGCCCTCGGAGAGCAGCACAAGCTCCGCGTTGTCGGGGACGCTCCAGAAGTAATGGGCAGTCAGCTCCGTGCCATCCTCCCAGAGGCACAGGCGGGCGCCGGGCACGGGCACCTGGAGGAGCGGAGAGGAGAGGAGAGGGCAGGACGCTCGCTTAGGGCCGCAGGCAGGCCCCCCTCCGCCTCACAAGGAACAAGAGTCACGCTCAGCACGCCGCCTGCACCACAGGGGCGCACACCTGAGACGGGCACGCGTGTCTAAAGAATCAGCGTGTCAGGACGAGGGCACCTCCTGCAGGTCATTCTAAAGCAGTGGTCCTCTCGGGCCCTTTCCAGCTGCTGCTCAGAGCACTTACAATCCAAACCCGTTTCCAAACGTGACACGTGACTGCTGCCCCTGAGCCAGCAAATGCACCCCCATCCACGAGGGGCCAGGACCACGGGGCTGGCGGGCGCCGTTTCCCGGGCACCGACTGATTCGGAGGACATCTCGCTGAAATGACGCCTGGCCTCTGTCCGGGATGTGACCGGCACCAGGCCGTTCCCTAGCGGAGGCTGGCGCTCTGTTGCTCCACACTGGTCGGTTTTATGAATTTTCAGGGCACCTCCTGTGTCACCCCACCTCACATGTGTACACACCCCAGCGCTGGCCTAGGCCCAGCCCTGGAAACAGGGAGAGCAAGACAACAGCGGCATGAACCACATTCGTGCTGCAGGGCCTTGAGGGGCCCCGGAGCCCAACCCCTTCATTCCATAGGAGGGGAGCCTGAGTCCAGGGCGGCCAGTGGCTGTCCTAACCCGCCGCGAATGAGCAGGTGTGCACTGGAAACAGGGTCCCCGAATCTCAAGCCACAGTCAGGACCCTCAGGGTCAGAAGGAAGATGCCCCACCCCCTCCACAAGCCTGCAGCCTGCACCCTGAGGAGCTGGAGGAAGACGTGCCTCTTCGGGGCCTCAAGGGACCAATGGCAGGAAATGGCTTTTCCCTGGACCCTCCCCCGTCTCCCCCCAACACCCTGGACTCCGCACCTCCGCTTCTCCCAAATTCCTCCCGGGCGGGTCCGTACCTGAGCAGGGCAGAGGCTTCTAACGCTGTGTGCCCAGACGGGAGAAGTCTGAGGACCCCCCAAGTCTGAGAACCCCCAGAAATCTGCGGACTCCGGTTCCACCCCCTGCGCCCTTCCAGGCTCTGCCACCCGGCTCCTGCCCTGAAGTGAAGGCGTCAGCACAGAATCACAGGGTTTTGTCGTGGACCCCGAGACAGTTCACGTGGGGAACCCAGACGGTGCCGCCCCCGGGGGTCCACCGAGGTCCTGCTCGGGTCCCCGCCTCCCGGGGCAGGACTCGAGGACACGCTGGGCTCCGCCGGTGCTGATGGTGGCAGATGACGGGCCAAACAGTCCCATCCCACCCAGAGCCTCCGGGCAAGCTCGCGTGGCCGCCCTCGCCCGCCCCGCCGCACCTGCAAGTGGAGGCTCCCGGCTCCCGACCCCGCCGCACCTGCAAGTGGAGGCTCCCGGCCCCCGGCCCCGCCGCACCTGGAAGTGGAGACTCCCGGCTCCCGGCCCCCGGCCCCGCCGCACCTGGAAGTGGAGGCTCCCGGCCCCCGGCCCCGCCGCACCTGGAAGTGGAGGCACCCGGCCCCCGGCCCCGCCGCACCTGGAAGTGGAGGCTCCCGGCCCCCGGCCCCGCCGCACCTGGAAGTGGAGGCACCCGGCTCCCGGCCCCCGGCCCCGCCGCACCTGGAAGTGGAGGCTCCCGGCTCCCGGCCCCCGGCCCCGCCGCACCTGGAAGTGGAGGCTCCCGGCTCCCGACCCCCGGCCCCGCCGCACCTGGAAGTGGAGGCACCCCTTCCGCAGCACCTCCTGGCAGCTCCTCCCCGCAATCCCAAACTTCTGCTGGCTGTGCAAGGCCCGCAGCTTGAACGTCTTGGGCTTCCGGAACCCAGACATCTTCAGGGCCTCCGGCCCCGCGGGCAGCACCAGCTTGGCCCGCTGCTCAGGGAGTCCCCACCCGGCGGGCCGGCTCCCGAAGGACTCCGCGGAGAGGAAGAAGGCCGCGCGCCACCCCCCTGAACTACACTTCCCAGAAGGCCCGGGAAAGGGGCTAGCCTGTCCTGGTGCGCATGCGCCATCCTCGGGAAACTCCGTTACCCAGAAGGCCTGGGAAAGCGTGCGCAGGTGCGGCGCCGCGGGCAGGGTCGCGCAGGCGCGGAGGCCGGGCGGGCCGGGCCCGGTCTGGTTGTCATGAGAGCGGCGGCCGCGGCCCCGGCGCTGGGCGCCGCCGCTGCGAGTCGGGGCGGCGGAGGCGGCGCTACCTGAGCCCCGCCGAAGGCGCGGAGGTCGTGTGGACGCCGAGGTCCGGCGGCCCTCCATCCTGACAGGTGGGCGCTCGGTCCCTGGCGTTTCGCGTCCGATTCCGCATCCTGGTGTCCCGACCTGCCTGTGCGGGGCGCCCGGCGACGGTGGCTCGCTGCCCCGCGCAGGTTCCGTTCGCGCCCTGGCCCTTACTGAGTTACTTGGGGCGCCTCGCGGCCACATCCCTTCAGATGCCCTGCCCGGAAACCGCTTGGCTGTGGAGGAGTGGAGGCCAGCGCGCTCCGCGGGCCTGGCAGCCGGACGATCGGAAGTGGCCAGATGTGCCCGTTTGCTGTCGAGGTGCCAGTGGCCCCGGCGCACGGAAAGGACTTCAGGAAAGGGACCTGGAGTCACCCTCTTCCCGGCGGACCAGCCTGTGGAGCGAGGGGGCCTTGGGGACACCTGCAGGCGGGCGCTGGCTGGGGGTGACCTCCGTCCTGCGGGGGCTGTCGGGGTCCCAGGGCCACTAACTGGGCCCTCCGCGGCTCTCCCCCAAGTTGTGGGCGGCTTTTATAGAGAACCCTCCTGCAGCCCCGCACAGGTCAGGGCCATCGGGTCCTAACTCAGGAACCCTTCCCGGGCTCTCTGTCCAGGTTGCGGGGCCAACTTGGTGTCCGAACCCAATGTGCTGTCCCAGCCCTGCCCGGCCAGACTTACTAGCGATCAAAGTTGCACCCCTCAGCCCGGGACCCCCAAGGCCGGCTCATCTTTAGGAGCAGGACCTGTTGCTTCCTAGCCCATCTTGAAAGCAGGTGTCTTTTCCTGTTCTCGGCTGAGTGTGATGGTGGATCTTGAATCCGTACAGACTTGAAGTCCTACTCACATGGCCAACGTGCGTGCAGACTCACTCCTTCACCCAGCACTGGGGACTACGGTGGGCAAGGCCTTGAGGGCCTGTGCTTCAGACCTTCATGACAGTGGACACCGGTGCAGGTGTCACCCCAACTCCAGAGACAAGGAAACTGAGGCACGGCGAGGCCCAGGCCAGGGTCCCCCAGCTGTGAGCCACGCAGGCAGGGTTTGTGCCCAGCTGTCGGTGGTCAGGTTCCAACACCCTCCGCTGTGGCGCTAAGACTGAAAAACAGGACCTTTTGGGTCCTCGGGGAGGATGTGGCCACGATACCATGTTGTCTCAGTACATCCAAAACAAAGGACTGGCACTTAGGGACCAGGTAGGGGAAATGCCTGGGCACAGCAGGGGCAACCTCCCCAGAGTGTCTGAAAAGGATTCCGTTTTGGCCACCCCCTTCCAGAGCCCTTCCACCTTGTACCCTAGGTGCTGGGGGTCTTGTCCAGCATCTAGAAGGATTCAGGAATCTGGACAAGGGGCTGCTGTAAATTACTAAAGAGTCTGGAGACAAAACATAATTTTGGAAGGCGTTTTGGGGGCCAGAGGAGCTTGGCGGTAGGAACCAAGTTTTCTGTCTCTCTGTACCCCTTGCTTTTTATTAACACAAATTGTCCTAAGGCAAAGTAGATATACAGATCAAAGGCCAAGGTTTAGTATACGGAATCCATTGTCGGATTCGGGGGACCTGCTGCTCTTCAGGTGTTTGGCCAGCAGGAGGCAATAACAGATAGATTGGAATGCCCTCAGCTGTCGGCAGCAAGCAATCATCCATGCAAATCTTCAGGTGTGGGGAAGTGCCCTCAGCCATTTCCAGCAGGCAAGCCTCAGGTTCCATCAGCCTTTTGATGAGACTTCTTGCATTTATGACATGCTGGAATTAGCTTCCCTGCACCTGGGGTCCCCTTTATAAACCTCCAAGAGTTATGTGAGATACTGGGGTGTGGCTAAAGAATGCTACTATAAAAAGTGCTTAAGGAGAACAAGGTTCTTTCGCAGCGGTGGGAACATTGTGAGTTACTTGGTGCGTTAGCAGGGCTGGAACTGGCAGTTTCAATAGGTAAAGCTGTGATAACATGTTACTGAGTTCCTCTATTTTAAAGAAGCGTTTCCTGCTCTTACCAGCAGCCCCAGCGCACAGAATGCCCCACAAGATCGGATTCGTCGTTGTCAGCTCATCTGGGCACGAGGATGGCTTCAGCGCCCGGGAACTCATGATCCACGCACCCACTGTCAGCGGGTGGAGGTCGCCAAGGTGGGCTGGGCGAGGGGCCTCGGGTGGGGCAGCGGGGGCTCGAGAGCAGGCGGGCTTCTTTCTGTCTCACTCGTCAGAACTCAGCCGTCCGAGCCGCGGGGTGTCCGCTGCTGCTGTACCCCCTCCTGTGTGGTGTCGTGCGTCTTCTTCCTGCTGCTTAGGTTTTTACAGAGAACTTGTTGGACCTCTTCCCCCGTAACGTTACCCACGTTCACTTAAGAAATGTGCAAACACGAGAGAGGAGACGGAAGACAGTGACCCGCCCGGGTGTCGAGGCGGCTCCCCGCCGTCCGCCCCGCTCACACCGTCCGCCCTGCTCACGCCGTCTCTGTGCTGAGCTGCGGTGCGGGTTTGCAGGTTTCCTGGTTTCGCCTCTGATGGCTTGGAGGTCACACCAAGCTTTAACCAAGGAGGGCTCTGGGGTTTGTCCTGCTGTCTGTGCGCCTTTGCGCGTGGGTTCTGCTGGAGGGATGTGGTCCTAGGTGCTGTGTTTCTGACATAGGGGTGGGGAGGGGGGAGCATCATCACTCAGCAGAGGTTGGGGGGTGGTGCTTGTTGAGAGCTGGGTCTGACCACGCACGGTCAGCATTGCCAGTGCCCTGGGGTGGCTGTCCCCCAGCCCCATCACCTCCTCAGTGTCTCTGCTCCTTGTCCCAGTCTGAGTAGAAGGTACTACTTACTCCTAACTCATACGCATGTAACATGCATCACAGTCCAAATTCCGTCACGTACCTGCGACTCACTTGTACTCACTTGTACTACGGAGAAGTTGAATATAGAGCCCACTTTAAATGAAAACATTGTTCCTTTTGGCGTTTTTTTGCGGAAACCCAATAAGCCAGTCTCCCGCCCCTGCCTGAGTTCTGGAGCAGCTGAGAAATGAAACGAGTTGTGCGGGGGAGGGGAGGGGCGGGAGGGATGGCTCCTTTATTGTGGGTGAGGCTGATACTGGGGAGCGAGGGCTGTGTCTGCAGGCAAGTCAGCGGGCGGGACTCAGCCGCCCACAGCCAGGCCGCGCCCCAGGGCAGCCGCGAGGGGAGCAGGAGGGACGCCTCTGGCTGTGCCTTCCCCAGGCCCCAGTCACCCCAGTGCTGCTCTCCCTGGGCCTGGGCTGGGCCCCGTGTCCCACAGAGGCACCCACCCCACTCTCCTCTCCCTCCCGCAGAGTCCTTCGTGCTCACCGCACGTGCTCAGCGTTTGTGGGGGGAAGTCGCACATAAAGTAGCGAATGCGGTGCTTCTGGGCACCGATGGGCGTGTGCTTGTCTCCGGCGGCGTAGCCCCGGCTCGGCCTCGTGGTGAGGCTCGGCCTGCAGCGCAGCCAGTAAACAGGGACCCGCCGCCGCCACACGGGCTCGCACTGGGCTTGGCTGGGGGGCTCCTGCCTGCAGCCCCGAGTGAGGAGGGGGCTCGGGTCCTACCCGGGCACGGGGAGCCCCTCTGTGGCCGGCCACCACCTCGGACCTTGAGTCTGAAAGCTTCGGGGGCGAGAGGCGGCTCCCACCACGCTGAGCCTCGGGCCTGGCGTTTTATGCCGAGTTCCAGCGGGAAGGCGCCTGAGCCGTGCCCACCCGGCCGCTCCCTGGGCGTGGGCTCAGGCTGTGCTGCGGCTGTAGCCTCTGTCACCTGCATCGGAAGAGCCACAGCCCGGGCTCTTCCTGGGGGTTTTAAAGAACAGCCTCGACACTTCGTCAGCTGCCTTCCTCTCCTTGAAGCCGTTTGGAGGTTTGGAGTGCGGGAGGGGTCTCCGCCCCTTCTCACCGCAGAGTGTGCCGTGCGGTGCGGGCAGCGCTGAGCTCCCTCAGTCCCGCGGCCGCGCCTGACACGCACGGGGCGGGCGAGTGTCTGTGTCGCAGCTGCTGGTCCCGTGTTCCCGCCGCCCTCCTTCCCACGGGCACCGCTCCGACCTTTGCTCTGCAAAAACTCAGCGTCAGGAAATGCCAGGCGAGGGGCCCCGAACCAAAGCCTGTCCGATCCGCCCCCTGGTCGCCAGCCACCCCCTTTCTCGTCTCACTTCCCCGCTCATCCATCAGCGTTCAGCATGCAGCCGTCCCCCCTCGTCCAGGGTCTCAGTTACCCGCGGTTCAACCACAGAGTGAAAATATTTCGTGGAAAATTCCAGAAGTAAACAGGGCGCACGTTTAAAAGTGCCTGCTGTTCTGAGGCGCATGATGAAACCCTGAGCCGTCCCGGGGACGTGAATCACCCTTTGTCCAGCGCCCCGCACTGTGGACCTCCCCGCCCGCCAGTCACGGATCTCAGCGCTTGTGTCCCAGCCGCCCTGGTTTCCCTGGCAACGGGCCCAACGCGCAGGGGTGCTGCTGGCCGCTCAGAGGTGCCCAAGGGAAGCCGGAGGTGCTCCCTGTGGGTGAACAGGGGGGAGGTCTCGCCTTCGTGAGTAAGAAAACCCTGTGCTGAGGCTGCAGAGATCCACGGAGGACTCTCCCGTCCGTCCGTCTGCCCGGGATCTGAGGAGGGAAAAGGGATCCCTTCCTTTTTTTAAAAAATATTTTATTAATTTTTTACAGAGAGACAGGGAGAGGGATAGAGAGTTAGAAACATCGATGAGAGAGAAACATCCATCAGCTGCCTCCCGCACACCCCCCACTGGAGATGTGCCCGCAACCAAGGTACATGCCCTTGACCTGAATCGAACCTGGGACCCTTCAGTCTGCAGGCCGACGCTCTATCCACTGAGCCACACCGGTTAGGACTTCCTATTCCTTCCTTTGCTGTCTCGCCTCGGCCTGCGAGGGTTCCGGCCACGGAGCGTGACGAACGCCTGTTGGGAGGGAAGCGGCGTGGGATTTGTGGGTGGGAGACGGTGTGGAAAGTGTGTTCTGACCGACAGCGAGGAGTTTCAGAAAGCGGAGCCTCTGCGGGGCCCTGGCGGGAGCCCGAGACAGGACCGCCCTCGTCACTGCGCCCCAGCCATCGATCACAGAGATGGATCATCAGAGCCGCTCAGTTAGTGGCGACCCTTCACCTGGGCCTGGCCCGCTGCCCCAGTGGCTGCCTCTTGCGGGGTAGGGGCGGGAGGACCGGCACCCACAGGCTCAGCACTGGCCAGGGCCGCAAGGGTTTCCCAGATTCACACCCTTCACTGTCCTCCTCCTCTGTCCCCAGGGAGTCCACCTCCCGCTGGCCTCAGCCTGGTGTGGGCCCGGCTTACCCAGCAGGGAGCCAAGCAGGGCCTGGAGCGGGGAGGCCTGCTCCCCATGTCAGGAGCTTAGGATAGGCTGGGCCACTGGGGGTGCCGCTGCCGCCGAGGTCATGGTCCCATGATGCCGCTCAGACGTCTGCGTGGGAATGGCCAGTCACCAGCTGGATTATGGGGTGGGGCTCAGGGCGAGGTTCAGTGGGGGTCCTTGATCAGAGGAGGTTTTTAAAGCCATGAGTGACAGGACACCCCCATGGTGATTGCAGAGAGGAGGAGGCTGGGACCCAGTGGAGGGCTCAGTCAGGGTCGCGGGGAGGGCCCTGTGGTAGGAGGGCCAGGAGGGGAGGCCGGTGGGCTGAGCCCTGAGTGGGGCCGAAGCTGCCTGCAGGCACGGGGCGGGGCTCCTGCTCCCCAAGCTGGCTGAGGGCAGCTCAGCAATGGTGGGAACGGGAGGGCAGGGGTCGCGGGAGGCTGTTCTTTGCCCGGGGGTTTCTAGAGTCTTGGTGTCCTGATGGGAATGATGGCGGAGCGGCGGGTCTGGCCGGGCCCCCGGCTCTGTGGGGCGCGGGGTGCGGCTGGATTGCTGGGGTTTGTGAAGAGCAGCTGCTGGGAGCAGAGGGGGGAGGGACCGGCCGGTGTGGCCAGCGGGCAGGGACGCCGAAGGCAGTGACTAGCAGCGTGTCCCCTGCTCCAGATGCCAGCTCAGCGCACGTGGTTCCTCCGTCCTTGGCTCGGTGCTGCCTGGCCGTGTCACGGTCACGGTCACATCCCATGAGGCGGGGCTGGCGCTGTGGCTCTGCCGCCTCGCGTTCAGGGCTGCGTGTGCCGTTCACTCCCAGAGAGATGGGGGCTGCAGTGTGGGCGATGCAGGCGCCGCCTCCAGGCCACTGCGCCTGCGCGGGGGGTGGGGGGTGCGGGGGGGCACACATTGACCACGGAAGGCTGCTGCGGCCATGGCAGAACCTCCCGCTAAGCCTGGGCTCCGGACGTGTGGGCTCCTGCGGGAAGTGGTCGATGTGTGCCTCAGAGGCACGTGTCGACCTCGTGATAAACTTCAGTTTCACTTGGAGCCGTGTCCCCGCTGCTGTTCCCGGCGGCAGGCAGTCAGATCCAGCCCTCGCTCCAGTGCGGTCCCACTGTGAGGAGCCGCCCCGAGTCCCGTGGCCGTGGGCCTGGGCTGCGGGGAAGAGCGGTGCCGGGCGCCCTCAGCAGCACGCCGCTCTGCCCTCAGGTGCTGCCAGTTCCCGCAGGAGATCGTGGTGCAGATGGTGGAGCGATGCCGCGTCCGGAAGCTGCTGCTGGCGCACCAGTACATGATCCCCAGCAAGGTGGAGTTCTACATCAGCCACTGCCTGCCCGAGTACCTGGGCCCCTTCCAGGCGGAGCGCTTCCGCAGACTCGGGTGAGCGTGGAAGGGCCACTTTCGGGGACCCCTTCCTGGAAGCCCGAGACTCTCCTGAGCGCCCCTCCTCTGAGTCCCGGGCCCCACACTCGGATCCGGGTCCCGGGTCCTGTGGCCCACCTCCCCCCACTCCCCTTCTCCCTGGGGTTTCCCACGAGGCCGCACTCCCCTCCAGCCCCGCGCAGGTGGGAGGGGCTGCACTGGCCGCACTCCCCCAGCCGAGCCTGCTCTGTGCCCTGCAGCTACGTCTCCCTCTGCGACAACGAGAAGACGGGCTGCAGGGCCCGGGAGCTGAAGTCGGTCTATGTGGACACAGAGGGGCAGTTTCTGAAACTGGTTTTTCACCAAAATCACGCCAACAAGTACAACATCTACAATCAGGTGACACGCCTCCCCGTGCCGACCCCCAGCTCTGGTTGGGTCCTGTGTCCCCTGTCTTTGCAAAGGGGCACTTTCAGTCTCCGTGGGGTGGCATCTCTATGGCGAAGGCTAAGCTCCCCTGGAGGGAGCCGCTGGCCCAGCGCGGTGCAGGCAGGGAGCCTGCTGGGCCCACCGCAGGCGGGGAGCGGAGGGGGAGCTGGAGGGGGAGCTGAGGTGGAGCTTGGGGGGAGCTGAAGGGCACAGAGAGGGAACTGGAGGGGTAGCTGAGGGGAGTTGGAGGGGGCGCGGAGAGGGACCTGGAAGGGGAGTTGAGGGGAGCTGAGGAGGAGCTGGAGGGCTCCTCACCTCGTCCTTCCTCCACACGCCTCCCCCATGTGTTTTCACCAGGGACAGGTGGGTTCCTACTTCAGCTACAGTGATTCTCAAGAAGCGGGGTGGGGAGGGGAATCAGACCTACGAGCCGTGGGAACCTTGGCGTTCATTTCTTTGTCTAATTTACCAAGCGTGTTGGTGTGACCCACATGAGCCTCGAGCAGATCCCTGAGAGGCTGGGTTAAAACTGGGAGGCTTGCCCTGGCCGATGTTGCTCAGTGGATAGAGCACCTGCCTGTGGACTGAAGGGTCCTGGGTTCAATTCCCGGTCAGGGCACATGCCCGGGTTGTGGGCTCGATCCCCAGTGGGGGGCATGCAGGAGGCAGCCAATCCATGATTCTCTCTCATCATGGATGTTTCTATCTCTCCCTCTCCCTTCCTCTCTGAAATCAATAAAGATAATATTTATTTTTTTAAAAACCTGGGAGGCTTTTAGCTGTTGTTGTTTTCACATCCTCTAAACATTAAAACAGCCACCTGGCTCAGCATTAGTGTCAGCTTATGTGACTGACAGCAGTGGTCACTGACAGCCCTGCACACGGGCCAGCTTTTCCCTGGGGACGCGCTCCGTGGGTGGCCTCTCTTGGCGGCTGTGACAAAGACGATGGGTGCCCACCTGCGATGCGTGGTTTCTGTGCTCCCGCAGGTCGCCTTGGTTGCCATGAACATCATCGGGGACCCCGTGGGCTGCAGCGATGAGAGCAACATTGTGAGTTTGGAAGTTTCATTTCTTTCTTTTTTTTTTTTTTTTAATTTCTTTATTGATTAAGGTGTCACATATTTGTCCTCATCCCCCCATTCCCATCCCACACCCCTTCCCACGGATGCCCCAACCCCCTGTTGAACTTAACCATTGGTTAGGCTCATATGCATGCACACAAGTCTCTTGGTTGATCTCTCCCCCCTCCCCCGACCCTCCCCTATCTTCCCTCTGAGGCCTGATAGTCCGATCGATGCCTCCCTGTTTCTGGTTCTGTTCTTGTTCATCAGTCTATGTTGTTCATCATTTCCCCTAGATGAGCAAGATCATGTGTCACTAGAGATATACTTATAAGAACTGAATGTGAGACGAGCAATAATAGTTATGCTGACAGGCAAATGAATCAGTCTGTAGTGAGTTTCTTTCTGGACCAACAGTTCTTTTGAGACCCCATATCAATGTCCACCAGTTGCTTATGTGTACATGTCAGTACTGAACCCTCAGCTCTGGATGGTGGACAAATGGTGGTAATGCAGGTCCGACACCCTCTGTTTTGGTCTTGGCCGGACCCAGGGGCATGGCTTCACCCGGACTCAGGGGCACGTGGCCTCACCCGGGCCCAGGGGGCGCATGGCCTCACCTGGACCCGGGTGCGTGTGGCCTCACCCGGACCCAGGACCCAGCCTCACCCGGATCCAGGGGCACACGGCCTCACCCAGACCCGGGATAATCCAGCTTCACCCGGACCCAGGGGCGCGTGGCCTCACCCGGACCCAGGGGCACGTGGCCTCACCCAGACCCAGGGGGCGTGTGGCCTCACCTGGACCCAGGTGCGCGCGGCCTCACCCGGACCCGGGACCCAGCCTCGCCTGGATCCAGGGGCACACGGCCTCACCCGGACCCGGGATGCTCCAGCTTCACCCGGACCCAGGGGCGCGTGGCCTCACCCAGACCCAGTGGCGCGTGGCCCCACCCGGACCCAGGGGTGGAAGTTTCATTTCTAAAGAAGAGACTTTATTTCCAACAGGAGGGAAGGGTTTATTGTCATCACAAAGGGTGTCATCGTAAAATCTGTGGAGGAGTGACGGAGGAGTAACTTAAACTTTCCTTGATGCGAGAACTGGGGCTGCCCTCCGGGAGCCTGGCCCTTGGCGCGCGCTGGCCTCGGGGCGCCCGCAGTCACGGTTCTGTGCTGTTCCTTTCTCCTCCGAGATGCTAAACAGCCTTCTCCCCCCAAAGGCCTCCAGGGAGAAGCTGGCTGACCAGTACCTGGGGCAGCGCACGGAGGACCCAGCCCTGGAAGGAACCTGCTCCGGGTAAGAGCCCCTCCCGCAGGCAGTGAGCGGGCCTCCAGGGGGGCCACCCCCAGGTGAGCAGCGCCTCCAGGGGTCCGTCCCAGGCCTCCCGGTGCCCTGTGACCACCCACGCCTCTGATGGGACAGTCTGACACTTTAGGTGAAGCCACGGTTTAGGCAATGGGCATTGTCAGTGTTAGTGTCAGTGTCAATGTCAGTGCCAATGTCAATGTCAGCGTCAATGTCGATGTCAGCATTAGACCCACCTGCAGGGAAACAGAGAGTAGAGCGGATGCCTGGTCAGAAGCGGCTGTGCGGCGGAGATGAGTGTCCCCGAAGGGTTTCTCATCTGCGGGCGGGAGGGCTGACGGCAGCATTGGAGCCTTTGCGGTAAAAGCGCAGGAGAAGCAACCGCTCGGCTGTCGGGTTCACCGGTCACCGGGTGTTGCTGCCCGGCTGCCCGGCCCACCAGGCTCCAGTCAGCGAAGGCCTGGTCAGCATTGGTCTGGGCTGGGTTCTGCCCCACATCGCTGTCGTGTCCGCGAGCCTAGAGAGAGCCTGGCACGGCCAGCACGGCGGGGGGGAGAGGGGGCCGCGAGGATGCTGTGTGCGTGACCTTGGATACAGGCGAGTGTGAGCTGCGCAGCCTGCACTGACTCCTCGGGCAGCGCCTCCAGGAGCCAGAGCTGGGCCGTTCTCCCGGCCCTCTCGGGGACCTGGCTGCACCGAGGGGACCTGGCTCTGAAGTGCCCGCCTCTTCCCTGCAGGAAGTCTGACTACATCTCCCCACTGGACGACTTAGCTTTCGACATGTACCAAGACCCAGAAGTTGCGCAGATCATACGCAAGTTAGACGAGAGGAAGCGCGACGCCGTGCAGCAGGAGCGCTACGACTACGCCAAGAAGCTGAAGCAGGCGATCGCGGACCTGCAGAAGGTACTGCCCTGAGGGGCGCCCCTGTGCCCGCGGGCCGCATTGAAGACGCCCGTCCCAGCGGCGCGCGGTGCCTGGCCTGCAGGAGGGGGTGTGAGCTCAACGCTCCGGGCGAAGCAGAGGCGCCTGGGTAAACCCTCATGAGCCCATGGGTCCCTCCAGACGTCACCCCAGACGCCGGGAGGGACACATCACAGACGTGTTGGACGGCCCACACTCGCGGGGTTTCTTCGGCGCTGCTGCGGCCACAGGCAGCACTCGCTTTGCAGGGCGTGGCCGTGCGGCCGTGCCTCCCGCGGCTCCCGGGACCCCCGGTCCCCACAGGACACGGGGGTGGTCCGCGCCTCCGTCGAGTGGGCGTGACTCACCGCTGTCTGCCTGGGGCGGGCGGAGCGCAGAGACAGCGGCGTTGTGCGCAGGTCGGGGAGCGGCTGGGGCGCTACGAGGTGGAGAAGCGCTGTGCCGTGGAGAAGGAGGACTACGACCTGGCCAAGCACAAGAAGCGGCAGATGGAGGAGTACCGCGCCCGGGTGTACGCGCAGCTGGAGCTGCCCAGCCTCGTGGACACGGAGCTGGTAGGTGCGGCTTGGCCGAGGGCGCGGGCGGGGCACCCGTGAGGGTCGGCCGTGCTGTCCGCAGAGCCGGCGTCTGCCGGGTGCCCACCACAGCGGCTCCCGCCTCGCCCCGCTCTGGCAGGCTCACAGCAGAGCAGAAAGGGGGGCACGTGCTCCCCGGTGCTCCTCGGTGGTGAGAGGAGTTGCCGCCCGGGAGCTGTGGGAAAGAAACCCCAGGGGCCTCAGGGGCCCCAGCTGCCGAGAACACGCTCCAGGGAGGCGCTGCCCCTCCTCAGACCCACTCGGGCCGGCGCGCACCCCGCTGCAGATGAGGAGACAGAGGCTGAGACCGAGGGGCTGGGTCCAGATCCCGCTGCGCCGCTCCAGTTGTGTGACCAGAATCCCTGCTCCGCCTGTGCCTCGGTTTCCCTGGCCCATTTGCCAGGGGGCAGAGGTGGGCACGGAATGAGCTGCTCTGTCTGAAGCACTGACCACCCGCCCTGTGCCTCGCGCTTGTTAGGACGACGCGGGGAGTGAGCAGTGCCCGGCTGGCAGTGGTCCTCGGGGCCGGCCAGGTGCCATGGGCCTCTCGGCCGGCACAGCCGCGAGGTGTGCCTCCACGCTGGTGACTCACCCCCATGCTCGTGATGACACGGGCCCGCCGTGTGTCACCTGTGTGACCCACACAGTGACCGTGCGGGCAGTGAGGGCGGCGATGGCTCGGCCTCCCGGGGCTGGTGCTCTGGGGAAGGTGCGGGGCCTGGGGTGGTGGCCCTGGGGATCACGCGTCCCTTTTCCCTAGGTGCCAAGGCCATTGGATTTGCCGCTCCAGCCCCTCGTTCACTCCAGCAGTTCTTGCCAGCTGCCACCGCCTCAGGAAGACAGAGCGACAGAAAACCGGCTTGCAGAGCCGTTCCCTCTGGAGCAGCCCTCCTCGCACTCCCTGGACGTTTCTTCTCAGCCCTGCTCCTCGGACCAGCAGCTGTCCCCCCCACACCCTTCCCGCAAGGCCCACGTAGGTACCTCGGTCCCGTGGCGCGAGGTTCCCTCAGCAGGCGGGCCAGGCGCCTGTGGGGGGTGCTGTCCCGTGCAGGGCCTCACTCACTCACCTGAAAGTCACCATCACGTGGACTTGTCTGCATGTCCATATCCCGGGAGATGTCAGCGGGGGGCGGGCCTCCTGCCCACTGCTCCCCCGGGGCAGCAGCCAGGGCCCGGCCGGCTCAGGAGAGCCCACGCCTGTGGGGGAGGCGGGGGAGACGTGGAGGCCGCTGGACAGCGGGCCCGTGAGTTCGGGCGGGACACATACCAGCCGTGACTAGGGAAACGTGGCCTGCTTGCCCGTTGAGCTGACCCGCTGGAGCAAAGGGTAGGAGGCAGCACCGGCGTCGCCTTTCATTAGGCTGCGATGGGGGAGGGGGAGGAACCCGGATGGCATTTTGTCAGTTGCGCCTGCTGTCGTGTAAACTGTTCTGATGACACTGGGGTTTAGCACGCACCCTCGTTCAGCCTGGGACGGCCACGGCAGTGAGCCTGCCGTGTAGACGGGTGGCGGGCGGGGTCCACACGGGAGCTCTGCAGCCCCTTCCTCCCCTGCAGCCCGAGGCCCTGCCCTATGACGAGCGCCCCCTTCCCGCTGTCCACAAGCAGCCCGGGGCGGCCGTGGAGCCGGAGAAGAGGGACCTGGACGCCAGCGAGGCCCCCCGGGCGGGTGCTGAGGGCGAGGCCGAGCCCCTAACGGAGAAGGCCCTGAGGGAAGCCAGCTCTGCCATCCAAGTGCTGGGGGGAGCCCTGGTAAGAGGACGCCACGGGGGGTGTGCGTGTATGCGCGCGCGTGTGTGTGTGTACATGCGCGCGTGTGTGAGCGTGTGTGTGCGTGTGTGTGCGTGAGCGTGTGTGTGTAAGCGTGTGTGTGTGTGCGTGAGTGTGTGCGCGCGTGTGCGTGTGTGTGCGAGCGTGTGTGTGTGCGCGCGTGTGTGTGTGCGCGCGCGTGTGTGCGCGTGTGTGAGCGTGTGTGCGCGCGTGTGAGTGTGTGTGAGCGTGTGAGCGTGCGTGTGTGCGTGTGTGAGCGTGTGTGCGTGTGTGTGAGCGAGCGTGTGTGCGCGCGCATGTGTGTGTGTGAGCGTGTGTGTGTGTGTGTGTGCACCCGCGTTGGCAACCCCATGAGTGAATGAGTGACACCCACAGTGTCCTGTCCTCAGCCCTGCTCAGCTCCGCAGACTCCTGCCTGCGCCTTTTTATGGGCTCAGCCCATCGCATATTTGGTCGCCCTCCTTTGGTCGCTCTTCCCAGCATGACCCTCTTTCTCCAAGAGCCCGACCTCCTGCCGCGTCCGCGGAGGCCGCTTCGCTTGGTCGTTCGCCTGCAGCGATGTTCCGGGCTCGTTTGCGGGGGACCCTCTGTGGCCTTTGGTCCAGAGTCTCCGTAGAGCCTCCTCCCACACCAGGCTTCAGGCAAACCGTGGTTTTCCCAGCAGCCCCCTCGCCGTTCAGCTTCCGCACCCGCGGCGAGTACCTGGGGTCGAGGCTGTGGATGGGCTCAGCCTCGTCTCTGATGGCACGTCTGTGCCCTCAGGGATCTGCCCGAATTCTTCCCCTGTGCGGGGAGGCGAGAGGGGCAAGGGGAAGGGGAGTCTTGTGCTGATTACTCAGCGAGTGAAACAAGGAAACGGAAGCGAGAGTTTTGGATCTCATGAGTGAGGACTCACTTAATACTGTGTCCTGGAGCTCAGAGCTGGCCGTGAAACCAGCTCCCCAGTGCCACCAGCCAATCCCGGGAGCGACAGCAGCGGGACAGGCAGCGGTGCCCTCGCACAGGGAGCCCAGCCTGTGTCCCCATTCCCAGCCCAGAGCACTCGCCTCGGCTCAGCAGCCTTAGGTGTTCCCACAGGAAAGCGGTTCTCTGAACGCACAGGGCGCATGCACTCTGTGGAGGGCCTGGTGTTAGAAAAGGTGTTTCTCGTTTGAAACAAAGGCTCGGGTGGCACAGTGCTGGGCGGGGAGGTCGCCGACGCCGGGGAGTAAGCAGGCTCCGCCCGCAGGTGGCTCAGGCCTATTCCAAGACGTGGTCGTACCGGGAGGAAGCGCTGCTCACCCTGTACCGGCAGCTGGTGGACACGCCGGTCGGAACCCCGAAGGAGGACCTGAAGAGCCTGCTGCGCGCGGCCGTCTTTCTCATCCGGAGGTCCATCCGGGACATCGTGACCCCGGTGAGTCCCTCGGCCCTCAGGGCCAGTGTCTGCCGCACCATGCCATGCTGCTCCCAGGAGGGAGAGGAGACAGGGAGTCCCCGGTCATGGGAATGGCCAGCCCCCTCCTCGGGGCCAGCACCGAGGCGCTAGGAGTGTCCATACGCCGGGCACCTGTCCCTCTGACATTCGTGCTGGTCTGAACAGCCTCCCTGTGTCTTCAGAGCCCGTCAGAGGCCTGGGCTCCAGGGCTCACGGGCATCCAGGCCCGGTCTCACCGTTTAGGAAACCCGGGGCTGGGAGTGACTGTTGCGCTTACTGACTCTGCGAGGCCTCCAGGTGAGCGCCCTGGGTGCACCGCCGTCTGTGCGGGAGCTTCCCCAGCTTGGCCGGGCTCTGTGCCCGGGGCACGGGGGTATCGCGTGCTTGGGGCACCAGGAAGTGAGAGCGAGGGTCTCCGCACGTGAGGACCTATTTAGACAGTCGTTTTCAGGTGCCTTTCCCAGCCCTGCAAACGGCATGGAATGGTGTTCCTGTTTATCCCTGACAGGAAGTCCCATGTTCCCGCTTAGCGGAATTCAGTCAGAACAGCTGCCTGTCTCCTCCCCTGCCCTTAGGTCTTCCAGGCTTCGCTGAAGGTGCTGAAGATGGTCATCACGCAGTACATCCCCAAGCACAAGCTGAGCAAGCTCGAGACGACGCACTGTGTGGAGAGGACCGTCCCCGTCCTGCTCGCCCGGACCGGAGACTCTTCTGCTCGCCTGCGGGTCGTGGCTTCCAATTTCATCCAGGTACGCCATGCGCAGGTGCGCACTGCGGGGGGCACAGCCCTGCGTGGCCGGACTTGGTTCAGACGGGGCGGGTCCCTCTGCTCAGAGCGCCTGCCTCCTCCTTAGGGCCCTCCTGGACTTCCCTGGGCTCTGAAGGTCTGTGTTGTCTCTGACGTGAACGTTGATGGGAAGGCTCACTGCTTTTCTAGCATTTCTCTAATTCAGCACACGCCGTTCACTGTTAAAATAAAAACACGTGACGAACTAAATCAGGATAGAAAACACGGGAAAACGATAGCAAATGTGTCCCTGTCCTGATGTAAACATTTCCCTCTGGACGAGCGAGCGTGCGGCCTCCAGGCCAGGTGAGGGGAGCGCTGAGCTGGCGGGGGCCGCCCTGCGTGTGGGCTTCAGAAAACCTGTGCGTCTCCCAAACGTTCATCCACAATGTGTGAGCCGCATGTCCTTCTCGGAAAGGGATTCAGAGCTCCCATATTTCTCCCCGGGACACTCTCCCCTGTGAGGAGTCAGCCTCCTGTGACTCAGTAAACTTCCTGTCGGTAAACAGGAGCGGTCCTGCGCCAGGTGAGAACAGTCATCCCCTGGCGCGCAGTGCCTCCTGCGAATACTGCGGCGCTGGGGGCGGGGCCTGGGGGACGTGTTGAGGGCGGACACGTCCACTTCGGAGGGTTGAACACATTGGCCCTGAGTGTCGGGGCTCTGACACCGCTGCTGAGGCCGCTGGGGCGCAGGCATGGGCTGGCTTCACTCTGCACGCGGCCAGGCGGCCCGGAGCTCCCAGCCGTGGCGTCTGCCTGTCCCTGAGGCGCTGCCTGATGGTTGAGTGGCTGCAGGCTGGGCACGAGGGAGCTGTGTGGAGAGGGAGAGGGTGTTCGCGCTGGGCCCTGCGGCTCCTGAGCGCAGACTGCCTTCCGTGTGGCCTCTCACGCTCAGTGTTTCACCTCGTCTTCTCTGCTCCGGGGAACTCGGTGACAGTCATGTCTCTTTCTGTAACCTCGACTTCGGAAGCGCTTATCCGCGTAGATGTAAACGTGGCGGTGCGTGCCTTTCCCATCTTCGCCATCAGCAGCCCTCGGCACTGTGCGTGGTTGCACTCAGGCGACCTTTGGTAAATGCTGAAATGGTCCACAAGCCAAGCTGATTGCTTTCAGGATTCGAGAAACTAGAAAACCTTTTCCTTCCTTGGGGAATTCTGAGGGGAGAAGCCTGGGCCTTGGATCGGTTTTCTCTGATGCTCTCACTGAACTCCAGGCGACCGCGGCCTCATTTCCTCCCCTGTGCGTTTTGCTCTACTCGTTCCCGTGTCTTACACACACGTGTGAGCCTAGGGACCGGTGATCGCCCACCCAGGTGTCACTGCCATGCTTTATGGCCCTTCCTTCGTGGTGACTGAGGGTCCTGTCGGAGGGAACTCAGTGGCCTCCGGCATGTTCAGGACCAGGGCTGGCTGTGTGGCTTTTCCAGGAGATGGCCCTGTGCAAGGAGGTGCGGTCTCTCCAGATGGTCCCGTCCTACCTGGTGCAGCCCCTGAAGGCCAACGCGTCGGCGCACCTGGCCCTGAGCCAGGTGGCCCTGCTGGCCCGGCTGCTGCGAGACCTGGGCACCGACAGCACGGGCTTCACCGTGGACAACGTGATGAAGGTAAGCGTGGGCGCGTCCGCCGGAGATGGGATCGATGCCCTGCGACCCGTCTGGGACAGACTCGGGGTGTGTACTGCGAGGTGAAGGCGCAGGCAGGCCCTCCAGAGCCGCCTCCGGGGAGGCCGCGGAGCCTGTCTGGGGAGGCCAGCGCTTTATTGCCGGAAGCAGGACCTGTAACCCTGGTCACCCAGATGGCGAGGCCTGGAGCTGACCCTCCTCCTCGCCTGTGTAAGCAGTTTGTGAAGCGCAGTGGCGGGTGTAGGGAAGGGTGTGCCAAAAGCGATGATGAACACAGCGCGTGGACAAGAGCAGAACCAGCTCTGCGTCCGTCCCGAGGCCGCGTGCCTGTGTGAGGCCGCCGCAGGGGGCGCTGCGTAGAGAGGGCGCCGCCCTCACCACGGGGCCCTGAGGGCCTTTCTCCCCTCTGCTCTCGGGGGTGACGTCGGACCTGCCTCTCCGCTCAGTTCGCAGTGCGTGCCCTGGAGCACAGGGTGTTCCAGGTGCGGGAGATGGCGGTCTGCGTGATCCTGGACCTGTACCGGCAGCACCACGCCGACGTGCTCGGGTACCTGCCCCCCGACGACAGCACCTCGCGCAAGAACATCCTCTTCAAAACCATCTTCGAGGGGTTTGCTAAAATCGACGGCAAACCCACAGATGCTGAGATCAGGGTACGTGGACGTGGGAGTCCCGGTCTGGTCCTACTGAGGAGGAGGTCAGGGGGCAATAAGCCAGTGGGTGTGCAGGCGCCCCGCTCCGAGGCCCGCGCCTCCCTCGTGCCTGCCAGGCCCTTCCCCGCCTGGAGAGACGGTGGCCAGGACAGTGCGTCTGGGCCGCCAGGAGGCAGCTCTCACATCAGCTGGAGCTGGCGCTCTCTCTCCCTGGGGCAGTCTTAGCAACGCCTGCAGCATGTGAAAGGCGACTGACGTGGCATTTGTCTCCCAATTCAATGACGACTCCACAAGCTCTTCTAACGGGTCTTCGTGTTTACACCAGGCACAGAGAAGAGCAGCCACGGAGGAAGCAGAGAGACGGAAGAAGGAGGAAATCAAAGCTCTGCAGGGGCAGCTGGCCGCCCTGAAGGAAATGCAGGCCGGGGCCCAGGTGAGCCGGGTTCGTGTGTGGCCGGGGTCCAGGTGGGCCCGGGGTTCACGTAGGCCTGAGGTCCGTGTGGGGCCGGGTTCATGTGAGGCCGGAGTTCACGAGTTGCTGGGGTCCAGGTGGGCCAGGTTCACAGGGTCTCACCCTGGGCTTTGGGTTGGAGCCCTGTGACCGTGGACTTCAGACGGAGACGCGTGGCACACTGTTAGTTTTTCGGCTTATGCAAACGCACCTCTATGCTTTATCGGGGTAAACAGAAGGAGCCCTTCTCAGCTCGTTGGCATGCTCTTGTGAGCCGGGGTGGGGTGCTGCAGATGCTGGGCCTCCGTCAGGAGGGTCCACCCCCTTCAAAGAGGAGGTGAGGGCGAGGCTGAGCGAGCCCCCGGGTTGCTGGTGTGTCTGATGGAGGCTCTGTAGGGAGGGGTGGGGAGAGAAGCACCTACCTGCCCAGGTTTTGAGGCCTGAGGGACTGGACGGCTGAGGACACTGACCGAGACAGAGCCGTGCAGGGCAGGCGCGGGGAGAGCGGGAGGGCCGCTGCTGAGAGGAGGGGAGAGGACTTAGAGGCCTGGGCAGAGGCGCCGAGTGAGCAGAGGGCCAGGCGGAAGGCTCGCCCGGGGGCTCCTGGCACAGAGACCACCCCAGGCCTGGGCCCGAAGGGAGCATGTTGGAGGCAGACAGCGGGGGCAGGCCGGTCGGGCAGGTGCATGGGGGCGCCCTGGGAGCTGGACTAAAGCAGGGCTGCAGAGCAGGGCCCGGGAAAGGCTGGGGAGCCTGTGCTGCTGAGAGCCCAGGTGGGGTGGGCGCTGGCAACGGGTGAGTGATTGGGGAGGGGGCTGGGGGGCAGTGGCCTTGACAAAGGCGGGTTTCCCTGGAGTCCTGGGCAGGCCCTGGAGGGAGGCCCGGGGGGAGGGAGACGCAGGGCTTGAGTAGTGGAGCCTCTTCCCCAGAGCAGTGCCCTGTGCGGGACGTGGCTGCCGATCGGGTGCGGGCGGGGCAGCGCCGTGTTGGCAGGAACTCGAGAGCAAAACTTAGGAGCACTTTCAGGATCGAGACGCTCTGCATAGACTGGCTCTGAGCACTGGCCTGACCGCTCTGCTCTGTTTTAGGAAAAAGGAAGCGAGGCCGCCAAGGCGAGGAGTCCAGGTACGTGCGTGGCGGCCTGCAGCCGTGGGAAACCTCGGCCCCCGGCAGGCGGCGCTCGCTGCTGCCCCTCAGACGCGGCGGGTTGTGAAGATTCCCTTATAACTTGTGTTTTTAAATACATTTCACACCAAACGTCACCAACTTTAAAAAACTGGCTGCTAGAACTTTGACAGTAGTTCCCAGGAAAAGTGAGGTAAATTGCTCTCTCTTTACATCCCAGAGCCTGACAGAAGGTGCGCGGCCCCACGCAGCGCCCCCGAGGCTGCCGAGAACCCGGGCCTGGACAAGTGCGTACGCTGCCCTCGCCCCGTGGGGAGTGCCGAGGGGCTCGGCCTGTACACGCTGCCCAGTAGCTGCTTTCTCCCCGTTCGCCGGGGTTCGGTAGACCGGCCCCTCCTTCCAGTACCTTAAGGCTGGCACCTGCCCCAGTCAGCCTCGGCTCTGCGCCAGGCCGGCGGCGGCCCGTTGGTCGCAAGTGCTGGTCCCGCTCGCAGGGTCAGAGCCGCAGCGTCTCCCGGCGGTGCAGGCGGTCTGCCCAGAGCCAGGCAAGCCTCTGCCTCTGCTGACTCGGGAGCCTTCCTGCTGGAAGGGGTCCCGGGGAAGCTGACACCCCAACTCTGTGGAGCCCCTTCAGGGCAGTTTAACAGAGGAGCCCCCAGCGCCCCACCCCTCGCTGGAGGCCCGCCGCCGCCTCCGGCCGCCTGAGGCCCGGCGCAGACAGCCACCGAGGCCGACAGCCACCGAGGCCGCCCGAGCCTCACGCCCGCCTCCCGTTGCAGCCTGTGCATCTTCTGCGGGGAGCGGAGCGCGGCCTTCACGGAGGAGGGCCTGGACCTGCACTACTGGAAGCACTGCCTCATGCTGACCCGCTGCGGCTACTGCCGACAGGTCAGGCGGGGCGGGGCGGCCACTGCAGACAGGTCAGGTCCGGTCAGGCGGGGCGGGGTGGCCACTGCAGACAGGTCAGGCCAGGTGGGGCGGAGCAGTCACTGCAGACAGGTCAGGTCCGGTCAGGCGGGGCGGGGCGGGGCGGCCACTGCAGACAGGTCAGGTCCGGTCAGGCGGGGCGGGGCAGGGCGGCCACTGCAGACAGGTCAGGTCCGGTCAGGCGGGGTGGGGCGGGGTGGCCACTGCAGACAGGTCAGGTCAGGCCAGGTGGGGCGGAGCAGTCACTGCAGACAGGTCAGGTCCAGTCCGGTCAGGCGGGGCAGGGCGGCCACTGTGACAGGTCAGGCCAGGCCAGGCAGTGTCAGGGATTGAGGTAGGGAGGTGGGATTTGAGAAAAGAAAGAAAGACAGGACAGCGGGATTCGGGAGGTCCACAGCTCTCGAGAAGCTCCGGCAACTTTTATTAGTAATACAGTGCTTTTTATACATAAGACACTAAGCAGGGAATCACGCACAAGGAAAACATTCTTTGTTTCTCTAAAATCACTACTGGAGGGATAAGTTGAAGGACAGGTTTCTTGTTACAATAAATCTCACTAGTTGGATACATATTTCTTGGTAAGCCATGAAAGTAGCTCTTATCCTACTGATAGCAGTCACATAAACAAACCCTGGGAAAGCTCTGTAGGCAGGGGCTGCTCTCCTTATACTGATTAGTTGCCATCCAAACAGGCCTGGGAAATCTGTGGGGGTAGGGTGCCAGCCTCGCTAGCCCCTACAGGTGCAAGGACCGTGTCAACTTACATCTGGCTCCCACAAGGCGGGGCGGGGCGGCCACTGCAGACAGGTCAGGCCAGGCGGGGCAGGGTGGTCACTGCAGACAGGTCAGGTCCGGTCCGGTCAGGTGGGGCGGGGCGGCCACTGCGACAGGTAAAGCGAGGCGGGGCGGCCACTGCGACAGGTCAGGCCAGGCGGGGCGGGGCGGCTACTACAGACAGGTCAGGACAGGTCAGGCCAGGCGGGGCAGGGCGGCCACTGCAGACAGGTCAGGCCAGGCGGGGCGGCCACTGCAGACAGGTCAGGTCAGGGCAGGCCAGGCGGGGCAGGGCGGCCACTGCAGACAGGTCAGGACAGGTCAGGCAAGACGGCCACGGCTCCCTCCATCTTGAGCGGCCACCTGGATGCTAAGGCGGCGTGGCAGTGCCCTTAAGACTAGGACTGAGCAGGACATGGGGAACTAAATGACGAGCTCAGCGGGGTGGCTCCCAGAGGTAACAGCACCTGCTGACCTTCACCTTGGGTGCTGGGAACTCTGACAACCCTGGGCACGGGCATGAGCGCGGGTGGTGCCGGCGGCCGGGGCAGGACACGCACAGGGACGCACACCAGTGCCCGCAGCTGCCATCTTTGTCCTGCACTTCGGCTCCAGGTGGTGGAGATCGCCAGCCTGACGGACCACCTGCTGACGGAGTGCGACAAGAGGGACGGGTTCGGGAGGTGCTACCGCTGCAGCGAGGCTGTCCCCAAAGAGGAGCTGCCCAGGCACGTCAAGTCCAAGGACTGCCACCGTGAGTGCCCCTCGGGGCCGGGCCCCAGGCCGCTGGGGAGGCCGGCAACAGGTCCCCGGGCGCCACCGGCACCCCTGGCTCCCTGCCTCACCCACGACCCACAGGGCAACTGGGTCTTGTCTCGCTGACACCATTTCAGCTGCCAAACCAGAGAAGCTGGCCAACCGGTGCCCTCTGTGCCACGAGAACTTCGCCCCTGGAGAGGAGGTGAGGCTCGCGGGGCCAGCGGTGGGTCTGAGCAGTGTGTTGGTGCCGTCCGGGTCCCTCCGCTGAGAGAGGCTCAGCCCGGGGACAGGTGCGCGGAGGGAGCCCGTTCCCGTCTGTGCCCTGCCTGGTGGCGTGGCCAACTCCGTCACAGTCTGGTCCCTTTTGACTCATGAAAGTGAGCCAGCGGGCCGGGTTTGGAGAGTCTGCTTCCTGTCCGCTGCCGGGCGCTCCTCCCTCCCCGTGCGGGCCACGCTGCACAGGTGGAGTGGGTCAGGCCTCCCTCCCCCTCCGAGCCCTCAGGCATGGGCTGCAGCTCCATGTTCCTGGACTTCGCGCCCGCCTGTGAGCTGACAGCCTCTCAGCACAGCTCCGAGGCCATGGCTTCCTCCACGCCCGTCCGTGCTGCCAGCAGTGACCTCACTGCGCGGCTTACAGGCCCCTTAGCACCCCGCAGTCTCGGCGGCTCAGGAGCCTGCACGGGACCTGCCGGGTCCTCTCACGGGGCCCCACGGGTGGTGGCGGGGTGGTGGGGGCCGGGTTCTCACTGGAGGGCTCCACAGGGAAGATCCGCTTTGAGCTCCCTCCGGGGCAGGCGGGGCTGCTTGCTTTGTCATCGGGGGACGGAGGACGGATCCCCTTTCCCGGCGGCTGTCCGCCAGGGCTGCGCTGCGCCCATGCTCAGCTCCAGGCCACCGGGCCCCGCCCTGCCCTCCCGGGACCGTCTCCCTGGGCGCTGCCTGGAGAGGGCCGTGGGAGGTGGGCTGTGCCTTGTGATCGGCTGAGTCCCGAGGGGCCGTCCACAGACCCCCACTCCGCGGCGCCTCTGGCTGCCTCTCTAATGATAGGCGCATGGTCTGGGACAGCAGCGGAGGCCCCGCCTCCTGGTCACACTCGCGGCCTCTCGTTCCAGGCGTGGAAAGTCCACCTGATGGGCCCCGTGGGCTGCACGATGAACCTGCGCAGGACGCGCCTGCTGTTCAAGGCTCTGCCACCGGGTGAGCACGGGCCAGCCGCCTCCCTCCACGGCCACTCGGCCAGAGCGGCTTCCCGTCGGCGCCAGTTCCTTAGGCAGCGGCTTAGGTCAGACCCGGAAAGCTTTTCATTAGAAAATTCTCTGGCCGCGAGGCCCGGCTGCACCCCTACTGCAGGGTGAGAGAGGCGAGGCCCTGAGCGAGAGGATGGGCGTAAGCGGCGGGTGCGCGTCTGTGCCGGGCGCTGAGCTGGGCTGCACCCCCTGTCCCATACCGTCCTGTAAACCAGGACACGAGGGGCGGGGGAGGGGGGAGGCCAAGGTCCTCCTCCAGGGAGGAAGCCCCAGTCACATGGCTGCTCATTCTCCGTTGCTGGAGCTGAACTGTTGAAGCCAAAACAGGCAAACGGCTCGGTCTCTCTGGCCCGCGGGCGCCGTTTCCTCGGAGCTCGTGGTCCTTCCTCCTGCCATCCGGTGCGTCTGCAGCAGCCACCTGAGGTCACCACCGGGTGACCGCTGTCCTCTGCCGACCCCACACGGTCAGGCCGGCTCCTGTAGATGAGTGCCGGGGCCCACCCTCCTGCTGTCCTCCCCGCTGTCCTCCCCCGTGTCTGCTGACGCCGCCTCCGTACCGGCAGGTGCTGTGCGCCCCCACTCGGGCGTCCGTCTCCTCCTAACATGTGCCTGTGCTCTCTGTTGTGTCCACCGCAGGCAAAGGCCCAGACACGGCCAAGCCAGGGACCTCGGGGCCGAAGGCTGGAAGCAAGATCCCCACCCCGAAGGGGGGCCAGAGCAAGTGCTCCGGCAGGGCCTACAGGAAGCAGTGACCGACGGGCCGGGCCCCGGGTGCGAGCGGACCGAGCAAGTTCCTGATCGTGCTCACGTCTCCGAACAGCCGTCTGCGGCCGGCGGCCCTGCTCCGCCGCTGTCCTCGCGTGTGTGGGGCTGGCCGAGGCGGCGGCCCGACAACCGGCACTCCCTCCCGTGTCCAGCTGGCCGGTCTGACTGTCTTGGGCAAGAGCCTGACGTAGCCGTACTATCGGAAGAGACCCCGAAACCGGCGCTGAGGAGGCTCCTGGAAGCAGGTGCCGGGTCAGGCCAGCGTGTCCGGCAAGCACAGCACCCTCGTCCTTCATAGGAACCCTGCTGTGGTCTGTCTCAGCCACGGGCTGTGGTCCCTGCGGGTCACGGGGCAGGAGAACGGGGCGGCTCAAGCCCACCACCCCCCGCCCCCTGTGCCTTCTCTCACGCCTTCTCCCGTAGGCAGCGCTGCAGAGCCTGTGTTTTCCTCTCTGACAGAATAAAGGTTAATTGAAGGCAATGGCGATCACCAAGAACTGGTCCCTCCAGCACTCACGTCTGGGCTGGCTGTCCCCATCCCCATCCCCCTCAAAGCCAGGCCGGAATTGGAGCTGAGGGCACTTTTCTCAAACATCCAGATAATACTTAAACCCAAAACATCACTCCCAGTGACGCAACCAAACCCCCAAATCCAGTCTCCTCCCAGCTCCTGCCCAGCCCCTCCCCCAGGAGGTGGTTCCACCTGCCTCATCTCCAGGGTGCGGGGGGGGGGGGGAGCCAGTGTCTGAGGCCTGCTAGGCCACGCCCAGGTCTGCCCATCCAGGCGGCGCCCCATGGGACCCCAGCAGCTGCCCTCTTCGTCCCCTCGTGGCAGGGGCCTGACGCCCACTGCCGAGCGTACGGCAGGCTACCGGAAAGCCGGCCAGAAGGGATGGCATGTACCACACAGCTAGTGTATCGGTATTTCTAGTTCGCAGCCTGGGAAACAAGAACATGTAAACGAATACCTGTTGGAGTGGTGTGCTCCCAGCCACGTTAGCAACCATGGATTCGCACTAATCTACCACCATTTTTGGTAAATTAACACCTTCTCGTATGCTTGACTAGAAATACTGAGCAAGACCGACCAACAAAACTACTTTTAAAAAATACTAAAGTGTGGGGAGACGAGGTAAAACTCCTCGACCAAGCGGAGTACAGCGGCCGAGATGATCACAAAATGATCCTTTTCGCTTCATAAAGATGTTGGCCATTTTCTAATCCATTTTTGAAAACCGGATAAAACATTTTTTAAAACAGAACGAAAATGAGAAAAGTTAACTAAGCAATTATTCTTTTCTCTCCAAACAAAACTTTTAAGAAATAGGTATAATGTTTTCTATATAACTTTAAAATAGTTGTAAAATGTTTAGTTTTTAGTGATTGACAAGACTAGGTGCATTTAAAACAGGTTATTCTTGCCCTGGCTGGTGTGGCTCGGTTGGGTAAGCGTTGTCCCATTCACCAAAGAGCTTGCCAGTTCAATTCCCAGTGAGGACACAGGCCCAGGTTGCCGGCTCCGCCCCCAGAGGGGTGCACAGAGGGCAGCCGAAGGACGTCCTGCTCTCACATAGATGTTTCTCTCTGTCCTTCTCCCTCTCTAAAAATCAATAAAAATATTTTTAAAGTAAAAATAATAAAACAGGTTAGCCTCGCTGGTTACAGAAGCTTCATGCATTTGTGGTAAAATGATCCGTGGCCGTGGTTTGTGGCCGTGAAAGCTTACAGGGTCATGTCCTATTGAACCAAGAATCAGGGTAAAAGTGTAAAAGGAACTGTGAGCTCTGTCGGCCTTAAGCAAGCATCTGAATTTGGAACAGTGATTAGTAGTTGAATTTTTATTCATGAATATGTTGTGGGTATTTAACAATATTTGTTCTTTTCATATTTCAGAATAGCCTATCAATCTAACTTAAAAGAATTATATGTATAAATTGGCATTAGAATACAAATGTAAATACTTTTCATGAAAATTTGCAATTTTTTAATGTTTTAGCAGCATAATTTTCTATTTATATTTCAGGTGTCAGAATTATAAAATATCTGAGTAATATATTTTTGTTGCTATTCAGACTTAGCTAATTCACCCCAAGAATATTCATATAATAAAAAAGTCACTAAACATTCCACTTTTATTTCGATAATTTAAAAGCAATTTGTTGTAGGTCCTATTTCCCTCTGTAAACACGCGGGGATGGCCGGCAGGCACTCAGAGGGCAGGCTGGGCTGCTGGCCGGGGAGGCCTGAATGGTAAGTTGCCAGGAGAGAGTTTGGTCCTTAAATAAGTTATTTATCAAAAAGGATTTACTGCTGAAGGAGCGAAAAGATTTCAAACTGCAGCCAAAGCAGAGGAAGTTGCTGAGCACGGTTATCCTGTGCAGCGAAGCCAGGTGGCCAGGGAATGCTGGGCCGCCTGGGGGTTGGGCCTGGTCTCCTGTCTCCTCCATCCAGGGCGGCCGTTTGCTTTTCAAATGAGGAAAATGGCAGCACTTCCTCTGTACCCGTGTGGGGCCGTGTGGGGCGGGTTTCAGCGTCTGTCGGCTTGGGTAATGCTGCAGTGGTCTCCGTTTTCAGTCCTGTACAGCTTCTGCCTCACACCAACAGCGTGGAGCTCGGGGTATGGCAGCTTGCGACAGCACAAAGCACTCCCAGTGCCTTGTCCCACCTGCGGGGCGGCTGCGCGGTGACCTCGAGGCAGGACTGGGGCGGTCCATGAGGGCCTGAGGGAGGGCAGCACGCCCACCTGTCGCCAGTGACGCCACAGCTGGGTGCCCTCAGCCCCTCGCACCCCACCCGCCGCCCTGCGCTGACCACGACCCAGCGCCCGGGCGACCGGTCTGCGCGCTGTGCAGCCCCTGCTGGAGCGGACGCAGCGCCGCCTTTGAAGCTCCGGCAGCAGCCGCTGCATCCTGGCAGCGGCCGCCTCCCCGTCCCGTGCCCCGTTGGAGGGAAGCCCGACAGGACCCCCACATTGGCCGGATTGGTGTGCGCGCCCTGACGGGTGGGCTCTGGGGACGCCGCCAATGCGGGGGCGCCTTCTCGCACCCAGCTGCCCAAACACAGCCCCCCAACGGAGCCACTGCCACCACCCCTTCCCGTGCCCTGGGCCAGGAAGGTGCGCCCTTGTCAGGAGGGGACGGCACCGCAGACCGTCACCCCTCACTCCCAAAGACCACGCGCCCGGCCGCCCTCCCGCCCGCACGACAGCGGCGAAGCCCGGCTTCTAAGCCGCCTGGGCCACTCGCTCTCCCGGCGTCGCCGATGGGTGGGAGGTGCACGTGTCCATGGGCCGGTCACTCCGCCTTTTGTCACAGGGTCCCCGCCACGGCCCCCCCCACCCCGGCTCTGCGAGGACGACCCCGCGGGGCGGAGGCGGGCCGGGCGGGGCCGGGCGGGGCCGGGCGGGGCGGGGCCGGGCGGGGCCGGGCTGGACTCTCCGAGCGGAGGCGCGGCCGGAACCTCGGGCGCCCAGGTGGTCCAGGCGCCGGAGCGCTGGCCCCGCGGCTCCTTCCGGTCAGCGCCGGAAGTGACGTCACGTACGCCGGAAGCGCCCCGCGGGCTGCGGGAGCGGCGGCGCGATGGCGGCGGCGGCGGTGTCCGAGGCCTGGCCCGAGCTGGAGCTGGCGGAGCGGCAGCGGCGGCGGGAGCTGCTGCTGACGGGGCCGGCGCTGGAGGCGCGGGTGCGGGCGGCGGGCGGGCGGCTGCCGCCGCGGCTCTTCTCGCTCTCGCTGCTGCACTACCTGGAGGTGAGCGGCTGCGGCAGCCTGCGCGAGCCGGGCCCGGGCCTGGCGCGGGGCCTCCCGCAGCTGCAGAGCCTCGTGCTCCGGCGCAACGCGCTGGGCCCCGGCCTCAGCCCCGAGCTCGGCCCGCTGCCCGCGCTGCGCGTGCTCGACCTGTCGGGCAACGCGCTGGAGGCGCTGCCGCCGGGCCGGGGCCTGGGCCCCGCCGAGCCGCCGGGCCTCCCGCAGCTGCAGACCCTCAACCTCAGCGGCAACCGGCTGCGCGAGCTGCCCGCCGACCTGGCACGCTGCGCCCCGCGCCTGCAGACCCTCAACCTCACCGGCAACTGCCTGGACTCCTTCCCCGCCGAGCTCTTCCGCCCCGGCGCGCTGCCCCTGCTCAGCGAACTGGCGGCCGCCGACAACTGCCTGCGGGAGCTCAGCCCCGACATCGCCCACCTGGCCTCGCTCAAGGTCAGCAGGGCGGCCGGCGGCCGGGCGGGCGGGCCGGGCGCCGGGCCTGGGAAGCGGGGCGTCCCCCCACGGCCCCCACCCAAGTAACCCGGGCCTCGGCTTCTTCCACCCCCCCCCCGGAGCGGGGGGTGCCCAGGAGGTGGCCCAGACCCCGCCCCCCGCTTAGGACCTGGGCGAGGACGCTGAGGCGGCGAGGCTGACCGCTCTCCCTCCGGGGCAGCGCACTCGCCTTCGGTGCGCCTGGCTTCGCCGTCCCCGGCCCCGGGGGAGACCTGAGTGTGGAGTGCGCTTCCCTGCCCTGGCACGGGCCCGCTGCCAGGCTGCCGCACGCCAAGGATGGGTGGCACCCTGGTGGCACGGGCTTCTAGTGAGTCTTACCCAGACCCGAGGTGCTGCCCTTCTGGGACTGAGGGAGGGATGGGCGGGGCAGACGTACCCAAACTTCTGGCGAGGACGAGGACGAGGACGAGGACGAGGACCACTCCGTCCAGGGTTTCACCCTCCTGCCAAGAGCCGTGCTCACTCTGTCACCAGCGTCCCTCACGTGTGGGACTCCCCACGGCAGGTTTCACAGAGAAATTAAACTTCAAAGCGAAACCCTTTGTCCGGTGATGAGGGAAATTGAAGTTAAAAAGAAAATCCTGCCTCAGTTGTTTTTTTTTTTCTGAGTTGCTGAGTTGGGGTTCACTCACTCAGTGGGGCCCAGGTGCCCTCAGCCCGTCTGTTGGAACAAAGACCGGTCCTTGCACCCCTCCAGGGTTGGGGCGCTCTCGGTCGTACTCCAGGTGCTCAGGGTCCTTCCCAGCAGCAGGTCCCGAGCGGAACGGGGCGCCGCCGAGGCTCGGACCGCAGCCTGCTTTGCCCCGTGGGGGTTGTTACCTTCGAGAAGGGAGCACTTTCGAGTCCCTGTGAGTCAGGTCCAGGCAGTAGCTGGGGGCCACTCCCAGGCGCTCATCACGTCCTCTGGTTGGAGCGTGGCTTCCCCTGGGAGGGCCTCGCTCAGCCTCCTGCCCCAGCGCGTCTGCCCAGGTCCTGAGGTGCCTCCCGCCTGCCCTGCTCTCCAGGGCCCTCCCTCGCCCTCCCTTCCCTGCTGGCTCTTCACCCTGGAGGCAGACCCGTCCCGGCCACCCAGCCAGCGTGTTGTGGTGCAGGCATGAGGGTAACGCAGGTGCCGCTGGCGGGCTACTCGGCCGAAGCCCCTTTGGACAGTGCAGGGACTGCAAGGCCACGGTGTGCGGGCCCGCCGCGTGCAGACCAGCCCGCCCTGACCTGACACATCAGCCCTTCCCTGCTGTCCAGGCTCGCGGGGCGGGGACAGCTGGGCTCGGGGGCCGGCCGTGTGCAGCCTGGCTCAGGGCAGCCCTGTCACCACTGCTGCGGGCCCCGCCTCTTGGTGGGAGGAGCTGCAGGTCACCTGGGGGCGGACACAGCCTTGCCACGCCCTGTCCAGCCCGGCCTGAGTGGGGAAAGGCCTGGCGTCCATGTCGGGACAGCCCGGGGCCCGGTGACCAGCACAGGCCCCTCCGCTGCTTGGACCCGTGGGAACTGAAGACCGGTCTGGCTTCCGCCCCTTTATCTGATTTCTGTTTTTGTTGTTGTCTTAATATATTTTTATTGATTTCAGAGAGGAAGGGAGAGAGATAAACATCAATGATGAGAGAATCATCTATTGGCTGCCTCCTGCACGCCCCCTACTGGGGATCGAGCCTGCAACTCAGGCATGTGCCCTTGACCAGAATGGAACCAGGGACCCTTCAGTCCACAGGTCAACGCTTTACCCACTGAGCCACACCAGCCAGGGCTTGATTCCTGTTTTGAGGACAGGATCTGCCCCTGCTCTTCGGGCAGACAGCGGCCCTGCTGTGTTGGCCCTGTTCCCCGTGTGCCCGCGACGTGAGTGCGTCCTGCGCCGCGTGTCAGTGTGGAGAGACCCGTTAGCTCAGCGCCATTTGTGGGGCACCTGCTGTCACTGAGGCACCACGTGTCAAACTAGATTGCGCGTTCCCCTGTCCCTCGCTGCCTTGTTCTCTGACCTAGCCATCCACCTGAGACGCGGCTGTAGCTGTGACCCCGGGAGGCCTGAGGTCAGCACAGGTGTTTCATGGAGACCCCTGGCCGCGTCGCCGGGGCGTGGGGTGCTCCTTGCCTGACGCGCTCTCTGCCCTGCAGACGCTGGACCTCGCCAACAACCGGCTGAGCGAGGTCCCCGCGGAGCTGGCCGACTGCCCCAAGCTCAAGGAGCTGAATCTCCACGGGAACCAGCTGAAGGACAGGCGCCTGGAGAAGATGCTGGGCAGCTGCCAGACCAAGTCCATCCTGGAGTACCTGCGGGCGGGGGGCCGCGGCAGGGGCAAGGGCAGGGCCGACCCCGAGAAGGAAGAGAGCCGGCGCCAGAGGAGGGAGCGGAGGAAGAGGGAGGGCGGGGAGGGCGGGGAGGAGGAGGTGGCCGAGGCCAGCCGGCTGCTGCTCCGCGTGCTGCACGTCTCCGAGAACCCCGCCCCGCTGACCGTCACGGCCAGCCCCGAGGTCAGGGGCGTGCGGCCGTTCCTCGTGGGCGCCGTCGTGAGGGGCATGGACCTGCAGACGGGCAACGCACTCAAGCGCTTCCTCACCTCCCAGGTGGGTGCCGGCGGCCAGCGGGTGGGTGGGGGTGAGGAGACCCCGCCTCTGCGTGCCTCAGCTCCTCTCCTGGGAAATGGGACGCGGCGGCCCTGCTCTGGGTGTTGGTGAGCAGTGTGGGCTGTGAGCAGGAGGGGCCTGGGCCTCAGCCCCGGGGCTCGGGCAGCCGAGTGTGCTGGCACCTCGAGGGCGCCTCGCACGCAGAACCAGCGTGCCTGGCGGTGCGGGTGGGGTTCCTCCTCCTCACCCACAGCCCTCACGGTGAGCCGTTTCAGGGTGGCCTTGTTGCCCTGGGACCTGGGTGCTCCCCCAGTTCCCGAGGTTGGTGGGTGGAGCTTCTGGAACGAATCACGCTTAGTTCCACGGAAGATGGTGTCAGCGTCAGCAGCTCTCGCCAGCACGTTCCCACATGAGTGGTGCGCTCTTCGTTTAGGCTTTAGGAGATGAATGTCCGGACGGGTTGTCTCCGTGCTGCGTGCCCCGTTTAAAATAGCAGGCACGTCTCTGACGTGAGGAGACGCTGGGGTGGCCGCAGGGACAGGCGGCTTTCGGAGCTCGCACGGGGCAGGAGTCCTGCCCGGGGAGGCAGAGGCAGGGCAGGCGTCCAGCGCAGAGCTGGGCGTTGGCAGGAAGACGCCGTGGGGTCGTGTTTGAGTCGTGCTGCTGTGAGTTCAGCCGTGAGTTTTCGTTCCCGTGGCTTCTCGGAAGCCTCCAGCACAGTGCTCTAGCGTCAGGGACGAGGAACCGCTGGTAACGGGAAGAAGCTGTCTTCCGAGGACGGTCTCTCCAGATGGCTGCTGGCGGGCGGCGGCAGTGACGAGCGGGTGGGCAGCTCCCACCCCTCCGGCGCGGCACCTGCAGGCCTGGCACACCGGCACCTCGTGCCCGCGCACGCTGAGCTCTGACCGCCTGCGATCCCGTGTTGCAGACGAAGCTGCACGAGGACCTCTGCGAGAAGAGGACGGCGGCCACCATCGCGACCCACGACCTCCGCGCCGTCCGCGGGCCGCTGCTGTACACCGCGCCCGCCGCAGGACCTCAAGGTGACCGCCCCCTCCGGGGCGCGATGGGCGGTTCTGGTGCCGGCGCGCCTGGAGGTAGCCGGGCAGCTCCTCGCCCTCGCGGCTCCCGGGGCAGCGGGGCCCTCTTCACGCCCGGGCACGAGGTCCTCAGGAGTGGGGCCGTGAAAGGGATTCCCTTCATTTGCTCACTCGCTTTCAACCAAAACCTCCGGTTTGCATCCCCATCGCAAAGCCCCCAGCAGGGCCTGACCTCGGCCAGCCGTCCCAGCAGGTCCGGCCTGTCCCATTGGCCTCTCATGGGCGTGAGGTTGCGGGGGGGCGGCCCGGGCCTGCCTGGCGGGCGCTGCTGGCCGGCCCCTCGGCCTTCAGATCTGTAGCCTTGGGAACGCAGCTATAGCTGTGTGTTGGGCGGGTTTGAGGTTAAACTCGGTTTCAGAAGTGCCGGGGTGTGTGGGTTTGGGGGCTTCTAAGTGACCTCTGAGGCACATGTGAGCACACGTGATGCGGGGACGGAATGGCAGCTGTGGGACAGCTGGTGCTCCCATTGTGAAGGGGGTGGGGGAGGTGACGGGGCGAGGGGCCCCTGGGGTGAGTGGTTCAGGGTGTTTCCACATGAGCTGACCTGAGGTTTCACCCCAAAGATCGTTCCCCTGGGGCGCAAGGAGGTCAAGGCCAAGGACCTGGTGCGGCAGCTGCAGCTGGAGGCGGAAGAGCACCGGAAGCAGAGGAAGAGGCAGGCGGTCTCGGGCCTGCACAGGTGCCCGTGGTCCCAGCCCGCCCTCCATCTCAGTCCTGGAGTTGCCAGGAACTAAGACCTCTCCCCGAAGTCCATCCCTCCTGCCAGGGCCTCCCTCCGGGGCAGGGGACAAGGCGGTGCTCTGTGTGGCGTGGCCGTGGGCGTGGCCACTTCTGAGGGAGCCTCTGTCACCTCAGGAGGGTGCTCTTAGCACCAAGGATGCAGGTTGGGGGGGAACCGAGCCACCCACCAGCCCTAGGGAGATCAACCCGCACCCCCAGCATTTTCCCAGATCTCACATGGCGGGAAATGACCGCGGGCCTTGGCTCTGCCTCCTCAGCCCAGAAGCCATCCATGCTCACGGTTTCTGGACCCCGTGCATGGAGCTGTGGGACGTGCCCAGGCTTCCTCGGGGTCAGGGCTTGGATGTGCCGGTTAACCTGCGGGCACTGTGGCAGCTTCGCTCTTAATGGGTTCTCTGCACAGATATCTCCACCTGCTGGACGGGAAGGAGCAGTACCCCTGCCTCCTGGACGCCGATGGCGAAGTCATATCCTTCCCACCGATAACCAACAGCGAGAAGACGAAGGTGGGCGGGGTGCAGGCGTCCCTGTGTCTTCCACGTGACGCGGGGCTGCTCACGGCCCGGCCTGGGCCACACCGTGTCCGTGTGCACACAGCCTCGGTCTGTGTCTGTCGGCTTGAGTGGCACCGTGTGAGGTTTTCCCAGGTTAATGTTGCCGTTGCTGGTCTGCTGTGGATAACGACTCTTTTCTGAAATGTTCTGGTTTCTCTTTAAGATTAAGAAAACAACTTCCGACTTGTTCTTGGAAGTGACAAGTGCGACAAGCCTGCAGGTCTGCAAAGACATCATGGACGCCCTCGTGCTGGTGAGTAGCGCCACCTCCAGGCGACGGGCGAGGACCGCGTGGGTCTCCCGGTGTCTCCCCGGGCCGCCTCTGATGATCTCTAGGTCATTTGCAGAAAATGGCAGAAATCAACAAGTACACCTTAGAGAACAAAGAGGGCTCCGACACGGAAGCCGACGCCACTTCGGGACCCCTCTCTGAGCCCAGGAGGCACCCCAGCACGGAGCGAGACGGGGGCGCCCCCCTGGTGGTGGAGCAGGTGCGGGTGGTGGACGAGGAGGGGCACCTGAAGGTGGTGTACCCGTCCAAGACGGACCTGGACATCGCTGCTGCCCACGTGACGGTCATCCGCTGAGAACCCGCCAGACACCTGGACAGCTCCTCCCTCTGTGGGGCTTACACATGGGGGCAGAGTTATTCGTTACCCTGTCTCTCTGTCCAGTTTCCAGAAGATTCTGCCGGAAAGGCGTGCCATGCTGTCATGTGCTTAAACTCTCCTGCCTCTCCAGCTCTCGCTAAGGCTTTGGATGGCAGCGCATTGCCCCGTGAGAACGCGCTGGGGTCGTGTAGACACAGCTGCTCCCGGGGAAGACTGTGGGCATCGCCTCTCCCACCGCTGCGGTGCGCGGAGCATGCGGCGAAGCGGTCCCCTCTCACAAAGGGGCTTTCAGTCACCTTAGCATTGCCTTGCCGGCGGACGCTTAGGGGCGCGATGCAGAGGAGCGGCTGCGGGCCTGGGAGCCGTTGATGAGGAGCAGGTGGCTGCCCCCGGTCCCCAGGGAGACGTGCAGGTGGTGGGGCTGCAGCATCTCACCCTGTAGGTGTTTCTGGTTTTAAATGTCTCGGCAGGAAACCATGTGTCTGCGTGTGTTGTGAGCACACGCCTGTGCCCCTTCCCGGGGCCACGTGCTTGGGTCCGGGAGCGGCCGTGGGGCCGCTGCACAGTCAGGCTCTGGCTGGAGCGGGGAGCGGCCTCCTAGCTTCCGTGTTTCGCGACACCATTTACTCCATGGCTCTGCCTGCAAAGGACCGTTTGTCCATTCTGGGGAGGGGGTCGATTAGCCATCAGAACCAGACGCACGCGGGGCATGTGAGCTCAGCCAGCCCACTCTGCGGGATGTGGTGTTGGCTGAGACCCGACCTGGCTCTCGACCGCCAGGCCTTCCCACCGTTGACCTTGGGCTGTCATGGGCGAGCCAGCAACAGCTCTCCCTGCTGCCCTGCCCCCCTCCCCCCACCCCAGCCTGCGCAGTGTCTGTGTTGGTGCCTGGCTTACACTACAGGACCTCGGGCAGTCAGGGCTGACGCTGGCATGGGGTCCACGGGTCACAGTGGAGCATGGAGGGGGGGCCACAGCCCAGCCGCCCTCCAGGCCCCTGGGTTCAGTGGCACGTGGTGTGATAGCTGCGACCTCCACATTGACGAGACCCCCCCGCCTGCCGCTCTTGGGGCCACTCTCCCCGTCCTGTGTCTGTGGCGACCTTTAGTGGGAGCGCCTGCTCCTGCCGGCCGCTTTCCTGGTGGGGGTCGGAGGGTCTGCGAAAGCCAACCCAGGGCCACTGGGCCCACCTGCAGCCCTGCCTCCTGGGTCTGCCCACTCCCCCGGGCCTTCTGTCAGGAGAGGCTGGGCAGCGACTCAGCAGGGGCCTAAGGTGTGGCCCTGGGACCAGTCCTTTGGGTGCAGCTGGGGCCCTGGGGATCAGGTCTCAGGCCCCACGGCCTCCGGACAGGACACTGGCTGTCCTGAGCGACAGGCTGCGAGCGGGTGCGCGGCTCTAGCGGGCACTGTGTCGGCCAGGAGGAGGCTTTAGGAGTCCCTGTGTCCCAGGCAGCGCTGGCTCCAGCATGGGTCACCTGCTCACCCTCCCTGCCTGGACACCTGCCCAGGATGCTCGGCCTTGCCCAGGCCACTCATCCCTGTCCGTCAGCGAGGCCTGGAGCCCGCAGTGCAGCCGGGGAGTCGGGGAGGAGTGGGCAGGGGCTACCAGCACCCCTCTGTCTACAGCCTCGGCCACTCCTAGCACCCCCAGAGTAGACTGGCCCCACGGAGGCCCGTGCCCCTGCCCACCTCCCCATGGCCTGTCCTGGGTTGGCCAGAGGGACTAGCTGGGGCACAAGGGTGAGGCTGGGAGAGGTGGGCTAGCTGCACCCCCCTCCCTCCCCTGATGTGGCCAAAGGGGTGCGGAGGCCAAGACCCGAGCTGGACAGGACCCTCCCTGAGGCCCCCTAGAGCAGGCCCACAGGACCCGGAGCCCTGCCCCCCTCCCTCCTCGGGGTCAGAGCCAGACACCTGGACGCAGCCTCCCCTGACGTCCCCGACCCAGCCACAGGTGCCTCTGGAGGCAGCTGGGCCTGACAAGGGGGACAACACAGGGCCCGCGAGGACAGGGGCTCCTCACCTCCCTCCTCGTCCTGAGATGCCTGCCCGGGGACAGGAGCAGGGCCGGCCCTCAGGCCCAGCCAAGAGGGCACATCCCAAGGCCCTGAGCCAGGCAGCCAGCGAGGGGCAGGCCCTCGCCACAGCGCCTCACAGCTGTCCACGTGCCCTCTAGCTGGACAGGCACCAAGTCACACCTGGCCCAGGTGACCATGGCCATCCGTGTCTTTCATTCACCAGACGTTTAATGACTAATGCACTTGTCCCTTCCTTCCGGGCCGCCCAGGAGCACAGCCCAAGGAAAGAAGGGGTGGGCCTGGGGTGAGGGTCCAGGCCGCTCCCTGCTCTGCCTGGGAAGTGGCTTCCAGGACAGGTCTTGGCCCCTGGGAGGGCAGGCAGGGGGGCACACACGGCTTCTCAACGCTCTTGGGGCCTCTGTATGGGGGTGTCTGTACACAGATGCATGTGTATAGGGGAGGGTCTGTATAGGGATGTGTGTATATGGGGGTGTCAGTATATAGATGTGTGTATGTAGGGGTGTCAGTATATAATGCACGTATGTCGGTCTGTATAGGATGTGTGTGTTGGAGGGTCTATAGGGATGTGTACATATGGGGGGTTTATACAGATGCATGTATGTGGGAGGGTCTGTATACAGGAGTGTGTATATGGGAGGGTCTATAGGGGGATGCATGTATATGGGGGGAGTCTATACAGATGCATGTATGGGGGAGAGGCTGTATAGGATGTGTGTTGGGGCGCCTGAGCCCGTGGCCCTGGCTGGCACTATTTGCACTTGTGGACAAAGTAGCCGGTGACGTAGCCCAAGATGAAGATGACCCAGAAGAGGGCCAGGCCTCCCAGCATTCTCAGGGTGAGGCCCAGCCTGCCCGCGCACAGCTTCCGGGAGAGCCTAGGGTGAGAGGCCACACATGAGCCCTGAGTGCAGGCAGCGGGGAGGGGAGGAATAGCCCCAGGGCAGGTGGGCCCCAAAGGAAGTGGGGGTGCTGGGGCCCTCTGCTGGGTGTGGGCAACAGGAGGGAGCCCGCGGGAAGGAGCAGGGGTGGAGGGCCCAGGTTTGCTCAGACGCCAGGGGAGGGGGCACCAGGGGGTGTGGAGCCGAGGCTGGCAGGAGGAACAGGTGGGCTGACCCCACTCACCTCTGCCAGCAGGAGGCCTCTTCTGGGCTGGACACAGCGCCCACGCTGACCTCCTCCCACCTGCTGTACTGCACGCTGGGGTCCTGGGGATCCATCGGGTGGGGAGCTGACACGGCCTCGCGGCTCACCGTAGAGCAGGACCCTGCGGACAGTGAGGGGGAGGGTCTCCCTGGGGGCGGGGAGGGTGGAGAGACACTAAGGTGGGTGGCTCCTCTACCCACACCTCTGCCTTCCGAGGTGACCAGGACCTGAGTGTTAAGCCACCGGCCCAGTCACGTGGGAGGGGCCGAGTGGACATTCCTGCCCCGGAGGCTGCAAGTCCAAGAACGCTGTGCTCAGGAATGCATGAGTCCACCCAGCCTGGGCCTCCGGCGCCCCGGCCAGGGCCGATGACCGCTTCCTGCTGCCCATCCCTGACAGATAGGGCCCGGCCACCTCTGGCAGTCGGGAAGGAAAGGGAGGGGGCTGCGGCTGGGACTGCTCGGCCTGTGGGGGGAGGGAGCCTGGCTGGGCTCTGGCCTGTAGCTCTCTAGTCCCTCCCAGCACTGCCCACGGGAGGAGCCGGGGCTTGGGGGCTCCTGGGCCTGCGGGGAGGACTTGGCTCAGCCCCCACCAGCCTGGGAGACGCTGACCTGGGTCCCAGCTAGTCTTGGACACAGAGGGCGCCCTGGCCCGTGTGCTCAGTGGTTAGAGCCTAGGCCCCAGGACCGAAGGGTCATGGTTTCGATTGGAACCTGGTCGGCATGTGTGGGAGGCAACCAGTCAACATGCCTCACCCATTTTTCTCCCCCTCCCCCTCCCCCTCCCCCTCCCCCTCTTTCTGAAAAAGCAATGAACCCTCAGGCTAGGGTTTAAAAAAGGCACGGAGGGCCCTTGGCTGGGGTCAGCCAGCCCTTGCGGCCCCAGGCACTTCTTAACCCCCCCGCTCGCTGGCATTCACCCTTCCTAGGCCCAGGCCCTGCGGGGAGGGAGGGAGCCTGCCCCGCCCCTGGGCCCTGGCCCTGAGGCAGCCATTCCGAGCAGCCCAGGCCGGAGGGAGGCCCAGCTTGTGGAGAGTGGGTCCAGCAGGCCGGGCCAGCTCCTGCCTCACACGCCCCTTCCCTCCTGTGGGCAGGATTCTTATCGTCCCGCAGCTGTGCCCGCTGCCCCAGAGTGGTCCCCTGCCCCGCCGTCCTGTCGCCAGGTGTGGGCAGGGCGCTCTCCTGGACCAGGTGGGGGAGGGGTGGGGGCCGCAGGGGGAGGCCCCTGCTTTCCTGAAAGGGCAGCCACCCCCTTCCTGCTGCCTTGTGATGGCCGGAGCGATGGCAGCTGCCTTGTGGCCTGGATACCCTGCCACACCAGCCGGGGGGCGGGGGGCGCGCTGCCCACTGGGGCCCCTGGGGCCTCGAAAGTCAGCCCCAACCTAGCCTGGCCGGCCAGTGGGTTCTTGTCACTCGCAGCAGGCGCGTTCCAAACAGACGGGCGCCTGGCTCGGTCCTGGCTGGACAAAGCCATGGAGGCTGGCGAGGAGCTCAGAGCCACCCACACCGTCACACCGTGTCCCCGCAGCCTGGCTCGGTCCTGGCTGGACAAAGCCACGGAGGCTGGCGAGGAGCTCAGAGCCACCCACACCGTCACACCGTGTCCCCGCAGCCTGGCTCGGTCCTGGCTGGACAAAGCCAGGGAGGCTGGCGAGGAGCTCAGAGCCACCCACACCGTCACACCGTGTCCCCGCAGCCTGGGGCCGTGCCACCTGGCAGGGACACGCCGAGCCTTGGGCACCCCGGGGTGCCACCAGCTCCACACCTTGGGCCCCTTCCCCCGAAGCACCTGAGCAGCCCACAGCTTAGAGGGGCGCCCTGGCCGGGAAGGCCTGCAGCCTGGGGTCCGGGGCGATGGTCAGAACCGGTGGCGGAGCCCAGCCTACACAGAACAGAGGTGAGGACGGGCCCTGCGGCCTCCCCCGCTCCCCGTGGGTCAGGCCACAACCGTGCGACGGGGACAGCGCACGGGCCCGACCCCCACCCCGCATTCCCGGTCTCAGGCAGCCGCTCGCAGGCCGGGGAGGCCGCGGCTTCGGAGGGACGGGGGCTGCCGCCGCCAAGGCGCCCCCACACCCCTTCCAACCCCACCCCCACCCCGCACGCACGAGGAGGCTGCACCCCCACCTCCCGCACCCCCACCTCGCATCTCACCGGCGCAGACGGTCCGAGGGGCGAGAGGCGCACCGAGCCGGGGCGGGCGGGGCTTGGGCGTCCGCGAGGCTCCTGAGCCGAGGGCGGGCCGGGGGCGGGGCCGGGGCGGGGGCGGGGCCAGGTAGGGGGCGGGGCCGGGGACCCGGGGCCAGGTAGGACCTGGGGCCGGGGACCCAGGTCGGGGGGGAGGCACCTGGGGGCGGGGCCAGGTCGGGGGCGGGGCCGTGGGGCGGGGCCAGGTCGGGGGCGGGGCCGTGGGGCGGGGCCAGGTAGGAGGCGGGGCCGGGAGACCCCGGCCCGGGAGGCACCTGGGGGCGGGGCCAGGTCGGGGGCGGGGCCAGGGGCGGGGGCGGGGCCGTGGCCGGGGGGCGGGGCCAGGGAGGGGGCGGGGCCGTGGCGGGCGGGCGTGGGGCGGGGGGGCGGGGCCGTGGGGCGGGGCGGGGCGGGGCACGTGGGGGCGGGGCCGTGCCCGAGGCTGGGGCCGGGGCTGCTGGGGTGATGCCTCCCCAGGGCCCCGCAGGCGCGGGGTCGGAGCCCCTCCCCGCTGTTGCGGCCCCGCGGGAGGGGCCCGGGGAGCCGAACTCCGGGCGGGGCTCCGGAGCCTCCGGGGCGCCTGGGTGTGAACCCACAGGCGAGGCGCCGGCCGGGGTCTCCCCGCGGCCTGCGCGGTTGCGGTGGGTCATCCGGGCTGCGGGCTGCGGGGGACCCGAGGCGGGTGCCAGGGCCGGGCAGGCGGGCGCTGAGAGAGCGACGCCCGGGGCCTCCCGCACCCGCACGAGCTCGGGCGCCGGGACCGCGGAGCCTCCGGGACGAGCCGGCCCGCCTCCTGGAGCTTCGCCCGGTCGCACCCGGAGAACGGGAGTTTGCGCCACGCCGGCGCCCGGAGCACAGGGTCGGCGGACTGGCACCGAGCCCTGACCGTCCGGGTGGGCTCCGCGGCACCCACGGGCGCCCGGGAGGCGGGGGCGGGCCCGGGGCGGGGCGGGAGGCGCCCGGCGGACGCGCGCCCGGCCACAGGCCCCGCGCGCAGCGGGGAGAGGTTCGGGCGGCCGTGCCCCGGCCCGGACTGCCACCGGCCGGCCCGGAGCAGCTCTCGGTCAGCCATTTCCAGCCCTCGCCCTCCCGTGGGGCTGCCTTCCTCCTGCGTTCGCAAGGCCGCCACGCGGGCCTCCGCTGCGCTGGGTTAGCTGTGGCCCCTTTCGGCCCAGTCACCTTCCTCCCGAGGGGCGGCCCTGCAAGACGAGGGCCCCAGGCGGGGGGCCCCAGGCGGGGAGCCCCAGGCGGGAGCCCCAGGCGGGGGGCCCCAGGCGGGAGCAGGGCGGGGGGGCCCCAGGCGGGAGCCCCAGGCGGGGAGCCCCCAGGCGGGAGCAGGGCGGGGGGCCCCAGGCGGGAGCAGGGAGGGGGGCCCCAGGCGGGGGGCCCCAGGCGGGGAGCCCCAGGCGGGAGCCCCAGGCGGGGAGCCCCCTGGCAGGGAGCAGGGAGGGGAGCCCCAGGCGGGGGGCCCCAGGCGGGAGCCCCAGGCGGGGAGCCCCCAGGCGGGGGGGCCCCTGGCAGGAGCAGGGAGGGGAGCCCCAGGCGGGAGCCCCAGGCGGGGGGCCCCAGGCGGGAGCAGGGCGGGGAGCCCCAGGCGGGGGGCCCCAGGCGGGGGGCCCCCTGGCAGGAGCAGGGCGGGGGGCCCCAGGCGGGGAGCCCCAGGCGGGGAGCCCCCAGGCGGGGAGCAGGAGGGGAGCCCCAGGGGGGAGCCCCAGGCGGGGAGCCCCCAGGCGGGGAGCCCCCAGGCGGGAGCAGGGAGGGGAGCCCCAGGCGGGAGCCCCAGGCAGGGAGGGGAGCCCCCTGGCAGGAGCAGGGCGGGGAGTGTGGTGTGCAGTTAGACAGTCAAGGGCGAAGGGCCAGTCCAGAAGGTCGCCAGGGGGAAAGCCCCTGTGGTAGCCAAGGGCAATGGTGGGGGGCCTCGCCCCTGGGTGACCTCTCCTCCCCAGCATCTCGCTGGGCCTGAGGTTGGGACGCCCTGACCTTCCTCCCTACCGATGGCGATGGCACTGTGGACAAAAGGGGCCACATGCTGACCTGACAGCTCAGGGGGGCCTGCGGCGGTCTTACAAACTCAGAGCTAAAGGCACCACAGAGGATGGCCTGAAATTAAACTTTAACTAAAAAAACCTTAAACGCAGTTACTGTGGGCGGTCACCTCCTAGGCCGGCACCCTCCCTGCAAGATCAACCTTTGCCTTACCTGAGCCTATCGGTCCTTTTGCATCTGTGAAAACACACCCTCGATGTGTCTGGGTGACTTACAACTTCCCTTTTTCTGGGCCTAATGAGCTGGGCGCCTGGACAGAGACCACAGATTCCTTCATTATCATGTTAATTGTCCCTGCAGCCACCTAAGCATGTGTCCATCATGTTACTTTTTATCCAATCCCAGGGGTTTACACACACCCACCCCCCACCCACCCCCACCCCACCCCACCCAGCCCCGCCGCCTTGCTTTCTCCCGCCTCTCTAGTCCGTCACCAGTGGATTTCATGTAACCCACCCACGTCCCTCCTTCGATTGCAATGTATAAATGCAGATGTAGCCCGCCATTCTCCGGAGCATGATCTTAATTCATTGAGGTTCTGCATCCGGGCATTTGTCGACAGTTTAGTTCAAATAAACTCACAAACGTTCTTTCCACGTTTGAATGGTTTCATGTTAACAACATCTAGGCCTTAGTTGTATTTCAGCTCCAGGCCCAGAAAAGCAGCAAAACCAGACCAGCGGCCCGGCAGGTCCGGCACCAGGTGTCTGACGGACCTCAGTTCCGGCTGAGAGAAGAATTCGGAGCCGAGACTCCAACGGGAGGTTTCCTGGGCGAGCAGAGAAAGGAGCCTTGGCGAGGGATCCAGAGCTGCCCAGGGCGGGGCAGGGCCCCTCTGACCCCTCGGAGCGGAACTGCTCTCTCCTGCGGACTGGCCCTGGGCTCTGTCCGGTCCCTTCCTCCGGCCCCCGGTTCTCCAAGGGAGGGGGTCCGCACAGGACACCCCGAGCCGGGAGGAGAGGGCAGAAGGACCCCGCTGCATGGCGGGGCCGTGCGGGGGGAGGGTCTGAGGGCCGGTGCTGACGAGCAGTCTCCGGGGCTTGCTCTCCCCGTCCCCCTCCTGGGCCGGCTGTCCGGCCCGTCTGCCCTGCCGACCTCCCAACTGGCCGCGGTCCTTGCTCTGCTGTCGGTCTCACTGCCGACCACAGGGAGACTGGACCCTGGAAAGCTGCCGAATGTCCTACCGAGACCTTCCCCCAGGACCTCCCCTAACGCCACAAACCCTCAGGAGGAGGACCCCAGGCGCTCCCCGTCCCGGGAGCACCCCCCGCAGCCTTCCCCTTTCCCTCCTCCCACCAGGCGTTCCTTCACCATCAGCTTCCGCCCCCCAAGCTCAGGGCCTTCCCGCGCCCATTTCCTCAGAGTCCTCCCCCCCACCCTGTCCCCAGGTGGGTGTGCTCCTGCGGTTGGCGAATGGGCTCCGACTTCTTTCCCCGCAGAACCCCACCGAGCACCGAGCTTGCTGACCCGGTCCGGGCAGACCCTCCCCGCCGGGTCAGACCCCCGGCGCCGTTCCCACACCCACAGCAAGGAGCGGGGGGTGGGGGGGTCGGAACTGAAGAGCTGGGGCCTCCTACACCTGGGCCCCGGGAGGACCCTGCTCGTGTGGGGTGTCCCCAGGGCCGCGCAGGCTGCTGTGCCGACTCCCAAAGAGCGGGTTTCGGACAGGGGGGGTGGGGGGGTGGGTGTCGCTGTAGCCCAAGCCCCCTGGGAGAAAAGGGGAGACCATGGCCAACAACAGAGTTTAATTCTGAATCGGAGAGGAAGCGGGCCCCCCTCCCCGGCGGCTCCGGCCTGGGCCCGGCTACTTGGAGGCCACCTTCTTGGACTTGCTGGTCGAGGTGAACACCTCCGCCATCAGCAGCGGCGGCACCTTGACGCCCTTGTGCCGCAGCTGGTTGTAGTAGTCGATCCGCTCCGAGATGATCCGCTGGGGGAGGAGGCGCCGCTGCCAGGCTGTCACCGCCCGCGGGGCACCGGAGGGGCTGCGCCTGCGGGGCTGGTCCCCGCCGCCCCCTCCGGAGGGGCGGCAGCATCTGTCTATTTGGGTGGAAAACCTTCCTCCTGGCTGACCGGGAGGAGAAGCCACCGCGGGCTCCGCAGCGGCCCTGGCGCCTCAGGTCTGTCCCCCACGGAGGCTGCCCCACCCCCTCCCACGGCCTCCTCTGGCCCAGGGACCAAGGAAAGGCTCCCTGGCTCCTTCGTGGTGCTGATGGCCCTTCCCATCATCCCCCCTTCCCCTCCCCCCTCTCTCCCCTTCCTTCTCCCTCCCTCCCTCCATCCTCTCTCCCACCCATCCATCCCTTCCCCTCCCACTCACTCACTCTCTCTTCCACCCCCTCCTCTCTCCCCGCCCCCCTCCCTCTTCCCTTAGTCCAGTGGTCGGCAAACTCATCAGTCAACAGAGACAAATATCAACAGTACAACTATTGAAATTTCTTTTGAGAGCCAAATTTTTTAAACTTAAACTTCTAACGCCACTTCTTCAAAATAGACTCGCCCAGGCCGTGGTATTTTGTGGAAGAGCCACACTCAAGGGGCCAAATAGCCGCACGTGGCTCTTGAGCCGCAGTTTGCCGACCACAGCCTTAGTCCAAACAGTGCCCAGGCCCCACACAGGGTCTCCCTCTCCCCTGAGGACTATTGCCACCTGACAGGAGCACCATTGACCAGCGTCCCCTCACCCCCCATCACCGAGGGGCGGAGCCAGGCCTCCAGGAAATGTGGGTGCTAGGAGGCCAAGGGCACCTGCTCAGCCACAGAGCCTGGGGCGTCAGAGGTGCCCGGCTCCCCAGAGCTGAGCCAGGGGCTCTTCCCGATCTGGCCCGGCACCGAGGGGAGGCACACTCCCTCCCGGGCCAGGTGACCCGCCCTCAGCCCCTCTGTGCCGGCAGGTGGGCGGTGACGCCCTGAGGCCCAGCCCCATCTCTGAGTCTTCTGGGGGGAGGAGGGAGGGGTAGGTGAGGGGTGGCCGGGGCCCAAGCCATGGAAGGGGGTCCGGGTCAGGGCCCTGGCTCAGCAGATGGAGACCCCACTGAGGTGCTAAGAAGCGTCCGAGGAGGCTGAGCTGGGCATGGCCTGGCGGCTCCTGCTTCCTTAGCTCCAGGCCCCGCGCCAGCCCTGCCCCGCGCCCCGAGGGCTTGCTGCCCCCTCACTGCTGAGAGCAGCAATCAGGACACCAGCAACCCTTGGGAGACCTGGTCCCTTCTGCCTGCCCGACACCAAGGACAGTCCCTGTCCCAGGACGGAGACCCTGCGGGGACCAGCAGGGCCGCCCAGCGCCCGGCCAGGCCTCGCCCTCCGCCCCAGCTGCAGCCGGTGCTGCGGTACCTGCAAGGCCTCCAGAATGTCGCTGTCAGAGATCTCGTTGGCCAAGGACTTGATCCCGGGGGTGCTGAAGGCTGCCTGGATGATCTTGTTTCTTAGCCTTTCGAGCTGCGAGCGAGCGAAGGGACAATGGCCGCTGGCCTTAGGGGGAAGGCGGTGCCCATCGGGGTGAAGGGGCCCCCCACTGCCTGGTCAGGTGGACAGAGGCGGGACCCCCCTCCTTCCCGGCTTAGGAAGCAGAAACAGGCTGGAGGGACGGACGGCGTCTACCTGCGAGTTAGACAGTCCCAGGTCAGAACCCAGGCCCAGGGTGGCCTCACGCAAGGACCCTCTACCTCCCCAACTTTTTGTTCGTTTGTTAATCCTCACCTGAGGATGTTTTTTCTCATTGATTTTTCGAAAGAGTGGAAGTGGCGGGGAGAGAGAGAAACATTGATGTGAGAGAGTACTGACTGGTTGCCTCCTGCACGTGCCCAGACCAGGCAGGGCTGAGGACTGAACCTACAACCCAGGTACGTGCCCTTGACTGGGAATCACACTCCCAACCCTTTGGGTGTGCTGGCTGACGCTCTAACCACTGAGCAAACCAGCTAGGGTCTCGCCAACTTTTATTTTTTTTTTAAAGAAAGGGATTCCTTGCCGAAACCGGTTTGGCTCAGTGGATAGAGCGTCGGCCTGCGGACTCAAGGGTCCCAGGTTCGATTCCGGTCAAGGTCATGTACCTTGGTTGCGGGCATATCCCCAGTAGGGGGCATGCAAGAGGCAGCTGATCGATGTTTCTCTCTCATCGATGTTTCTAACTCTCTATCCCTCTCTCTTCCTCTCTGTAAAAAATCAATAAAATATATTTTTAAAAAAAAGAAAGGGATCCCTTTTTAAAATATATATATTTTTTAATTGATTTCAGAGAGGAAGGGAGAGGGAGAAAGAGAGAGAAACATCAGTGATGAGAGAGAATCATTGATCAGCTGCCTCCTGCACACCCCACACTGGGGATTGAGCCTGCAACCCGGGCCTGTGCCCTGACCGGGATCGAATCCGGGACCCTTCAGTCCACAGGCCGACGCTCTATCCACTGAGCCAACCAGCCCCCAGGGCCTCACCAACTTTTTTAATTGAAAAAGTAAAACCTGCACATCCTACCTAATAAAATGGTAATATGTAAATTATCATCACTCCGCTATGCCCACGATTGGGCCAGAGGGAGGTGCAGGGGGCAGGACTCGGGGTGGCTGGGGTGGCCGATTGGGCCGTCAGGACGCTGAGCTCGCGTTGCCAGTGGTGGCGCGAGCTCAGCGTCTGTGCCATGGCTGTGCTGTGGAATAGAAGGGGCCTCTGGGGCAGCGAGCTCACGTCCCGCCGCGGACCATCAAAAGCGGGGGAGCTGGGTGCCTGTCTGCTCCGGCACCAGGCCTTTCGGAAGCCTCCGCCGAGCCGGAGGCTTCTGAAAGGCCTGGTGCACCAGCGGACAGGCACCCAGCTCCCCCGCGATCGAAAGCGAAAGTGTGTAGGGGACCCTACACGTGCATGATTCAATCATGCACTGGGCCTCTAGTGATTAATAAAATAGAATTAGCCTGGCTGGTGGGGCTCAGTGGCTGAGCGCCGACCTCTGAACCAGGAGGTCAGGGTTCAATTTCTGGTCAGCGCACATGCCCGGTTGCAGGCTTGGTCCCCAGAGTGGGGCGTGCAGAAGGCAGCCAATCCATGATTCTCTCTCATCATCGATGTTTCTCTCTCTCTCTCTCCCTCTCCCTTCCTCTCTGGAATCAATAAATATATATTTATAAATAAATAAAAATTCATAAAACTGGGAAGGACCCCCCAGGCCACCTCCTTCCCCAGGGGAGCCCTCCTGACCCCCGAGCCTCCTTCGACCTCCCTCCCCCTCACTGTGGACATCATGAAACCCTGGGGTCCCCACTGTGGACGAGGCGGGCCGCGAGGGGGCGGCGTACCCTGGACTGCGCGCTCTCCAGCGCCACCCGGACCTGCTGCTCCGCCTGCTGCGCCAGCTCGATCTTGCCCTGCGCCTGCTCCTGCAGCCGCTGGCGCCGCTCCAGGTGGTTCTGGCACTGGCTCACCTGGGCCTGCAGCTGGCCCACCTTGGCCTCGGCCCCCGTGATGGCGTGCTCCCGCGTGGCGAGCTCATGCTCCAGCTCCCACACTTGCTGGGGGCGGGGCAGGGGGACCCAGGAGTAGGCCCACCGGTTCCCCCCCTCATCCCCCAAACACAAATCTGAGCCAGTGATGGCGGGGGGCCTCTGTGTACCCCTGAGTTTGTCGAGTGGGGTGCTGCCGAAAAGGAGCGTCCCCGACTCCCCCGGGAGGGGCTCCCCACCCTGCGGTCACCTGTCGCAGGAGGAGGTTGTCCTTCTCGATGAGCCCCATCACCTCTTTCTGCTTCTTCTCTTCCCGGAGGTTGGAGAACTGAAAGGCAGAGGGGCGGCTCAGGGGGCTCCGGGCGGAAGGAACCCCACTTCTGGCTTCTCCCTCCCTGAGCCTCAGGAACGTGAGAGCAGGGGTGTTTCTGATGAGGATGGGGAGGAGGAGGAGAAAGGAACCCAAACACGAGGGTGTTGCAAAGCGAACCCCAAAACACGGAAACCTGAGACCACGGCAGGGAGAGCCGAGCACAAGCCCCTAAAAGTCTCTGGAAGTGGGGGAGCGGGTTCCTTCATCCCAGCTCGGAGGGAAGAGTTTCAGAAACACCCCCAACCGTGAGCTGCCAGGTGTCCGCTCCGCCCCTTTCTCACCGGGCGGGAGCCGGGATGTGGGGGTCCAGCGGGGGGTCTGGCCTGGGAGATGCCAGGCTCGGTTAGGGGTAGAGACCCCAGACTCCAGATGGGGGTGGAGGCGGCACCCTCCTTCCCCACTGGGCTCCCCGCGAGGCCTCACGTCCCCGGCAAGAACCCCTTCCAGTTTCCGTGCTCCAGGGGCATCGACCCAACCCCGAGGGGAGGCCCTTTCGAAACGGGGCGCGGGAGCCCGCTGAGCTGCTGATCAGAGAATCAGGAGATTCCAGACGGGCCCCTCCCCAGGCCCCCACACCCCAGCTTTCCTCAGAGAAGGACTGCAGGGCCCTGGCGGGTGTGGCTCGGCAGATGGAGCATCAGCCAGCGGACTGAAGGGCCCTGGGTTTGATTCCTGTCGAGGCCACGTGCCTGGGGTTGTGGGCTCGATCCCAGCAGGGGGGTGCGGGAGGCAGCTGATCAATGATTCTCTCTCATCATGGATGTTTCTCTCTCTCCCTCCCTCTCCCTTCCTCTCGGAAATGGATAAAGTATATATTTTTTAAATGACAGCAGGCTGTGCCCCGGAGAAAAGAAGGGGAAATGTGGATGCAGTCTGTAACACGTTTAGGAATCATGACCGGCTCACAAACGCGGTTCAGTTTCGTTGCTCTACCACTAACTGCCTATAGGGGTCAGCGCAGTCAACTCTGGCTGCCGGAGGGGACCCGGAGGGGCCGGGAGGACAGGGAGCCTGGGCGATGCTGAGAGGAGGACACTGGGCCCTGGGACGTGGGGAGGGACCCCTGAGACACAGGGGGTGAAGGTGGTCGCCTTGGGGGCGGGGCACTTAGGAGAGGGAGGCCAGGACACTCTGCTTCTGTAACGAGACCGGGAACTTGGTTCTCTGAGCGACGTGGGTGAAAGCTCCGACAGAACTCGGGAAGTGAAGCTCTGAGCTCGGGCGGGCCCTCCCCCGGGACTCGGCCAGGAGGTGCTTGAGGAAGGGCGGGGGGGGTGGGCGGGCGGCGGGGGACCAGAGGCCTGGAGAAGGGTGGCTGCTGGGGCCGGAGGGCGGCAGGGGTGGCAGGGCCTGCTGGGCGCTCCCCCCACCCCACCCCCGCCTCTACCCGCCCTGGGGTGGGGGTGGGGTGCAGGTGGAAGGACGGCACCTTGTCGGTCATGGCCTGTAGCTGGTGCTTCCGCTCCCGCAGCTCCTTCTGCAGCAGCTCGTGCTCCATGTTGACCTTCTGCAGCTGCGACTCCAGGTGATCCACTTGCCGTTGCAGAGAGATGCAGGCTCCTGAGCGGGGTGGGGGGGCACAGGAGGGGCCCGGGTCACCAGGCCAGTGGGGAGCCTGACCCTGATCCGGGCGTCCAGCTCCCCACTCCCGCCCGCCCTTCCCCGCGGGGCTCCCCGCTCAGGAACTCGTGGACCAGCCTGTCCTGCCTGCGGGTTGGCGGGGGCGGGGGGGGGGGGGGGGGCTGAGCCCCTCCTGCCTGCGGGTGGGGGTGGGGGGTTGAGCCCCTCCTGCCTGTGGGTGGGGGTGGGGGAGCTGAACCCCTCCTGCCTGTGTGGGTGGGGGTGGGGGAGCTGAGCCCCTCCTGCCTGCGGGTTGGCGGGAGGGGGGAGGGGGGGCTGCTGAGCCCGTCCTGCCTGCGGGTGGGGGTGGGGGGTTGAGCCCCTCCTGCCTGTGGGTGGGGGTGGGGGGTTGAGCCCCTCCTGCCTGCGGGTGGGGGTGGGGGGTTGAGCCCCTCCTGCCTGCGGGTGGGGGTGGGGGGTTGAGCCCCTCCTGCCTGTGGGTGGGGGTGGGGGGTTGAGCCCCTCCTGCCTGCGGGTGGGGGTGGGGGGTTGAGCCCCTCCTGCCTGTGGGGGGGGGTGGGGGGGTTGAGCCCCTCCTGCCTGAGCGTGGGGGCAGGACGTCCTGCCTTGGCCGGGGGCTGGCCGCCGCCCGCACGCCTACCTGTGGCCAGGTTGTATCTGGTCCTGGCGACCCCGAGCTCCAGCTGGAACTCCTGGATCACCTGCTCGTACTCCTCCAGCTGCGCCATCAGCTCCTCCTCGAAGGACTCGTCCCCGGAGCTGAACCTCTTGAGGCCGCCGCCCTCCTGGTCCTGCTGCGCCTCCCGCTCCTCGTCCAGCTCCAGCTCCTGCGGCTCCTCCTCCTCGCCCTCCTCACCCTCAGCCTCCTTCCTGCCCTCGTCCGCCCGCTCGGCTTCCCCCTCCAGGCCCGCCTCCTCCTCGCCTCCAGACTCCAGGCCCCCGGCCCTGTCCGCCGCGAGCTCCTCCTGCAACTGGGGACGGAGGGGCCGCTAGGCAGGGTGCGGGCGGCACAGCCCCACCGCCTGGGGGACCGCCAGGGACGCGCCCCGGGCGGCGGGGGCTGCAGTGGCTCTTCCAGGTGGGAGCTGCCCGCCACCCTCACCTGCTCCCTCACAGGGTGACTGAGGGCTGCACTGGGGGGGGGGGGGGGGTACCAGGTGGGTGCTGCAGGTGGGACCCCGCGACTCTGGAGGTGAGGCCGGGATCATGCTGCCCCGGGCGCCGCCCGCACCTGCCGCCAGCGCTGCAGCTCGTCCTCCTTGCAGGTCTTCAGGATGCTGAGCCTGCCCAGGGTCCGCGGCCCAGACTCGGGGAGCCACTCCTGCGGGGCACCCCACGGGCCTCAGGGCTCACACATCCCTCCCTCCCAGGTGATGCACCCCACACCCTGCCCTCCTGGGGGCGGGCAGCAGCCCCTCTGTGTCGGGAGGAGGGGTCGTGCCAGCAGGTGGCCGCCCCGCCGGGAGCAGGACCGCAGCAGTGAGCTGGGTCATTTGGGGGATCGAGGTCCAGCCTTGGTCACCTCCCCTGTGGCTCCCCGCCCTCGCACCCCCTCCCACCCCGGGAGGCTGGGCCACGCTTCAGGCCTCCCTGGACTCCTGCGCCCCCTCCCGCCGGCCACCCCACCATCGGCGTCTGGGCAGTTTTCCCTGGCGACATCCGTGGGATTTGGCGATGGTCTGAACACCCCCTGCCCCACTCATGTGTGCCCCGGCATCCAGTGGGGCTGCGGCCTCAGGCACGAGATAAATGAGGTCTTAGAAAGGCGGGGGGCGGGGGCTGCTTACCTGGCCCCGCAGAGCTGCCCCCACTCCCAGCCCCACCTGGACCTGCCCTGGTCAGTCCTCCGCCCCGACCTGGGAGGCAGCACCCCAAGCCCACTGGACAGGCAAGGACACTGGTGTTCCCCGTCCCACAGTCAGGACAGGTTAGGATAATCCAGGTCACGTGGCCTCAGGACACAGCCAGGCCAGTCTGGGGACTCAACGTGCAGGGCGCCCTCCCTCCTGATGAGAGGAGCTGGCCCTCACCCCCCAGGGACGGGCCCCGAGTCCAGCGCGCACCGCGGCCTGTTCCGGGGAGAGACGGGCGGCCCGGCGCCGGGCCTGTGCAGCACGTGGCTTTCCCTCTGCATCGTGTTCCCATTGCCTCCTCGGATTCTGGCTCGAAACCCTGAGCCCCAGCCTGAGCTCCCCCAGGGCCTGGCCACCTCCAGGATGACCGGAGTGGGCGGGGCAAGGGCTCTGAGGGTCCCCAGGAGGTTTGGACGCTTTGGAAGCAGGGTCTGAGGCCCCCCGCCCGCCCGGCTCACCTGGCACACGGACATCTCCCGGCCTCTGCTCTTGAGCAGGCACTTCAGCTGCTTCTTCAGCACCTCCCGCTCCCCCTGGAGGGACAGGATCTCCTCGTCCCTCCGCTGGACCTCCGCCTTCAGCTTGGAGAGGCGCTGCACCTCCTCCACCAGCGTGGACAGGCAGTGGTCCTGGGCAGAGAACGGCAGCCCTGAGTACCCCACAATCACTCTTTTATTTTATTTTAAATATATTTTTATTGATTACAGAGAGCAAGGGAGAGGGAGGGAGAGAGAGAAACATCCATGATGAGAGAGAATCATTGATCGGCTGCCTCCTGCACGCCCCCTACTGGGGATCGAGCCCGCAACCTGGGCATGTGCCGTTGACCGGAATTGAACCTGGGACCCTTCAGTCCACAGGCTGACGTTCAATCCACTGAGCCAAACCGGCTAGGGCAACAATCACACTCTTTAAAAAAAAAATTAAATATATTTGTATTGATTTCAGAGAAGGGAGAGGGAGAGAGAGAGAGAAACATCCACGATGAGAGAGAATCATTGATCGACTGCCTCCCGCACGCCCCCTGCTGGGGATCGAGCCTGCAATCTGGGCTGGTGCCCTGACCAGGCCTGAACCCGGAATCCACAGGCCGATGCTCTATCCACTGAGCCACACCAGCGAGGGCCACAACCACACTCTTCCTCACCGCTTCCGGCCATCAGCAGGACAGCAGCTCCAGGCCCAGGTAGAGCAGGCCCGCTGTTCAGGGACCCAACACCCCGAGCCCAAGACGTATGCCTCTCTACTGCAGCCGGTCCTGACCACAGCCTTTCCCGGGACAGTCCTCCTGGCTCCTGGCCAGCGCCCACTGTCACTGTGGACCTGTCCTCTGTGCAGCCCACGCTGAACCAGAAACTCTCTCCAAAGGCAGCCCCTAGGGGTCCTCCGCCCCTCACCTCCCGCTCTCCACAGCCAGTGCCCTAGATTCTTTTTTTTTTAAAATATATTTCTTTATTGATTTCAGAGAGGAAGGAAGAGGGAGAGAGAGATAGAAACATCAATGATGACAGAGAATCATTGATTGGCTGCCTCCTGCACGCCCCCTACTGGGGATCGAGACCACAACCCGGGCATGTGCCCTTGGCCGGAATCGAACCTGGGACCCTTCAGTCCGCAGGCCAACGCTCTATCCTCTGAGCCAAACCGGCCAGGGCCCGAGGATATTTTTCCATTGATTTTTAGGGAGAGTGGAAGAGCGAGGGAGAGACAGAGAGAAACATCCATGTGAGGGAAACACATCAATTGGTTGCCTCCTGCACGAGCCCCCACCAGGGTCTGGGCCAGGGAGGAGCCTACAACCAAGGTACCTGCCCTTGATCAGAATTGAACCCGGGACCCTTCGATCCGCAGGCCGATGCTCTACCCACTGAGCAAACCGGCTAGGGCACCCTAGATTCTTCAATTGGAGACACAATCCAGACGGGGTGTTGGGACACACAGGGAACAGAAGGAAGTAGTCCCCCCACATGTGAATGCGGGGACCACCGTAGCAGCGTTAGCACGTGCAAAGGAGGCACTGGAAGGCCGGCATCAGCATAGGTCCTCCTGCTGCCATGGCGATGGCTCGGGGATTTCCTGACCTTGTCGTCTACATCGTTTACTAAACTTCACTGAGCTTGACTGGCCTTCCATTCTTTCGGCTCTGCCTGCTGTGTAACCAAACTGAATAAAAGCAGGCAGGACCCAGACTCGTGGGTTCCTCCTCTGGCAAGAGGCTCCCCTGGCCTCCCATCCCTTAGAAATTCACATTTCCTGTGTGGCATCTTCATTGTCGGCCCTCCTACAGGTCATCCTGAAACCCGCCACGGTCACAGCATATGAATTTAGAGACATTAGAAGGAGTGCTTCCAGACAGAATCCTGGAAGGGAAGGGAACTAGGAAATCCTCCAATGTTTGGAAAGAAGGTGAAGGGCTTCCACACAACCCACGCGTCAAAGAGAAAGTCACAGAGGAAGCTAGGACGTATTTTAAACTGAACAATAATGAACACTTGGGCATACTGAGACCTGTGGGGTGCAGCTAACACTATAATTAAGGACAAATTCATAGCCTTAAAATACATCTATTAGGGAAAACAATGGGAGACAATTACGTACTAAGCATCCATCTCTAGAATTCGAAAAAGAACTGCAAATTAAAGAATGACGAGGGAAAGGACTAGTGCAGGTTAAGTACAAGAATGAGGGATGTAATGAGGGAGAGGGAGGCGAGGACAAGGCAAACGTGGCGGCCTTTTAACACTTGGAGGATCTGACGGGTATGCAGGAATTATTGGTCCTATTAGGTAGTCATGCCAAAATCATGTCTTCACCCCGGCCCTGGTGACTTAGACACACCCATGTGTCCCACGTCAGACGCCGATATAGGAAGGAGGCGCACCTTCCACTGGGGTTGCTGCATTTGCACAGACACGTGATGGCTGCATGTGGCTGTCTTGCCTCCAGAAGAGACGGGCTCACCTATGGCAGCTCAGAGGAAGGCAGAGACGAGAGGAGGAGACTCCCAAGGAGACGGTTGGAGCTCCTGGAGACAGCCAAGCCTGCAGCCCTCCCCGGGCTGGTTCACAGGCCTGTGCTACATCCTCTTACTACATCTGTGCGCCATGTCTAATCACATCCTCAGCTGCTTTCCCAAGTGCAATTGCTTGGTCGCGGGGTAGCAGCACTTTCCCAACGGTGAAAGCTCTCCTAAAACGTGGAGGCGGGATTTAGGGAATCGACGTAAAGTGAGTCCTTCTGGGCCCTCGCTATCCGACCCGCCCACGACCCAATGCTTCCTGTTGCTCGTGGCCATGATCATCATCAACGCGTCACCACCTTAAAAAACCAGACAGAAGCGGATTCGAAGAAAAGACAGTTACACTTCTGAGGAGACGACGGAGAGGAGAGGAGAGGAGAGGAGAGCAGGCCTGGGTCCGTGATGTTGATGTTGGGAACGACAGAGGCCACTCCTCCGCAGTCTCCCACCCGCGTGGGGAGGAAAACGAGAGACGCTGACACACGGGGCAGGTGAATCCGTTTGGAGATTGACAGGAAATGGCACGTTCCTAGAAAACCATAGCTCACCCCAACGGAAGCAAGAGGGAAAAGGAGGTCGGAACATCTTAAGAGGACTTGAAGTTGTTGTTTTAAAATATGTTTTGTTTATTGATTGTAGAGAGAGAGGAAGGGAGAGGGAGAGAGAGACAGAAACATCAATGATGGGAGAATCGTGGCTCAGCTGCCGCGTGCACGCCCCCTGCTGGGGATCAAACCTGTGGCCTCTTGGTTCATGGGTCGACACTCAACCACTGAGCCACACCGGCCGGGCTGAAACCCGCCGTCAGATATGTCCACATGGATGTTCTCAGTGACGAACTCCAGCGTTCCTCAGAGAAATAACTCCCATCGCACGCAAACTCAGAGAACGGGAGAAGGAGAGAGGAGAACGCATCCGCCCCTTTTTGATTCTGAGATCGGATTAACTCTGCCGCCAAAATCGAGCAAAGGCATGGGACAGACAAGGCCGGGCCAGCCTCCCTCTGGTGGAGGTGGGAAATAGTGATTCCGCCAGGAGCTGGGCGCAGGCCGCCTCTGCACCCCCGGCCCATGTCACCGTTTCTGAGTGTGCCTCCCCGAGCGGAAGGACTGGGCCAAGGCTGTGCCGCTGGGCGAAGGGCGCGCTGCGTGTTGGCACGCTGCCTGCCAGTGGTGAGGGCCAGCGAGGCTCTGAGCGCCACCTCTGGGCTGTGGATGCGCAGGGGCCAGCGATGTGGAGAGCCTCTGACTCCCAGACGCCAAAGGAGGGGCCTGGGGGTCGGCTGGACCACGTCTGGGGACCTGCGCGCACAGCCTTCTAGAAAGGAGCCTGGGGCGCGGGCGGAGCAGCCTCCAGCATTGGTGACGGGGCACTGAGCTGGGCGCCAGGGCCTGACCCACCCGGGCCGGCTCGCTCAGCGGGGGCGCCTTCTCGTACCTTCTCGTGGATGACGGAGATGTACCAGGGCACCCGCTTCCTCAGGTGGCTCTGATCCAGCACGGGGCTGCTGGTGGCCGGGCTCAGCGGGCGGGACTCGCTCTGCTTCCGCAGGTACTCCAGCTCCCCCGCGCTCTGACTGAAGGGCAGCAGGGGCCCTGCGGGGAGGCGGGGCGTCGGGCTCTTCCCGGGCGGTGGCCCCGTTTCGCGAGCCCTCCGAAGCCCTTCCTGGCCCAGCTGGGCTCCCCAGGCCTCCCGGCCCCGGCGGCTGTCCCCCCCACCCACTCCCACCCCAGCGGTGTGTCACTGAGGGAGTGGGGGAGGCACAGAGCAGCCTGCAGACTCCCAGAGCGGGGCCTCGGTCACCCTGACTCTGGGGGAGCACAGGGCTGGGCGCGGCGGGTGGATTTCATCCCTGGGGAAGTGAAATCCGCGTCTGTCTTTGTCTGTAGGAACCACGCACATGGGTCTCGGGACTCCAGGAGGGAAGCATCCCGGGCCCCTACGCAGGGGACGGGCCAGGCAGGTGCGGGGCGGGGGGGGGGGGGGGGGGGGGGGGGGGGGGGGGGGGGGGAGGGCGTTCCCTGGAGCGGGAGCGGGTGGCGCTGGGGAGCAGGGGCCCAGCAGGTGCAGGCAGAGGCCCTGGGGGCTTGGGGACAAGGAGAGGACCCCGTGCCCAGGAGGCGCTGCCCTCACCGTCCACCTTCAAGTCCGAGTCCTGCTGGCTGGAGACTGAGTCCTTGGTCGGCTTCCAGGCCTCGGAGCCCAGGCAGCTCTCCACGGGCAAGGTCATGGTGGAGGTCACCCCTGCAAGGTGATAAGACGCTGACGCCCTGGGCCCACGTTTTATGCCATTTCTTCTTTCGTTAATCCTCACCCGAGGGTATTTTTCCATTCATTTTTAGGGAGAGTGGAAGAGAGGGAAAGACAGAGAGAAACATCGATGTGAGAGAAACACGTCGATTGGTTGCCTCCTGCATGAGCCCTGACCAGGTCCCGGGCCGGGGAGGAGCCTGCAACCAAGGTATGTGCCCTTGACCGGAATCGAACCCGGGACACTGGTCTGCAGGCCAACGCTCTGTCCACTGAGCCACACTGGCTAGGGCCTTATGCCATCTCTCTCTCTCTCTGTCTCTCTCTTTCTTTTCATCCTTTTTAAATTAATTACAGAGAGGAAGGGAGAGAGAGAGAGAGAGAGGAACATCAATGACGAGAGAGAATCATGGATCGGCTGCCTCCTGCACGCCCCTCACTGGGGATCGAGCCCGCAACCCGGGCATATGCCCTGACTGGGAATCGAACCCTGACCTCCTGGTTCCTAGGTCGATGCTCAGCCCCTGAGCCCCGCCGGCCGGCTCTGTGCCATTTCTTGGCTGCAGGGTCTGAACCCTGGGGATCAATTCAAACGCGGTGGCGACTGCTGCCCACCCCAGCGTGTTCCCCGAAGCACGCCAGGCACGAGGGCATTTCTGCAAACCGGCCAAATCCCTTCTGCAGAAACGGCTCCCCTCAAGGTCCCGCCGAAGCGCCCCCTCCCAGGCAGAGCCTGCTTCCTCTGAGCCTTCGGAGCCCTAATTGATGGGCCCTGTGAGCACCCCGCACCCAGGACCCGGCCCCGCCCTTCCCGAGACCTGCCCACAGGCATGCTCTCCGAGGCCCTGGCCCTGGCCCTGAGGGGACACCTCAAGCCGGGACTGGCCGGTGGGGTCCTGGCTGAGACCCACCATGCCCATCGCCAGTGGCAGGATGGCACGGTGTGTGGGGAAGGGGAGCAGCCGGGCCCAGGACCTGCAGGCGGGGTGATGCCTGGTGGACCGAGGCCTTCTGGGCCTGCTGCGCGCTCAGCGGCCTGTCTGAGCCTCAGGACCCGGGGTCGGACCAGACGGTGCCCGGCTCCTTACAGGCCACCGGCAGCGCGGAGGTCTCGGCCCACAGGCTTGTTCCTCAGCACCGGCTCTTTCCAGAAGCTTCCCTCCCGAATCTTCTCCTCCCCCCCCCCCCGCCACACCCCTCCCCCCTCCGCACTCTGCCCTGTGCCCCTGGCCACCAGGAAGGCCGGCCTGGCGGGAAGGGAGCGTGTCTGGGGCCCGTGGGCTCTCACCGGAGCTGGACATGGACGTGGCCCGGGTGCAGAACTGCGGGCAGCCGGGCCTCTTGAGGAACATCTTGCGCAGCTCCTCCATTTCCGACAGGAAGGTCCTATCTTTGGGGCAGGCGCCCTGCAGGAACTCACTCTGTGGAGCGGGGACAGGGAGACAGTCACGGGAGAAAGGCCGGGGTGGCCGGGGCCTGGTCCCGCCCTGTAAGCCGCACGCCTGCTGACAGCCACACGGCGACCTGGTCTAGAGACGGCGGGGCTGAAACCAGGTGCCCGTCCCTGTAGAGCACCCCGGGGTGGCAGGGGCTCTCCAGTCGCCCTCGGAACATGGCAGCCACCTGAACGCACCCCCCCCCCCCCCCCGTTGCCCTTCCCAAGTTCTCTTCTCCCCTTTTGCTCCTTCCCAAGACGCTCCTCCCCGCACCCCCAAGGAAGGCTGGGGCCCACACCACATCTCCTCTCCATCAAAACCTGCTTAGAGCGCGGCCGGCGGGGCTCAGGGGCTGAGCGTCCACCTGTGAACCAGGAGGTCAGGGTTCGATTCCCGCTCAGGGCGCAGGCCCGGGTTGCCGGCTCGGTCCCCAGTGTGGGGCGTGCAGGAGGCAGCCGATCCAGGATTCTCTCTCATCATTGGTGTTTCTCTCTCTCCCCCTCTCCTTCCTCTCTGAAACCAATAAACATGTATTTATAGAAAGTCGGGGCTCTGTGGAGAGCTGTGGGGCGGCCCGGCGGCCTGTGCGGAGTGGCGGCCGGCCCACCTTCTTCCTGTAGTACAGGTTGATGGCCTGGGCCGACTTGCTGAGGGACTGCTGCTTGGGCCGCAGCTTCCACTCGGGCGGCTGGCAGTCCCGGCCCGCCACGCTGCGCAGCACCATCAGGCCCTGCTCCAGCGGGTTGGGCAGCAGGCTCCGTCCCGGAGGCTTCCTGGCCCCCACCGGCGACAGTGGGGGGAGGGCCGAGGGCTGAGCTGCATTGTCTGTTGGCGGCTGACAAAGCAGCCCGTGGGAGCCTCTCATCGGAGACAGGGTGGCTAGGGGTGCGCGGCTCCCGGGGACGTGACTAATGCGAGGCCACTTCCAAAGCTCCGCGTCCCATGGGATCCTGGGAGCAGAGTGTGGCATCACAGATGTCTCCATGGAAACGGCAGGTCATTGTTGTAATGTCCCGAGCCCTGTCTCAACTCCCTATAGGGTGGGGATGGGGAAGCCGCCCCGCTGGGCCTCAGGGTGCTTGGAGCAGGGAGAAGTGGCCCCAGGCATCGGCAGCCGTTCTCCTGTTTTTGTTTGTTTGTTTGTTTTTTAATACATTTTTACTAGAGGCCCGGTGCACGAAATTCATGCACAGGGGCGGGGGGGCGGTCCTTCAGCCCTGCTTGCACCCTCTAACAATCAAGACCTCTGGCTCCTAACCGCTTGCCTGCTGGCCTGCTTGATCACCCCTAACCACTCTGCTTGCCTGCCTCATTGCCCCTAACCGCCTCTGCCTGCCTGCCTGCCTCATCACCCCTAACCACTCGCCTGCCTGCCTCATCACCCCTAACTGCCTCTGCCTGCCTGATCACCCCTAACCGCCTCTGCCTGCCTGCCTGATCACTCCTAACCACTCACCTGCCTGCCTGATCGCCCCAACTGCTCACCTGCCTGCCTGATCACCCCTCACTGCCTCTGCCTGCCTGCCTGATCGCCCCTCATATTACACTTTTATTATTATAGATAGTTGCCTTGCTCCAAGTTGTAAGGCATAGAGATAGAAAAGTTTTAATTTTTACTCTTGATTATGGCAATTAACTAACACAGATGGCCACCAAGAAGGTGACTTAGCAAAGGGTGTGTAGCAAACGGTGCTGTTACGTCCTCTTCCGTGAAAACGTGCGTGTCGTGCGTTGTATCTGCCTGGGTACGTGAAAGAGCGAAGTTTCTCTCTGTCTTTGCAATCCTATGAGCGAACTGTCTGAGACCCCAGCCCAGTCTGGTTCGGTGCTCACAGAATAGAGCTCTTTTTTTTTTTTTCCTTTGCTCCATTGGTGGAGATTTCCTAGAAGTTGCAGGATATCTTCCCTTTAATCTTTCCTCGACCCTCTGACTTTACTCATGTCTCTCACCTTTGCTTTCCCTCCATCCCCCACCGCAACAGTAACCTGCTCCAGGCTCCCTTCGCTCGAGTGTCTAGGAGATCGCGCACCGCGTCCCCCACCAGAACCACGATTCCTAGCATTCCTGGTGCTCCCCGCACTCTCGGCTTCCGCTTCCAGCCCGAGGCCCCTCCACTCCCCTCCCTCCACGTGGCCAGGGCTCGCGTTGCCGGGGCAACGCTGCCAGTGTCCCGCCTCGGCCACTATGGGCACCGCCATCTTTGCGGTGGAATGATGGTTAATTTACATATTACTCTTAAATTAGATAGGATTGATTTCAGAGAGGAAGGGAGAGGGAGAGAGAGAGAGAAACATCAATGATGAGAGAGAATCATGGACTGGCTGCCTCCTGCACACCCCACACTGGGGATCGAGCCTGCAACCAGGGCATGTGCCCTAGTTCATAGGTCGACATTCCACCACTGAGCCCCGCCGGCCAGGCTCCTGGGATTTTTATTTTTGTCTGTTTGTCTGCTTTTCCATCATCGACATTCCCCTCATTTAAACCTGACACTGGCTCAGGGGCTCTGATACGGAAGTGGACGCCCTTGGCCAAAGTCCACAGTTTGGGAGCGTTTCTCAACCCCTGATGTTGTCATTCTTTTCAAAAATAGACGCAGACCCCTGGTAGGCTACCGCGGCCTAGAGAAACGCTCCCTGTGATTTTGTTAACACCTCACCATCCGGCTCCTCTTTGGTTGTTGTTAACCCTCACCCCAGGGCATTTTTCCATTGATTTTTAGGGAGAGTGGAAGGGAGGGGGAGAGCCAGAGAGAAACATGGATGTGAGAGAGACATAGCAATTCGTTGCCTCCCGCACGCGCCCCAACCAGGGCCAGGGATCGAGCCTGCAACCGAGGTCTGGGCCCTTGACCGGAATCAAACCCGGGACTCTTCAGTCCACAGGCCGGCGCTCTATTCACCGAGTCAAACTGGCTTGGGCCACTGTCCCGGGTCTTTGGACACAAGGCCTGGGGCTCACAAAGGACTTTAAGAAGTGTCCTTGACCCTGGCTGGTGTTGCTCAGTGGATAGAGCATCGGCCTGCAGACTGAAGGGTCCCGGGTTCAGTTGTGGTCAAGGGCACATGCCTAGTTTGCGGGCTCCACCCCCAGTGGGGGGGGGTGTGTGTGCGGCTGATCAATGATTCTTGTCATGGATGTTTCTATTCCTCTCCCTCTCCCTTCCTCTCTGAAATCAATAAAAACATTTTTTTTTAAAGACGTGGCCTTGGTGAGTCTCTGCATCAGGCTGACGCTTCTTCATGGCCATTTCATGGTATTAAAGCTGCAGTTAAAAAACAACAGGCATAGAAGGCCCCATGCTGTGTGATGACATTTATGTAAAATGTCCAGGACAGGTAAACCCACAGACAGAACGCACCGCAGTGGTGGGGGCAGGGGTGAGGGTGGGGGCTGGGAGACGGAGGGTGGAGGGGTGCTCATGGGCGGGTTCCCTTTGGGGGGACCAAGTAGTGGCGACGGTTGCCCAGTAGGGTCAGTGTGCTACATGCCGCCGATGCCACACTCTAAAACGGTGGCTTTTAATAAAGGAGCTGTAGTTGTCAAAGGTATCCCATCCGCCTACGATGGTGTACATTTTGCTTTTAACAGTATTTCACAGAAGTGAAGAGGAGCGGCCCTTTGTCCGTTTCCCTTCGCTGACTCACACTAGAGGCCTGGTGCCTGAAGCTGTGCACGGGTGGGGTCCGGCCCGCCCGTTCGGCTGGTCAGGGGGCCAGCCAGGGTGAGGGGCGGGGGAGGTTGCAGGCCGGCCCCGCCCTGTGGTCAAACTCAGGTGGAACTCCCAGTTGAGGGGACAGTTTGCATATTAGCCTTTTATTATATAGGAGGAGATATATATATGTGTGTGTGTGTGTGTGTGTTTAAATTGCTTTCAGAGAGGAAGGGAGAGGGAGAGAGAGAAACATCAGTGATGAGAGAGAATCATGGATTGGCTGCCTCCCGCATGCCCCACACTGGGGATCGAGCCTGCAACCCTTGCACGTGACCGGAAATGGACCCATGACCGGAAATGGACCCGTGACCCCTGGTTCCCACCGGGCCACACCGGCGGCCACTGAGCACTTCTGTGGGCAGGTGGCGGACGCTCTCTGGGGTTCCTCCCGGCCATGTGCTGAGTGAGCCTCGTGCGTGAAGGACGTTTGTGTGAAAATGACCAGGAAAATACGCAAGCCCGGAGAAGTGCGTGTTAACACCGTGTTCTTCCGGATCTATGCGAGCCCGCATCCCGCTGCCTTTACCCCGACGGACGGTCACGAGTCTCCCCGGGCCGCTCAGCACTCCCGCTGGGATGCGGGGGGAACTCGGAGCCCACCTCCCGGAGATGGTGTGACGGGCCGGACTCCAGCACCGGCTGCGTGGGGAGGCAGCGCTCCAGGCAGCGGTGCGAGCAGTGCGGGAGGGGGGGGGGGGGGGGGGGACTGGAAAGATGTGCAGGGAACGTGCACAGCCAGGTTGACCGCCTCAGGATTCGCCAAGAGGTGGGCGCAGCCCCACGCCTGTGGATCGGCGTCTGAGAAACAAATGCAGCGCATGGCCGTCCGCACGGGCCGGCGGCTCAGCCTGGGGGAAGTAAACGCCGTCCGGCCGGCGGGCTCAGGGCTGAGCGCTGACCTACGAGCGAGGAGGTGAGGGCTCCGTTCCCGGTCAGGGCGCAGGCCCAGGTTGTGGGCTCGGTCCCCCGCGTGGGGCTGCGGGAGGCAGCCGACCCATGATTCTCTCTCATCACTGATGTTTCTCTCTCTCCCCCTCCCCCTTCCCCTCTGACATCCCTAAAATTATATTTAAAAATGAACAAGAGGAAGGACGTTGTGGCGCCTGCCACAACGCGGATGACCTTTGAGGACCCGAAAGAACACACTGTGACTCGCTCCCAGGAGGCCCGGCGTGGCCAGGCTCGGAGACGGCACCCGTGTTGGGAGGACAGCGGCCGAGGCACGTGACCGGCTCCCACAGCACGGAGCGGGGTGTGCTCGCCACAGGCGCCCCATGGGTCGTCCCTAAAGCCGAGACCCAGGGCCCCAGGGGCTGGGAGAGCGGGGCCAGGGGGCTGGGCGGCAGGCGGAGCCCAGGTCAGCCCAGGGGGCGGGGGGGCTGGCTTTGCTGGACCCTGGCCTGCGGGCCCTCTTGTCTGGAGTCCAGGCTGAGCGCCCAGCTCCGAAGAGCAGCGGGGAGGGGCCGGGGTCCATCGCCTCCCGGGGACACGGGAGAAGCCCACCTGGGGGACGGGCCCACGTGGGGTTGCGTCTCTCTGGCCCGGTGGGAGCCCGCGTGGCTCCGGGTCAGATGGACTCGGAAGAGACAGTCACGGGGACACGTGCTTTATTGTTACAGAAACAACAACCCCCACCGACACAGCTAGCAGACCCCGCACCTCCCCGGCAGGACGGCACCCCGCCGAGGGCCTTCACGCTGCTCCAGGCGGCCGCACTCACGAAAGACGGCGTTTTCTCACACCATGAGCAGGAAGGTGCCCCAACCGACCGTGGGCTGGCGTGACAAGGGACACCGCGTCCCAGATCATCCCTGATCCGTGTGCGTGGGGCCCGGGGCCGCTGGGCGGGTGAAAGGCCGGCTTCCCGGCAGCGCAGCGGATGTGGGGACCCAGCCAGAGCCCGTCCGGGAGTGGCTGGAGCGGCGGGCATGGGTGGGGATCGGAGACCCGAGGGTGGGTAGCTGACCGGAGCTCCCAGGGGATGGGCCCGGAGGGGGTGGGCCCCGGAGGAGGTGGGCTGTCCCAGGCCGGCGTCCCCCAGGCCTGCTGAGCAGCGTCCCTCCCGCCTCTTCGCTGCCTGGAGAGCCTCTGGCCTCAGGTCCTCAGCTGGGAAAGGGCAGGACAGGCGCCGGGGCCTGGTGAGGGCAAGAAGGGGCGGCGCCACGCCCAGCCCCCCGCGGCCTGGAGCCCAGTGCCTTCCCCATGACTGCGACCTTGGGCCTTCGATGGGGGTGTGTTTGGGGGAGACTGCAGACCCCCAGCTGAGCACCTCCAGCTACTGGCAAAGCCTGGTGCCCGCTGGACTGAGCTGTGCTGTACCTGAGGCTCACATCCCTGCCGCCAGCCAGAGCCTCCAGGGGCCCTGACAGCCCTGACATACATGTGATCCAGGGGCCACGTGCAGGGAGGGGGAGGGGCGTCTGGGTCTGGGGACCACGTGCAGGGAGAGGGAGGGAGAGGGAGGAGTATGGCCCAGGGGGCACCTGCAGGGAGGGGGGTGGTGTGGTCCACGTGCAGGGAGGGGGGTGCCGTGTGTGGTCCAGGGGACACCTGCAGGGAGCGGAGGGGCCACACGGCCCCAGACCCAGGCTCCAGCGCGGTGGAGAAAGCTGCCTTGAGCCAGCGGAGGCGGGATGCTTGTGCTCCTGTGGGGGCACGCCTGGCCTGGAGGGGGCCGCGAGGCAGGTGGGGGCGGAGGAGGCCTAGGGCCTGTTCACCTGGTCAGGACAGCGCTGAGCCGCTGGAGGTCTCCCTGCCCCCACTGACACCCCTCCCCACCCAGACTCCCCCAGAGCCTGGAAACCCAGCAAGGAAATTGGCATGTGACGCCCGCCCCCCTTCCGCTGTCAGCTAGGAGTTCACAGCCCCGAGCACACCCCAGGGTCCCCTGGACTGCGTGTCCACCTGCCCAGCCTGGGCCTCCCCGCTTCTGTGGCATCAGTGACAGGGGCACTGAGACGGGAGTGACCCACAGGGACCTGCTGATTGGAAAGCACCAGACGCCTGCCCCAGCGGTGTCAGCTCAGCGTGCCCGCTGTTCAGGCGCCCCCCTACCCCCCCCACCCTACCCCCCACCCCCGCCGCCCGCCTGGAACGAGGGGCTCGAATCACCCCGGCCCTGCAGCCCGGCTCCCAGCGGCCCAATCAGTCAGGCACGCAGAAGCCACCCCCAGCCCAGGAGGGACTTTCCTGTCCCGCTCCCTCGAGGGGGGCTCCCCCTGCCCCAGCCTCCAACTTACATGGTCACCAAGGGGAGGGGGTGCTGTTTGACAGGAGGGCTCCCCACCCCCACCCCCAGCCCCAGCCCCAGCGCCTCCAGGCGGCCTCTCCATCGGGCTTCATCCCCTCTAGCCAAACCAGGGCCCCACGAGAGCCCGGCACGCTCCAGCCCGGCTTGTTGGCCTGGGCCTGGGCCCCCTGGGCGGAATCCCACAGGGAATGTTAAAATTGAGGTTCTTTAAAAAAAAGGCCGACCCGCCAGGCGGAAGGTATGGTTTTATCAAGCAGCGACAGCGCCTGTCCTGAGGAGCCTGCCTTCCCGTCCACTGCTGGTCCCCGAGGGCGGGGGCTGTGGCCAGCGGTGCCGCAGGGCCTGGGGGTGCCCCCCTCCCCTTGCCAGGCTCCCTGGGCCCCCAGGAGGGACCGTGCGCTCGGCAATGCTCCCCTCCCGGCTCCGCCAAGTCCAGCGAGAGTCTGGCCTTCGTGGGGGCAGGAGGCGGCCGGCCGGTTCCCGGCATCGCTGGCTCCGCACACCCTCCGCGCGTCCCTCCGGGCCAGGCGCACGGTCCACGCGCGGCCTCTCCCGGGCTCTGAAGGCTGGGCCTGGCTTTGTCCCGGGCACAGCCCCAGGTCCGGCCTCCGGGGCAGATGTTGGCAAAAAGGAAGGGACAAAGCCGGGCTTCTCAGCCCCGGGCCGCAGGGGCCCCGGCGCGCTCTCCGCGGGTCCCGGGCCGCGCGCCCTCGCCGGTCAGTTGGCCGCCCCCTCCGTGAGCTCCTCCTTGATGGACTGTCCCCGCGCCTTGCAGTCCGGGAGGTCGAAGCCGAAGTCCGCCCACTCGTCGGGCGCCGCGCCCGCGCCCCCGCCGCGGTTGGGGATGGTGATGGTGTGGCGCACGCGGAAGTGCACCGCCTCCATGACGCGCTGGCGCGGCAGCTCCCCGGCGCCGCCGAGGGCGAAGGTGGCCGCGTTGCTGCTGGAGCGGATCAGCGGCTGCGCGCCGCAGTCGTGGCTCTGCTTCAGGTCCTGCAGGCCCCTCCAGATGGTCAGCCGGTACTGGTCCGGGATCTCCAGGGCGCCCAGTTCCTGCGAGAGCGGCGGCGGCGCGGCCTTGTTGGAGGCGGAGCCGCAGGCAGCGCTCATCCTCTCCCAACGCGCCCTCTGCCTGGGGACCCCCTGACCTGCAGGGCCCCCAGGACCAGGCGGGAGGCCAGGGCCCCCCTGACCTGCAGGGCCCCAGACGCTCCGGAACTTGACAGTGGGGTGCAATAGAGCCGCTCTGAGGGTCCCACAGGGACGGGAGTCTGGGTCCCCCCCCTCCGCTGCCGTGGGCCTGGACACGCCCTGTTTTGGGGGCCCTGACAGGTGTCAGGAGAGCTAAGGAGTGAGGATGTGCTAGGATACGAGTGTGTGTGGTCCCTGCCGAGCTGTGCACGGCCTGGGGCCCCATCTACCAGCCGCGTGACCAATGCGCCGGGCCTGGAGGACCTTCTGGCTCCCGGCCCCTGAGACCAGAGCTGAGCCCGGGATCCCCACCCCTGCCCGCACATCCCGCTGTGAGGGGCCAACATGAGCAGGCCCAGCGGGGGGTCACCAGGGACGTGAGTGGACACACAGGCTGCTGACAGGGCCCCTCGGAGCGAATGGCCCGGTTCCCGCTGACAAACCCGGTGCCTGGCCGCTGGCTCTGGCTGGGCTCCGGCCCGGGCGCCTAGAACGGGGGCAGGCCTCCGCGGTTTAGGAGAAACTCCACGCCGGCTGGGTTAGCCGTGTGTGCTGAGCTCAGCATGCTGGCAGCCCGAGAGCCTGCGTCCCCGTGAGCGGGCGCAGATGTAGACGGGCTCCGAGGCCCCCCGCCTTGGCCTCTGGAACTCTCTGACACTCAGACAGCCCTCTTCCGCCAACCACAGGCAGCCTGGCCGCTGGGGGCAGTGATCTCCAGTTGTGCCACCCTCAGCCCATCCCGAGCCACCTCAGCCAGCCCCCCGTGCCACCCTCAGCCCCCGCCCGTGCCACCCCAGCCCACCCCGTGCCACCTTCAGCCCACCCCGAGCCACCCCAGCCCGTCGCCCGTGCCACCCCAGCCCGCCGCCCGTGCCACCCCAGCCCGCCGCCCGTGCCACCCCAGCCCGCTGCCCGTGCCACCCCAGCCCGCCCCCCGTGCCACCCCAGCCCACCGCCCGTGCCACCCCAGCCCGCCACCTGTGCCACCCCAGCCCGCCCCCCGTGCCACCCCAGCCCACCGCCCGTGCCACCCCAGCCCGCCGCCTGTGCCACCCCAGCCCGCCGCCTGTGCCACCCCAGCCCGCCGCCTGCACGGCCAGACTTGCCTATACTCATGCATGGACTTCAGCCAAAGCCAGAGGTGGGGATATGGACGGGCTTGGGATAAAGGTTTCCCAAATTTCACAGCCCCCTGCCCACACTTCAAGAACAGGAATGGGCCAGAGCCCACCCAGAGGGAGGGGAGAGCCCTCTGCCGGCCGGGCCTGCAAGCCAGCCAGGCGCACGGGGCGGGCGTTACCTCCAGGGTCAGGTTCTGCAGCTGGTAGATGCTGTGCACGCCGTGGGAGGTGAGCCGCTCGATGCAGTTGGGGCAGCCCAGGCCTGTGAGAAAGCTGCAGAGAGAATCCGCCTGGCTGGGCGGGCGCTGCCCCTACAGGGCGACTCCTGGGCACCCCACCGGCCACCCTGCCATGTGGCACAGCCTCCAAAGACACCCCAGCTTTTGTTGGGGACCCACTCCCTTCTCTCAGTCCTCGGCCTCTGCCTGCTTTCCGCACGGTGAGGGACAGACACGCGGACAGCGGGCAGGAGCACGAAGGGGCTGGGGGCAGTGGGTTAGCGGGACCCAGCAGCAGCCCACGTACCTGACCAGGCTGGGGTCGGCGTGGTAGGAGGGAGGCGGGGTGCAGTGGGACCCCGAGACCATGGGCTGGGAGCTGTGGCTGCCGTTCATCTCGCCGTTGGCCGGCAGGGTGTGGCCGTGGGTGTTGAGGATCCCGGGGCCTGGTGGGAGGTGGGGGGCCTGTCTGAGGCGAGGCACAGCCTCCCCCCCCCCCCGCCCCGGAGCAGGACTGGGCCAAGGGGTCCCCGTGGCTGTGCCTCCTGTCGTGGCCGGAGCTGCTGGGCGAGGGCCGCTGTGTGGGCCCTGAGCTGGGCGGAAGCGTCCTGTCCGGAACCGGGCCTCCCCTTGGGCCACCCCAACCCACCTTGGGGCCCCGCTGCCCAGCAACTCACCCATGGGCCCCAGGCTGGGCCCGGCCGCAGAGCTGTGCGGGGGCGGCTGGCCCACCAGCTGGTTGACCGAGGGCAGCTTGCTGACCCCGCCGTGGGGTTTGTTCACGGGCGAGAGGACCGGCCCGTAGGACGGAGGCTGCAGGTGGCCCCTGCTTGGAAAGGGGCACCGTGTGGGCCAGGGCACAGGCCGCTGCTTGCCCCTCAGTCACCTCCACGGGGTGCCCCTGCCCAGGGGGGTGGGGACCCTGACCCCTGGGACACCTCCCTCCTCACCCAGCCTGCCCAGGACGAGAGGCCTGCCCTCACGAGCGGGCCGCGGGGGAGGGCGGTGGGCGGCTCCTGCCCCTGGCATCGCCCTGGGTGTTGGTGGGTTGGCACTGCTCCGACCACCCCCTCCTCACCCTCCCGGCAGTAGGCGTTTAGGGCGCCCCCTCGGTGGGAGAGAAATCGGTGCTGGCCGTGGCCATGCAGGCAGGGAAGGCCTCCTGGAGGAGGGGACGCCAGGCGGGGCCTCGCTGCCCGCGCAGAGGCCGCGGTTTGGGAGGGATGTCTGGCCATGGGCCGCGGCCCCGCCCCCGGAGGCACTCACGGGCGCTGCAGGAGCTGCTGCTGCCGGTAGGACTCCACCACCTGCTGAGGCACCAGCTCCATCAGCTCCAGGCTCTCCTTCACCTTCGTCAGGATCTCGAAGTTCTCCCGGCCCCGCACCTGCGCGGAGGCAGGCAGCCCTCTGCCCAGGCGGCCCAAGCCTCGGGACCCTCGGCCCCTCCTCCCCTCTTCCCCAGGAGGGCGGGCAGGTGTCCTCTGTCCACACAGCCCCGCCCACCCTTCCCTGCCCCTGAGCCTTCACCCGCCCCTCTCCACCCCTCCCCAGCGCTCAGCACACGCGGGGTTCAGGGCAGAGGACTCAACGAATAGGGGGTTTTAGGAGTCGGGGCTCATGGACTCAGAAGTGCAAAGCTCGCCTAACGGAAGACCGGTCCTAGCCAAGCACGCGGTGACGTAATCCGCCAACCGGATGGCTCATGTCACGTGATACTTGTGTAGCCGTGGGTGACAGTGATGTAGCTGCCAGACCTAGACTGGGGGGTCCTAATGCCTGCCCCCCCCCCCAGGAGCTGTGTCATCCACAGCTGTGTCCAAGCTCGGAGCTGCCGACGCAGACCCTGACTTGGCGGCGCCTGCTCTCCCTGCGGTCCGCCCCATCTGGTCTGGCTCTGGGACTGGCTCTCCCCTCACGCACCTGCCACCTGCAGGGCGGGTCTCAGCCCTCAGGGTGACCGGCTGCTCCGGGCTGCCCGGTGGCCCCGCATGTCCCCGCACCGTCCCGCCTAGGCTCGCCGATCGGGACACTCACGTGCATGTAGTACACGTCCTCGTCCCCATGCCGCCTCTTCTTGGCGCTGGGGCCCAGGGCGGGGACGGCGGAGGGGCCCTGCTTGAAGGCTGGAGGGCCGGGCGGGAAAGGCTCTTGAGCGGCAGGGAGGAGGTGGGACAATGCAGATACAGCCAACGGGACCCCCGCCCCCCCATGCCTGATGGAGCTGGACCTGGGCGGCCCCGAGGGGGGCTGGCTCTCTGCCCTGAACACAGGCTCTCAACGCCCCCTGCCCGCGTTTCACCCGAGTCCCCGGGGCAGGCCCGGCACTAATGCTCGGGGTGGCCCCCGCCCCCCGCCCCCGGCCCCTGGCCGGAGCCCTGCTCACCGCGCTTGCTGGCTGCCCCGCTCTTGGTGGCGCTCTCGTTCAGGGCCTGCTGCTCCCGGTAATGGTCCTCGTCGGCTTTGCGGTCTCGGCCGGGACACGCGCAGATGCGGCCCTCGAAGGACCGGCGGCCCAGCACCTGGCCACTGCGGGGAGCAGCGGGACGGAGCTCAGGCCCAGCCCTGCCTGCCCCCGCCCAGCTTGGACTGGGAGGGGCCAAGGGGTCGGGACTGAGTGACGGCTGCCCTCGGACACCAGGTCCCTCCCAAGGCCCATCCACTCATCTATCCAGCCCCGGAGGCCCCACCCTGCCCGCGCACCCTCTGCAGGGCACCTGTCCACCCCCTTGGGCCCACCTCTTTTTGCGTCCCTGTCTCTGTCCTCCGCGCCCCCCCCCCCAGCAGGGTCGTGTCCCCTCCCCCCCACTCCACCACCCCCCACTGTGCGCTCACTCGCGGGCCTCCAGGGTGATGATGACGAGGATGGGCCGGCGGTTCATGCCCCCCACGCAGCTGCTGTTGCACATGAAGTTGTACAGGATGGTGGTGAACTCCGTCCCCACCTACAGCGGGGGGGGGGGGCAAGGGCTGCTGCGTCAGCATGTGGGCCCCAAACCACTAAGGTGGGGACTCCTGGCCTTCAAAGCACCATCCCTCACAGCTGGTTCTGGCCCTGGGGAGGCTTGGGGGAGGGGGGAATGCTCTGTGGTCCTTTGTCATTGAACCCCCCCCACCATCCATCCACCCATCCATGCATCCTTCCATCCATGCATCCATCCATCCACCCACCTTCTATCCATCCATTCACCCATCCATCCATCATCCATCCATGTATCCTTCCTTCCATCCATTCATCCATCTATTCACCCTCTATCCATCCATCCATCCATCTATCCATCCATCTACTATCCATCCACCCATCCACTCATTTTTCCATCCATCCACTAATCTATCCATCTATCCACCCATCCACCCACCCATCCATCCATCCATCCATCCATCATTCATCCATCCATCCATCCATCCACTCATCTTTCCATCTATCCACTCATCTAGCCATCCATCTATCCATCCTTCCATCCAACCCTCCCCCATCCATGCACCTATTCACTCATGTGAATGCCAAGCACTGTGCTGGCTCTGGGTACCAACGAGCTCAGACCTGGCCGAGAAGCACAGAGTGCTATGGTCTGATTGCCTGACCATGTCTCCTGGCACAGGTTGGAGGTCAAGTCCTGGAGGCTGGGTGTGAGTGAGTGGGCGGTGTGAGTATGCACAGGTGTGAGTGGGCACGGTGTGAGTGGGCACGGTGTGTGTGTGCACGGTGTGGGCTCTCCTGGGCAGAAGGGTGCCCTGAACCGCTGTGGCAGACCCCTGGCCCCAGCACACACCCCTTTCCCAGGGAGTGTGTGGAGCACTGAGATGTGAACCCAGAACTCCTGACCACGTGGCAGCACAACATGGGGGGCTGTCGTGGTTTCCCGGCTCAGAATGTAACCGCCAGGCACTGGCTTCAGGAAACAGCCTTTCCCAGAACACCAGCAGGGGGCAGGAGAGCCCTGCTAGCCAGGCCAGGCCAGCCCTGGCAGGTGAAGGTGGGGCCAGGCGAAGGGGGAGAGAGGGCAGGGCCTTCACACCCACCCTGGGCCCTGGGCCCACTGAGCTGAGTGCCGCTCTGAGGCCTGGGGGGCGTGGGGGCGGGGAGGGGGGCCAGGGACAGCTCTGAGGGTCTCGGGTTGGTTTCAGAACCAGGTAGAGGACAGGAGAGGGCTCGCTGTCCACCCCCTGCCCTGGCCCCAGCCCACCATCACCCTCGACCCCTCCACCCCCACTTCTCTTCACCCCCAGCCGGGCCCCACATCAGCTCCAAAATGCCACCCCCAGACCGCTGCCTTCAGGTCAAGGTCCGACCTCCCAGGGTCTCTGTATCCTGCCCATCTCTTGCAGCCCCCCCCCCCCCCCCCGTTTCCAGCAGTCACCCCTCATATCCAGGCCCTACATTTGCCGTGACCCTGACCAGGGTCTCTCCTACCCCCCTGCCCTCCCGTTACCCCCAATGAACCCCAGTCCTCCGGCCTCAGCACCCCCACCCTCAAGTCCTGTGTGTGGGAAGAGGAGACAGATGTGGCTCAGTGGGTGAGCATCGACCTATGAACTGGAAGGTCAGGGTTCTATTCCCGGTCAGGGCACAGGCCCAGGTTGCGGGCTCCATCCCCAGTGTGGGGTGTGCAGGAGGCAGCCGATCCATGATTCTCTCTCCTCATTGGTGTTTCTCTCGCTCCCTCTCCCTTTCTCTCTGAAATCAATTAAAAATATATTTTTAAAAAGGGGGACAGATGAGGAATGAGCTCAGAGATCGTTAGCCATCCCCCCTCCCCCCGTAGATGGGGACCCAGTGCCCGGAGCGGCCCGAGGGCGAGGTGGCCGCAGGAGCAGGACCTTGGGGTGTGGGAGGCACTCCATGCCATGGACTTCACGTGGGGACATGGGACAAATGTGTCTGCCAGCCGAGGTGGCACGAGAGTCTCTGCCCAGCCCCCACCCCCAACATGTGCCTGTGGCCCTGCCCACCTTCCCGGCCTACCTGGGGGGGCTCGTAGGGCACCACGACGCTCTGCCTGCCCGTGGCAGGGTCGTCCACGTACTGCGAGAGGCTGTTGCCCTCCACGCGGATGAGGTGGCTGGGGGGCGCAGACTGTCCTGCCGGAGGGGACACGGCCTCAGAGGTGCCCAGCGGGTCTGGCCACCCCAGGGCCCGGTGTGTCCCGCACTCAGCACCTCGAGGCCTGGCCCTGGGCCTCTGGGTGGGATGCAGGCCAGCAGCCCTGGTGCCCTGGGGGTGCCAGGCCCAGCAGCCCTGCCCAGCTCTCCTCAGGCACCCGCTCCTGAGGCCCCAGCCCTCCGAGCTGGGAGGAAATGGGGGGCGCTGAGCCGCCGTCAGCCCCTCCTGCGGCCCTGCTGCTCCCGGGCACGGGGCGCAGGGCTGGGGCCTCACCCTCGTTGAAGTCCCGCCCGAGCTCGTGGTTGGGGCAGCGCTTCACGACCTCGGTCACGTGCTCCGCCTTCTTGTAGACGGGCATGGCGCGCACGGCGGTGCCCGGCGGCGGCGGCGTGGACACCTGGATCTGGATGGGGCACGTCTTGGCGATCTGGCAGTACAGCTTCTTCAGCAGCGGCGAGTACTGGACGGGGGGCGGGGGCGCGGGGTGAGGCCACAGTCCCAGCTCCACACCCTCCCGTGTGCCGCCCGCGGGAGGCGGCCCTGCCCCAAGCTCCCCGAGGACGGGTGCCCACGCGGTGGCCGCTGAGCGCTCTACGTGGGCCTCACCCTGGAGAGGTAGGTACCACTGTGTCCCTTGTTCGAATGGGGACAGTCGAGGCCAGGAAAAGGACCTGGAGCTGGGGGGAGTGGGGGCTGGGAGGGGGCTGGGAGCCGGGTCCGCCCAGTCAGCCTGCCTGGCTTTTCCTGCCATGAACCTCGCGTCCCCGGACACAGCCGTGTGCCAGGGCCGCAGCACAGGCGGGCCAGGAGTGATGGGCAGGAGTGACGGGCAGGAGTGATGGGGGTCTGTGGGGCCGCGTGTCTGGGCAGCCCCAGCACAAGGGGAGGGAGAGGCCAGGGAGGGAGGCCACCTGGGCTCACCAGCCAGCTCCCGTGGGGGTGGAGCCGGGCTCCAAGTGCAGCTGAATGATGTGCCTGTGCCCCCCCCACACACCCCCCCGCAACTCCCAGGCAGACCTGGGTCTGAGAGCAGGGGCTCCCCCGCCTTAGGAGCCTGGTCCCGACAGGAGGGGCGTGAGGAGGGGACTCGGGCCGCTCCCAGCCGAGCCCAGTTCCATACACAAGCCCCGTTGACACTTGTGGGGCGGGGGGCCCAGGGGTGCTCGTGGGGTCTGCACTTGCCCATCAGAGCCCGGAAATGTGGACCTGCAGCAGCTGGCCACGGCACAGTCAGGGGGCAGGGGGCGCTCGTGGTCACCCCGCCCCAGGGAGCAGCCGGGGAGCTGTCCCTGGTACTGCCTCTCCCGGAGTGGGGCCGGGAAAGCAGGGCGCTGCCAGGGGTGGGCAGGCCCTCACCTGGGCCAGTAGCACGTGGGCCAGGCGCAGGGTGACCACAGGGAACGCCTCTCCCTCCCGCTGGGTGCTCCCTGCCGCCTGCTCCTCGGGCTCTCGGGCACACACCTGCGCCCCACCCACAAGGGTCACGTTGCCGTGGTCCCCACACCTGGCAGCATCAGGGGTGACATCGGCGGCTGGGATGGGTAGCAGGGGAGCCTGGAAGGCCAAGCCTGGGGTCAGGAAGGAGCCCCCACTCGGGCACCAGGTGCCCCTCCTCCCAGAGCTCCGGGCCTTGGGGTGGGCGCTGAGGACACAGGGCAGAAGGGACGCCTGGTCCCTGCCCGGCCCGTGGGAAAGGTCCCGTGAAGACACGCCCTCCCCCGCCCTCCCTCCCGCCTCTCCTTCCCCGGAACCGCTAGATGGATGTGTTTCAACAGATTCGGAGCCGATAAAATCTTATTTATCTTCGGCTGTTGACACGGAGCCGCCCAGACTTGCCTGCTCTGGGGTGCGCGCATCCCCCACGCTTGCAGGAAATGCTTTGCCCACATGCTGGGGTATGCCCACCCTGCCCTATCCGCGCACCCCCCGCTTCCCTCCTCCAACCTCACCCCTCTCCCCGACCCCCAGTCCTTGAGGGGCCAGCCTGGCTGGGAGCTCAGGTCCGGCAGGGCTGAGGGGGCCTGGGCAGGAGGTGGCCAGCGGTGGGTGGCGGGCGAGGCACGGAGCTGTTAATTCCTGGCGCCCACTCCTCAGCTGCGGGGTGCCCAGCGCCCGACGTGGGCAGGCCTGGGCAGGAGGAGAGTGGAGAGGTGATAATAACTTGTCTGTCATTTTCCAGGGACATGCAGCATCTTGCAAACCGCAAATACCGTTAACCAGCTCGGGCGAATCTGTTACAACAGATTCTGGAAGACCAGGCTGCGGTGGCGGGGGGGGGGGGGGGGCTGTTTTTTAAGTGTTTTTTAGGGCCCACTTTTATCTGCTCTCTGTGCGTGTGTGCGCCCGTGTTCAGAGCCACGTTCTCTCCGCTCTGAGGACCCCCCTCCCCAAGGCCCAGGCCCTCTCCCCCTGGGACGCCCCACGGCTGCAGCACGGGGGCCTTGTCAGGAGGCTCACAGGGAGCCCAGGCCACCAGCCCCTGAACCCATGGCCCTGGGTCAGAGACCCGTCTCTCCTTCCTGGTGAAGAGGGGCCCGAGGTGACATGAGCAACAGGACACTCGCTCCAGCCCCTCAGGGGCCTGTCACCCTGCACTGCCCGGCTCACTGCCCGGCTCACTGCCCAGATCACTGCCCGGCTCACTGCCCAGATCACTGCCCGGCTCACTGCCCAGCTCACTGCCCAGATCACTGCCCAGGTCACTGCCCAGATCACTGCCCAGCTCACTGCCCGGCTCACTGCCTGGCTCACTGCCCAGATCACTGCCCAGCTCACTGCCCAGATCACTGCCCAGATCACTGCCCGCCTCACTGCCCGGCTCACTGTCCAGATCACTACCCAGATCAATGCCCAGATCACTGCCCAGATCACTGCCCAGATCACTGCCCGGCTCACTGCCCAGATCACTGCCCAGATCACTGCCCGCCTCACTGCCCGCCTCACTGCCCGGCTCACTGCCCGGCTCACTGCCCAGATCACTGCCCAGATCAATGCCCAGATCACTTCCCGGCTCACTGCCCAGATCACTGCCCGGCTCACTGCCCGCCTCACTGCCCGGCTCACTGCCCGGCTCTCTGTCTCGCTCAGCGGGAGCTGCAGGATAGGCTCTGACAGGTGCCAGGAGGCTGGGACAGGATCGCAGGGAAGCCACCAGCCTTGAAAGGAGGCGGGGCCACCCGCGACAGCCCCCGAGCCTGCTTCAGAGCACGCACAGACGGCCCACAGGCAGTCCCCAAAGTGACAGGGGCCGGGTGGCTGGAGCCTGCAGCGACCCCCGTCACCCATAGAGCCAGGGCCTGGCCCCAGACATGCCGGCTCCCAGAGGCTGCTGTCCTCAGGACAGGGCTGGGAGGGGACATGCTGGCACCCCCACGCAGGCTGACAGCCGGGGTCCCCTCACCAGAGCTCAGGGGAGGGTCCACGGGACACAGAACCACGCAGGCGCTGAGTGACCAGGACCCTGTCCAGGGGCGTCCACAGAGGCGGTGGGCAGGAGCTGCCCATTGGGGAGAGGGAGCCTGGGACTGGGGGCCTTTCTGGAGCCAGGCAGCCTGACCCCAATACCCCCACCCTGATCCCCTTGCTCGGCCTGCTCATCCCGCGTGGGCTCAGCCATCTGAGACGTCTGGGATGCTCAGTGCTGGGCTAAGGTCTTGGGCGGGGGTGCAGCAGGAGTACACTGAGCTGACCAGGAGAGAGGCCACGGGCACCAGCGGGTCAGAGGCCACATCAGCAGCCTGGGCAGCAGGAGATGGCCTGACCCAGAGTGGGCGAGGGGCTGTGGTGGGCCACGGGCCTGGGCCTCCCTCAGTCCTTAGTCTGTAGGCCAGGCACCTCCTCTGGCTTCCTCTGGACCCTGAGGGGGAACCGAGTGTGAGCAGGACATGTTCCAGGGCCTCGGGGACAGGACTGGGCTTGCAGGAAGCCCCACTCCAAGGGCACACACGGTGGCCGTGTCCCTCAGGCTCAGCCAGGTCCAAAGCGGGGTCACCCTGCCCACCAACTGCCTGCTGACTGCCAGCTGCAGCGCCCACAAAGCTGCCCTGGGAGGCAGGCGCCCGCCCTCCCCGCCATGGGCCTCGTGGGCAAACGCTCTGGCAGGGACCCGGCGGGGGCTGTGGGCCAGGCCCCAGAGCTGCCCTGCGTGGGGAGGGAAGGGAGACTGGTGGCCAGTGGCTCTGCCCACTGCAGACCGGGCCCTCCCCTGCTGCCCGGCCCTCATTCCCACCTCACTCATGCTCTCTGGCTGGCCTGGCCTTGTCTGCCCTGGGGATTGGGAGGGTCGGCCCACCTGGGCAGGTGCCGGGGTCCGCAGCCACCTCTGCCTGAAGGACAGGCTCGGAGCCTCTGGCTGCGGCGCGCCATTCTGATCGCTGCTGGGCCCGGTGCCAGCGGGCACCACAGGGCCAGCTCCCTCCCGTGTCCTGCAGCCCCGGGGCTGGCACTGGCCCAGGGGCAGGTGCCTGTGGGAGAGGAGGGAGGAGGCCAGGCCATGGCCCTGCTGTGGCCGATGCTCAGGGCCCTCCCCCGCTTCCCCTCCTGCCCCGGAAGCTGCAGGTGAGTCCTTAGTTCAGGGCCCCCTCTGTCCGGAGGCAATAAGTGAACCCACTCCCAGCCAGGGGGGAGGCCGGGGCCTCTGAGCCTGGGGACCTGCATGCCCAGGACCTGCGCGCGGTCCTCTCAGCTGTTCGTTCCGGGTGGAAGCAGCCGAGGTTTTGCTGAACCTCCTGAGGGTCCCGGGAGCCGGGGGCCGCCGAGTTCCGGTTTCTAAACAGGTGGCCCCGCGGAGGGCCTAGCCGCCGAGTCAGGGGCTGACGGGCCAAGGGGCCCTGCCTGCGCTGACAGGTGACCATGAGCAGGGACCTGCCCTTCGAGCCTCGGTGCCCTCATCCCTGTGGCATGGACCTGCGACATGGGGCTCGTTGGAAACAAGACCCTGCAGCCCTGGCCAGTGTGGCTCAGTGGATAGAGCATCGGCCTGCGGCCCAAAGGGTCCTGGGTTCAATTCCCATCAAGAGCACATGCCTTGGTTGCAGGCTCCTCCCTGGCCGGGGTCCTGGTCAGGGCTCGTGCAGGAGGCAGCCAATCGATGTGTCTCTTTCACATCGATGTTTCTCTCTGTCTCTCCCTCTCTCCCACTCTCCCTAAAAATCAATGGAAACATATCCTCGGGTGGGGATGCGGCAACAACAAAAAGACCAGCAAATACAGGAGATGTTTCTCCATCGAACCTCGGTCGTGGCATGCCCCGCCCACAGTCCCAAACTAGGGAGCTGACGCCTGCCTCCCCAGTGCTGTCCCGGGTGTCCCCTGCCAAAACCAGGGTGTGAGGTAGGGCTGTGAGTCCTGTGACCTCCAGGCCCAGGGGCTCCCCCAGCTGCCCGAGAGGCGGGGTGACCCCAGCACAGGCCCCCAGCCCGGTCCTATCCCCGCCGGGGCCGCCTGCAGCGAGCGCGTCCCGCTTCCGGCACCTCCACACTACGGGCGGCTGGGCGGCCTCCCTGCGCGCTGTTTCCCCTCATGACCCACGTTCATCTCCACATGAACGGACGCTTCCCTTGGCTTCAAGTGCGCATAATTGCCGCGGGTGCCAGGAGAGGGATTAATTCCACGGCGCATTCCACAGGCCGGGGTAGCGCACCGGGACGCGTCGTGTTGGGACACCTCCGCGGCTGCTTCCCGCCGGCAAACCTCCCAGCGGCTGGAACGTGTTCTCCCGACCCAGCGGCGTTGACTCAGCCGCCTTCCACCAGGAACCCCGCGCAGCCTCGGTTCCCTCCGCCTTCCACACGCTCCTCCCGAGCCCGGAGTGTGCTGCTGCCCCAGGATGGACACACGCGCACACACACGCATACACACCCATACACACGCATGCATGCACACGCACACACACGCATGCACACAGATGCACACACACACGCACGCACAAGTGCGCCAGGTCTGGGGCAGCTGGAGGTCACGTGAGGGCTGCGTCCAGGCTGCCCCCCAAGGGACCACACTGTGCAAAACCTCACTGCTGTGTCCCCGCTGCCTGCCCTGCAGACTGTGGGCAGGGCCCCTCGCCGCCCGGAGGTGCCCCAAGCCTGGGCGGGCCTCCACCCTCACCAAGGCTCCTGCCTGCCCTCCGGGCCCCAGCCCCCCATCTCAGCAGCAGCACAGCTGGGAGCAGGCAGAGGTGAGCCGGGGTGGAGGGGGTCCAGACCCCTCCCCTCACGGCTGCTCCTCCCTCTGCTTCTGTGACTCCTGTCGCCGTCTTTCCCCATCACGGCCCACCCGTGGGGTGTCGGGTGGATGGTGTGGAACAGGGACAGACACGTGGCTCCACCCACCCACACTCCCCGGTCCAAGACACCTCGGTGCTCAAGGGCTTCCTCGGTTCCCCAACTCAGTGTCCGTCTCCCCTCAGCCCAGATGGGCCCGACGCAGACAGCCTCCGCCAGAACGGCTCACAGCAGGTGCTCCCTCCCACTGAGCACCCCTCCACGGCCCAGCTCCCCGGCCCTGCCCCGGCCCCGTTAGCACAGTCCCTTCTGCAGCTGCCGTTGCCTGAGACCACCTCCTCCCAGCCTTCAGTGACGGGTGGGCTTGTCAGAACCCTGGGCAGCGACCGGGGAGCAGCTCCCGACCCCCGGGCCAGCTCAGACCTGCACATGTGTGCGTGTGTCCATCTGCATGTGTGCACGGTGCTTGCACGTGTGTGCATCTGTGCGGTGTTTGTGTGTGCGCACCTGTGTGCATTGTTTGCATTTGTGCACACACACGCATGCCTGTGAGCTGAGGGCTCCAGACTCCTGGTGCCTAAAGAATGGGCGTGAGACACGGAGTCGAAGAGCAGATGCCCCGCCCGGGCGGTGGGGTGACCCGCAGCCCCGCGCCAGGCAGAGGCCAAAGGCCTGTTCACAGCTGTGGGCCCCCCCCCCCCGGGGCGGGCGAGGTGTGTTTCCTGAGTGGGAGGAGGAGTGAAGGCAGCAGTCGATCGGAATGGCACTTGAGAAAAATACGAGTTATCTATCAGTTACCAGCCGGCCGGCGTGGCGCGGAGGCCCCGGCAGCAAGTCTAGGCAGCGCCTGCTCAGCGAGACCCCGGAGCTGTGAGCGGGCGGCCAGCCCGGCGGCCCTGAACTGTGCGTGGGCCTGCCCACCCCTCCCCGGGCCAGGGAGGGAGCCTGTGGGGGGTCTGCTCTCTGAGGGCCGAGGTGCCAAAAATCTCATTATCAATGTTTGTCCCCCCATAGCCCTGCACCCCTGAGTGCTGGGGGGCGGGGGGCACCCGGGCCGGCGGCAGCAGCAGCTCAGCTGCTAGAGCGGATCCTCAAGGCCCCGGCAGGAGGGATGCGATGACACCCTCGCGTGGGAGGGAGTCGGGCGGGGCTGTCACATGAGGGCAGAGCAACTTGCACAGGTGGGCCTTGCCCTGCCCCTGGTGGGGCTGGCGGGGGCCTCCATTCTGGGGGGACCGACCCGGGGACACTTGTGGCTGAGAGAACTATGACCAAGCCACGCCCTCCGGGGCCAGGATGGGGGCAGAGGCCCAGGTGGGGAGGCAGCCGGCAGAGGGGCAGCTCCTGTCCCCCGGGGCCAGCTCAGACCTCGTGGCGCTCCAGGCCGCACACACAGCAGAGACCCTCCCGCATCCTCAATCCTCAGACCGAGGACAGGCAGGGAGCCAGGCCCCCCCGACCCCCGCCCCGTTCCTGCCGGGACCCCAGGGACCAGTCACTCAGGCCCTGATGGCAGAATGAGTGCGGGGGCCCGGGACCTGCCCCTCACAGTGGAGAGAAGGCTCAGGGAACAAGCCTGAACTCGGAACCGGAGCGGAGCGGACCTCTGGCTGCCAGAGGCGTGCAAGTGTGAGGATGCCGGGGCCTCTCGGCCTGGCTCCCCGTCACCGGCCAGACCTCAAAGTGGGGGTGAGGACCAGGACCACAGGCTATAGAGAGCCGAGACAGCTCTCCAGGAGGCCTGCTTCCCCGCGCCCCATCGCCACTCTGCCTGCCAAGGAGGCAAAAACGAAGCCAGCGCGCCAGCTGTGCCTGCCCCGAGCCCGCCCGCACTGTGCGGCCCGGGCACCCTGTCCTTCAGGCCTCATCGCCCTCTCAGCAAGGGGCGTGGGAGAGACAATTTACAAGTGAGGAGACCCGCACGGCGGGCCCTGCCCTCCCCGCCCATGGCGGCCCTGGGGTCGGCCTGGGGGAGGCCACAGCCAAGCAGGGACCAGAAACAGCGGCAGGGGGACCAGACCCTGGACTGGCCCCACACAGCCTGACCCAAGGTCCCTGTGGCCCCGCCCCACCTCCATCGTCTCCCCACCCCCCAGGAGCGTGGGAAAACCACAGCCTCACCATCAGGGCAGTGGGTTCTTAAAGTGGCAGAGCATGGGGTCACCTGCTCGCTGCTCCTGGGGGGGCGGGGGCAGGACAGACACCCCACCTAGACTTCCTGATCGGGTCCCGTTTCCAGGTGGTGTAAGCACGGGCTACTCCCTGGAGGAGGTGGCGCTGCCCCGTGGCACTGCCAGGCATCCCCAGAATGGGTGCCAGGGCCGGACCCACGCTCCCCCTTTTAGGGGGTGGGCAGAAGACCCAGAGGGCCTTGCGGCTGCCTTCCCACCGGTGCCCTGTGTGCCCGGCCCTCGGAGGTGGGCCTGAGGTCTGCCGGGGGGAAGGCATCCTGTGGGCAGGCATGGCTGGCGGCCCCTCCTGTCCCAGCTGCAATGTGGTTAGGGACTCAGGGCTGAGCCCAGCCCCCGGCCTCCCAGGCCAGCACCCCACCATCTGCACACTCTGAGCAAGGCGCCTGCCCTCCCGTGACTCAGTTTCCTCGGCTGTAAAACGGGACGATGGCAGAGTCTACCTCGCGGGCTGCTGAGTGGTTTCGAGAGTTCATGCGACCTCAGGCACTGAGCCCAGGCCCAGCCTGCGGGGGTCAGGTGCGTGGGAGGGCCTCCGAGCTGGCTCACTCCCCGCCCCCGCCCCGGGGCCAGACCTGGAGTCCGTGGCACCGGGTTCTCCCGACTCCCCTGCCTCACGGCCGTGCGCGGAGATGACAGTCGGAGGCCACGCGTGAGGGCAACGCCACCTCCGCCAACGACCAGCTACTCGGTGCCGACCCTGCACCGGCCGGAGGAGGCCGCCTCCATGCCCCGGCCCAGGTGGCTCCAGGCAGCAGAGCCGCGTGCCCCTGCCCACCCAGGACGGGTTCAAACCAGAGCCCCCACCTCAGCACAGGAGTGCCGGCCCGACAGCCTCGGCGAGGCGCTCAGCCCCCGCCCCATGGACCTCGCCAGGGAGCCACGTCCATGCCCCCGGGCCCCGCGGGAGGCTGGCCGGCTCTGGCCACACGTCCGAGGGGTGGGCACACCCACACTGCCCAGCCCCGAGACACGCCTCCTGCCCGACGCTCCTCCCGTGGGGCGGCACGGCCCGGTGGAACCCGTGCGGACAGCCGGACCGCCAGGCACCCGCGCAGCCTCCCTCGCGCCCAGGACGTGTCTCCTGCCGCCCCGCGCCCCCCGGTGCCCGCTGGGGGCGGGGCACTCACGGTCCAGGTGGCGGACTTGGCGGTGCTGGACTGCTGGAAGGTGACGTCGAAGTGGTGGGGGCCGGGGTAGTCGGCGTTGGAGGGGATGATGGGCGCGGGCGACATGGTGTCGAAGGTGGAGCTGGGCTGGGCGTACGGGGAGTGGGTGGGCACGCTGGCCGCGTGCTCCGCGGGGTAGGGGCTGGCCGGGGCGGTGCGGCCGCTCATCTGGTCCATGGTGCTGCTCAGCAGATTGAACTGGGCCTGGCGGGAAGCGGACGAGGGAGGGGGCCGCCGTCAGGCTGCAGCAAGCGCCCGTCCCGTCTGGGAGGTGTCCTGTTACAGCAGCCTTAAAGGGCCAGCCGCTCCGTCATCCCACATATTTCCCGGGTCCCCCCCACCCTGACAGGTCACTACTTGTGCGGGATAAACTGGCATCTTCACCTCACCCTCCCCTCCATCCGCTCCCGGGGCCGGGTTCCTGGGCTCCCTCCCCACCTGGAGGCCCTGCCTGGGGGGTGGCCCAGCCCCGGCACCAGCCCTGCCGTCCTCCCCTCCGACCCTGTCACAGCTCACGTGGGAGACCCCAGCGCCCCGGGAGCCAGGCCGTGGGGCCCCCATCATACAGGGTGGACACGCCCCGGGCTCTGGGGCGGGGGACGCCTGGGAGGCGCTGGGGAACAGATTGGCCCCCGTGTCCGCCATGCAGGAGGGGGGCTAGGGGGGGCTGAAGGCCAGAGGCTGAGCCCAAGCCTCTCCTGGGGCCTGAGAGGTGGGCTGCCTCCTGTGGCACCCCCCACCCCCGCCATGTCTCCTGTGGCAGCCCTCCCACCCCCGCCATGTCTCCTGTGACAGCCCCCCCACCCCCGCCGTGCCTCCTGTGGCAGCCCCCCCACCCCCACCATGTCTCCTGTGGGCGCCCCCCCACCCCCGCCGTGTCTCCTGTGGCAGCCCCCCCCCCCCGCCGTGTCTCCTGTGGCAGCCCCCCCACCCCCGCCGTGTCTCCTGTGGCAGCCCCCCCACCCCCGCCGTGTCTCCTGTGGCAGCCCCCCCACCCCCGCCGTGTCTCCTGTGGCAGCCCCCCCCCACCCCCGCCGTGTCTCCTGTGGCAGCCCCCCCACCCCCGCCGTGTCTCCTGTGACAGCCCCCCCACCCCCGCCGTGTCTCCTGCTGGCAGCTCCCCGTGGTCACCCCCTCTGCCCACCCGCACCTGGGCCGGCTCCTCCCCAGGCCACACCGCGGTGGACAGCGCTCCGAGCTCACTCTGTGGGTGTGTCCCTGGGCCACCCTCTGTGGCGTCCAGGGACCAGGGATGGGGCAGCCCCCACCAGGAGCTTAAGGGGGGGCCGGCGAGGGAGGGGGCACTGCCCATGCCATGGTGCCTCAAATCCAGGGCATATCCGATCCACACATCCCCCCCCGCCGTGGCTGGCAGGGAAGCCCCTCCCCAATCAGGAGGCTCCGAGCAGGGGAGCAGGGCGGTGCGGGGACCAGCGGGGCTGGCCAGGTGGCCTCAAACGTTGCCACAGCTCTGCCTGTGCCTGGACGGCTCCCAGGTCCGAGGGGGCCCTCCCCACAGGCCCGAGGTGGTGGGCGCTGTTCGTGTCTCCGTTTTACAAATGAGGAAACTGAGTCATGGAGTGGCAGTGACGTGTGGGTGATGGAGCGGCCCTGGCGGGTGGCACGGGAGACCAGCCAGACATCCATTTGGGGGGGGTGGAGCCAGAACCTCGGGGATCAGTGGGGACGGTGAATTGTGGGGGTTTTTGTCTGGGGTCTCTCTGCCTCCTCCAAGTGCAAAAAACATGTGCACCCTGGCTCAGCCCTCGCTGCACCCAGGCGCTCTCTCCACCCAGGGGGACGGGGCTGCGTGACCTGCCCCCGCTCCGCACAGCCGAGGGCACCCCTCCCCCGCCCCCGGCCCCGCGTGCCCAGGACGAGGTCCTTGGAGCCCCGGCCCCTCCCGCCGGAAGGTGCTGCACTAAAGCTCCGACGGGGCGCAGGAGGCAGGTGCTCACCGAGGCCAGGCCTCCGCCTTCCTCCTGACCGGGCTCCCGGGATGGATCTTGGCCTGGCGCCATAAGAGGGGGACCCACCCACAGTGGGATGGGGGACCCCTGCAGGACCCGCCTCCCACCTTGGTCTGACAGCTCCCTAGCCCCCCCCCGCCCCCGCCCAGCCTTCACTTGTGCTGCTCGGAGGCCCCACACGCAGAGGCGGGCAAATGGCGAGCCAGCTACGGGGTCAGGGCTCCTCCTCCTCCTCCAGGAAACGGACCTGCGACAGCTGGCCGCGAGCTGTGGCTGGAGGCAGCGCGACGCCCGGCGGAGGCAGCGCCATCGCTCCGGTGCCGCGGGGGCCCATTGCCCAGGGCCGGGTCGGGTCGCGGGGCCAGGCACAGCCTCTGGCTGCCGGGGGCGGGGGCTGATGGCCGAGGGGCATGGGTCTCCTTTGGGGGGGCTGGAACATCCTGGAACTCACTGCAGGGCAGGGCACCCCATCCGTGAACACGCCAAAAGCACGAGTCGAAAGAAGCCCACTGCGTGTTACGTGAACTACAGCCCACGAAGCGGAGCGCAGGGTGGGGGGCGGCCTCCTCTCCCGGCCCAGTGCTACAAGCGGGGACCACGGCGCCCCCCGAAGACGCAGCTGGGCCCCCGAGTGGGAGGACGCGGCTCTGTGAGCCCGAGGTTTCTGTCTGCCTGGGGCTGCGGGCCCACGGGGACAGACACTCACCGAGCCACCCAGGCTGGGACGCCCCACCTGCAGCCACAGCCCCACGGGCCACACAGGCCACACGGGCACGGTCAGCGCGGCCGGTGTGATGGGCGGGAGCCGTGCTGGGGCGTGAGGGCACCGGGGGCCCAGGCCTTGGGGCCATGGAAGGGCGTAAAGGACGCCTCCCCTCCCCGTCTCCTGTTGAGGACCCTCTGAGACCAGCACATTGGGGAACGAAGCACACGTTTCCCTGCACTTCCTCCTTCCTGACGTGGCCGTGGGCGAGGCTCTGGATCCGCGCCCACCGGCCGCCCTGGACTGGGTGCCGACCCGTGGCTGGCCAAGCTCTCACCCTGTTCCTGCTACCAGCACCCTGTGCGGGGGGTAGTGCGTTTCTCATTGCCAGCACTCACTCCAGGGGTCGGCTGGACAGGGGGTAGCAGGCGAGGGAAGGAAGGAGGAAGGAGTAAGGGAGGAGGGAAGGAAGGAGGGAGGAAGGAGGGAAGGAGGGAAGGAGGAAGGAGGAAGGAGGGAAAGAAGGAAGGAGGAAGGAAGGAAGGAAGGAAGGAAGAAAGGAAGGAAGGAGGAAGGGAGGAGGGGAGGAGGAAGGGAGGAGGGGAGGAGGGAAAGAGGGAGGGAAGAAAGGAAGGAGGGAAGGAGGAAGGAAGGAGGGAGGAAGGAGGGAAGGAGGAAGGAAGGAAGGAGGAAGGAAGGAGGGGAGGAGGAAGGGAGGAGGGGAGGAGGAAGGGAGGAGGGGGAAAGGAGGGAAGGAAGGAAGGAAGGAGGAAGGAGGGAGGAGGAAGGAGGGAGGAAGGAGGGAAGGAGGAAGGAAGGAGGGAGGAGGAAGGAAGGAAGGAGGAGGAAGAGGAGGAAGGAAGCAGGGAGGAAGGAGGAAGGAAGGAAGGAAGGAAGGAGGAAGGAGGAAGGAAGGAAGGAGTGAGGGAAGGAGGGAAAGAGGGAGGGAAGAAAGGAAGGAGGGAAGGAGGAAGGAGGAAGGAAGGAGGAAGGAGGAAGGGAGGAAGGAGGAAGGAAGGAGGAAGGAGGGAGGAAGGAGTGAGGGAAGGAAGGGAGGCTGAAGGTGGGGGTGACGGCCCACGATAGGCCCCCCCAGGTACGAATGACCAGGACTGAGGACCAGCTGTGAGCTGGCCCCTCCCACTCACACGAGGCGGAGAGCCCCGCGGGTCCTGGGGTGGGGAGGGCAGAGGTCCCGCCTGCCCCCACCCCGCCCGCGTGCCCATGACCTCCTCTGTCTCCAGGTGACCGGGAGGCCCTGCGGGGGGTGCTCTGGGCTGTATAAGAGCTGCAGCCTCAGACTCGTCCGTGACCCCGTGTCCCTGAGTGGGGACGCCCAGCGGGGGCTCCAGGCCCGGCCGCCCGCCCGGCCGCCTGTTGAGGAGACGGAGGCCGCCCACAGCAGCGCTGCTCAGATTTTAACTTGTCCGCATTCTTCACCAGCGCCCGTGCCAGGGCTGAGTCACCGGCTTGCTGCTGATAGGATCTCGGTGCTGGCAGCCCCGCAGCGGGAGGGAGTGTGGTCGCAGGCAGGCAAGTGAGCGCCTCGCACCCACAGCCCCGGTCCCCTCCAGCCTCCTCTGCAGCCCCCCCACCCCCCTCCCCCGCGCGCTGGCCGGTGGATGGGCAGGCTCAGCTGCACCTTGGGCCCTGGCAGTGGGCCCTCCTCCCCGGGGGGACGCACCTCAGTGCCCGGCTGAGGCCGTCTGGTGGCACTGCTCCCCGGAGGTCCCGCTTCCCCAGGGAGGCCTCTGCCCGCACCCCTCGGAGGTGGCGCAGGTTTCGGTCCTGTTTGCTCCGTGTGGCTGGGAGTCTGCGTGCCCCACCCCCCACTACCACGGGGCAGGTGTGGTTATGCACGGCGGCCCGCACACAGGAAGCCCCTGCATTTCCTTCCTGGCGGCTGGGACCAAGGCCGGGACCCCAGGCGGAGCCCCCCTCGGCGGCAGAGAGCCTCAGGCGGGGTGGGGGTCCCCGAAGAACCAGGGGCCCCCCCAGCCCGGTGATACCGCTTGGCAGCAGGCAGGGACCTGGGCGAAACCAGGACTTTCTCGGTTTGTTTTGTTTTCAGTGAGAACTCCGGGAGAGTGGGCTGATGAGACAGGCCCGGCCCGCGGCGCCCACATGTGCCTGCATGTGCGTGTGCAGGCTGCTGGGCCCGACCCAAGGAGGGCCGCGAGGAGCGGGTGAGGAAGCCAGGGTGGCCGCCCCGCAGGGACCCGGAGGGGCCGGCACCAGGCCTGCCTGAGGCCCCTTGGCCTGTGGGCAGGGGCCCAGGAGGGGCCTGGCCGGGCAGGTCCTCGCTGCACCCTGCCCCAGAGCCGCCTCCACCAGGACCCGGGCCCCTCCAGCCCCTCCAGGCCGTCGCACCGTCCGCCTGCAGCCTGGCGCTCACAGCCGTCCCCAGGGGCCACGGGCACCAAGTGCTCACACAGGGCAGAGCCATGCACGGGTCTGGGGCTGACTTCAGGCTTCGGCCAATGTCTGCGGAGGGCGGGAGGGAGGGGAGGGCTGCTGGGTGGGGAGGGTGAGCCGAGGCCAGGCCCTGCACCCATGTGTCGGGCAGTGCCCCTCCCCCTCCCCGCTCCCCCCTCCATCCCTCCACCCCTCCCCGTCTCCAGGAAGGGAGGGAGCCGGCCTCTGCCAAGGACTCCAGCCCCAGGGACTGAGGTGCTGTCCCAGGAGCAGGGGGTTGGGGGGGAGGCCCATCCCAGCTCCCACCCCACCCAGCCCTGCAGCTGTGCCCCTGCCTGGGGTCTCCCCGACCCAGCGAGCCCGCCTCGCACAGCGCACGCACCCCGCCTCCTCTCACAAAAGCCCGATGAGTGAGGCTGCAGATGAGGAAACGGGCTGGGCCCACCACACCCACGAGCAGGTAGGAGACCCCGCCCCCCAGTCCCTCACTCGGGGACAGTCCCCGAGCTCCAGGCATGAGGAAAGGAGTGAGACCCCAGAGCCCCAGCGAGGCCACTTCCCACCTGTCCTATTGCAGCTGGCACCCCGCTGGGTGCTCAGAAACTCGGGGGGAAATGAAACAGACCCCAACGCAAACAGACCCCAAACTCACACAGACCCCAACTCACAAAGACCCCAACTCACAAAGACCCCAACTCAAACAGACCCCAACTCAAACAGACCCCAAACTCACACAGACCCCAACTCACACAGACCCCAAACTCACAAAGACCCCAAACTCACACAGACCCCAACTCACACAGACCCCGACTCACACAGACCCCAACTCACACAGACCCCAACTCACACAGACCCCAAACTCACACAGACCCCGACTCAAACAGACCCCGACTCACACAGACCCCAACTCACACAGACCCCAAACTCACACAGACCCCGACTCAAACAGACCCCGACTCACACAGACCCCAACTCACACAGACCCCAAACTCACACAGACCCCAAACTCACACAGACCCCGACTCAAACAGACCCCGACTCACACAGACCCCAACTCACACAGACCCCAACTCACACAGACCCCAACTCACACAGACCCCAACTCACACAGACCCCCAACTCACACAGACCCCGACTCAAACAGACCCCGACTCACACAGACCCCGACTCAAACAGACCCCAACTCAAACAGACCCCAACTCACAAAGACCCCAAACTCACACAGACCCCAACTCACACAGACCCCAAACTGCCTGCGGACCCACCATGCTCACTCCTGTTCTGGGCACCCCGGGCCAGGCCACCTGCCCGTGAGGGTGAGGCGCCGTCTGCACCCGCTGCTGCCCCGCCAGGCGCCCTCCCCCGGGGCCGGTCCTCCCTCCCGCCTGGCCCCCGCCCCCCCGGGCCGGTTGCGTCGGTAACGACCCCGCAAGGCGCTTCCCTATGGACAGTGTGCGGGTCAGCTCACATGACTCGGGGGCGGAGATGGAGAAAGAATTTTTTAAGGCCTGTGCCCCGAGGCCCTCCTGATGGCTGCCTCCCAGCGTCCAGGCCACCGCCTGCAGCTCCCCGGATGTCCCGACAGCGAAGTGGATGTGGGTTCAGGGGCCATCGCAGTGCCCGGGAGTGGCACCCATTTTCCTAGGGGCCCAAGCAGGCCACGCTGCCAGCAGAGGTCAAGTCGTTCGGGGTCAAACTCCGGAGGGTGGGTGACCACAGGCCCAGAAGCACCTGCGGGTGGCTCGGCGCGGGTCCCAGGGGCGGCTCCCGCTGACACCCAGGTGGCGCCGGACGTGACAGAGAAAGCGGGAGCTGCCGGCCACTGGCGCCACCGCTGCCTCGGGACACAGGTTGGAAGGCGGAGTCCTGCCCCTTTGGGCCGTGAGCACTGCCCCCAGGGAGCCCCCATCTCCCTCCTCCGGGCACTCCGTCAGCACCCCGGGTCTTGGCTCACACTGCTCCCCTCCTCACCGCCTCCCGGAAGCCTCCCAGGCTTTCTCCATTCGCCCCGCATTCCCGGGTGGCTCTCCACTCCTCTGGGTGGAGCAGTGACCATTGGACACAACCCCTGGGGGCCATGCCCAGGCCCCGGCTCCTGCAGGGTCCAGTAGCAAATCACCCACGGCTGAGGACGGGCCAGCTCGGGGCAGAGCCTGTGTGTAGAGCAGGTGGGTGCAGGCCCCCCCGTGGGCTCAGCCCAGGGCCGGGGGGGGGGGCGGTCGAGAAAACACATGGGTTCCGGTGCCTTTGGACACGCCCGGGAAAGGCCCGCGCTGTTGGCATCGCTTCACGCTCTTCGAGTTTCTGCTGTTCCCTGAGGCCCAGCCAGGCCCAGGAGCCCCTGAGCTCTGACCCCACGAGGACCTTGACTTCTGACCTCTGCTGGCAGCTTGGCCGGCTTGGGCACGCCCCCACGGCAGGGCTATGTGAGCAGGCACAGGAGGCTTTGGTTGGTCAGGGTGTGCCCTCCCTGCACACACGCACGGGAAGGATGGAAGGGACTCAGTGAGGAACAGAAGTGGCAAAGCAGCTCCAACAGCAGCGGGGACCTGTCCCGGGGGATGGCAGCCAGCGTGAGCAGGGACGGGGACCAGGCTGAATTCTAGAATCCCACCCCCCAGAGGGGAGGGGGGCAGCGTCCACGGAAGGGCGGGGGGCGGGGAAGGAGCGCTCCTCCCCGGCCCAGGATCCGCTCAGGCTCAGCTGTCACACTAACCCCGCAGTCGGAGGTGGGAGCGGGTTCGTGGCCCAGCAGGAGGCAGCCACCTGGGTTCCTGCCAGGCCCTGCCACTGTGCCCGCAGCCAGGTCATGAGGACCAGGCGGGGCTCCCCGAGCGCCCCGCAAGGGCGGCGGCTGCCAGTCAGGGCGTCGGAGCCCTCGCTCCTTCCAGAGACTCCGGACCCAGGGGACTGAGGACGGTCAGAGCTCTGGGGGGCGACACCGTCGGGCGGGTCCCCCTCTGGGCCGCTGCATGCGCAGGGCGGGCGCCCGGGCTCCAGTCCCGAGGGCTGTGCCTGGAGCATCGTGGGGAGTCAGCCAGGGCGCCCCTCAGTGTCTGCTCTGACCCCCGCACCCCATGCTCCCGGGAAGCACCGTGCCAGGTGCCAGACTTTCACACCGAGAAGGAAGCTCCCGGCTCCCGAGCCTGCGCAGGCGTGCCTGGGCCCGGCCCACCTCCCGTGAGTGCCTGGCTGCCGTCTGGCTGTGGCTCCGGGAACCCGGGCCCAGAGTAGGACCTCCGTCCTGGTACTTCCCCGGCATTGCCGCGGCTGTGATTAAACGGATGGCAATGTCGACAAGACCCGGCCTGTGCCGAAGGCTCCCTCCCCCAAGGCTGCGCATCCTCTGCTCTCACCGGCCCAGCCCGTGCCAGCGCGTGTGGAACTTTCCACACCTCGCACCCGGAACGTGCCCGGAGCCCCCGGCCCCCCAGGCGTGTGGCTGCAGGACTGAGGCTCAGCCCCGGCGCTCTGCCTGCCTCCACCGGCAGACAGCGCCGCTGGGACAGTGAGGACCAGGGCATCCAGGCCAGGTGGCATCTCAGGGGTGCCCCCGGCTCCTCAGAGCTGCTCACGAGTAGGCAAGAGGCCCCCGGGGGTGCATTTATTTTAATTGATGTCAGAGAGGAAGGGAGAGGGGAAGAGAGAGAAACATCCATGATGAGAGGGAATCATGGACCGGCTGCCTCCTGCACGTCCCCCCCCCCCCCCCCCCCCGGCACTGGGGATGGAGCCCATAACCCCAGCGTGTGCCCTGACCAGGAATTGAACCATGACCCCCCGGTTCATAGGTCGACACTCAGCCCCAGAGCCCCGCCGGCCGGGCTCCATGGATCTTACTTAACGCCAGGAAGTGGGCCTGGGCCTGCCCCTGCCTCTCGGGGTGCTGGGGGCTGGGATGAAGGTGGGCGCTCTGTGATCGGCATGGGCAAGGGCAGCTCGCGGGGTTCGGCGGGTGCAGGGGCTGGTTCCCCTCCTCCGTGAGCACTGCTCAGGCGCCGCAGCCTCCCCCCCTCCGCCCGCCACCTGCAGCCCCAGAGCCGACCCAGGAGTCACCCTGACGCCCTTCATCCAGCCGTCCCTCTGTCCCTCAGTCTGTCCCTCCGTCTGTCCATCCGGCAGATGTGAATCAGGACACGGGGGCCGGTGGTCTGGGCGGTGCCCTCCTCGCTGGGGGCAGTGAGAGTGGGCACTGGAGGAGACTTTGATGGTGACAAGTGGGTGAAGGGCGCGGGGAGGGGGAGGTGGGGGTCGATGGCCTCTGCAAGGGGGACACTAGAGCCGGGACCCCAAGAGGGAGTTCAGAGCAGCTCAGAGATCTGGGGGCCGGAGGGGGGGGGCATGCAGGCGGAGGAGCGAGGGCAGGGCGGGGAGAGCCCTGCACGTGGTGAGAGCGGGGTCCCCGCTTCGGTCGTTTGCTCCCCAATTCAGAGCTCTGGGGTCCACAGGCGGGCAGACCCAGCCCTCACACCTGGCAGGTGAGAGCGCTCTGTCCTTCAGCCCCTCCCGGACCCTCCCAGGGGCTGGAGACGCAGCCCTCACGCCCGCCCCCCCCCCCCCCCCCCCCCGTTTATCTCTGAGGCCTCAACACAAACAGGCCAGCAATGGGGGGGGGCAGGGGGCCTTCAAATCCTGTGAAGACACAGGCAGCAGGAGGGGCGGGGCGGGGAGGGGCGGGGAGGGGCCGGTGGGCGGGCGCTGGGCCGGTGGCTCTGAGGTCACCCTCGAGGGGAAAGATGCCACCGCAGGACTGGTGGGGCTGGGAGGGCTCCTGGGAGCCGCCTGTGGGGTTCAGGACGGGGGTCAAGAATGGCGCCAGGGGTCGGCCAAGGGAAGACAGAGGGGGCTCCCGCGCTGAGACGGATGTGCCAGAGGGCAGGTGGGCGCTCGCCTGGGCGGGAGGTGGAGGTCCCAGCAGACTCCAGGGGGCGGCCGGATGGGGTCGGTGCTGGGACTCTGGGGCAGCGGCCAGCGGATGGGGTGACCCCTCGCCCCTCAGAGCCCGGCGCTGGTTCTGCCTTCTGAAGGGGCAGCCCCTCCCGGCCCCCAGAGCCTGGGCTCCATGGCACAAGGCTGCGGGGTGGGGCGGGGGGAAGCCCTGGCTGTGCCCCACTCCCACCCCGCGGTCACTCCCAGCTCGGCTCTGTCCCATCCAGGACCCGCCCCTTTGCTGCCCTCGCAGTGTCCTACCCTCAGCAGTGCCCCCCCCCGTCCCCTCCCCGCCGCCAGCCCCTCCCGTCCCAGCCCTCTCCAGCAGCCCACCCTGGCCCGCTCGTCTCCGTGTGACGTCCCTTCCCCGCTGTCTCCTCCTCGGGGCCCATGTGGGGCCCGGCCAGCTGCTCTCCTCTCCGGTATCTCTCCCTCCACACTGCCCGCCCCCCCGGCCATGTGCCCACCCGGGCGGGCACTCCCACGGGTCATCCCCACGGCCCTCCTGCCGGCAGACACCTGCTGCCAGTGTCCAAGCGGCCGCTCCGGCCAACGTGGGCCAGACCCCCCCTCTGCCCTGCACGGCTCAGACCAGAGGCCCAGATGGTGTCCTGGGTCCTCCCGCCCTCGACCTGGAGGCACCTCCCAGCTCCACCGGCCGCTGAGCGCTGCCCGCACCTCCCCATGTTCCTGGGCCCAGGCCCTTCTGCTCTGCAGGTGGCAGCTTTGGACATCCCCTCCCTCCCTCCCTCTCCCCTCCCCCCTCCGACCCTTCTCCCTCCCTCCTCCTCCTCCCCTCTGCCTGCTGAGCCTGAAGGCTGACCTCTCCCTCCTCATCCTCTCCTCGGCTCCCCGTCTGATTAAATGTTGGCTCCCTTCACCCGGTCACTGAGGTCTAAACCCCGGTCACCTCACCCTAACATCCTCCCTCCGCAAATCCCTCCAGAGCCCTCGTGCTCAGCACCTGGGGTCCCACCTGGTCCCCCACCTGGTCCCCCACCTGGTCCAAGGTGCAGTGTCCTTCCCGGCGGCTCCCAGCTCTGCCCTGCCCCCCTGTGGTCAGCTCTCAGCACTGCAGCGGGCGGTCTAGAACCGGTGGGATCCTGTCCCTCCTCCCTCCGCAGGCCCTCGCATGCAGTAGGCGCTCAGTAAATACTTCCTGGCTTTTCCCGCCCGGGCCCTCCTGCCGAGGCTGCACAGGGAGCAAGTGCGCCCCCCCTCGAGGTGGCTGTGCAGGACCCCCTTCCCACCCCACCCCCCACCCCGAAGCGCCCTGCAGCCTCTCTGACAACAAGGGCGACCGAAATTTTCCTCAAGTCCAACCTACAGTGTCTCTTCAGTGTCTTAGTCTAAGGTGTTTGGGCCCAACACCTCTTCCTCTCCGGGACAGGTGCACGCAGCCTGTCTCCCGCTGGGATGGAAACAGGAGAGCACTCCCCCCTCCCCGCCCGGCCCAGCCACCCGCCCAGGCCCCCGGGCGTCTGAGCTGCCGGGGATGGATGGACACGGCACCCCCTCTGCAGGGGAGCCCGGGAGGACATGGTGGCCATTGCTGGTCCCCAAACACAGGGGTGGCGGCAGGAATGGCTCCGGCAGCTCCTCTGCCCGGAGCTCACGCGGGAGGCGACGCCCCGAGGGCCAGAGCCCAGTCCCTCCTCCCACCAGGCCCAGCGCAGCCCCTGCATAGCGTCCGCCTGGCTCCACTGCGACCCACGCTACGTTCGAGGGAAAAGGTGATGCCAGAGTCTCCCCTGTCCCGGGCTCGGACCAACGCCCGGCGCTGTCTGCGCCCCCCCCCCCGCCCCCCGCCGGGCCGGCGTAGAGCGGCTGGCCACCTGCTCAGGTCGCAGCGGGGCCTCCCTGGCTCCGAGCACCGGCGGGGTCTGCGGGTGAGCTCGGTCCCGGGCGCCACACACAGGGCCGGTGGGGGCCGCAGGTCCGTCCCCTCCCTCCGCCGCGCCGTCTCTCCCTGAGGCCGGCAGCCGCCCCGACCGGCTGACCCTCACCCTGCCGCCCCCAGCCCGCGAGAAGCGCCCCTGCCTGGCGGCGAGGTGAGCAGCTCCAGGGAGGACGCAGGTCCCGAGCCTCCAGCCTACGACCCCCGGGGACAGGGCAGGGACCGCTCTGGGACCCTTAACCTGGGATGGAGCCGTCACTCCCAGGCGAGGCGTCGGAAACCCCTTCGCCCAGCGTTGACCAGACACCCTCCCGCCTCCTCTCCGTGGCCGCGGGCCCCGCCCTGCCGGAGGGCCTGGTCCCCAGAGCACCCCTTGATGGCAGGCACCCGCCTCCATGCCCAGCACCTGCCAGCCCAGCCCTCGGCCCTCCTGCCAGCCTCTGCCCTGGAGGGCGCACCCGCCCAGCAGCAGGTGCCGAGCAGGGCTCAGACCAGGTGCCCCGCTGAGCCTCCACCTTGGCGAGACCCCCAGCCCCCCGAGAAGGATGGAGGCGGGTCCCCGCGTGGGTCTGGGGGTGCCCGCGGCACACCTACCGTGACGAGCTGCTGCACGGAGTCGCTGACGTACAGCATGGTGGGCACGGGGCTCTGCACACGCGGGGGAGCTGGCGCGCTGCGGGGCGCGGCATGGGTCTGGGCGGCCGGGGCGCGGGCAGAGGGGCTGCCGGGGGAGCGGCCGGCGGCTAGGGGGGCAGGAGCCCGGAGTGCTGCGGGGCGTGTGGGCTGTGGGTTGGCATCTCCTTTCTCTCCATCTCCCTTAGTTCTGTCCACTGCCCGCATCCAACAACAAAACGCGCCCGCCCCTTACTCCTCATGACTATTCATCGGGCCAGGCAGGCCTCGGCTTGCCCACTGCTGAGCCGCCGCACCGCGGAGGCTGCGGGCGCGGCGCCAGGCCACGCCGGGCTCCACAACGAAGCCCACCTGCTCCCCCTGAGATGCTGCCCACCAGGGCCCTCGGGGGCACGCGCCTGCACCCCTGAGCACAGGGGGCCAGCCCAGGGCCCTGAGACCTCGCTGGCAGGGCCGGGGCACCCCAAAGGGAAGGTTGGTGCCACGGGCCTGGCGCCCTGGGCGGAGCCATCTCCCTCCCGCCCAGTAACGTGGTGGCCCCCGGGGCCGCCCCACAGGGGAGCCGGGCGAAGGCATGAGCGGCCGCATGGCACAGGCGGCGACCGAGGGAGAGGAGCGGAGCTACGCACTCCGGGCTGCCGGCTGCCGCTGGCCGGGCCCCTGCCGATTCGAGCCCTGACCCCTGGGGCCCTGCCCGTCACAGGGAGCCAGCCGTGGGACCCTCAGCGCGGACAGGGTCCCACGCGGTGGCCACCCAGCAGGGACTTCGAGGCGGTCACACACACCCTCCTGGAGAGTCTCGTTGCCACTGATGGACCATCGTTGGCACAAGGCTGCCCTGGGCGTAGGCCGGTCCCCTCTGGGGTCAGGCAGGGCATCCGTGAGGGGCCGCAGTCCCGTGGCCGTGGCCTGTGACCCCGGGCTTCCAAGCCCCAAGCATAGCTGCCCCTCCACTCCCCACCTCCCCCACCCGGCCCAACAAGAGGTAAGAACCTGCAGGCTGTTGGAAAGATGGGGAGACCCTGTCCTCAGCCCGGCCTCCTCCGGTCTCCGTCTCCGCGCTCAGGCGGCTCTGCCAGCCACTGACGGACAGAAGACAGAGCCAGGCAGGCCTGAGCCCCAGGCATGGCGCCCTCAGCCGCTCTGTGTCCATGGCTGTGAGCTCCCAACACACAGCTCTGCACCCCCACAGGACACTCTGGGGAAACAGAGGTTGGTGGGGTAGCCAGGTGCCCGGGGAGGGGTCCCCCGGGGGCCCAGGTGGGGAGCCCTGGCGGGAGGTGGCAGCGGAGACCCCTCCTAGCCCAGATGCCCGCGGGCGGGAGGCTCAGGGCAGGGAGCCCCTCAAAGCCGCCTGGAGGGCCCGGACGCCCCTGGGTTCCTGTGGGATGGGGCTGGGCAGACACATGGCAGGAAGACAGAGCCGGGCTGGAGAGGAGGCGAGGCCCGGGCTCGAACCCCCTCCCCAGAGGGCACTGGGCAAAGCTGGGCAAACCCAGACCCCTCAGAGCCGGAGTCCTGGCCGGCCCAGGGAGCAGTGGTCGGAAAAGAGCCTCAGCCAGGACTCCGCACAGGGCAGGCTGGCGCGGGGGCGGGGGGGGGGGTGTGCGGGGGGAGGGCGGGGGCGGGAGGGCGGCCTCCTCTGAATTGTGCAGAAAGGGGAAGCGAAAGGAAGAGTGATTTGAGGGGAAAGAGGCCAGAACGGGCCCAGGGTGGGAGGGTGCAGGAGAGGGGGAGCCACAGGTGCTCAGCGAGGCCCCCCGCCCCTGCAGTCCCAGTGAGTGCTCCCTCCCGGGCTCAGGGGCAGCTGGGGCCTCGGGCCCTGGGCTGGCCCACGGTGGCCTTGGCCTCTCTGTGCTCGCGGCTCAGGCCTGCACCACATGAGCGCCCTGGACTGGAGGTGCCCAGCGGGAGGGGCGTCAGGTCGGAAAGGCCACCTCTCTCCAGCCCTGGCGGACGGCGGGGAGCCCAGAGCAGAGGGGCTGCCCCCCGGCGACGGCCTGAGCACCTGCCTGTCCCCACAGCTCCACCAGCGGCGCCCACAGCCCCACCAGAGGGGCACCCACGGCTCCCCAGAGCGGCGCCTGCCCCTGTGCATTCCTCCCAAGTCCTGGCCACGGGATGGGTGGGGAGCGGGCCCTCCGTGCCCAGGAGCCGGCCCCTCCGGCTTGGTCCCCAGCACCTCTTCCCCGGGTGCCTCCCCGCGGCCCCTGCAGTTTCAATTCTTACTCATGGGGCTCCGCCCACTTATCCCTTCCTCAGACGCACGGGGAGGTCTGGCCCATGGCACCGGCTCTGTGGGGAGGCGCCGGGGCTCAGCGTGTGGGCCCAGAGGAGCCGGCGGGGTGGCGGGCAGGGCTAACTGCTGGGGGCTGGGGTCCTGGAGAGGGAGGCAGAGAGCTGAGCCCACTTCCTGCCCAGCCCCTCCCCCTCCCCCCCCCACCCCGCCTTCCTCAGGCTGCAACCCTCCCTGGGGCGGGGGTCCCTTCCCTCCCGAGGCCCCCTCCCTTCCCTGCTGGGGACCAGCCGAGCCACGCCCCTCCCAGCCAGGAGCGCAGCCCCAGAGCTCACAGCTTGCTCTTGGCACCTGAGGAGAGGTGGGCGGCCCCTGCTGGCTGCAGCCCCTGCCCCCCCTCCCCCGCCCACGGTGGGCCACCTGCCCACAGCAGCTGTCCACCAGGAAAAAAAGCGCCAGGAGAGGCGGGAAGGGGCGCGGGGAGGGAGCGCGCTGACTCTGGGGCTGCAGGGGAGAGTGGGGGGCCCTGCTGAGCATGGTGGCTCCCCCTTTCCCACACCTCCAGAGCTGGGAAGGAACTTGCCCAGTTCTCCAGTGTGGGGGAAGGGGAGTGGGGGTGGGAGGGGGCGGGTGGAGGCCCAAGGCCCCCAAACTACAGAAGGCACCAACATCCTCTCTGCCCCCAGGACTGTGCCGGCCTAAGCCACGCCCCTTTTGCTAACGGAGTCCCACAATTGGGGGACCCAGAGCACCCCATCCAGGCACCTGGACATGGTGGGCAGAGATCTGTGGGCAAAGCAGCCCAGTGCTGGGCGCTGCGGCCAGCTGCCCACACTGCTGAACCTCTGACTTGGCACCTGGGCTGTGGGGCCGGGTGAGGGTGAGGGTGAGGGTGAGGGTGAGGTTGAGGGGTGCCAAGCTCACCAAGTCCCACGAGGGGGCCGGGCAGGGGTCAGGGGCAGGCGCAGGGGGGTGGCCAGCGGGTTCCAGGTGCTCCCTGTCCGACTTGTACTAAGTGGGGTGCTGCTCCCCCACGGATTGGCTCTCCAGGGGTTCCCTGAGGCGGGAAGCCCCACCCTCTTCGCTCCAGAGCTGGGAGAGCGTGTCCTCCCCACGGCCTCCCTGTCCCAGGCCGGACACGCTCAGCACGGGGCAACCAGCCTCCGGGGGCACGTCCGCCCACCGGAACCAGAGTGCCCCCCCCTTCCTTACGTGGGACCCTCCTGGCGCGGGGCTGTGGGTCTCCCCGGCCCTCTGCCCTCCAGGGGTGAGTGGCGGCTGGGTGGGGGCAGCTCCCACAATTCTGGAGACAGACTTCCTTGGAGGGTGCCCTCAGGGGCCCGCTCCCTGGGACCCGCGGCAGCTCCCGTCCCACCATAGACGGGAGAGGGTGGTGTGGTGAGTGTTGACCGTTCGCCATTTGACTGTAATGTAAGTGCCTGCTGTCAGGCCTGTGACCGCCGGGCGCCCATTTAGACACCCGTCCCCAGTAAGCACATGCCCGCTGCACCACAGCCGGGCCAGCCGCCCCACGGAGGCCCCTCCACAGCCCGGCCCCCTAGAGGGCTGCCTGCTGTGTGACCCCGCCTTTCCCTCCCGCCTCTCCTTTCAAATAAACCAACAGAGTGAACCCCTGAACCTTAGGCCATACCCCCTCTCCCACTGACCGCACCCCCCAGGCGAGCCGTGTGCCCTCCAGGACCCGTGAGAAATAGACCGTCTTCTTCCCAGTTCCCCGCCGGCTCTGTCCCGCATCGTCCCAGGACCCCAAGGCCGGGCGGCCCGCAGCGACCTGGCTCCAGAAGCGGCCATGTCTGCAGGCCTCGCTGTCCGATGGCGTCTCTGCCAAGGAGCCAGGTGGGTCCCAACACAGGGCGCTGTGTCCAGGGGGAAGGGGGGGGACCCTCTGCCCCTGGGGAGCAGCTGGCAGCACAGAGAACGACCTAAGAGAGGGGACGCTCCGTCCCCCGCTCATCCTGCTCTGGGACACCTAGGCCGCCCGGGCCCAGCATTGGCCTCGGACCCACCCCCTGGCCGGCCTGCCCCAGCAGCTGCCCTCTGCGAGTCCCCTGGGGGCCAGCAGGTCCCGTGCCAGCTCAGCAGCAAGACAGACAGAGGACTTGGGGACCCCTGCTCCTCCCCTCCCCACTGCCCCCTGGCTCCTTCACCCACTGCCCAGGTGCCACAGACGGGGGGTGTTGCAGGGAGGGGTCCCTGCTTCTGCAAGAGGGGGCTGTAGGGAGCGGGCCAGGCCCAGGGCCCTCCCAGCCTCCGGACTTCCCAGCACTGCCTCCTCCTGGGCCCGAGAGAGACGCTCAGCTGGCCGCGGGGAGGCCGGGCCAGGGGCTTCCCTCATGCTCTGAGCAAAGTGCCCCCGACGGGGCCCCGCCCGAGGAGCCCTGGGCAGCAAGCCTGTGGGCAGGACTGAGCTGACCCGGGGTCCTATCCGAAGGAAACAACCTCAGGGGACACTCAGGACAGCAGGTGCCGTGGGGCCTCCCGGGCCGGGGGTCATCTGCCTGCCACCCTCCTGGCAATGGGTGGCCGGAGACAGAGGCGGAGACACGGCCACCACCCTATTGCTACCGCTCTGCCTTCCTGCCGCCAGGATGCCCAGCTGGTGGGACCTCCGTCACTACAGCCGGTGGGGTGTGGCCCCGATGGCCCCTGCCGCCGAGCCACGCTCCTCCCCCATCTCCCCACAACTCAGTCCTGTGCGGGAGGAGCCCACGTCATGTCATCCCATCCGGACCCTGTTCCAGGGGCCCAGGCCGAGCAGAAGCAGGGGGGTGGCTCGGGGTGGGCACATGACCACGTGCAGACAAATGAGAGGCAGGCCTGCGGGACTCAGGACCAAGAGGGGTCCTCCCCATGGAGAGGGGGGTGCTGGTAAAGCCTGCACCCTCCCCCATGAGAGGAGGCTGCCTAAGAGCAAAGCCACCGAGGGAAAGCAGGGCAAGAGAGGCACCTGTTTAAACACCTGGATCCAGCCATACCTGAGCCCACGCCTGCCCCTCATCCAGCCATACCTGAACCCATGCCTGCACCTGGATCCAGCCATACCTGAGCCCATGCCTGCACCTGGATCCAGCCATACCTGAGCTCATACATGCACCTGGATCCAGCCATACCTGGATCTAGGTGCAGGACTTCTGAGCCCTGGCATCTCCACACGGTTATGTGAGCTGAACACTTTCTGTTTTGCCAGTGAAATGTCCTGACAAACCCACGGAGAACGCAGAGAGCCTGTTCCCTTTTCCACAGGCTCCCAGGACAGGACAGTCCACACTCACTGTCCCACCGCCCCCCCCCCCAATCCTCTGCAGACGGCAGCCCACTCACCATGCCCGGCAGGTGGAAGTCCATGCTGGCCGCTGCGCCACACGCCCCCTCGCCGCGGCCCTGGCTCGCCGGGGGCAGGTCAAAGTAGGTGCTGTCGGGCTCCCTGGGGAGAGGAAGCAGCGCCGTCAGCCCGACTGTCCAGGCCCGGCTCGGGACCAGCCCAGGCTTGGGGGGGTGGAGAGCCTCATTTTCCTGCCCCCAAGAGTCCCTCTCTCCAGGGGTCTGCCTGAATCCTCCCCTCCCGCTCCTGCCTCCTCCCCTCCCCCTCCTGCCTCCTTCTCTCCCCCTCCTGCCTCCTCCCCTCCCGAGCTGCCCTTCCAGGGCGTGGGAGCAGCAAGGAGGCATGGTCACCCGTGGGCTCTGTCCCCTGGGCCTCGCCTGGCCCCGAGCCTCTGAAGGCTGGTCAGAAGGAAGCTCCCGGACTTTAGAGCTGGGTCCCCAGGAGCAGGCCCGGCAGCACCCAGCCCGGCCAGCCGCGGGGGCGGGAGGGGCAGGAAATACTCACAGCGAGCTCCACAGGTGCTCGAAGGTGGTCCCCTCGTCCCGGGCTGTGGGCCCGGACATCTTCCCCGCACCCGCCCGGGGCCGCTCCCTCTGCGAGCAGAAAGGGGGGCAGTGAGCTTGGGGGAGGCCCCTGCGTGCTCCCCTCCCCCATTCCAGGCGAGTGGGCAGGCCCGGCTTTACCCCCGGCGGGGGAGGCCCTGGACGGCAGGGGCTTCTCAGAGCCACCACCTGGAGGGGGGTGATGACAGCAAGTCCGGGTGCTGCGGGCCCTTCGGGAGCAGGGCTCGGCCTCCTGCCGTCTCCGTGGCCCCGGGGGAGGCACCGCTCAGATTATTATGAACTTGCCTCCAGACTGAGCCCAGGGCCTAGAGCCAGGCTTGGGGGCCCCCGGACACCCAGGCTGTAGGCCCAGCTCCGATGGAGGTCGCGCCTCTGGGGACAGCATGTGCAGGGCCTGGAGGAGCCGGCCCAGGCCTGCCGGCGGCCTTTCACCTTTCACTCCAGAGGCGGGTCCCCCTGAGGCCCCCACAGGAACCCAGCGCGGTACCCACGAGAAATCCCGCAGAGCGGGGTCACACGGGGGTTCCCCTTCACGGGAGGTGCTGGGGGCGGGGGTGGGGCCTGTGTCCTGACCAGTGCCTCTCCTGAGAGCCACACGCCCGGAGAGGGGGCAGGGCCAGGCTGGGCTCTGCTGGGGCCTCGGCCCCGCGGCGGGGGAGGGGCAGGACCCACTTCCCCGGCTGTGGTGGCATCTCCAGGGCCTTGGTGCCGCAGCCACAGCCTGGCCACTCCCAAGCGGGCAGGCCCGGACCTGCCCGCAGCCGCCGGAGAGGAACAGTCCTGCAACCTGTCACTTTGTCCCCACGTGGCCGGCTCGGGTGGAGGCTGTGGCCCAACCCCGGCCTGCCACGTGCCGGGCAGCCGGTCCCAGGAGCAGGGGCACAAGCCCCGAGCTCACCCAGGGACGAGGCAGGGCCCAGGGGAAGGGACCCGGAGGACTGAGGCGGGGCTCCCTGAGGCCGGACAGCCTGGGACACGCGGCTTAGGAAGTGCAGCCTCACCCCGCTCTCCTGCAGGCCCAGAGCAGCGACGTGACTGCGGGAGCCGCACAGCACGCCGGGCGCAGGGATGGCCACATGGTTTGCTCGGAGTTGGAGATAAACTCCGTCGTGTCCACCCCCCAAGCCAACAGCCCTCCAGCTCCCCACCCACAGGGTTTCGACAAGGAGCTGCCGGCCCTGGCACCCCTCCTGCTGGCAGGTCACCCCGTGTGGACTGCGCTGACCTGGATCCAGGGGAGCTGAGAGGGGTGCAGGGCGCGGGCCACCGGGTGGTCGGAGCAGGGGCTTGGGAGGCTGGGCAGCAGCACCCATTCCCCAGGCCGGCCCTTTTGGGGTGCGCAGGAATTCGTCAGCACAGCCTCCGGTGTGGGCAGGGTGTGCCGCGGAGACGTGACTGGCCCGGGCATCTGGTCCAGCGCTGCGTCTTGCCAATGGACCCTCCAGCCCAGAGGTGGAGCAGCTTAGGGAACGTCACATAGCAGGTGGACCTGCACCCCCCCCCCCCGCTCCTGTCCCACGGCTCAGACAGCCGAGCCCACGCGCGCACCAGCGACGGAGGGGTCACCGGGGTGCGGTGGGTCCACACTGTGGACTGCTCCTCGGCCACAGAGGGGAACGAGGCGCCCACACGCGCCGCACCGTCGATGCTGCTCCTGAGAGGAGCCAGACGCCCATGCCACAGGGCCGGGCCTCCGCCGGCCGATGTCCAGGGCGGGCACAGCATGGGCACGGGAGGGGCCTGGGGGCTGCCGGGGGCTGGGGACAGAGAGATGGGGCGTGGCTGCTCGTGGGCAGGGGGTCTCCCGTGGGCTGAGGAGAATGTTCTGGAACTGGACCAAGGCGGTGGCCGCACAGCACTGAGAACGTGCTGCATGCCCCTGACTGGGTCCCCGCAAAGGGTTCATGTTCTATCCTGTGACTTCCAGCTCAGTAAAAACACGCTTTAACTTTAAAAAGCCAGAGCCTGGGGCCCGGCGGGTGTGGCTCAGGGGTGGAGCATCGACCTGTGGACCAAGAGGTCAGGGTTCGATTCTGGTCAGGGCACATGCCCGGGTTGCAAACTTGAACCCCAGTAGAGGGTGTGCAGGAGGCAGCCGATCCATGATCCTCTCTCATCATGGATGTTTTCCCTCTCTCTCTCTCTCTCTCTCTCTCCCCCCCACCCCTTCCTCTCTGAAATCGGTAAAAATCTACAAAACAAAACGAAACCAGAGCCTGGCCGCCCCAGGGGCCGCCTCAGCCCGAAGCACGTCCCAGGGCCCTGCGGTGCCCGCCTCCCGCGCTGGCGTCACCCCTCTGCCTGCCCTGCTCCCAGGCCCAGCCCCGCACTTGCACCTGCACCTGCCCCACCGCACACATGGCGCTTCTGCCCCTCATACCCCCTTCACCCCAAGGGATCCCCAGCATCTCTTTGTGACTCAGGGCTGTCCTGGGGCGCAGACCGCAGCCCGCAGCCCACAGACAGCCCCCCCCCACCCGCTCAAGCAGGGCTGCCCTGTGCCGAGCCCCAGCTCCCAGGGTCACAGCTCAGCGCCTGGTGACTCACCGCGCTCTGAGGGGCGCTCACCCCCTCCCCACCCCCTCTCGCAGGCCCCGCCAGGCCGGCCTCCTGGAGGAAACCACTGTCCTCTGTGACCGACTGAGTCAGGACGCCCGGCTTGCTCATCACCACCACCTTCCGCTGTGTGGCCCCGGGGGGTGGGGGTGGGCGGGCAGGATCCATGGCTTCCTGCTTCCAGCCCCCATCTGCCTGTCCCTGCCCAGGGCCCCAAAGCGACACCCACCCATGGGCACGGTGCCTCGCACCTGCTCTGCCCCATCGGCCCTCTGACCTCAGTGGCAGGGCCTCCGGCTGCCCACACTCCCTAGGACCCTGCGCACACCCTGCCCCTGGCCGTCAGGACCCCAGGTTTCAGGGAGGGCAGCTCAGTTCAGTTCATCAGAGAAAAGATCCCCCAAAACTGCACCCTGGCCCCCAACCCCCAAACAATCCATCCCTGTGAGCGCCACACCGCCACCGGCCACTCGGCTTTGTCCCACGTTGAGCTCAGCAGCCGGGCGGCCTGGACGCTGAGGGGCAGGGAAGCCGAACCGTCGCAGGGCCCGCGCCGTCCTGGGCCCCTTCCCGCCCCGTGGCCCTGCCTCGAGGGGCCCGAAGGACGCCCAGCACCCAGAAGCCCCAGCTGGGTGGCCGGGTGGCCGGGCGGGGGGGGGCTGGCCCTCGGTGCAACGCCATCTTCCCCAATTGCGTCAGGCCGAGCCGCGCCTGGGCCCTGGGTACTGAGTGGCCTCGACGGCCCGGCTGCCCCCAGAACCCGTGGCTCTTGCCCGTGGGGCAGGGCTGGCCTGGGTCCCCGATTGAAAGGACAGGGCGGGGCCCCCTTTGCCTGCCCCTCCTCCTGCACCCCGCCACGTGGCCACGGGAGCCAGTGCCGGGCAGGCCTCTGTCCCGCAGGCCAGGGGTGGGGGAGCGGGGCCCTGGGCCTCAGGCCCTGAGGGGCCGGGTGAGGAGGTGTGGCTGAGGCCTCCAGCACCCCTAGAGGCCGCCCCGCTGCCCCATGCCCTGCTCCAGGGGAGAAAGACCAGCGCAGCCCCCTGCCCGAGCAGGGGCCCCTGTGACCTCTGACCCAGCTGCAGGTGCCCAGCAAGCTGCCCTCTCCCTCCTGGGCCAGGGCTCATCGGAGGGCAGAGAGGAGCAGCCCAAGGGTCCCCAGCGTCTCACTCCTGGAGGCCAGCCTTTTACCCTCGACCCCGTCTCTCACCCCTGACCCCCGTCTCTCACCCCAAACCCCCGTCTCTCACCCCAAACACCCGTCTCTCACCCCAAACCCCTGTCTCTCACCCTCGACCCCCGTCTCTCACCCCTGACCCCCGTCTCTCACCCCCTACCGCATCTCTCACCCCAAACCCCCGTCTCTCACTCCAAACCCCCATCTCTCACCCCCGACCCCCGTCTCTCACCCCGACCCCCGTCTCTCACCCCTGACCCTTGTCTCTCACCCCAAACCCCCGTCTCTCACCTCAAACCCCCGTCTCTCACCCCCAACCTCCGTCTCTCACCCCTGACCCCCGTCTCTCACCCCAAACCCCCGTCTCTCACCCCAAACCCCCGTCTCTCACCCCTGACCCCCGTCTCTCACCCCTGACCCCCGTCTCTCACCCCCTACCGCATCTCTCACCCCAAACCCCCGTCTCTCACTCCAAACCCCCATCTCTCACCCCTGACCCCCATCTCTCACCCCCGTCTCTCACACCAAACCCCCATCTCTCACCCCGACCCCCGTCTCTCACCCCAGACCCCCGTCTCTCACCCCTGACCCTTGTCTCTCACCCCAAACCCCCGTCTCTCACCTCACCTCAACCCCCGTCTCTCACCCCCAACCTCCGTCTCTCACCCCCGACCCCCGTCTCTCACCCTCGACCCCCGTCTCTCACCCCCGTCTCTCACACCAAACCCCTGTCTCTCACCCCCGACCCCCGTCTCTCACCCCAGACCCCCGTCTCTCACCCCAGACCCCCGTCTCTCACCCCCGACCCCCGTCTCTCACACCAAACCCCTGTCTCTCACCCCGACCCCGTCTCTCTCACCCCGACCCTCGTCTCTCACCCCCAAACCCCCGTCTCTCACCCCCGTCTCTCACACCAAACCCCTGTCTCTCACCCCCGACCCCCGTCTCTCACCCCCGACCCCCGTCTCTCACCTCAAACCCCCGTCTCTCACCCCAAACCCCCGTCTCTCACCCCAAACCCCCGTCTCTCACCTCAAACCCCGGGTCTGCAAGTGGCAAATGGCTTTCTCCCCAGAAGGGGCGGCGGGCGCGAGAACTCCGAAGTTGCCCAACAGTTTCTCTTTGAATCTAACAGTCGGTCTAGCGCCCACGTGACCTCCATGCCCTTCTAGAAAGAAACTGGAGAGCAAACCCCAGGGGACTCCGGGCGCCGAGGGCCCCGCTCGGGCGGCGCTGGCTGAGCAGCGGCCCAGGCCCCGCGGAGGAGCAGCGGTGCCACCAACTGAACCAGAACCCACAGCACCCGGGGCCCAGGGCGCCGTCCCAGCGGGCGGGTGGGGGCGGGGCAGGGGCTCAGCGGCAGCAGGCACTGGGGGAGATGGCTCCCTCTGAGGAGGCGGTTGGGGGGGCTGGCGGGGGGCATGATGCTGGGGGTGGGGGCTAGGCCTAGGCAGGGGGCAGAGCAGGGGCAGCTCGAGGTGGCTGCCCGGGCCTGAGCCAAGCTGCACCAGCCACCGCTGCGGAGGCGGAGACCTGGGGAAGGAAGCAGGAGGGTGGGTGTCGGGGAGGGAGGTCGGACCAGTATGGAGGCGGGGTGGGGAGTGGGCCGAGGGGCAGCTGCAGAGCTGGGTGCGCTGAGGCTGGAGGGAGAGAAGCTGTGGTCAGAATGGTGTTTGTGCTTGAGTTTCCGCCTGGCACATGCCCGGTGAGGCCTAGGGTGGCCTGGCACAGGGCGGAGGAGTGGACGGCAGCACCCTAGGCTCCCCGTCTCCCTGCCCTCCTCCCACCCCCACCCCCACAGAGCTCCTGAGCCCCGGCTCCCACCCACAGGCCACCCCAGCCCCAGCCCCTCCCCGCTCGCATGTCTGCCACAGCCTCTCAGCCGGTGTCCCTGCTCCCGCCTCACCTGATGTCCCAGGACACAGACTTGGCCGACCCACCCCTCCCCTGGGGCCTGTGACCCGGACCCAGCCAGCGCAGAAGGAGGGTGCGCCTTCCTGCCCACGAAGCCCCAGGCCCATCGCTGGCTGCGGCTCTGCCCGGGACACGTGTTGCACCCCCGCCGTCTCCACTCCTCTGCAGAGCGCTGCCCCGGCGCAGGCACACGCGTGGGACCAGCACACATGGCAGGACAAACCCTCGGGGAGCCCCCTCAGCCCGGACAGACCCTGCTTCCTGCCGTCTCCCTCCACCGGAGCCAGTCCCCGGAGGGCTCGGTCACCGCACCCCCAGGGCCCGAGCGGCTGGCACAGCAGGAGGGCGGGCGGTGCCGTGTGCGGGTGTTGGGCACAGGCCCCGGGGAACACGCTGCTGCCTTTGCTGGAGGAGCCACCTGACCAGACACCACCGGCCTGCCCACCGGGCCGCCGGGCACCCTGCCTCCCCGTCTGCCTCCTTAAGGCCCACCCGGCCCTCTGTCTGCCCCGGGGTCAGGCACCCTCTGCCTGCTGATGACGCCACGGGAGGGCCGGCTCTGCTCTGGAGTTCTCCTCCCCAGGTGAGCATGCGTGCTTCCTCCCGTGCCCTGCTTCCGCCCCCACCACAGCTCCCACCTGGCCACGCTCCTTGGGACACCTCACACCCCTTGAGAGGAGCACCCCATCACATGTGTCCCCCTGCACAGACCCCTCTCCCCCACGCTCTGGGCTCCTCGCCTTGGAGCCGGGGACTCCCTGATCCCGTGAGCTCCTCACAGGACGAGGCCCAGACGGACCCAACGGTCAGGCTGACTCCTGAGCCACCTTTCTCTCTCGCTCTGAAGTCAGCCGACAGCTGGCGTGATTGCTCCAAGCTGCCGCGACCCTCGCTCACTGCAGGAGCATCCATCAGGGTGCCAGAGCGCGGCCCTGCCGCCCCTGCCCCAGCCCTGGCATGGCCTTCCTGTAATGCCTCCCAGAATCTACTGCACCCCCTCTGCATCGGCCCCAGCCCAGAGCCCTGCGAATTTATATTTTAAATACATTTTTATTCATTTCAGAGAGAGAGAGAGAAACATCCATGATGAGAGAGAATCATGGATCAGCTGCCTCCTGCACTCCCCACACTGGGGATGGAGTCCACAACCCAGGCATGTGCCCTTGGTTCATAGGTCAACGCTCAGCCACTGAGCCACACCGGCCGGGCTCACGTATTGATATCAACCCTCCATGTCACCCAGGGAGGAGGCGCAGCTGAGCCCCATCGCCTGCTGTTCTCACAGAGCTCCGACAGCCCGCAGCTGGGGGGCGGCAGGAAGCGTGGGGCGGGGGGGTTAGGGGGTTAGAGGGGCTCGGACCCGCCAAGGTCTCAGCCAAGGTGGGGCTCTGAATCCGTGGGCCATGGGGAGCCAGCTGGGGGCTTGGCTCCCAGAGAGACCAGAGGGGTTTCCAGGGAGGCCACCCAGGGGCACATCGTGGGCCTGTGCGCCGAGGGGGCGGCCTGGGCGGGTGCGAGTGACCGAGGGGAACATGGACCGAGAGGATGGTGCCGGGATGTGGGGGGCAGAGGGATGAGGACGTGTATCCGTCCCAGGACCCCTTCCAAGTAGATGCCCGTTGGCTGAGTTAAGGCCTCCAACCAGCCACGGGCTGGGGCGCCTGCAGCCCCCAGCAGCTGTGTGCTCGTCGGGGGCCTCTGACCTCTCATCTGTGGGATGGGGAAGGCACGCCGATCACACAGCGTTGATCTAGGCCGAAGCACCTAGCGGGATTCCTGGGCTCGGCAGCGGCGCAGAGCGTGGCGGCCCTGTGTCCGCTGGGCCATCTGCACATCTGAGCTCAGTCACTTCTCCGCCAACGGCTCCCTCCTTCCCTCCAGCGTCATCGGCAGGGCCGCGGGCTAGACACGCAATTTCCCCTCCGTCCCTCTCACCATCCATGCGCACAGACACGCACACGCACATGCACCCCCTGCCTCCCTCACAGCACATGCCCCCACCAGGGGAGTCCTACCCCGTAAGCAGGGCGGCACGGGCAGGAGTGGTCCCCCAGCGGGGCGAACCCCTGGGCCTGTCGGCCTGGGCATCCTTCGGTCCCTGCTGGGCAGGAAGTAGCGAGAGCTCCCCGTGGGCCCGAGGGCCAGCTCTGCCCCCGCCCACTTGGTACCCAGCCCAGGACAGTGCAAGATGCCCTTCAGCCCCCGTGGGGGCAGGTGGTTCCCCAAAGTGCCACCAAGAAGGGGCTGGTCCCCCTCATCAAAGCCCCATCAGGGGACTCACTGCCACAGTCCCCTCCCTCCTCACTGGTCCGGCCACCAGGCTGCCCATCTGCCGCCCCAGCCCAGGGCACCCTATACGGGGCACCAGGTGGCAGGCCATGTGGAGAGGGCTCTGCACCCTGGGTGGCCCCGAGGGGGTGGCGACAGGACCTCAGCCTGTGCCTGAGAGAGGGGGCCGGCCGCCGAACCCCGCCTACCTTGGAGGGTCCTGCAGGTGCCGGAGGCCCGCCGCCGCTTGCTTGTGGCTGGGCAGGCCGTGGCGGCGGCGGCAGCGTCCCGGTAGCCTAGGTGATGACATTGGAGCTGTGTGGCCTGGCGTCTGGGGCAGGCTGGGGCGGAGCGTGGCCGGAGCCCTGGGGCTGGCGGCGGCCGTGCCCGGGGCTCCGGACCCGTGCCCTCCGCGGGGTGCCCCTGCCGGTGGGAGCCGAGCTGGAGGCCGGGGAGCGGCACTGGAGCCGTGGCCCCCCCCTCTGGGTTTGCATGCTGTTTTCTGCTCCTCACTCCAGAACGTTCCACACACACAGGAGTAGAGAGAAGGGGCGATGAACCCGTCCCAGGCCCCTGTCTCCAGCCCCCACTCACACTGCCCGCAGCCCAGGCGCGTCCCACAGGCGGTCCCCCGTCACCGCCACATGGAGGAGGGCTCCTGGCAACGGGGCCTCGCCTAGTCAATGCTCACCCGCCATGCTCCCAGGAAACTGCTGGCATGCAACTGTCTTTGTCCCACCAACACGCACATGCACACACACACACACACACACACACAGACGCGCACGCACACACATGCACGTGCACACAGGCTTGCACGGGCACACACATGTCCACATGCACACGGCTAGGCATCTCGTTCCCAGGCCCCACAGCGGCACCCCACGGCCTGCACCCCCGCGGGAAGCTGGTGGATGCCGGTGCTTTCACCCGACGCCCCGGGGCCGCCTGGGCAGAGAGGGGCTCGGTCAGGGCTGCTCCTGGCGAAAGGGTCTGGTGGCAGCTGCAGGCCCCACGCAGATGTCGGAGCCGCCTGGACCACACTCATTCCCAGCTGAATGGACACACCCTGTGGGGTGACCTCCTGGCACCCCCTCCCCCCCAGAGGAAGGCCTGAGCTCAGAGGCAGGTGGCTGGGGGGCTGGACCAGCTCCAACACCGAGGACTGGCAGACCCTGCTGGTCACAGCTGGACCCCTGGCCCAAGAGCAGCGACACCAAGTGACAATGGCCGCCGCTCCGGGCGGGCACTGGACGGGAGGGCGCCGGGCTCCCTTGCACACCCTCCGCCTGTGAGACGGGCTGGGGCGCTCTTCCCGCCAGGCCAGGACCCGCGTGCAGCCGGGAGGGCCCGCGTGACCTCAGGTGAGGCCTTGGCAGGATGAGAGCTTTGGCGGCAGCCGCGCACCTTCTCAGGCCCCTCCTGCTGCCGTCACAATGGCCGGGTCCTCTCTCGGCGCAGCCGGCAGAGTCCCAGGTGAGTCCCACAGGACCGGAGTCCCGGTGTGGGCAGGGCAGGGTGTGGGGCTCCGGGGACCATGTCCCCGCCTTCCCAGCATCGGCCGCATCCCTGGCCCGGGACCCTTCCACCCCCGTCCACATGCGCCCTCTGCCTCTGCTTCCTGGCCACACCTCTGCCCCGACTCCCCTCTCCTCTCGTAAGAACCTTCATGAAGACGCCGGCTCCCACCCCGACACTCTCAGCTCATCGCCCATCTGGGACCCCTGGCCTGTCACAGTCCCTCGTGCCACGGTCCCAGTCCTAGCCACAGAGCAGGCCGGGGAGGCCGGGGGAGCCACAACTCTGCTGCCACGATCTGTGCGGGTCCCTGACCGCCCCTGGGCCTCTCAGCAACAGCTCTGCTTCCCGCTGGGGTGCAGACCGAGGGGCGCCACCGTGGGCCTGGGGATGAGATGCACCGAGAGGCCAAGGGGCTCCGGAGGGCCCCATTCCTGCCAGTGGCTCAGGGCGCGCCTCTTGGAGGTCAGAGGTCTTCCTGGCTCACAGCCAAGGGCAGGGGAGGGGGCGGGGGCAGGGGAGCCGTCGCACCTCTCACCGTCAGACCCCTGTCCTCTGCTCCCCCACTTCTCAGCATTTACCAGCAGCGCCCCAATAACCATGACGAGTCCCTGAAAGTGTGCTTGTGAGTCGAACCCCAGACATACTAGTAGCTTCACGGACATAGCGAATCGTTCATACCCTCCCCCCTCGGCCTGCTTACAATGTGTCAGCACTATTTTAGCACCTCCCACACACCCACCGTGTGGCCATCTGCCTGGTGAGAAACACTCCGCCCCATTTCACAGATGAGAACGCTGAGGCATCGGCACTGGGTAACCTTCCAGCACCGACAGCTACGAAACGGCGCAGCTGCTTCCGCCCACCGTACACACTTCTGGGTACTGCCAGGAGACTCGGGCCTCAGAGCACCAGCTTGGTCTAACACGGCCACTTCCGGGGTGCCCGCTGGGATGTACCTCCGCCCCCGGGGGCTGCCTCGGGGTTTCCCAAGGCCCCGCCTGGTGGCCATGGCCCGGCCCCACGCCTGGCCCCCAGCAAAGGGAGCTCTGGGTGACCTCCTGCTCCAGCCCTCAGAGGAGCCTTGCTCTCTGGGGAGCCCTGCCCCCTCTCGCTGCCGGGCCCCGAGGCACTGAGGGCGAGGCTGAGGGCCCCGAGCCCCCAGGACGGCCGGGTGACCTGCAGGCGCTCAATAAGGAGCAGAGAGCGTGCAGCCACCTCCCGAGTGACCGCGCTTTGGCTCAGCTCCGCCCCCCTTTTCTGAAACCGGAAATCCCAAAAGCTCAGAAAGCCAAGCGCTCGTCCTTCCGAGGGCTCTTCATGGTCCCGTGGCCCGTTTCACGCAAAGATCCGTGTGTGTGTGGGGCGGGGGGGAGGTGAGCTTAGGATGGGGTGTTTCTATCAGACCCCTTGGGGGTGTTATAAAATCAGGATTCTGGGACTACGCTACTTTCCTTTTTGTTAATCCTCACCTGAGCGTATCTTCCCGTGGATTTTTAGAGAGAGTGGAAAGGAGGGAGAGAGAGAAACATCCATGTGAGAGAGCGACATTGATTGGTTGTCTCCCAGATGGGCCCCGACTAGGGCCAGGGATCGAGCCTGCAACCGAGGTGCGTGCCCTTGAGCGGAATCGAACCCGGGACCCTTCCATCGGAGGGCCCATGCTGAGTCAAACCGGCCAGGGCATTTTTAAAAAGTTACTTTTAAAAACCTGAATTCTCAACCACCCGGCCATGAGACAGGGGGTGGTGGGCCGATGGTCAGTGTGGGCCAGGAGGTGGGCAGGGCACTCCAGTTCGAAAGGCCTCATTGACGCCTCATAAGCCCTAAGAGAGCCCGCCGGCCGGGCCCGAGACGCCAGCCCAGACGACAGCCTTGGTGGCACTTCCTGGACCGCGCGTGCCAGCGCCTGCTGCCCCGTCCCCTCCCCTGGGGAAGCCGTTCCCCCTCCGCTGATGAAAGCACACTCTGCAGGCCCACGGACAGCGGCAGGCCTGGGGTGGATTTGCGCCTTCTCTGGTTGGTTCCACGGTCGCCACCCTCCCTGAGCCTCGCCTCCTCTTACCACCGTGGATTTTGTGTGTGTTTGTTGGTCCTCACTGGAGGGTATTTTTCCAGTGATTTCAGAGAGTGGAAGGGGTAGGGGGAGAGGCAGAGAGAAACATCGATGTGAGAAAAACACAGCGATTGGTTGCCTCCTGCACGTGCCCTGACCAGGGCCCAGGACGAGGAGGACCCTGCAACCGAGGTACGTGCCCTTGACCGGAATCGAACCCAGGACCCTTTGGTCCACAGGCCAACGCTCTACCGACTGAGCCAAACTGGCTAGGGCACCACCATGGATTTTTAAAAAACATATTTTCTATTGATTTCAAAGAGGAAGGGAGAAAGAGAGAAAGAGAGAGAGGGGGAGAGAGAGAGAGAGGGAGAAAGATCAATGATGAGAGAGACACATGGATCGGCTGCCTCCTGCACACCCCACACTGGGGATGGAGCCCACAACCCGGGCCTGTGCCCTGACCGGGAATCGAACCCTGACCTCCTGGTTCATGGGTCGACGTTCAACCCCTGAGCCCCGCCGGCCGGGCACCACCGTGGACTTTTGTCAATGGGGTGTCACTGACCAGCACAAATGTCAAAAGGTTCAGACAGAGCAAAGCAGGTGTCACCCCCATCACCCCCAGGCCCCCGCTCCCTCCCCCAAAAGCCCCACTGCCTTCAAGTCCACGAGAGAGTGGGTTTGTCCGAGATAAACACATGGAAGTTTCAACCACACAGAGTGGGGGACCTGTCGGGGACTTCGGGGTCTGAGGCTCCCTCCCGGCGACCCCAGGCGGAAGGTCCTGAACTTCGCGTCACACAGCGTTTGCTCAGCTCAGCCCAGCCTTCCGGCTCAAAGGCGCTTTGCATACGTGACTTCCTGTTTATTTCCTGAGAAGCCTGGTTCCTTCTCGGACTCATGCTTTCAAATCTCGCATGGGCCCTGGCCGGTGTGGCTCAGTGGATAGAGGTCGGCCTGCGGACCAAAGGGTTCCGGGTTGGATTCCAGTCAAGGGCACAGACCTCAGTTGCAGGCACCTCCCCGCCCGGGCCCTGGTCCAGCTCGTGCAGGAGGCAACCCATCGATGTGCTTCTCTCACATCCATATTTCTCTCTCTTTCCCTCTCTTCCGCTCTCTGAAAACTGATGGAAAAATATCCTCCGATGAGGATGAAAAACACCCTCACACAGGGCAGGGGGGGGCGGGGGGTGATGGCGATGAGGCGCTCCTGGAACGGCGCCGACCTCAGTCTCCATGTGCAGTTTGGGCTGAGTTCCCGCTCTCCGCGTTAATCCAATTAGCGGCCCGTGCATCCTGCCTCCTGCATCGGCGGCTCGAGCTCGGGACGCGCTCCCCACCGGAGTGGCCTCCCTCGTTACCGCCGTAATTAGACAGGCAGCGCCCAGCGGAACGAGCCAGAGCAGGTCGGAGCACGCCCTCCTCCCGCGGGAAAACCCACAGGAGACCGTCCGCGGGCCTCGCTGGTCCCGAGGGGGAAGCGGAGGAGAGGAAAAGGGGCGGCCGCCATCCGATCACAGCCACAGCCACAGCCACAGCCTCAGCCACACACGGTCGCCACGGCTCGTTAAAGCCCCGGGCGGCCTCCTCCCAGTTACCGCTGACAGCCGGCCCCTTCTAGCTGCTGAACTTGCAGGCGACCCCGTCAGCAACCGAGGGCACAGGGACGGGCAGCCCAGGAAGCAGGAGGGTGGACCTGTCTCACACACGGGTCCCTCCTGGAGCCCTGAGGGCAGCCGGGGCTGCTGCCTCCTCAGAAGTGAGGCCCTCTCTGTGGCCCCCGGGGACCCTCAAGCCGTCCCCCCATCACTGAGGGAGAACAGGGCCCGAGGCCAGGAGGCTGCGAAAGAGAACCCCAGGCATTTCTCGTGTGTTTCAGCCCAAGAGAGAACCGGCCGGGTGTCCCCTCCGAAGGCCCAGGCGGTGGGTGGAGGTGGGAGGGCCAGCCCAGGCGTCCCTCGCCTCAGGAGCAGCCACCGTTCAATTAGCCAGAGTCTTCCCTGATACCTGCACCCCCGCCCAGGGCCTGGCAGCAGGTGAGCAATTAGCGCCCCAGCCTCCTCCCTGCACCTCCCATTCTGGTCTCTGGGGAGATTCCCCAGCTGGCACCGGGGCGGGGCCGCCAGGGACAGGTCCTTCCCGAGCACAGCCGCATGGAGCAGGGTCGCAGGAGAGCGGGCCCAGGCTGCCTGGCACCGAGGCTGGTGGGAGGTGGCATTGGCGATGCCCACGCCCTGGGTCCTGCCTGGTGGGAAAGGGGCTGGACCAGCCTTTCTGGGCCCCGTGGGTCTGCCCTCGGGGGTCTCAGGTGTGTCCCCAAGGGCTACTCCCAGGAGGAGGAGCTGTGGCCCCCACCCCCCCACAGGGGAAGAAATGGGGACTTAGCCATGGAGTCAGGACCTGGCCCACCAGCTAGAGGCCCTCCCCTGCCCCCGGAGCTGCGCACTCCGCCCCAGGGGTAGCGGGCAGGGGCAGCCAGCCAGACCCTGCATCTGACCTTGGTCATGTCCTCTGTGCTTCTCGGCACAGTCACATGGTCTGTGTCTCCCAGTGAGTGGGAGTGAGCTCCCAGACACACAGGTCTATCTACACCAAGTCCATCAGAAGAGGGACTCATGGCCCTAGCCAGTGTTGCTCAGTGGATAGAGCGTCCGCCTATGGACCAAAGGGTCCCGGGTTCGATTCTGGTAAAGGACACATACTTGGGTTGCAGGGTCCTCCCTGGCCCAGCCCTGGTCGGGACGTGTGCAGGAGGTAAACAGTCGATATGCTTCTCTCACATCAATGTTTCTCTCTGTCTTCCCCTTTCTCTCCCACTCTCTCTAAAATCAATGGGAAACACCCTCTGGGGAGGAATGACAACAACAAAAAGAAGAAGAAGAGGCACCCATGAGCGCCCCTGTCACTAGCCCTGCACCCGAACGCGGAGGGCAGAGGGCAGGGTGGGCGGGCCCGGGAGTGCCAGCCCCCCGCACCTCCCAAGCCTGTCTCCTACAGAACCGCTGGCTCCAGCCCAGGCTCTGTCTGGGGAAAGTCGGATTCCAGCCCAGGCCCACGGCGTCTCCAGCCACGGACCTGTCCTGACCACTCACACGTCCCCTCCATGGCCGAGACCGGCCTCCCGTGTCCTCCTCGCCGCCTCTCTCCGCGGCCAGCAAAGCTCCGGAGCCTGGCTTCTCCCCGGGCTGTCCTCCCTCCGTCCGCTCTCGGGCCGACGCCCCACAGCCCCGCAGCCCTGCAGCCCCTGCCTCCGAGGCCCTGGTTAGGGCGGCCCCGGGACACGCTGTCACCATGACACGGAGAAGGTGGGCTTGTGGGGTAGCCGGGCATCCCTTCCTGATCCTCTCGCTCCGAGGGGCCTGGGGCAGCTCCGAGACCTCCCACCCAGCTGGTGACCAGCAGGAGCGGGACTTGGAGGTTTCAGCAGCTCCCACCTCACACAGGAGCAGCTTCCAGAGAGTCCCACTGGAAGGCAGGTCCCAGGGCCCGGCCGGCGTGGCTCCGTGGCTGAGCATCCACCTAGGAACCAGGAGGTCCCGGTTCGATTCCCGGTCAGGGCACATGCCCCGGGGTTTCGGGCTCCATCCCCATTGGGGGCATTCAGAAGGCAGCCGATCCATGATTCCCTCTCATCATTGGTGTTTCTCTCTCTCCCTCTCCCTTCCTCTCTGAGATCAATAGAAATATATATATTTTTTAAAAAGGAAGTCCCAGATACGATGAGCACGAGGGTGGTTTGGCGCCTACATTCATAATGAGAGGAAATGCTGACATTTATTTGACGTTAATGCCAGTAGAGATGGCATTTTCCCCCATTCGAGTGCACAGCACCCCTGAAACCCATACTTCCGGCTTAGATGGTCTCAGAGGGCCCCCCGCATGGGTGTCCCTGTAATGGGGGTCTGGGCTGCGTCTCCTGTTCACACCACCCACGGGCAGGGGCCCAACAGCTCCGAGTCCGGGCTGTGCTCCCTGCACAGTGTGCAAACTTGGGCGCCGTGTCACTCGTGGGAGCCCTGGCCTCCTGCCCGAAGTGTGGGTGCACGCATGGCCTCTGTTTCAGGGGCTCCTGTGAGGGTTACGGGGAAAGCACTGCTCCGCTGCGCCGGTCACAGCCGCATGCCTGGTGTCAGCCGCCGGAGGCGTTCAATAAACCACCATTTGACTGGTTTGTTTCTCTTTGGGCCTCTGATTTGGGGGAGTGTATCCAGGAAAAGAGAACGCTTTTTTTGTTGTCGTTATTAATCCTCACCCGAGGATGTTTTTCCATTGATTTTTAAAGAGAATGGAAGGCAGGGGGAGAGACGGAGGGAGACATCAAGGTGAGAGAGACACATTGATTGGTTGCCTCCCCCACGTGCCCTGACTGAGAGCCTGGGATTGAACCTGCAACCCAGGTCCCACCCTGGACCGGGAATCGAACCCTCGAGCCTTCAGTGCTCTGGCCGACCCTCTAACCACTGAGCAACACAGTCCAAGGCAAAAGAATTCCTTTTTGACGAGCAAACATCTGCTCTGCAGTGGTACGCTGGCCAGAGAGTGGACAGGGAGGGGCAGGTACGCCAGCCGGAGAGTGGACAGGGAGGGGCAGGTATGCTGGCCAGAGAGAGTGGACAGGGAGGGGCAGGCACGCCGGCCGGAGAGTGGACAGGGAGGGGCAGGCGGAAGGCTCCCGACTGCTGGGCCTGCCTCGGAGCTGACTTCCGGGGGAGCGTCCTGAACTGGAACCTCCGTGAGCTGAGCTCCTTCAGGGAGCCTCTGTAACCCAGAACCCAGTTCCTCTGCGTCACACGCCGGGAAAGGAGTCCCCGGCGTCCCGGTAAGCTGAGGAGGCAAACTTTAAAACAGGCATGGTGCGTTTGGGTTACACCCGAGCGGAGGCTGCTGGTTGCAGGCGTGTGTTCGGGCAGGACATGGAGGCACTGGGCAGGGTCACTGTTGCCCGGTGTCCGGGATCAAAAGGGGCATGGCAATAAGGTTTGCGTCCTGCAGACAGAGGCACCCTCAGGGCGACTGGGGCGCTGGGAGTGACGGAGCCACTCTCTGCGTCTTGTTTCTTTTTTGCGAAGGGCTAAGGCACCAGAGAACGACACGTTGGCCCTGACCGGTGTGGCTCAGTGGATAGAGCGTCGGCCTGCGGACTCAAGGGTCCCAGGTTCGATTCCGGTCAAGGGCATGTACCTTGGTTGCGGGCACATCCCCAGTGGGGAGTGTGCAGGAGGCAGCTGATCGATGTTTCTCTCTCATCGATGTTTCTAACTCTCTATCCCTCTCCCTTCCTCTCTGTAAAAATCAATAAACTATATTTTTAAAAAAGAAAAGAAAAGGACACATTGTAACACACTGACTGGCATTCCTACTGAGGTGCCTGGGCTGGAAAATGAAGGCGCACCCTCCCCTGCACGGGGCTGTCAGCAGAAGGCACTTGGAGGAAAGCTTCTGATTTGTTGAAACCCAAGTTCCTCGAGCACCCACGCCTGTCAGGGAGCTGCCTGGGTGGTCAACGCCCCTGGGACTCGGGGAGCTCAGTGAGCAGAAGCTGCCTTCCATCCAGAGGCGCACGCGCTTCCTGCACCCCCAGGGAACCGGGGCCCCTGGGGTGTGGCCATCTCCCGTGAATGCCATCCGCAGTGGCTGCAGGCAGGACCTCCACCCTCCGGGTTCCGGGGTGTTTGTCTCTCCCCCAAGTCCTGGGTCTCTCCTTTCTGTCTCTGTTTTAGCTGAGTTGTTTGCACGTGTTCAATGTTATAAATCCATTCTTAGATGTGGGTGGGGCATCCTCTATAAATAAATACTAACCTGAGGCACCCTCCCTACAGCCCGCCCGCCCCCCCCCCCCCCACCCCGCGGACCCAGGTCGACGCTCCACCCACTGACCCACCCGGCCAGGGCGCCAGGCCTACTGATCAGCCACCTCTGGAGGCTCCACTGACGAATGCACAGGCCTCCGTCACAGCTCCGCTCCCCGACTTTTCTCTTATTTTGCACTTGCACGCACACTCCGTGCATTCACATGCCGCAGAGTTGCAAACAGGCTGTCCTTTGTTCTCGGTGCCTTCTTATATTGCACGGAATAAACGAACAGACGGGTGGCTGGGTTGCGATAAACACTGAAGGGGCGATGGGCTTTATTTCCGCTTACGGGACTCATCCCCGCCCCCCCCCAAGCTAATTATAAAGCTCAACACCGCCAATGACAGCAAACCCAGCCCCCCACACCGCTGTGCCCATGGTCTCCAAACAGCCCGGTGCTTAACCAACAGGCCACAGTCCGTTTGGACCAAGCGGCCTCTGGTCAGACGGTAATCCCACACGGTTCCCCGGCCCCGCGCTGGTTGACAGCGGTCTGCCCGTCACCCGTCTGTGTATGTGGATAAGAGCACACGCTGAGCGTCTCAGCTCAGGGACCGGACAAACATACAGGCTGAGTAGGCGGCAATAACAGCACCCCCCTCCCCCGGGTTTAAAGGCTGCGAGGACCATGGCTGTGGGGGCCGGGAGTGCAGGGAGCCAAGGGAGGCAGGAACCAGGGGGTCTGCCTCCTGCCAGGCCCACCTGTCCTCTCAACAGACTCAGCAACAGGCGGGCACCCCAGTCCAGCCTGCAGCCACGGGGAGAGGCCCCTCCAGAACTAGCTCCTTAGTAACCCAGGCCCGGATTCACGGTCGCGGAGAGCGCCTGGCGTTGCAGGGCTAAGGCCTCCATCCACATCAGTACAGAGTGAGGGGGTGCAGAGTGAGGAGGGGGCAGGCGCTTCGGGCCTCTCCAGGAACACATTCCCAACCTTCCCTCGAAGCTGGGGGGGGGGCGGGGGGGGTAGCAGGAGGGCCTTGAAGCCCAGGTGAGGAGGGGCTCGTAGGAGCGAGGCTGCTCCTGCCCCCAAGAGACCCCCACACTCCGCACACCGGGGGCCTCACCCGCCTCTCCTCCGGCCCGGACTCCGGCCGGCCGGCTCCCTGTCTCTGAGCCAAGTCCAGGGAGCCTGGACCTCGAGGGAGACCCCAAGTCGCCCTCTCTCCCGTTTGTGCGGGTCTTTCCGCCAACTCCCAGCTCCTGCGCCGAGAGCTGGAGCGCCTGCCGCCCTGCGCTCCGTCCCCGCAGACGAGCCGACCCGCGCGCAAGCCCCGCGGGCGCCGGTCCCTGCGCTGCCTACCTGGTGCCGTCGGAGCCCCCAGCATCGGAACCGGCTCGCCCGGCCCTGGCCCCCGCGTCGCGCGCCGCTCCTTCCCAGGCCCACCAGGCGCGCGCTTCGAGGCGGGAGGCAGGGCGCGCGGCGGGCCCGTCGAGGCGGGTTATATGGAGGCTCGCGGGGAGGGGGCGGCCGCGGGCGGGAGCGCCTTCTGAGGCCGGCGGGCGGGAGAGCGCGGGGCGGCGGGCCCGGGCCGGGCCCTGGTGGTGCCGGGCGCTCCGCCCCCGCAGCTGGCCGCAGCCGAGTCGGGGACCCGGTGCGCCCCGCCCCGCCGCCTTCCCGCCGCTTGTTGGCGCGTGTCACCCCTGCGGAGCTGGGACCCCAGGCTGTTCGAGGGTCGGGAGCGGGGTCCGCCTGCCGGTGAGACTAGACCGCGACCCTCCAGCGGCTTGGGGCGCGGGCAAGGGCGCGGGAGCCCGCGAGGGGAGCAGGGATGCCGACTCCGCGTCCCGAAGCCTCCCTTCCCCAGACGCGGTCTCTCCCCGGCACCCCGGCCTCGCCTCTCCACCCCAGTAGCGCTGGCTCCTCCGCGCTCGGGGCGCCCGGGATCCGCCGTCAGGGAAGCGCCGCGTCCACGGAGTGTCCCACTGGCTGTGTCCTGCCGGGCGCATGGTGCGGGGGCTGGGGGCTGGGGGCTGGGGCAGCCGCTTTCCTCTGGTGGCCCCAGCGGGGCTCCTCGGCCAAGGAGGGGGCGCCCCCCGCTCCGCCCAACGAGCCGAGGTCAGGACCACGCCGGGCCGCGCGGCCTGGCGGATCCGCCCGGACCCTCGGGGCGGGGCTCTCCGCCTAGGCCCGCGCCCTTCGCGGGGAGGTGTGTTCCAGGCGCCTGCGGAGTAACTGGAGACGCAAACGCTCCCGGCCGCTCCCGCGCCTGCTCCCTCCCGGGTCACAGCCTCCGGGCCCGGGGCGCCGCTTCCTGCGGCGTTGGCACAGGTGCGCCCGCGTGTCCACGGCAACACGCGCGTCCTGCGCCGGGAGCTGCTCTCTGCGCTCAGGACGCCCGAGGCCAAGGCTCCCCTCGGGCCGCGGCCCACGTGGGACGCGTTCGGAGCAGCGTCGGGCGGCCCGCACCTGCGCTGCCCGCTGGCGCCCGTTCCCTCTCACTGCGCTGAGGCTGGGGTGACCCTCGCGTCCGTGTCGCCCGTGGAGCCGCGCGCCAGCCGGGCTGGCCAGGCCGGGTTCTCTGGCCTCACGCCCAGCTTCAGCGCTCACCCGCTGCTAGCGGGGCGGCGGGCACACAAAGACGTGCCCAGGGGTGACGGGCCGGGGGAGAAAAGGCCAGGCCGGCTCCGCGAGCAGGAGGGTGCACGCCAGACGGGTGGGGAGTTGGGGGGGTGTGGGGGGCGCCCGCAGGGAGCAGCCCCTGGGCTGGGCGCCGAGGTACCAGGAGGACTCGGGCGGTCTCGGTTATCAGAACCAGGTCAGGCGCGGGGGCTGGGTGCGCGCGATCTGGCGGGCCTCACGGGAGGCGCTCGGGGGGGAGCTGGGGAGAAGGGGATACGGTCCAAGTGGGCGCGAGGACACGGCTCACGCGCGCAGGGGTGGGTAGCAGAGACCGCACAGCCAGCGCCCACGCGGGTGCGCGCTCCGTCGTGCGGAGGGTGGGCGCGGTCCACTCGCTCTCCTTGCGGAGTAGGCGTCAAATTCGTTCACCCCGGATCTGAGCTGCACCAGAGCGCGCGGGGGGGGGGGGGGGGGGGGCTCGCTGCAGGCGGGGAGCCCGATTTAGCAAAAAACAATCAAAACAAAGAAAAACGAAAGTTTATGCACCAGGTACAAAACATAGGCACATACACTATTATAGATTAGCATACAATACATGTTTGACTATAAGTATATTTACGCATAAACGTTATTTACGTGTAAGTATAAATAGAGATATAAATCTAAATACTCAGAACATAAAACGCCCGTTAAATGTAAATTTCAGATAAGCGGGCAGTTTTTCAGTATATATCCCATGAAGTATTTGGGAACATATTTTACTAAAAACGATTCGTTCTTCGTCTGGAATTCAAATGGAAGCGCGTGTCCTGCGTTTTATTTGGCGGCCCTGGCCGGAGGGAGGCACCGCGGAAATCCCGGGTCGCAAGAAGCGTGGAGGCGCCGGGAGGGCGAACTACAAGCCCCACAATGCCCCGCGGGTGCCCGGGCCCTGATAGGCTGTGGCGCGCTTCCCGCTCCCCGTCACTTCCGGGCGCGGGCGGGCGGTGGCGGCGGACGCCGAGGCTCTGCAGCGCGGGCTCGGGCGCGGCGGGCGGGCGGGCGGCTTCGCCATGAACTTCTCGGAGGTGTTCAGGCTCTCCCACCAGCTCTGCAAGTTCTCCCCGGACGGCAAGTACCTGGTGAGCGGCCGCAGGGCCTGGGCCGAGGTCGGGCCCGCCGTGGGGACCCCGCGTAGGGGAGCGGAGGCGGCCGCGGGGCCCGGGGCCCAGGCAGCTGGGGGGTCGGCAGGGGCGGCCTGCGGGCCGGGGACCCGGGCGGGGGGCCCGGGCGCAGGGCCTGGGCTCGTGCCGCAGACAGGTGGCCTGGCGGGGGCTCTGGGCCGCGGCCGGGGCCCGCCCCCCGCCCCGCGTGCCCCCCTGCCCGGCAGAGCGCAGCCTTGCTCCCTCGCACCCGGGGACGCGGCCGACGGCGGCTGGCGGCGGTTTTGCCACAGAAAGCAGACACCCAGCCCGCCTTCTGTCAGGGGCCGTGGGCAGCTGCTCCGGCAGCCTTCGCGGCCCCCTTCGCTGGCCCCACCGTCGGCCGAGCCGCTGGCGCCGCCAATAGCATCGCGGGCCCGGGTGCCGAGAGCCGCCTGCCCTGCCGGCCGGGAGCCGCTCATCCCAGGGCTGCAGGGAGGTGCCCTCGTCGCCGGGCTGTCCCGTGCGTGAAGCCAAGGGCCGGGGCTGACGGATGCACGGACCACTCAGACGCAGTTTGACGGCGGGGAGAGGGCCCGGGCCGGGCTCTGGCGGCCAGAGCCGCCTCCAGGGCCTGCCTCCTGGCCTTCGTGGGAACTTGGGTCTTCAGATCCCGTCGGCGGCGGGAGTGAGCTTGGGAGGACACGCGTGTTTACCTTGTCCCCTAGGCAAGGGCACCCAGGGGTTAGGCATAAGGATTCCACTCAACACCCGGGGTCTGCACGGGCACAGACTGGTTTGGAGAGGCCAAGGAATGATTAGGGGCGCCGCCTTCGATGCCCCCTAAGTCGGAATTCCGATGCCTTCCGCACACGTCCCTTTCACCGGAGCGTCCTCCTCGCAACCTCCCAGCCGTGGCTCTTGTGCCCCGCAGCTCAGGTTTTGAAAGGTGCCAGTAAGACCAGTGTGTGACCTCAGAATCGGGGCTGGCGGGGGGTCGCTGGAAAGCCTCTGAGAGAAAGAGGCGAGCCGTCTCAAGTGTTTTCACTTCCATTGACCCTCTGTTCACAGACACCACCTCGTGGTTCTCTTCGGTTGGAGCTGTTTCTGACTTTCCTCTGATTCTTGCCCGGGCCTGTGAAGACATCCCCTGGTTGCCTTCTTTACGGAGGTTTTATTCAAAGTCGTATACAATAGCGTTCAGCCACAAAATGCCACATGTTCTCTAGCTTAAATGGCACTCCAGAAACCTGGGTACCTTTTTCAAAGCGCCCCCCCTACCCCCACAAATTAGGTGTGTGTTTTTTTCACATCATTTGTGGAAATTCCAGTGAGTTATAAAGAGGAAAATTATATTTCCTTGCTTAATTTTGCTACTCCTTTGATTTTTACACTCTGGTCAAGTATCGTGAGGCACTTAATAGTCATGCTAGTGGAATCTGTTCTTCAGACTCTACCTTAGCCCTGGCCAGTGTGGGCCAGTGGGTCGGGTGTGGTCCCGTGCACCAAAATGTTGCTGTTCGATCCCCGGTCGGGGCACATGCCTGGGTTTTGGGCTGGATTCCCCTTAGGGGTGTGCAGGAGGCAGCGATCGATGTTCCTCTCACACATCGATGTTTCTCTCTCTCCTTCTCCCTTCCTCTCTCTCTAAAAAGAAATTAAAAAAAGCCATTTAAAAATCTTTTAAAAACCCTCTATCTTAAATACTGGAGAAGGTTAGGTCCATGTTGCCATTTTTAATATCTTGCAACAGAATTGATACTATTTTTTCCAAGATTTGGTACAAATGTCCCACCTCCTAAGGAAGTCATTGTAACTGACACAGTATTCAAAGCTGCGGTGTGGAAACGTGGACACTGTGACACATACTGTCTAATCTGCGACAGCCCTCCTCCTCCCTTTTTTACGGAAAACTCCTGTGGCTTTTTTTTCCTAATGGGCGTTCATAAAACAAACCAGTCACCTCGTTTGACCTTGATAAGTGCAAAAATGAAGTAACGAACAGTTAGAAATGGGTTCCTGACTTTTACACTGTACAGTCAGCAAAGTATGTTCTAACAAATTATTTGCTTAGCCATGGCTGCTGGCATGGACATGGAGCCCATCAGGAAGCAGTATGGACAGGCGCATTTTCATAGGCAGTACGAGGAGTAAGTGCGCTCCTTACTGTTGCCACGACGACCCACATCGCATCATTTCTGGTTCCCAGACGTGTGGGCTTTTCCCACCAAGCATTCTGTGACACCAGCTGGCCAGCCTGCCATTCACCTCAGTTCTGCCCTGTCTCCCTGGAGGCAGCCTCAGATCCCAAGGTGCAGGGCTCAGTCCCACGAGACTGCCACTTCAGCCACAGGCGAGGGTAGCAGGTGACCCACAGCTTCTGTCTGACTCGGCCGCAGGGGGAGGTTCCCACCACCCCTTCCTCGGGTTCGATTCATTCTCTACAGCACGCACAGGACTGGGCAAACACTGACTTCCTTACCAGCTCCTGAAAGGCTGTGGTGAGGGACAGGAGACCAGCCCGCTGAGGAAGGCAGAGGGCGAGGTGGGGAGGGGCCCGGTGCAGGAACTCTGTCCCCGTGGGTCGGGGTGCCACCCTCCCCGCGTGATGTGTTGTCCCCCCCGAAGGTCTGGTCTGTCATTCACTCCATTTGCAGCCCTTCTCCCTCCCAAGGGAATGGGTTATGGGGCTGAAATTCCAAACCTCTGATGGCCTGGTCTCTCTTGTGACCAGCCTTCATCCAGGGGCCATCCAGGAGGCCCCTCCCCCCGAGTCCCCTGATAGAACAGAAGAGGCCCCTGTCACCCAGGAAGTTACAAGGGTCCCAGGAGCACTGTGCCGGGACCTGGGGGCAGATGGGGTATAGTTCCCGTTGGCTCACGGTAGGTGAACGGGCCTTTATGGAGCGCCCTGACATTTGCAGAATCTAGAACACATATATTGACTTTCTGTTGGTGCGGCTCAGACTTAGGCTCAGGACAGAAGGAGCTGCCATTTCTGTGAGCCCCGGACCCTGCACGCCCTATAGACGTCTGCACGTGACCAGCAGGCGGGGTGCAGCTCACGGCAGAGCCTTCTCCAGCGCGTTTCCTCCTCGCGCCTAGTTCTGTGGTGCCGATAAGAAAGGAGCAGGCAAGCCCTGTCCGGTGTTGCTCAGTGGAGAGAGCACCAGCCTGCGGACTGAAGGGTCCCAGGTTCGATTCCGGTCAGGGCACGTGCCTGGATGTGGGCTCGATCCCCAGTGTGGAGCGATCCCCAGTGTGGAGCGATCCCCAGTGTGGAGCGTGCAGGAGGCAGCTGTTCAATGATTCTCTGTCTCATTGATGTTTCTATCTCCCCCTCCCTTCCTCTCTGAATTCAATAAAAAATATGTATGTTATAAAAAATAGGAAAGGAGCAGGTAATTACTTCAGTAGAGAGTGTTAAAATAATGCTTTATGCTGAAATATAACCCTATTAACATCTGGTTTGTATATTTCAACTATTTTTTTATTGCCTCATTTTCAGAATGGGCCGTGTACTTGGTGGTAAACATGGAACCTTGTAGATAGAAAACATGTCCGAGAGGAGAGAGGCCGAAGGGTTCCCCCACGCGGGCGCGGCCTCTGCGGAGCCCCCCCGGCCGGAGCGCAGGGCGTCAGCGCCTCTTTCCCGTGCCTAGGCCTCCTGCGTGCAGTACCGCCTGGTGGTCCGCGAGGTGCGCAGCCTTCAGATCCTCCAGCTGTACACCTGCCTGGACCAGATCCAGCACGTCGAGTGGTCGGCCGACTCCCTCTTCATCCTGTGCGCCATGTACAAGCGGGGGCTGGTGCAGGTACGCGGCCGGCGCCGTCCCGGGTGAGCCCTGTGGCCTCCGCCCTTCTGGCTTGAGAAAACGGCCCTCAGAGCCGCTCCCTGTGAAAACGGGGGCACTCTCTCATAGTTCAGGTCCTTCCAAAATGGGGAACACGTCAGTATTCTTTTCTTGAAGATTTACCTATATTGTTGGGAGGATTGCAGATGTCCCCTTTGTTTGCTGTTTTTCCCATTGACCTCGCCCCTCTGCCCCCCCCGCCCCCTGCACGGAAATATCCACCTGGAGCCGTGCGGACCGGGGCCAGCAGCCGGGGCGCGTTGGGAAGCCCTGAGACGAGGTTTTGTTTCGGAGCTTAGCCAGTGAGGCGTTAACAAGCCCCCCTCCCCCCGAAGGGTGGGGACTGGCCCAGCGTGGAGAGAGGGTGGGACAGCGTCCCGTGTCTTGACTCTGCAGTGGTTTTAGGCTAAGTGCCGCCTGGTGGGTTTGTGACCCGCATCTCTCCTGGACCAGGTGTGGTCGCTGGAGCAGCCCGAGTGGCACTGCAGGATCGACGAGGGCTCCGCGGGGCTGGTGGCCTCCTGCTGGAGCCCCGACGGGCGCCACATCCTCAACACCACCGAGTTCCACGTGAGTGACCCCCCCCCGCCCCCCGCCCCTGCAGCGCGCCTCCTTCTCTGAGCCCCGAGCGCGCTCGGGTGTGAGCTGGGGGCCTTTGGGGGGTTATTTATGTCAGTCGTCAGAGCACAGCAAGCCCCTAAGTGGTGATATTTAATCTCCTTGCCCAGTTTTAAAGGAAAATGAACACATTTTTAAAAAGAAAACCTAAGTCACACTTTAAGGCTGTAAACAGTTCCTGGAACTGAACAATAGCGAATGGGCTTCAGTGTAAGCTGATTTACATGTTTCCGATGGGGGTCTGACCTGGGGGTGTCGGTGACCGCATCGTTGGTTTGTTCTTCGAACACCCCCGCTCGCGGTTCTGCCCGGGGCAGGGGGCTGGGGCTGGGGCTGAGTGCGGCCTGAGTAAATCTGGGAGCTCGGCGGGCCTCCCTCTCCCAGGTGCGTCAGTGAGGGGACCGGCCTGTGCCAGGTGCCCGGGGTCTGCGTGCATTTTGGAGACAGAAACGTGCGCAGATCCCGCTCCTGCGCTTTTCTGAGGGGGCACTTAGGCCCCGGCCTGTGGGCCTGACCCCAGGGTGCGGTCGGCGGGCAGGGCTGCTGGGCGGCATGGCGGCTGGCTCCAGGCTCGGCCAAACTGACAGCACGCATGTGGGTGGGCACCCTGATACCCAGCGACCCTCGGGGTTCACCGGGCTTTTCAGGGCCCCTCTGGTGGACCCTCTGTCCAGCTGTGAGGGTCGGCTGAGGGACCTGCTGCAGGCAGCTGTGGCTTCGCGGATTTGTCAGTCGGACCCTGGCACCTGGGGCTGCTGCTGTGATGTCAGGGAATCAGGGCGCCCCTTCCCCACTGGGTGCCGGGGTGGGTCATTGCGATACCCTGAGCAAGAGTTTTCTGAGATTCGCACTGAGGGTGAGTGATTTTATTTGTGGGGAATTACATCCGAAGTCCCGCTGCAGGCCTGGGAGAAGTGTAGCTGCAGGCAAAGCCGGTGTTCCGTTCCGTCCGTGTGGCCGCGGTCCCGGCAGCAGGAGCCGCTGCAGTCCCTCAGTGCAGCGTGGGGAGACGCCAGGAGCGAGCGAGGGAGCCCGGCAGCCAGGAGCCCGCGACACGCCAGGAGCGAGGGCGCGCACGCCTCTGCTCGGGTTAAATGTCCCCGGTTCCCCGCCCTCAGTCGCCACGCCGTCTGGCCCGTGACCTGCTCCAGCCGACTGACGAGCAGGTGCCTTCCCAGCATCGCCCAGCTTTCCCGGGCAGGCGGCTAGTCCCCGTCCAGGCCCTCGCCCAGCCGTCTGCCGGGAGGGCACCGGCGGCTCCCTGGGGGGCGCTGACCTGCAGCGTCCTGGCGCCACCGCCGGAACGACCCTCTGCCCCAGTCCTGTTGTTACTGGCTCGCCAGTTACAGCCGCGTCGCCCAGACGGGCGGGCGGGCGGGGTGAGGCAGGAAGCACGGCTCCGGGTCTCGGCACCGGGCACGCTGACACGTCAGAAGTGCTGGTCCGGGGTTTTCAGACACGATCCTGGAGCTCTGCGTGTAGCCGTGGGCACAGGCCTCGCGCGCAGCTCCCTGGGCCGGGATCCGCCTCCAGCGGCAGGGGCGGCCCCCCGAAGGGCAACGTGAGGGAGGGGATCTGCCCCTCGGACAAGCCTCAGGGAGCAGTGACACAGGCGCCGTGCGCTCCGTCCGGTCTGGGCTGGAAGGCGGGCCCAGACCCAGCGCCTCCCCACCAGGGCTCCCGGCTGCGCATGTCCTGACTCAGTCCTCGCTCTCCGTGAGGGCGTGTGTGTGTGTGTGTGTGTGTGTGTGTGTGTGTGTGTGTGTGTGTGTGTAACTGCTATACGTGTGATTGTATGTGTGTATGTATCTGTGTGCCCATACGTGTGGTTGTGTGTGTGTGAGTCACTGTGCCATAAGTGTGGTTGTATGTATGTATGTGTGCCCATACGTGTGGTTGTGTATGTGTGAGTGTGTGCGTGTGTAACTGTGCCCATATGTGTGATTGCATGTGTGCATGTATCTGTGTGCCCATATGTGTGATTGTGCGTGTGTAACTGTGCCATACGTGTGATTGTATGTGTGTATGTATCTGTGTGCCCATACGTGTGGTTGTGTGTGTGTGAGTGTGTGGTTGTGTGTGTGTGTAACTGTGCCATATGTGTGGTATGTGTGCATGTATCTGCCCATACGTGTGGTTGTGTATGTGTCAGTGTGTGTGTGTATGTGTAACTGCCATGTGTGTGGTTGTATGTGTGTGAGTGTGTGTGTGGTTGTGTATGTGTCGACACTGCACTGTGGGTTTGGACCTGTTTCCTGTCCGTTTGCATGACTTTGTTCTCTGTCCGAGGTCCTGGCTCCCCCCCTGCGTGTTTCTGTGGAAGGCATGGCCGGTCCCTGCATTCCTTGTGGGAAACCCCCCACTTCACTTGCCGTCCTACCTTAGCCGAGCATTTGAGGTGTTGGGACCCCCATGGCCAGGAGTCTGTTGTGTCTCTGACGACCTGTGTGGAGTCTAGGGTGTGGCCTGGGGGTTGCCTGGGGGTGGGAGGCGGCGGGTGGCAGGTGGCGGCGGGAGGCGGTGCAGAGCAATCGCCCGCCCTTTGCGGCTGAGTGGGCTGCACCTGGGCTTTGGTTTCCACTTCTCTGCCTATCGGTGAGGTGAGTGCTTTCCCATCTTGTTTTTAGACACATGCACACGTACACACGCTCACACGCAGTCACACACACATGTGCACTCACACATGTGCGTTCACATGCACACTCACATACATATGCACTCACACACACAATTTACACATGTGCCTCAGTCATGTGGTTACAACGGCATATATATATATATTTTTTTAATTGATGTCGGAGAGGAAGGGAGAGGGAGACAGATAGAAACATCAGTGAGAGAGAATCATGGATCGGCTGCCTCTTGCACGCCCCACACTGGGGATCGAGCCCACATCCTGGGCATGTGCCCCGACCAGGAATCGAACCACCATCTCCTGGTTCATAGGTCGATGCTTGACCACTGAGCCACACCAGCCAGGCACACGGTCCTTTTCCTTTTGTGGTTTGTGTAGTCGGGTCTCTGTTCACACGCCCGGCCCAGCTGGGGGCCGCCGTGGACGTCTCTGTGCACCTGGCAGGCGGCTGCGGCTGTGGCTGCGGCTCAGCTCTCCCAGCAGACGGGAGGGCAGGGAGAGCCTTTCTAGAAAGTGAAGGGGAGCAGTGCTGGTCGGGGTGACTGCTTTCAGGCCCCATGGGGGGATGGGCGGGGAGGGGCTGAGAGACCCTCGGTGTCGGATGCAGATGCGCTGGGTTTGAGTGAAAGGCCACGGCTCTTGACCCGACCCAAGTTCGTCCTAAGCACAGTGGCCTGCCCCACCCACGGGGTTCTCGGTCCTGCACCTGCCGGTGAGGGAGGGCGGGGACGGGGACGGGATGCCTCGGTGGTTTCTCCGGGGACCCTGGGCAGAAGCAGCGCGTCAGCGGTTTCAGGACACGGCCTCCTGCCTGGGGCTGGGCCACCGCTCCAGTGTCCCGGGTGCGAGGAGCCGCCAGGCCGACTCCATAGAGCGAGGAGGCCCGCGTCCTGCGTGCTTTCCCACAGGACGCTGCTCCTCAGACCAGCGACATGTGTGACAATACGCCAGCCGCCACGCAGAAACTGCCCTGCTCTGCGTGAACGTTAGGCATTTGTGTATTCATTCATTTCACGCTGTCGCTCACATGACATTGTTCAAAGTGAAACTGGAGAGGGTTGGCTGTAGGGCAGTGGGAGGTGAGCGTGGTGCCCACCGAGGGTGGGGGAGGGGGAGGGGGCGAGGGAGAGGGAGAGGGCGGGGGCGAGCCTGCCCCGGAGACAGTTCCCTCTGCGGCCTGGCTCGGCTCAGTGCCGCTCCCCCAGGGCTCAGACGCTCGTTCTGAAATGCAACGTGTGCTCCCCCTCCTCCCGCCACAGCTGCGGATCACCGTCTGGTCCTTGTGCACAAAGTCCGTCTCGTACATCAAGTACCCGAAGGCCTGTCAGCAGGGTGAGTGCGCAGAGCACGGGGCCCGGCCTTGGGCGCAGCTTGGGTCCTTCGCTCTTGATCGCGGGAAATGTCCACCTCAGGCTGTGAGTAGATGTTTCCCGCGCCTCCAAAGAGAAGCACCCCTTCAGACGCCCCAGGGACGAGGAGGCCTGCTTAAGGGCATCAGAGGCGAGGCGTTCCGTGGCCTCCCTTCCCGTCTCAGGGCTGAGGGGCCCCACTTCACACCTCGAATTCTGAACCTGGAATCTCGGTCTTCTGTTGACTCTGTGGTCTCTGTCCAGGGACATGGTGACCTGTCCCAGCTGGACATCCCAGAGGAGGGCTGAGTGGCGGGTGTCCGCTGGCCATCAGGGAGGGGGCGGGGCAGACGCCCCCGCGCTGAGATGTGGGTGGGCCCCGAGGCTGGGTGGGCGTCCCGCTCAACGCAACTACAGTGACGTGTCCGCCACGTGATCAGCAGGAGGCGTGGCATGACGAGTGGTCCCCCTCTGCTCTGTGGCCTGGGCAGCTGGGAGCTCGAGTTGGAATGAGGGCCGCTGTCCGCTGGTCATTTACTTCCGGTTTGAACGCGGGCGTCTTCCCCAGCCGCGTGAGCATTTCCCGCGCGGAGACGGCCCTCTGCTCAGGCCACAGGAAGTGTGACCTGGGCGATGTCGGCGCCTTCCCAGGGAAATGCCGTGTAACGTTTCCAGAGTCTTATCTCGAAGCTCCTTCTCCCAAAGGATTGGGTTCAGGAGTGACGATAGAAGCGGAGGGACAGGCTGACGCCCACGGCTGAGCGCCCTGTGGTCTGTGTCCTGAAGCCAGGACAGTCCAGGGGCAGCGTGTGCAGCCCCTGCGGGTCAGCGGGCAGGCTGCCTCGTCTTCACGGGCTCCCGGCAGGTGCGCGCCTGCAGGAGCCGGACCGCACTGCCCTCGCCCCCGCGTTGGCGTGTCTGCCCGGGCTGCGCCCCCTTCTTCCTTGAAAACCACCCGGCATGCCACCCTGTCTGGCCCCTTGGTTCCAGCCCTTTCCTCTCCGGGCAGGAATCACCTTCTCCCGGGACGGCCGCTACCTGGCCTTGGCCGAGAGGCGGGACTGCAAGGACTATGTCAGCATCTTCGTCTGCAGCGACTGGCAGCTGCTGCGGGTGAGCGCTCCTCCCTCTGGGACCTCGTCCTCGCCGCCTGGGCGGGAGCCGTGCGCCTGTCCTCAGGCTCTCGGCCCTGCGGGGTCCTGGGAAACGGGACTTGCGGTCTCCGAGGGCGCGTGCCGCCTGCGACTCCACCGAGCGCCCACGGTGAAGCGCCTGTGAGCCGTGGTGGGGATGGTGCGGGCTGGGCGCTGAGTGGATTGCTGGCCCACGGGAGCCCTTCCCTTCCGGCCAGTTCCATGGCACGTGTCGCCTCGTCAGGCGGAGTGTGTGCTGAACCCGACTCGGCCTCCCCAGGGCCCGGAGCTCAGAGGTGCTCCCGGCTGCAGGCGGGAGACAGGCAGGCCGGGCACAGAACCCTCTGGAACGCCCTCAGAGCTCAGCGAGGCCTCGGCAGTCCGCCGCCGGGCGAGGAGCGGGCGGGGGAGCGGTGCACAGGTGGCAGCCGCACCAGAAGCCGGCAGTGCCTGCCGGGCGGCCAGGCCGCGCCCCCGAACCTCCGGACACTCAGGCACGTGACAACCGGGAAGGACACATGGTAGCCTTCCCGCCTGTTGCTGTCTCAGGAAAGGGCGCACTGGGACGCGCTCGCAACATCGGCTACACGACAAGCACACGTCCCTTCCGACCATCCGTTCCGACGTGACCTGCTTCTCCCCTTCCCGTGGCAGCACTTCGACACGGACACCCAGGACCTCGCCGGCATCGAGTGGGCCCCCAACGGCTGCGTGCTGGCGGCGTGGGACACCTGCCTGGAGGTAGGAGGTGCTTTGCGTGTTCATCCGAAGCCTCCTCGGCTGCCGTGCTATTGACAGCTGATCCCGTCCACCATGCCGAGGGCCGAGTCTGGCCCTGCACGCCCTCGCCTCCCGCCTGTCCAGTTGTGCCCGCCCGGCTTAGTGGGCGCTCAGCTAACGGGCGCCCCTCTTGCCTGCAGTACAAGGTCCTGCTCTACTCCCTGGACGGCCGGCTGCTGGCCGCGTACTGCGCATACGAGTGGTCCCTGGGCATCAAGTCGGTGGCCTGGAGCCCCAGCAGTCAGTTCCTGGCAGTTGGGAGCTACGACGGGAAGGTGGGCAGGGCGCCCGCTGTGGGGAGCCCCAGGACGGCCCGGGTGGCGGGTGTCCCCACGCAGTGCTTCTTATATGTGCGCCTCCCTCAGGTGCGCATCCTCAATCACGTGACCTGGAAGATGCTCACCGAGTTTGGGCACCCTACGGCCATCAGTGACGCGCGAGTGGTAAGCTGGCGCCCGTCTCCATGGGGCGGCGCTGGGAGGGCGGTGATGCTGCGATGCAGGAGCTCCATCACGCGGCCAGAGGCGGGACGGCCCACAGACTCGCTGCCAGGGCCTGTTTTCCTGCCCACGCTCCTACTGTGTGCCAGGCGGTGCCTTGCCCTGCGTTCCCCCCAAATGCCCCAAATGGCTCATCTCTGATCTGCTCCTGCCTGTCCGGCCTCCTGTCCGCCACACAGAGCCATCAAGCCCTGCCAGTGGAGGGCGAGGGCTGGGAGAGCTGGTGTCTCCCAGGGTGGGCGGGGACTCTGCCACCGAGGGACGGGACAGACACCGGGGACGTGGTGCAGGATGGGGAGGAGTGTGCCAGGCAGCGGGGCGGGCAGTACCAAGATACTGAGGTGGGAAGGTTGGGGGGGGGGGCAGTGGGGACACAGAGCGCGGTCTGGGGAGTTCCTCGCCCGCCGATGGGGACCTCAGCAAGGGGCAGGTGTGGTGAGGACCTGAGTGGGGGGGCTGCAGAGACAGTGTGAGGTCGGGCGGCCCCGGAGCCGGAGGTTCAGTGAAGACGGGAGGGAGCAGGGCTGTGCCGGCGGCTGGGGCATCTGTGTGTCAGGCAGTCAGCTGCCCCCGGGCTTCGGGGACGTAAGTCTGGGTACTCGCTGCTGCCTGTCAGCCAGGTCACAGGTCCCTCGCTCCGAGCCTGTCACTCCCTGGGAGGTGCTCACGCTTGCTAACTGGCCAAGGGGAATGTGGGGCTGCTCCCATCAGACCTTCGTTCTTTTTTTTTTAATGTAATTTTTTAAATATATATTTTATTGATTTCAGAGAGGAAGGGAAAGGGCGAGAGAGGTAGAAACATCAGTGATGAGAAAGAACCATTGATCGGCTGCCTCCTGCACGCCCCCTACTTGGTGTCGAGCCCACAACCCAGACATATGCCCTTGGCTGGAATCGAACCTGGGACCTTTCAGTCCACAGGCCGACGCTCTATCCACTGAACCACACCAGCCAGGCCAGACCTTCGTGCTTAGGGGGCTTTCGGGGCCCACACAGAGCCCCAGGAGGGAGCAGTGCCCCGTCCTGCCCTGCAGCGTGTTCAGCGGCAGCACCGCCGTCCCTGTCTTGCAGGTGGTGTACAAGGAAGCGGAGAAGAGCCCGCGGGGGGCGCTGGGCCGGCCCGCCTGCCCGCCACCCAGGGCCGCTGAGAGCAAGTGTGAGCCTCTCCTCGTTTGTGGAAAGGGGCTCCCTGTCCCGTACTTATCAGAGGCCCCGGCACCTCACAGCCCAGCCGGGGTCCTTCCCAGGGGGCGTGGCTTTTGTTGACCGACATCAGCCCTGGAGTCGATTTGAGGGCCCGAGGGCCTTGTTCCAATAGGAGTGGAACTCCCTGGACCTCCGAGGGTCAGGAGCGACCGTGGGGAAGGGCTGGTGGGCTGCTCCGCGTCCTGGCTGCGGGCCTGGGTCTCCTCTGTGACCTGGCATCAGACACGCTTTAAGTGGAGCCCAGAACGCAGCCCCGGGCTCGGGGAGCGCTGGCGGGCGGCCGGGCACACAGCGCGCTGCCCACGCCCCATCGGCATCTCACGCTTCTGGTCTGGTCTTCCTCTTTCCTCTCGACAATCTTTTTAGCAGCTTTTAGAGGAGGCAGGTTTTCCCCACCCACACATCCTCGGCACCCCCAAGGGGGCGTTTGTCACAGTGGGTGACCCTGAATTGACATGAACCTAAAATAGCCCATCGCATTGTCACTTCCCTAAACTTTCTCTGTCCACACACGCCTTTTCTCATCTGAAAAGTCTAAAGCGAGGTGTCGAGGGGGGGGGGGGGGGGGCGGGGGGGGAGGGCAGCAGCGGGCTGCAGGCTGAGGCACTGGGACTGGGAGGAGCAGGAAACGCCAGGCCCGTGCTGGGGCCGGTGCTTCCCGGGACCTCACACACGCCGGCGCCCCGCCGGGCCCTTCTGTCCGTGATGCTTTGCCTGATGCTTTCAAGGCCGCGTAACCTCTTCCTCTATTTAAACCGAGCAGCCGGGGTCCGAGGTTCTGCCGTGACGGGCAGGATCGCGGGCCCTGCGGCGTCTCCGGTGTGCGTGCGCCGTGCTGAGGCGGGTCTCGTGTACTAGATGAGATCGCCGCGGTGCCGGTGTCCCTGCAGACGCTGAAGCCCGCTGCCGACCGAGCAAACCCGAAGATCGGCGTTGGCGCGCTGGCCTTCAGTCCCGACAGCTACTTCCTGGCCACGAGGAACGGTGAGCGCTGCGCCCACGCTGTGCTGTGCCCATTCACTGTGCCCCGTGGGGCCAGGACAGGCCCGCCTGAGGCATCCTCCCCACGTGCTGCTGAAACGGGGTTCCTCCCCAGAGGCTCGGGACCAGGCTGTGCCGCCCCTCTGCCCAGTGCCTCCCTGCACGCGCTCCGTCCTTGGCGAACAGGGACCCAGGCCCCACTACAGCCCTGGCCTCTTCCTCTAAGAAGGGCTTTTAAACCACCCACACATGCCCATGTGGCTGGTCAGCCTAAGGGAGTGACTGGAGTCCCCCCCCCGGGGCCGGTGTGGAGACCAGGGCCCCACATCCACTGCGTCAGGGCCCATGTCGAGGCCGGGAGGGCTGAAGCAGGCAGCTGGGGGCGGGTTTGACCGTGGACCTGTCCATCTCCCCAGACAACGTCCCGAACGCCGTGTGGGTCTGGGACATGCAGAAGCTGCGGCTGTTTGTGGTGCTGGAGCAGCTGGGCCCCGTGCGCTCCTTCCAGTGGGACCCGCAGCAGCCCCGGCTGGCCATCTGCTCGGGAGGCAGCAAGGTGTACCTGTGGTCGCCGGCGGGCTGCGTGTCTGTGCAGGTGCCCGGGGAAGGTGAGCTGACTCCGGGGGCCCAAGGCTCTGAGCTCTGGAGAGAGGCCCCACCGGGTTGAGGCAGTTTGTGTTGGGCTCCAGCTGGGTCCCTGCCCCATCCCTGCACCCCACAGGCTGCGGACTGCTCCCCTGGGGCCTGGCGTCCCGCTCTAACCCTCGGCCACATGTCCCCTCCAGGGGACTTCCAGGTCCTCTCTCTGTGCTGGCACATCACGGGGGCCTCGCTGGCCCTGCTCAGCAAGGACCACTTCTGCCTGTGCTTCTTGGAGACGGAGGATGAGGCTGACGGCGCCCTCGGGCAGCTGGGCGCCCACACGTAGGACGAGTGGCAGCTGTGGGAAGGGAAGCAGACGCGCAGTGCCACGTGGGAAGCGCGCTCGGGGCAGCTCTCGGGCCCCGTGGTCCGCGGCCAGTTTGCGTGTACTTTCCCATAGCGACGCGTTCTTGTAAATATGTATGGTGTAAAGCTGTAGTTTTTGTAATTTAAATGTTTGCTAATTCATAAAGGCTGACGCTGGTTTTCTTGGAGGGCTTGGTCACAGGAGAGTTCTAGGTTCCGTGTCGGGAGAAGCACTGAGCCCCCAGCAGCCGGTCCCCCGAGACGGACAGCGGTGCTGGCTCCGGGCTCCCGCTGTCACTGTCTCGGGTGCAGGAGGGAGCCCGGGGCCCTGGAGGGTGAGCCACCAGGCGGGCAGTCAAGGTCAGTCCCACCTGCTGAGTGGGTCCCGTGGGGAGTTTCCGCCCTGAACACGCCGGCAGCTGGTGCAGGTGCACCTTGCCAGGCTGCCAGGGGAGGAACACCCGAGAGCCCTCGTCACCCTGCCAGCCAGGGGCCCCTCCCACAGCGGGGACAGCAGCAGTTTGGGCCTCGAAATGCACTCACGGGAGAGGGACCGTCTCAGTTGTTGCACTTGTTTCAATAACTTCAGAAAAGGACCACCACCCAGTAGATTCTAAATGCCTTTACTACCTGAAAGCAGAGTTTGGGGCCAGCCGTGCAGGCAGCCTGCCCAGCGAGGCGCTGCGTCCGGGTCCGTCCACCCCAGTCCAGCCACCCAGGGCTGGAAGTGAGGAGGGACTGGCGAGCCAGTGCTGTGCAAGCACACCAGCAAAGGTCCAGTCCAAGCGGCACGCCGGGCCTGCGGGCTCCCTGGGCGCAAGGCCGGGCGTGAGGAGGTGAGACCCTGGCGAAGCCTGTATCTGCGTGGGAGCTGCTTCGTGAGAACACGGTTCCTTATTAAAGCGCTTTCTTTAAAAGCAAACTAAGCGACTCCCTTTTCAGACACGAACATGACAACACAAACCTAGAGCGCAGCAGCTGTCGCCGCGGGCGGGCTGCTCGGGGGCGTCTCAAGGAGCGGCCTGCAGAGACTGCAGCTTCTGGGCGGGAAAGGTGCGGATTAGCTTCCCATCAGACACCTGCTCACACAGCTGTCCGCCCGGGAGCTGGCAGGCAGGCTGCTGGCTGCTTTGTCTTTAGCTTTAAAACGTGGGCTACGTGCCCGATTCCCAAGCTGGACACAGTGTGAACTCACTTGTGACGCAGGCACTGGTGTGAGGTGCCCCCCGGGGTGACGCTGCCCAGCTCGGCCAGCGGACGCTCGTGCAACCACAGGACATTTATTAGGCGGGCGGGGGTGGGGGATGGAGAGGCCCAAAGGAAGCTCCCAGAGGTGGCAGCGGCCAGCAGGGACAGCTGCATGCAGTCCGCGCCTGTCTAGTGTGTGACCACATGTCCACACCCACCTCAAGGATAAAAGTCACGTGACTGTTATAACCCGCTCAGACCCGTACAGGCAAGGACCTGGCCCGCAGGGCGAGCTGGCCCCGGGCCGCGCCCACCCGGCCGACGGCTCTCCGAGGCCGCTGCAGCCCTAGAAGCCGATCTTGCCTCTGGTCATGGAGTAGCCCAGCTTCGCCTCGTTGTTGATGAAGGACATCAGCCCCACGTAGGTCTCGATGAGGAGCGGCTGCTCCAGGACCAGCACGCTGGCGGCCTGTCCCGGCAGGGGACTCTCTTTTTGGGCTTTTTTGACAGCTTGGATCAGCAGAGACTTGAAGCTCTCCAACTTGGAAGAGAGAAAACAGCTGATCAGAGTGAGCCAGGAAAGGAAGCCGCCGCCCTGGCCCCTGGTCTGCGCCAGCCCAGCCCTCCCCGTGGCCCTCTGCTGCCTGCTCTGTGGGCTCTGGAAGCTCGGATCACAGCTGTGCTCTGTGCTGGGCGACAGCCAGTCCCGGAGCCTCGCTCTCCACAGGCCTGAGCGGCTTAGCCACAGCGAGCTACCAACCCTCACCACCACCAAGCCAGCTACCAACCCTCACCACCACCAAGCCAGGAAGCAGGCCGGGTGCAGGCGGGCTAGTGGGTGACCTGCCCGGCCTCGGCCTCCTGTGATGAGCACGCAGCCTGCCTGGCACTGCCACAGGCCGGTCAGCTGCCCTGCCCCAAAGTCCTCAGGGCCCTTTTCCAAGACAGTCACGGCCACAAGGGCCACCTTATGAAGTGGGGGTGACCGGTGGCTGCCAGTCACATGGGGCTACTTAACCCTAAGTCAGCCAACATTACTGAAAATGAAGAGTGTGTTTCCTGTCTTGCTACCCACTCCTCAGTGTTCAGCAGCCACGTGCGGCCGCCACAATGGGCAGTGCAGGCCTAGAACCCCGCCACCCGCCACCCCCCTCCCCGGCGGCTCTGCGGCCACGGGCTCTTACTTGGCACAGAGAGGCCGTCTTCTCATCCGCTCCGGCCATCGGGTGCTCCACGAACGTGGCGTAGGGCATGTTGGTGGACCACGGGTTCCACCTGTGTATGAAGGAGGCGCGGCTCTGCTTGTCCCATTGAATCCGAATGCCCAGGCCTTCTCGCCTGTGGGGTGAGAACAACCATCCGGCCTCACCAGCAGGCCACGGCCCCCACGGCAGCGGCTCAGGGATGGGTGTGACGTTAACAAGCCGGTCTGTGGCCTCGGGAGTAGGCAGCCTCGAGAGAGGCGCCGTTTCACACCCGGCTGGCCGGTCACGAGACATCGTGTCTGCACTTAGTTCACTGAGTGGCGGTCCGTGCTTTCTGAAAAACTGAGTGGGTTAGTAATGACGAAGGTGTGGCAGGCCATGGGGCTGACTACACAGGGGCTGGCTGCGCGGTGACACCTCCGTGACTGCGGGTCCTTCTACCTGACGCCCCGCGGCTCCTGCTTCCTGAGCGCCCTCCGGACCTCGCACCCAGTGGGAACTCAGCGGCCCAGACGCCCGCCTGGCGGCTCACGTTTTAGGAGCCCGCTCCAGCATGAGGGTCAGCTCCGGTTACCGCAGTGCCGCCGCCGCTGACGGGCAGAGCGGGCGCTCCTTGCCGGAGGAAAGCGCGGCCTGGCCCAGCGGCCCGGCGGCCGTTTTGGTGCCGGAATCCCTTCCAGAGCCGCCGGACACTGGCTTCCACTCCGAGCCCGGGCTCTGCGGCGCAGGGGCTGGTGTGAGAAGCGCGGGTCCGGCCCCGCGGGACACTTACTTGTTGAGCGATTTCGGGGGGAACCGGAAGTGCCCGCAGGAGATGGTGTCCACGGCGCGGAGGGCGACGCGCACCACCTGCTGGCACTGCAGCGCGATGAAGTCGTACTTGCAGACGAGCAGCGCCCGGTCGGTGACGAGCACCAGCCGCTCCTTCTCGTTGTTCCAGTGATCCACCCTGCGGCGGGGCACGCGCCGCCGTCACCCCGCGCCCCCGCGCTCGGGCGCCGCCGGCCCGCCCCACGCGCGCCCCGCTTACTCGGTCAGCAGCCACACCCCCCGGATGTCGCCGTCCTCCACCGGCCGGACCGCCACGCGGATCTCGTCCACCGCCTGCTCGATGGTGCCGGGCTGCGCGCAGGCACAGGGCGGGGTCACCCCCGCCCGGCGCCCTCTCTCCGCCCCCGCCCCCGGCCCGGCCCGGCCCGGCCCGGCCCGGCCCCAGCCTCACCCGGAACACGAAGTACTCCTTGACGCGGGCGCGGCGCGTGGGGTCGCGGACGCTGAGCGGCCACAGCGTCTGCCGCAGCGGCGTGCCCGGCCGCCCCCCGCCCGCGCCGCCCGCGCCGCCCTCCTCGCCGGCCGCCAGCACCGCTGTGGGGCTCGTGCCCGCCGAGTCCACCGAGTCTCGCAGCTGCAGCATCGCCGCGCCGCCGCCCACCCGGACCAGGGCCCGATCAGGATCGATCGGGACGCCGCCGCCGCCCGCCCGCCCTCCGCCCTCCGCCCCGCCCCCCGGGTCGCCGCGATTGGCTCCGCCTCGCAAGCCCCGCCTCGGGCTCCGGACCCTCCGGCCCCCGCGATTGGCTCTTCGCCATCCGTCTTCCGCGATTGGTTCGGCCCGCCGCTGCTCACAATCGCTCCCGCCCCTCGCGCGCAGGAAGCGCACACCAACTTCCTGTTTACGAGTGTGGGGGGTAGGGGCGGGGTCAAGGCCAGTTGCCAGGGAGACGGGGCGGGGCGCCGGGAGGCCCACGCCCTTCGCAGAGCACGGACGCCCTCGTGCGGCAGATCCCAGCACCCGGCCGCGACCTCCGGCCGAGGAGCCGCCCCGACGCGGCCGAGGTCACGCAGCCGGGGCGGACGAGGCTTCCTTCCGGGCGGCGGGGCGGGGCCGGAGACTCTGCAATGGCCACTGCTCTGCCGCCAGGGGCCGCTCTCCTCTGCGCCGTCCTGCCCCGCCCCGAGGGCTGTGCGCGCGCCTGTCCTGCTGCGCCCGCGCCGCCCCGCCCCGCCGCCCGCGCCCGTCCTGCATCCCCGTTTCCCGCGCTCCGAGGACGCTGCCGACCAGCACCGCCGCCGCGCCCGCCGCTCTCCCCCGGGTCACCTGCTGCCCGCACGGGCCGCCGCGCTGTCCTTCGGAAAGGCCCCGGATCTCCGTGCGCAGGGGCGGCGCTTGGGGCTGACCGCGCGCCCTGGTCCCTACCGCCGGTGTGGGCGCCCCTGTGCGAGGCCGCAGCCGAGACGCGGGCGGGCGTGGTCCGGGTGACCGCCAGGCCGCGGCCGGCCCAGCCGACTGGTTAGCCAAGTCCCCAAAGTTGTGCAGACGCGGATGCCCCTGGCGCTTGTGCACAGTTCGAGGCCCCGGCCCCCGGCTCCTCCGGCCGCCTCCCCGCCGGTCCCGGACGGCCACGCGCTCCCCTGCTTGGGTGTCCGCACTGACGGGCGCGGCACTGAAATGCCGCCGGTACTGAGTGTTTTCGCGCTTGGCTCCCGATAGAGGGCGTTTCAGGAGCGCGGAGCGGGTGCGCGGGTACCGGAGCCGGCACAGGTACCGGAGCGGGTGGAGCAGGCACAGGTACTGGAGCAGGTACAGGTACCGGAGCCGGTACAGGTACCGGAGCGGGCACAGGTACCGGAGCTGATACAGGTACCGGAGCGGGTGGAGCAGGTACAGGTACCGGAGCGGGTACAGGTACCGGAGCGGGGTACCGGAGCTGATACAGGTACCGGAGCGGGTACAGGTACCGGAGCCGATACAGGTACCGGAGCGGGTGGAGCAGGTACAGGTACCGGAGCCGGTACAGGTACCGGAGCCGGTACAGGTACCGGAGCGGGTGGAGCAGGTACAGGTACCGGAGCCGGCACAGGTACCGGAGCGGGTACAGCGGAGCGGGTACAGGTACCGGAGCGGGTACAGGTACCGGAGCCGGTACAGGTACCGGAGCGGGCACAGGTACCGGAGGGGGTGGAGCAGGTACAGGTACCGGAGCAGGTACAGGTACCGGAGCGGGTACAGGTACCGGAGCGGGCACAGGTACCGGAGGGGGCACAGGTACCGGCGCCGGTGGAGCCCTCCCACCTGCCGAGGTGGCGCCTGGCTGCCCCGGCCGTGCCCAGCCCGTGCGGGGCGCGCCAGGATCGGGCCCCGGAGCCGATGGGGCGGGAGGCGCCCGCCCACCCTCTCCTGAGCCTCCCTGCCCTGCGGAGGAGCTCGGAGCAGAACCAGGGACGCACCAGCGACGGCCCCGGGCACGGGGTGCACCCGGCGGCGCCCCTTCTGTCCGTGCCTCCGTCTCCTTTCCTGGCGCTCGGGGTTAACCCACTTTCTGCCAACGGGGGCTGCGAGGCCTCGATGACTTCGTGCCTGGGACGCGCTCCGCACCCCGCCTGGCCACCAGCGGGGCCGCCGCAGCGCCGTCGCTCCTCGCGCCAAGTGCCAGCCGCGCTGCCAGAGTGGTCGCTGCTCCCAACGCAGGGCGGCAGCGTGACCCGCTCGGACGCGAGAAAAGTCTCACGCCCCGACCGGGAGCCCAGCCAGCACCTCTCGGCGCTCGGGCTGACCCCCCAAAGGGGCGCAGCCCACACCGGCGGCGGCGCCTGTCTTTTGGGGGCTTCTTTCCTGGGCTTTGGAAAGGCTGTTCCCACTCCGGCCGGCAGGTGGCAGCGTCGTCCACGCGGGCGGAGCGCGGGCAGCGCTGGGTGAACCTCAGTGCGGGATGAAGTCGGGGCGTCGGGAGGCCGGCTCAGCGGGCGGGGTGCTCTCTCAGCTCCCAGGTGCCAGCGTTTCACGGGATCGGGGGGCCCACCTCTGAGATCCGTCTGTGGTGGAAGCGTTGGGGCCAAACAGGAGCCCTAGGTGAGACCTCGGAGCTCGGGGGCCCGGGTGCTGGGGAGCTCGGGGGCCCGGGTGCTGGGGAGCTCAGGGGCCCGGGTGCTGGGGAGCTCGGGGGCCCGGGTGCTGGGGAGCTCGGGGGCCCGGGTGCTGGGGAGCTCGGGGGCCGGGTGCAGGGGAGCTCGGGGGCCCGGGTGCTGGGGAGCTCGGGGGCCGGGTGCTGGGGAGCTCGGGGCCCGGGTGCTGGGGAGCTCGGGGGCCGGGTGCAGGGGAGCTCGGGGGCCCGGGTGCAGGCGGCGGCTCCGTTTGGCGGTTCACGTGCAGCCGGAGGGTCACTCGGTGCGAGGTCCGTGGGCGCAGCTCGCCTTCGCGAGAAGCTGCGTCGCGGGCAGCCCCTCCCTGCTCCGGGGACCCCGGGGGCTGGACAGGGTCAGGGTGGCATCCAGAGGCTCCCGTCCCCCGCGGTGTCTCAGCCAGGACGACGCTGGCCGCGCGGTCCCTCCTGCGGGCCGTGGGCCGTCGGTGGAAGCGGGCCGAGGCTCCCGGCTGTCGGGGCAGCGCAGACGGGCCGCTGGCGTGCGAGGCCCCGGCCTGAAACGCCTCGTAATGAACTCGCTGCCCTCGGGTCAGGAGTGAAAATCCAGACGAGACTAGGCTAGCAGGGCCCACGGCGTCAGCTCAGGCAGATGTGGGGGCTCGTGGTGGAGGGGGTTAGAGCAGATGTGGGGCCCCGGGTGGAGGGGGTTAGAGCAGATGTGGGGGCTCGGGGTGGAGGGGGTTAGAGCAGATGTGGGGCCCCGGGTGGAGGGGGTTAGAGCAGATGTGGGGGCCCCGGGTGGAGGGGGTTAGAGCAGATGTGGGGCCCCGGGTGGAGGGGGTTAGAGCAGATGTGGGGCCCCGGGTGGAGGGGGTTAGAGCAGATGTGGGGCCCCGGGTGGAGGGGGTTAGAGCAGATGTGGGGCCCCGGGTGGAGGGGGTTAGAGCAGATGTGGGCCCCCGGGTGGAGGGGGTTAGAGCAGATGTGGGGCCCCGGGTGGAGGGGGTTAGAGCAGGGCCTCGGCCGCAGGGCCCGAGGCATCAGCTCAGGCAGATGTGGGGTCCCGGGTGGAGGGGGTTAGAGCAGATGTGGGGTCCCGGGTGGAGGGGGTTAGAGCAGAGTTGAGGGGGTTAGAGCAGATGTGGGGTCCGGGGTGGAGGGGGTTAGAGCAGATGTGGGGCCCCGGGTGGAGGGGGTTAGAGCAGGGCCTCGGGGAAAGCAGGAGGCTTTGGAAGGACCGCCACGCTGGCGTGTGGCCCCCTCCCCACGTAGGAGTTCCCTGGGCCGGGCCATTTCTGTTACTTCCAGCAGAGGGTGAGACGAAAGCGGAACAGCCGTGTCTTTTAAAAATGCCTCCACACTCACTTGGGCGGCGCTTTGCCAGACAGACGTGAAGGGAAACGTGTTCCCTCCGCACACCTGCCTGCTTGAGCTCCAAGCGGCCGACTCTGATCCCTGAGTGGCCACCTGGGTGCTGCAGCGGGCCGGCCACAGGGTGGGGGAGGGGGAGGGGTGGGAGCGGTGTGGCGGCAGCAGGTCAGGCCACCGTGAACTTCTGGCTTCCACGTGTGGCGCCTGCTGCTCAGGGCTCCCTACCTGGCCTGAGTGGGGTGCATAATGTTGACCATAAAAATAAATCAGCCAGTTATTTTCACCTGCAAAATTGGGTTTATTCAGGAATAGCAGAGAATTGCTATTCGGGTCAAGCACACTAGAGCAAAAACCATAGGCAAGTCCAGCAGGCAAAGGGCAGGCATGCTACTTCACCGAGAAAGAGGGGGTGGGGAGGGCTGCTTTCGAGGAACGTGAGAGTTCCGGGTGCCGGTGCTTCTCATTGGCTGAGCTTGTTGCTGGGCGAGGAGAAAATCTTCCTCCTGCTGGGGTAGTAGCGACACATCCGGTTGGGAATGCCAGCTGTGTCTGTCTTCCTGCAGGTGTGTAGCTGGCATAGAGCGGTGGTGGGTGAGGACCCTCCTTCTGGCCTCTCACCTCCATTTTAAGTGAGGTGTCGTTACTGGCTGGCACCCTTCTACCTGGTATCCCACACCCCGCAAACGGAACCACGTCTGTCCCTTGTAAGTCGAGCCAGCGAATCCCAAGGTGGAATGGGACGTCTTGCTACAGTTTGGCTAAAGGCTCAGGGCTGGGAATTGGGGCTGGGGCGTGAGACCTGAGGCGGGCCAGCACCCGCCGAGCTCCAGCCTTGACTCCGAGGGTGTCTGAGGCCTGGCATCTACGGAAGCCGGGTGGGTGCAGGTGGGGACACGAAGGCTTCCAGTCCTCCATCCCACACCCGGGCAGTGCGCCCCGGCTCGGGCGGCACCGGCCAGAGCAGCTTCCCGCCCCAGGTCTGGCCCTTCTAAAAGCTGGACTCCTGGGAAGAGGCCGTTTCTCCAGGATGAGGGAGTGTTCAGTGCAATCGCAACAGAAGTCCAGCGCAGCTTTGAAGGAACCCGATAAAGGGACTCCAGCGCCCATTTGGACGGATGATGGGCGAGAATGAGCGGCGTAATCGGTGGGGAAGTAGCGCAATGGGGGTGCTCCCTGTGCCCCTCTCAGCCTGTTCTCCGTCAGCTTCCGGAACGGCGGGCACACCCTCTCCTCCCGCCGTCAGGGCCACCGAGAAACCCCATGGGGCGGGATCCAGCGGAATTACCCACGGACGGGTCTACGCGGTTTGTCCGGTTGAAGAGCTGCCACAGCGGCTGCCCGGCGGGTGGCACTGGAGCCACGGAGCACACAGCAGGGCGAGTCCCACATGAGACAGGTGCATGCGGAAAAGCCACCTCCGGGCAGGTCTTGGAAGATGCGGTGGCAGGAGCCCAGGAGGGGGAGCGCCTGGAGCCCCACTGTGGGCCGGCCTGCCCCTGGGATCCCAGCCAGGGCCCGAGGAGCGGGCCCCAGCAGGGCGGTCACGGGGTCGCCCTGGGAGCACCAGCAAGCAGGATGCTAACCTGCATCTGGGGTGTCAGGGACAGTGACATCTGTGGATGGAGCTGTGTCCCCCCAAGTCCATGTGTTGAAGCCCCTAATCCCAACGTGACTGTATTTGGGGACGGGGCCTTTAAGGAGGTGGTTGAGGTTACATGAGGTCATTGGGGTGGGGCCCTGACCCTCCAGGGCTGGGGCCAGGTAAGAGGAGGAAGAGACCCAGGCGCTGTCTGTCTGTGTCCGTCTCTCTGTCTGTCTCTCCGCCAGGTGAGCACAGCAAGAAGGTTGCCGTCTGAGAGCCTGGGAGAGCCCTCACCAGGCCAGACCCGCCTGCCAACCACTGTCGGCCGTGGCGCTTTGTTGGCAGCCTGAGCGGACGGAGGCACCCTCCCCACGCCGTGTTAGTGTGGGACCTGCAGTGGGTCTCTCAGAGTTAGAGGCAGCAGAGTAGGGGGTGGCGTGAAGGTCCCCAGGGCCAGACCCGTGTTCAGTCTCCAGATCTGTAGCTTACAAGCCGGCAGTTTGGGGGTGTTGTCCCCTCCTGACCTCAGGTTCCTGTCCGAACCGCAGGTGACCGCAACTCCCTGACGCTCCCCCGCAGTGCGGAGGGCTCAGATGTGGGGGGCACTGTACCTCCACTGCCTCTGGACAGCTGGGGTCCCCCTCCTAAGCCCCGCCCAGCCAGGGGCCCCAGTCTGTATGAGGGTGGGGGTTCAGGAGCCTGCAGGTCAGGGGGACAGCTGGAGTGGAGGAGGACAGCCCCCTGCCCGCTCCGTGCTGGGCCGGGCGGAGGGCCGGGCGGAGGGGGTGGCCCGGGCTCCACGCAGCGGCATGTGACTAACGGGGCGCCCAACCTGGCCACCCGTCTGGACCCACCCAGACTGCGTCTCCCTCTGGGCACTTCCGAGGGCACTGCCGCGCCCCAGGGCCCGTGGGGCGCCTGGTCCTCCCCCTGGGGTGTGTGATTCCAAACCCAAACGGGTTTAACCGAGTCCCGCGGGCCGGGCGGGAGGCCGGGGCGGGGACACAGCGGCCGGGCGCACCGGGGGCGGGGCAGGTCTGGACGGTCTGTGGGACCGGCTGTGGGCGGGGGCGGGCCTGGGGTCCACGGCGGGGCGGGGCGGGGGCGGGCCGGCTCGCAGCGCGCGGGGCCGGCGCAGGGTGTCCCCGGCGCGCACGTCTCCGCTGCCCCGGGCGCGGGCGGGGCCGCGAACCCGCACCTGCGGCGACCTCGGGCTCGCGGGGCGGCGCGGGCACCTGTGGCTGCGCCCCTTGTCCCCGGCCCCCTGGGCCATGGCGCACGGCTCGGCGGCTCGGAGGGCTCGCCCCGGCCGCCTGTGAGCGGGCCGAACGGGGCCGAACGGGGCCGAACGGGGCCGAACGGGGCCGCGGGCGCGATGCCTGCTTTTCCGGAGGCGAGGGCGGCCCGACGCGCGGTCCCCCGGCCCCCCCCCCCCCGCCCCCCCCCCCCCCCCCCCCCCCCCCCCCCCCCCCCCCCCCCCCCCCCCCCCCCCCCCCCCCCCCCCCCCCCCCCCCCCCCCCCCCCCCCCCCCCCCCCCCCCCCCCCCCCCCCCCCCCCCCCCCCCCCCCCCCCCCCCCCCCCCCCCCCCCCCCCCCCCCCCCCCCCCCCCCCCCCCCCCCCCCCCCCCCCCCCCCCCCCCCCCCCCCCCCCCCCCCCCCCCCCCCCCCCCCCCCCCCCCCGGCCCCCCCCCCCCCCCCCCCCCCCCCCCCCCCCCCCCCCCCCCCCCCCCCCCCCCCCCCCCCCCCCCCCCCCCCCCCCCCCCCCCCCCCCCCCCCCCCCCCCCCCCCCCCCCCCCCCCCCCCCCCCCCCCCCCCCCCCCCCCCCCCCCCCCCCCCCCCCCCCCCCCCCCCCCCCCCCCCCCCCCCCCCCCCCCCCCCCCCCCCCCCCCCCCCCCCCCCCCCCCCCCCCCCCCCCCCCCCCCCCCCCCCCCCCCCCCCCCCCCCCCCCCCCCCCCCCCCCCCCCCCCCCCCCCCCCCCCCCCCCCCCCCCCCCCCCCCCCCCCCCCCCCCCCCCCCCCCCCCCCCCCCCCCCCCCCCCCCCCCCCCCCCCCCCCCCCCCCCCCCCCCCCCCCCCCCCCCCCCCCCCCCCCCCCCCCCCCCCCCCCCCCCCCCCCCCCCCCCCCCCCCCCCCCCCCCCCCCCCCCCCCCCCCCCCCCCCCCCCCCCCCCCCCCCCCCCGCCCCCCCCCCCGGCCCCCCCCCCCCCCCCGGCCCCCCGCCCCCCCCCGGGCCCCCCCCCCCCCGCCCCCCCGGCCCCCCGGCCCCCCGGCCCCCGGCCCCCCGGCCCCCGCCCCCGGCCCCGCTCCCTTCCCTCTGCACCCGGGCTGCGCCCCGAGGCGAGGGAATCTGGGTCCCGGCCCGGCGGGGTCCGCCCGGGAGCCCGGCCCGGAGGGGCAGAGAGGAAGCGGCGGCCTCCACTTCCTTCCAGCGCCGCCTCCCGGGGCGGGGGCCGCGCGGACTCGGCCTCCGTGCTGAGCACGTGCGCTCCGGGGCCGAGGGGCCGGCCGGAATCCGGCGCCGGGAGGGCGGGAAGCGGGGGTCAGGGCGCCGCGAGCCGGACTCGGTGCTGAAAGGTGACTCCGGGCCAGCGGCCCCCTGAAGCCGGCGGTCCCGGGCGGCGCCGGGGCGGGGAGGCGGGGGCTCCGGAGGGGCGGGCAGGCGGCCCAGGCCTGGGTTAGGCTCCGGGCCAGCACCCCCCGGGGCCAGCACCCCCCCCGCGGGGCCAGCACCCCCCGGGGCCAGCACCCCCCCCCCAGGGCCAGCACCCCCCCCCCCCCCCGGGCCAGCACCTCCCCCCCCCCCCCCAGCACCCCCCGGGGCCAGCCCCCCCCCCCCCCCCCCGGGGCCCCCCCCCACCCCCCCCCCCGGGGTCAGCCCCCCCCCGGAGCCAGCCCCCCCCCCCCCCGGGGCCCACCCCCCCGGGGCCAGCCCCCCCGGGGCCAGCCCCCCCCCCCCGGGGCCAGCCCCCCCCCCGGGGCCAGCACCCCCCCCCCCCCCCCCCCCCCCCCCCCCCCCCCCCCCCCACCCCCCCCCCGGGGCCAGCCCCCCCCCGGGGCCAGCACCCCCCCCCCGGGGCCAGCACCCCCCCGGGGCCAGCACCCCCCCGGGCCAGCCCCCCCCCCGGGGCCAGCCCCCCGGGGGCCAGCACCCCCCCCCCCCCGGGGCCAGCCCCCCCCCCCCCCCCCCCCCAGCACACCCCCCCCGGGCCAGCACCCCCCGGGGCCAGCCCCCCCCCCCCCCAGCCCCCCCCCAGGGCCAGCACCCCCCCAGGGCCAGCCCCCCCCCCCGGGCCCCCCCCCCCCCCCCGGGGCCAGCCCCCCCCCAGGGCCAGCACCCCCCGGGGCCAGCACCCCCCCCCCGGGCCAGCAGCCCCCCCCCCCCGGGGCCAGCCCCCCCCCCCCCGGGCCAGCACCCCCCCAGGGCCAGCACCTCCCCGGGGCCAGCACCTCCCCAGAGCCAGGGCACCCGGCCACGCAGGACCCACTGGCCACGCAGGACCCACTGGCCACGCAGGACCCACTGGCCACGCTGGCAGGTGGAGCAGCAGGGCCAGTCCACGGCCGGGACCCCCGCCCTGCGGCTGGTGTGCTCCAGGGAAGGGAGGCTCCCGAGGCCTTGCAAAGGGGCACAGCCTCTGGGTTGGGGGCCTTGGCATCCAGAAACGTGAGCAGCCCCAGGCCCGGCTGCAGGTGACCGCTGCCAGACATCCCTGTCTCCTGCGACCCGGGGGATCGGCGTGTGGAGGGGAGCCCCTGCTCTGCGTGGGGAGCCCAGGGGCTGGCCAGGTGGGCAGGCTCAGAGGGCCCTCGCCCCAGGGCCGGTGTGGAGAGCCAGCTGCCCTTCCTGGGCCCCTCTCCTGAGCCCCGGGGATGTGCTGTGACCACCTGCTCCCCTGGGGCCTGGGCGGTCTGCGGCCGGGGCTCAGGGATTGCGGGAGGCCTCAGTCTCTTCCTGCTCCACGCTCTCCTCCCCGGTCAAATCCTGGGCTCCTCCTGCGCCCCCTCCCTGGGTAGACGGCGGTGCCCCCCTCCTGCCCGCACCTGGAGCGGAGGCCTTGGGGGCTCTGTTCAGCCTCGTTCGTGGTGAGTTCCGTGGTATCTCTGAGCACGCCTCCCGTGGGCCTCTGTCCCCGAAGCACCTGACTTGTCTGACTGGCGGTGGGTGGAGGTGGGACTCGCGGGGGGTCGTGGTGGGTTGCCGGGGGGTCATGGTGGGTGGAGGTGGGTCGCGGGGGGGTCGTGGTGGGTGGAGGTGGGTCGCGGGGGGTCGCGGGGGGTCATGGTGGGTGGAGGTGGGTCGCGGGGGCGTCGTGGTGGGTGGAGGTGGGTCGCGGGGGGTCGCGGGGGGTCATGGTGGGTGGAAGTGGGTCGCGGGGGGCTGTGCAATGGGATCGCACTGGGCGTGGCTGGCGGCTGTAGGGGCAAAGCGCCTGCGCCTCCCTGAGGATTCCAGGCCGAGGCTGTCTGCTGAGTGGAAGGTGGGGGGGCAGGTGGGCTCCAGGAGCTGCCAGAGGGTCAGGGGAGGGCCTGTAAGGTCCCAGGAAGTGCCTTGTCCTCGGAGGTGCTGCCTCCCTGCCATCCTGACCTGCACATGGTCCTGACCCTCCGCGGTGGCCTTTGGGGGACCCAGGGGGCCTGGGGGCCTGGGGAGCGGCGTGGCCGGTGCTGTGGCTCCTGCTGACCAGGTGATGGGAGCAGGTCTGGGGATGGGGGGACGGCGTCCCCACACCCTGGTGCTGTGGCCGGCGGTAGAACAGGGCTCAGAGGAGACCTCTGTTCCCTGGGGGCTGGGGTCCCCTCGGCAGCCGTGCTGGGAACGTGGCCCGGCAGCGGGTTAGGTTGACCCCTGCCCCCGGCAGGAAGGGCCCTCCAAGCACGTCTGGTCTTGCAAGTGGCTCTCTCGGACCCTCATGGCCTCGGGCTGCAGCCAGCCGGGGGGGGGGGGAGGGGGGTGCAGGTTCAGGGCCCAAACCCAATCTCATGGGAACAGACACGATGGAGATGCTTCTCACAGCCCAGCCACCTCCCGCCCTCCGGGTGAGGGGTCAGCAGTGTCCAGCTGTGAGAGGCTGGCTGCCTGGTTCCCCGTCCTCCCCTCCTGCCCTGTTCCCCGTCCTCCCCTCCTGCCCTGGTTCCCCGTCCTCCCCTCCTGCCCTGCTCCCCCGTCCTCCCCTCCTGCCCTGCTCCCCCGTCCTCCCCTCCTGCCCTGGTTCCCCGTCCTCCCCTCCTGCCCTGGTTCCCCGTCCTCCCCTCCTGCCCTGCTTCCCCATCCTCCCCTCCTGCCCCTGGAGCCTTCATCGTGTGGTCTTGGGGCCTGGACCACCCCCCAGAGGGACAGATCTTGGGCGAAGGCCGCCAGCCCCAGGAGCCCCCTCTGCCTGGAGAAACCCCCTCCACAGAGCTGGGCTCACGGCCTGGTTTGGGAGTCTCCCCCGGCCCAGGTGGAAGCTGGCCCCCACTGTCAGGCCCCTGCCCGCTCCGGGCGTCTGCCAGGCGCCCCTGCCCCGACCTGCGTGGGCAGAGGGTCCTGTCTCTGCTCCCTCCGCCCTGCCCCCACCCCCCTCCCTCCATCCCCAAATGGGAAGCTGCTAACTTGTGCTTCGGAGGCGGGGTCGCCTCCCTGACCAGCAGCCGCCCATGTGGCTGAGGTTGGAGGGGGGCTGGGAAGGAAGGGGGTCCTCCTGAGAGCAGCACCCCGCTCCCCAGATTCCTGCCCCGCCCATGGGGCATTCTCCTCCCCCTGCCCCAGTGGCCAGATCACTGCCCCGCAGCCTGGGTGCGCCCCAATGCCAAGTCCACGTCCACGTCCACCCGCTGCGGGGTGGGCTGGACACAGGGAGGCCCAGTGCTGGTGGGAATGGGGGCAGAGACCCAAACCCAGCCACCGGGACCAGCGGTTCTCAAAGGCGAGTCCGCATCCGAGTCCCGAGGCCCGGCTTGTGGCCGCGGGGCTGGTGGGTCCGAGTGCTGATCCCGGGAGGAGTGTGTGTGTGTGTGCGTGCGTGTGCGTGTGTGTGTGTGTGTGTGTGTGTGTGTGTGTGTGTGTGTGTGTGTGTGGCTGGCCTTGGGTCAGGAGGCTGGTCTGGGAGACCCCGGGGGCCAGCAGACAGCTGTGGGGTGGAGGGTGGTAACGAGGCCAGATGGCTTTAGGGAAGGGGCAGGGGCCTGGCCGCTGACCCCTGTCCTCTGTCCCAGGCCCCACGTGTGTGCCGAGCAGGAGCTGACCCTGGTGGGCCGCCGCCAGCCCTGCGTGCGGGCCTTCAGCCGCGCAGTGCCCGTGTGGAAGCCGGGCTGCAGGCGGCAGGCCTGGTGCGTGAGCCATGAACTCAGGTACGTGGTCCCGGGTGGGAGCGGGGCTGTGCGCACATCAGGAGCAGGGTGGCTGGGCAGGGATGGTCCTGGTGTCGGGGCTACCTGTGCCCCCACAGCCCCTTGTCTGACTGAGGCCAAGGCCTCCCACCCCCTCACCCCCCAGGGGCTGAGGCTGGAGCACAGCTGTCCTGCTGGGCGGCCCCGGGGACCTCTGGGCGGAGGGGACCCTGTGGGGGAGGGTGCTGGCCACGTGGAGGGTGGGAGCTGGGCCAGCCTGTGAGTTCCCGCTGGAGCCTGACCCTGGCCTCGCGCCCGAGCCGGTGTGAAGCCTTCTGTTGCTCAAGATTTTATTTCAAAATCAAATGTGGGGAGTGCCTTTGCACACACACCTCTCCTCTTCACCCCATCCCCCTGGGCCCCATTGCAGACCTGGGGGGGGGGGGGGGGGGGGGGGGGCGGCTCCGCTTGGGCAACTCCCGCCTGGAAGCTGGCGCTGCTGGGCAGGTGGGGGGAGGTGGCGCTGAATGTTTTGATGGGCGTGGTACCCAGCCTCTCAGAGGTTTGGGGGAGTCTCCTACACGGTTTGGGGGAGGTTTGGGGGAGTCGTCCATGAAGCTGCTGTGCCAGGGGCTCTGTGGCGCCTGCCCGCAGCCTGGGGGGCGGGGGGAGTGCAGCTCTCATTTAAATGTCGATCTCTGTAGGTTCAGAGGAGAGGCCAGGGGGTCCATTAAGCTCCGCAGTGGTTCAGGGGGCAGGCGACTGGCCCCCCTCCCTCCCGGGACCTGGGATGGGCTGGGGACAGTGTCTGTGGTGACTGGAGCTGGGAGGACACGGCTGCAGTCGCCCGTAGGTGGAGGCAGGGGTGCGGCTGGACACCCTACAGCGTGGGGTGCCCCCCCCCCGCCCACGAGGGACATGCCCGAGGAGCCCTGGGCCCTCACCTGTCCCCAGATCTGCCTCCGTGCATGTGCAGGCGGCGCAGTGCGTGTGCAGGTGGTGCGTGTTTACAAAACAGGATGAGGTCACCCCGGCGCACACCCCTCCCCCACAGCTCATGGTGAAGGGCCCCCTCCGGAAGCAGTAGAAGCCCCGGGGGGGGGGGGGGAGGGGGGCGTCCTGAGAGTGCGGGGCCCTGCCCTGGAGCCCTGGGCACCGTTCCTCCGGCCCCGACCTGGGCGCCGGCAGCGGGAGCTGGGCCTCCGGGGCCCCAGGGAAGGCCCCCCTGGTCCTGGGAGCTGCCGGGTGCGGCGTGTCCTCATGTCTGTGTGGCCGGGAAGGGGGGTCTTTGTTCCGTGTCGGGGTTTCCTGGGACGGCTCAGGAGGGCCCCCGTGCAAAGCGGGCTCCTCTTGTCTCCCAGCTCGAGGACCTGGGACTGGCGCCCGCCACGTGGCAGGCCCACCCAGGGTTCCCAGGGAGCAGCCGGTGGGCCGGCTCCACGCAGGGCTGCCCCGCAGCACCCACTCCAGGTGACAGTCTCGCCGCCGCTGTGCCCCCCTCCCCCCGCCAGGTGTCCTGTTAGGGTTTCCTCAAACCAGCGCCCAGCAGGGTTTTTGGGGCCCAGCCGCCTCCCCCTGGAGGGCTCCTGCATGTCCGTGTCAGGTCCCTCTCGCGACTCCTGAGGCTGAGATCACTGCCCACGCGGGAGGCCCCGCACATGCCTCGTCCAGATGTCCCTCCAGCGGCCCGAAGCTGTGGCCGCCCGGGGAGGCTGCTGCTGCTGGCTCACCCGCCACCCCCACCCCCACCCCCGTGCATTCTTCGGGACCCCACAGAGGCTCTGGGTCCCTGGGAAGCCCCTGAGCCCCCTGCCCCCCTTCACCCCATCGGCCCCGACCAGCGTCCAGGCCGCCTCCTCCAGACACTTCCAGCGCATCAGGAGCGCTTCCCCCACGAGCCTCAGCCCACACAGCCGCCCAGGCGGGGAGCTCAGGCCAGGAAAGGGCTGTCCCCCTCAGGGGGGTGCAGGAAGGAAGGAAAGAAAGGAGGAAGGGAGAGAGGGAGGAGGGAGGGAGGGAGGGAGGGAGGGAGGGAGGAGGAAGGGAGAGAGGAAGGAGGGAGGGAGGGAGAGAGGGAGGGAGGGGGAGGAGGGAGAGAGAGAGGGGAAAGGGGATGCTTGGGGCACAGAGCCCACATGTGGGCCTGCCACGGGCCCTCGCCCAGACCCTGCCACGGGCCCTCGCCCAGACCCTGCCACAGACCCTGCCGCGGGCCCTCGTCCAGAACCTGCTGCGCTGCGGCCAGGGGTCCGGTGGCTGTAGGGGGAGGCCCGGCACCAGCCTGGCAGTCCCCTCCTCCTGTGACAGTGGCCCCTGTGGACCAGCTCCCTGGTGGTGGCTGGAGCCCATGAGGGGTCCCCAGATGAGGTCACATCCCAGGTTCTGGGGGGCCTGGACTCTGGGGGTACCGCTCAGCCAGCACAAGCAGTAAGAGACGGGGTGGGGTGGGCAGGGGCAGGGAGTCTGCATGTAGCCCGGGAGAGGATAAATATTTACGACGGAAGGGCCCAGACACTCGCTCTGCCAAACCCTGTCCCGCTGCGGGGTCCCCACAGGCGCAGGCGGTTCCTGTCCTCCAGGCGGGACATGCAGACCACCCCCCCCCCGACCAGCCCACTTCCTGGAAGCCGCCCTGATGGTTTGTGGGGTCCCGGCCCCTGGGGCCACCGGCTCCCGGCTCCCAGGCTCCCAGGCTGCCGAGGGCCAAGCCCAGCACCCCCGGAGCGGGTTTTGTTTCCTGGAGACACAGCAGCCCAGGCCCTCTGGCCGCTCCCGGCTCAAGGGCCCTTGACCCGGTGGCTGCTGGCTGGTCACCTTCCTCCCGACGGCGGGAGCCGGGAGGGGCACTGCCCGAAGGCTGCAGGGTGCCGGCCAGCCCCTTCCTCTTCGGTACCTCCACTGTCTTGTCCTCCCTGCCTCCCTCCTGTCCCTCCTGCCCCCACATCCGCGTGCCCAGGCCATCACAGACCCAGGCCCTCGCCGCCAAGGGACCCGAGGGCACGGCTGAGTGCTGGGCGCCGAGTGGCGGCTGCTGCTGCTGCTGTAACAGGTGGTGACAAGCGGGCTGCTGAGACCACGGGCGCACTTGGTCCTGCAGCTGGAAGCCCCCTGATGGGGTGGGGTCCCTCTGGAGGCTGGACGGGCGTCTGGTCAGGCCCCTTCCAGCTGCCGTGGCCATGGCCATCAGCCGAGGTCCTGGGCTGGTGGCTGCCTCCCGCCGGCCGCTGCTCTGTGGTCCCCGTGTCTGTGCCCACTCCCCCTTCTCAGACCCTGCCACAGACCCACAGATCCTTCTCATAAGGATTCTGGTCGTGGGACCCAGGGCCACCCTGGGCCAGTGTGGCTTCGTCTTGACTTGGTGACCCTGCCAAGGCCCTGTCTCCAGATGAGGTCATATCCCAGGTTCTGGGGGGCCTGGACTCTGGGGGTACGCTCAGCCAGCACAAGCAGTAAGAGACGGGGTGGGGTGGGCAGGGGCAGTGAGTCTCTGTCTTGCTGTCAGCAGGTGAGGGGGAGGTTTTGTGGGGAGGGGGAGTCAGGCTGGTGCCCAGGTGCCCACCCTCTGGAGAAGCAGGAATGGGGCTTGGTGGGTGGGCAGAGACCCTCCCAATGTCCGAGGCCCAGCCGAGGAGCTGGGATATAGGACTCTGGGGTGCGGGGCAGCTGAGTGGGGTGCTGTGTGGGCCAGGCCCCCTCCGCCTCCCCGCCTGGCCTCTGCTCCAGGTTTGTGGCCCAGGGGGCATCCCTGGCTGGGGGTGGCCCCCCACTGGCTGTTCCACCAAGAAGCCCCGCCCCCTGGGCTGTGGATGGCAGAGAGACTGGGCGGGCTGGGCCGGGCAGGCTGCTGGGTGGCTGAGCTTCCAGAGGCCCAGCCTGGAGCCCTCCCAGCTCCTCAGCCTTCGTGAGGGCCGCACCACCCGTCTGAGCAGGAACCAGCCGGGCACCGAGGCCACTCCGGCCTCCAGGCTGCCCCCACCCCCTAAGCCCTCTGCCTGCTCCCCTCTGCCCGGTGCCGCGCACTGCACACACTCAGTCCTCCTGTTACATGGGCACCTTCCTCCTGGCAGCCCCGTCCCCGCTCAGCACCACCCTCCTTGGGTGGCGAGGGCCCCTCCCTGTGGGCCCCAGGACAGTCTGCTGTCAGCTCCTTGGTGAGCCAGCGGCTGAGAGCCTGGGCCGGACGGGCACCGCCACCACGGCCCGCCAGCACCGGCCCCTGGCCCCGGGGCCATTGTGGAAGCCGGTCTTGCTCCTGAGCTGAGCTCTAGAGTCTGACCCCCCTCCGCCCCCCCCCCAGCCCTCCGAGACCATCCTGGTGAGGCCCGATGCCCCTCCTGGCGCCTGACACCAGCTGGAGCCGGGGCTGCCGCGGGGGAGGGGGCGTAGGCCATCCTGGGCCGAGTGCTGTGGCGTGCACCCCAGGCCGGCCTCGGACACAGGCCTCCCACCCGCTACCGCGTGAGACGGGCAATCGAGAGTCTGTGGTGCATGTGTGTGAGCAGGTGTGTGTGTGTGTGTGTGTGTGTGTGTGTGTATGTGCGCGCGCGTGTGTGTGTGGGGGTTGGTGGCGGTGAGAGCCGGACGCAGTGGGTGAGATGCGCCAGCGCGTCCCTCCTCCCTTCTTTTCTAGAACCGTCTACTACGCGGCCTATAGGCAGGTGTACACCATGGAGGCCCAGCCCGTGCTCAGGTGCTGCCCGGGGTGGAGCCAGCAGCCAGGCGACCAGGGCTGCCTCTCCGGTGAGTGTCCCCACCTGTGCCCCCTGCAGACACTAGACCTGCCTCAGAAGAGCCCTGTCTCCTGGCACTGCCCCCCCAGCTGCCTGGGGTGCAGCGCCCCCATTTTCTGCACCTGGTGGGCTGCCCCAGCCTCGTCCAGGGCCACGCCTCCCGCCAGTGCGCTTGCGAAGACCCGGCCGGTAACACGGGAGGAGCTGGGACCGCCCTGTGCCCGTGTGGCCGGCGGGAGGCAGCTGGGCGGCCCGGGGCTGGCACCGTCGGGAGGGGCTCTCTGAGCCTGGTCCGGGGTCAGTGTCTTTACCGCCATGCCCACATCCTGCCCTCCGGGCGCACTTTGTTCCAGAAAGGCTGGGCTGGGCACGGGGCCCTGGACTCGGGGGGCACGGCGCCCTGGCCTCAGCCCTGTCTGCCGAATGGGGTCGCTGCCTCCCGACTCCTGCACCCCACTCCTGGTGGATGCAGCGGTGGGGAGCACGTGGCCAGGTGCAGGCAGGCACGAGACGGAGGCTCCGAGAGGTGCGGCCGGCTGGAATCGGGGCGGCTGGGACACCCCTGCTTCAAGGAAGGGTGGGGCTCACGGCCGAGGCGAGTGCAGGAGGCTGCCTGGCCTCACCAGTGTTCCCCCCCGCCCCCCCGCCCCGGGAGAGGCCAGCCTGACATCTGGTGTCCCCTGAAACTGACATGGCATCCCCGTGCCGTGAGGGGCTGGGGTCCCGGCTCCCCACGTCCAGGGCTTCACTGGGTGACCGGGACAGGACCCGGGCGTTAGGGGCCGTGTCGCCGCCTGTCCTCCGGCCGCTGGTCCCTCCCTCCTCGCAGAAACGGGGTGTAGAGACCTGAGGTGAACTGCAGGGGCGGGGGGAGGAGAGGAGGGGTGTTTTCTCAGGAGAGGAAATGAATGATTCTCTCCGGAAGGGAGTGAGGAGAGAGGAGAGGGCGGAGGGACGGGGCGGTGGACGCTGGCCAGCTGCCCTGGGGGGCGTCCCGCCCTCAGCCGCTGTGTCCGGTCTGAGCAGCGCTGATGTGCGGCCTGGGGCGGCGTCTGGGAAAACAAAGGGGACTGTTGAGTGGGTGCCGGGCAGACATCAAAGCCGGGTCCCCCTTTCCGCTCTGCTGGGGGCTCCTCAGGCCTCCACGTTGGCGCTAGCAAGCGTGACACAGTAATGGGGGCTGTGTCCCCAGGCTGAGAGGGGGAGGCTGGGCCTGTCCCCCGGAAGGGACAAGGTGGGGGATGCGGTGGGGGAGGGGACCAGCGCAGGTCCTGGCGTGCCCAACAGCCCCGGTTATGTCTGGTTTCTCCCGGCTCTTGGAGTGACCATCCCAGGGTTGGGTGGGAGGAGCAGCCGGGCCAGGGGCCGGCCAGACCCCGGGAGGCCAGCCTGCAGGGGTGGGGGTGCACGGGTGGGGGAGCGGGGGTGGGGTGTAGACATGGGGTGCAGAGGTGGGGATGCAGGAATGGGGGTGCAGGGTGAGGGTGCAGGGGTGGGGATAAAGGGGTGGGGATACAGGAGTGGGGGTGCAGGGTGGGGATAAAGGGGTGGGGATACAGGAGTGGGGGTGCAGGGGTGGGTGCAGGGATGGGGTATAGACATGGGGTGAAGAGGTGGGGATGCAGGAGTGGGGGTGCAGGGATGGGGATAAAGGGGTAGGGATATAGGAGTGGGGGTGCAGGGGTGGGGATACAGAAGTGGGGGTGCAGAGGTGGGGGTGCAGAGGTGTGGGTGTAGGAGCGGGGATGCAGGTTTTGGCAGGTGGGGCCTGAACCCACAGGATGGCAGACCCTGAGGTTCCTCATCCCGGGGTGGGGCCTGGGCTGGCACCCCCTCCCCAGGGCAGCTGGCCTCCCAGAGGTGGGAGCTGGGCTGGGAGCAGGGTGGGGGGTATGGGGAAATGGGGGGTCTCAGTCACTAGACCTGGCCTTGGGGGTTCAGGTTGTCACATCTGCCAGGAGACATGGGACCGGGTGCCCACGGGACAGGGTCCCCATCGGACGGGGTCCCCACAGGATGGGGTCCCACGGGACAGGGTGCCCACGGGACAGGGTCCCTACATGTATCTGGAACTTGAAGCGTTGGCCTCTGGGTTGGTTGTTTTAAAATCCCTGTGTTTAGGGCGGGATTTCTTGTCTGCATTTGGCTTTGTCCGTTTGTCTCAGACCCGGGAAAAGCCCGTGAGTCCTCGTGTCGGGGGCCATGGGGGCGGGCGGGGCAGGAGCCGGATCTCGCCCTGGGTGGGTGCGACCCCCCGGGGTCCCGTCTGGGGTCGCATCAGCGCAGCGGCTGGTCCTGCGAGGAGCACAGCGCCGAGGCCCAGAGCTGTTCTGCTGATGCTCTTGGCTGTGCCTCCGAAGGCGATGGAGGGACGGGTGAGCGGCGGTCAGGTGACAGCGTCACTGGCTGCTTCACGTTGTCTCCGAGGAAACTGAGTCCTGGACGATCCCCAGCGAGCTCAGCTCCCGTGAGAACCCTCGAGGCTCCGAGGACGCGGCCTGCGGTCCCGAGTCCGCGTGGCTCAGCGCAGACCGCAGAGACGGGCTGCTTCCCGGAGACATCGCACACATGGGCACGGGGCGCCGGGCGTGACTCCGTTACCTGCTGGGCTCCGAAGCCCTGGACAGAGAGTGGAATGACGGTGACAGGAACATCGCAAGGAGAAAGGAAGTAGAGGATGCTGGGAAGAGTCTTGGTAAACACCGATCGGATTTCATCGCTTCCTCCGCAGGAGCGCACGCCGCCAGGAAGCACAGACTTCTCCGCTGTCACTGGGGGCCGGGAAAGGCGTCCGATGAAATGTCACCCTGTGTGACAGCGAGCCAGGTGACCCGTTCTGTGTGGGCGAGAGCGTGAGGCATCGCCAAGGTGTGGATCACTCCCGCGTCCTCCGTGGGACAAGCTTCAGGCTCGGACTGGGCAGGACATGGGACAAGCAAATGCATGCGAGAGCGTAATTTCTACTTAAAAAAAATTTTTTTTGTACTGATTTCAGAGAAGAAGGGAGAGGGAGAGAGAGAGAGAAACATCACTGATGGGAATCATCCATCGCTGCCCCCTGCACGCCCCCTCCTGGGGATGGAGCCCGCAACCCGGGCCTGTGCCCTGACGGGGAATCGAACGTGACCTCCTGGTTCACAGGTCGATGCTCAGCCCCTGAGCCCGCCGGCCGGGCCGTGTCTGCTCTTCCCCTCAGGACCCGGCCTCCTGAGAACCCGCAGGACATGCCGCTGCCCAACGGATGCAGGTCCGTGGGAACCGTCTGCTCACTCGGCCACGTGGGCACTCGCGTGAGTGACAGCGAAGGCGCCGACTGCAGCGGGCTGACGGCTGGTTCTTCGTTGTCCAGTCGGACACAGCTCGGCTCCGTGGGCGCTGGCTCTTTCTTTCCTCCCGCCCTCGTCCCCTTGTCAGTGTTTGCGCCGCCGCCGCGCGCTGGGCTGCAGAGGGGCCGCGGGCAGTGCCTGCGGGGGAGCCCGCGTCTCACGGGGAGGCAGGCTGCTGGCCGACACCGGGGTTGGGATGCGGAGCCCAGGGCCACGGGGGACATCTGTGGGGGGTGGAGGTGAGGGCAGGAGCGGGCGTGGAGCAGAGCAGGGGGACGTGGGGGCGGGAGCGAGGGGGACGGTCAGTGCTGGCCGCTGGCGGGTGTCTGCGGAGGGTGGGCAGCGCACGGGCCTTCCTGGAGCCGCCCCTCTGCCGGGAGCGGCCTTCCCGCCGGGAGCCAGCCTCTGCCTCCCGCTCTCCGGCTCACATGCCCTCGCTGGCCAAGTGCGCAGGGTGGTGCGTCGGGTGGCTGCTTTGGCCCCTCCTGGCTGGCGTGCCCACGGGCATCAGGGCTCAGGGTTCCCCGGGCTCCCGAGGCTGGTGAAGGGCCCCACCTGGGACTGGCACTGCCTTGCGCAGCGGGGGGCTGGGTCAGCGGGCTCTGCCTCCGCCCTCCCAGTTCTTACCCTCTGCCCCTCCCCTCGTCTCTCCATCATCCCGCCAGCCCTTCCAGAACCTTCTCTCAGTGCAAGGCCAGGCTCTCCGTGGTGGTCGGGCTGGTCAGGCTGGGGCAGGCGGGTGGCCCAGGAGCAGCTGACACCTGCTGCCCGTCCCCCTGCCCCTCCATGTGGGGCTTCCTGCTTCCGGGGACCTGGAGCCGCAGGCGCGTGTGTGCTGGTGCCGGGCCGGTGGTGCTGGTGCCGGACGGAGGAGAAGGCCTGGGGCCCGAGAGAGAATGGCAGGAAGCTCGTCATGGCATTGGGGTCCCTCGGAGACCCCTCAGCAGCACCATGACCGGGAGTGACCCGGAAGGAGACGTGCTGGCTGGGCGGCAGTGGTGTGCGGCCCAGCCTCCCCGGGCACAGCAGCCTCGTGCACACGCCCTGGGGGTGGCTGGGCGCCGACCCTCTGCTGTTGGGGTTCACGTTTCCCTGCTCAGCAGATCTCTGATCGCCCCCTCTGTCCCAGTTGGCTAACAGATTTTTAAAAACATATTTTTACTAGAGGCCCGGTGCACGACATTCGTGCGCTGCGGGGGGAGGGGGGCGTGCCTCAGCCCGGCCTGCGCCCTCTCGCAGTCTGGGACCCCTCGGGCGATGTCCACCAAAGGGTCCTTAGGGCTGCCGCCACCGCCTCTGCACTCGCCAGCCGTGAGCCCGGCTTCTGGCTGAGCGGCGCTCCCCCTGTGGGAGTGCACTGACCGCCAGGCGGCAGCTCCTGCGTTGACGTCTGCCCCCTGGTGGTCAGTGCTCATCACAGCGTCCGGTCATTCCACCGTTCCGTCGATTTGCGTAGTAGCCTTTTATTATATTTTTATTGATTTCAGAGAGGAAGGGAGAGGGAAAGAGAGAAACATCAATGATGAGAGAGAATCACCAATCAGCTGCCTCCTGCACACCCCACACTGGGGATATAGCTGCAACCCGGGCGTGACCCCTGACCGGGAATCGAACCGTGACCTCCTGGTTCATAGGTCAATGCTCAGCCACTGAGCCATGCTGACGAGGCTGGATAACAGATTTTGCCTGGACCCTCACGATGTTTCAGCCAGAGTACCCTGGGTCCCGGCTCCCCCTCCTCGAAGAGCAAGGGGGAGCAGCTGTACCCCCAGGCCCCGCACGCAGACCGGGGATGGACACAGCCCTAACTCTCCGTGCGGCCGGGCTCAGCCCGTGCAGGAGGCTGGGGAAGGGAGGGACCGCCGTCCAGGAGGCACTCCCACAGCACAGAGAAGCAGTTCCTCTGCTGGACTTCTCAGAGCCTTTGTTGTGCTAATGAGCACGGGATTCTGAGACAGAGAGGTAGTGTCTTCCAAGCGAATTCTTTGGAAAGAGAGGAATGAGTGAGACACAATAGGACAGTGTCCCCCCAGCACAGCCGGGAAGCACTGGCCCAGGTGATGCCCCCGCAGAGTCCACGGGGCTGCTGTGCCCGGCGCCGCGCTCAGGGTGGGAGGGCGGCCGTGAGCAGAGACCAGCGCCCCCTGTTCTCATGGCCTCACGTCCTATGGGAGGGGGCGGGAAGGGGAGGAGGGATAAATGACCTGCCCGTCAGCGGGAAATGCTTCGGAGGAAGATGAGTGACGGGGTGCGGTGCAGGCCCGGTGCGGCTCTGGGAAGGCTGCTCTCTGTCCAGGGCACGGTGGCCCGTGTGCCTGGGGAAGAGGTCCCCGGGCAGAGGGAGTGGAAGGTGAGACCGCAGGCGCCTGGGAGGGCTGTGCGGTCTCGGCCACCGCCCACCGCCCACGGCCCACCGCCCACCGCCCACTGGACGCAGCCCCACTGCCCCTGGACGCAGCCCACCCATCGCGCCTGTGGCCTCGGCACCGGGGTCCCCAGCTTGGTTCTCCCTGCCCGGCGGCCCCGCGGGAAGGAGCGGCCAGGAGGCCGCCCTCTGCCTTCCTGCCTCCGCGCTCCCTTTTCCTTTTCCGTTCTGGACCCGTCCTCCCGCCACCGTGTGAGAACTGGTAGAGCTGGTGCGCGCCCACACGTGTGTGCTCACACTCACGCTGGCAGCCCCGCCACCCGCAGCCGGGCCCAGCGCCCACACCTTCCTGGTCTGGGCACAGCTTTGTGCGTGGGGCACTCATTTATTCACTCGTTCATTCATTCCCTCCCTCATTCATTCATTCCCTCATTCATTTATTCATTCACTCATTCATTTATTCATTCATTTCCTCATTCATTCACCCATTCATTCACTCATTCACCCATTCATTCATTCACTCATTCATTCATTCACTCACTCACTCATTCAGTCACTCACTCATTCACTTTTTCATTCGTTCACTCATTCAGCAACATTTACTCCACACCCTCTAAGCGTCGCCGAGGAACATGGTGGTGATGAAGGGGGGTAGGTGGCTGCTCTCAGAGCCTGTCGCTTGGGGGGGCGTGAAACCAGCTGCTGCCCCTAAGCGCTTTGGTCCGTCGCGAGGTGCTGTGGTGGGAAGCCACCCAGAGGGTCCACTGAACCCTGACCACATGCGGCCATGGGGGGGCAGTGTGGTCCCGGCTGCAGTGGGGGAGGCCTGGGTCCCTTCCACGCCTGAGCCCTCTCCCCAGGGGTGGGCTTCATGGTGGGGGGCCCCCGGGACAGGGTCCTGCAGGCGGGCTCAGGGCCTCCTCTCCTCTCTCCACAGCCGAGTGCAGCGCCGGCCTCTGTTTGAACGGCGGCGGCTGCGTGCCCGGCTCAGCCCAGCTGCTGTGCGGCTGGCCCCCCGGCTTCCAGGGCGCCCGCTGCCATACAGTGAGCGCAGCCTCCGCCGGGCTCCGGGCTCAGGCCGTGGGCGGGGGGGGGGGGTGGGGGGGGGGGAAGGGGTGCACAGTGTGGGCGAGACTCTGGATGACTGTCATTCTCCAATGCCCCCCACCCGCCCCGCAGCCCACCGGGGTTGTGGGAAGAGGGGTGACTCAGACACCTCTGCACCCCATAACTTAGAGCTCCCTGTTCAACCGTGCCCTCTGTGGGTGGGACAGCAGGCGCAGAGCCGGGCAGGGACCGCGGGGTCGCTGGGCGGGTCAGGACCGGCTCGGCCCAGGGTCTCTGAGCTGCCCGCGGGCCTCGCCGGAGCTCCGTGTCCTTGATGTCGGAGGTGGGGCCCCGGGGTCCTTCCTGGGCGATTGCTGGAGAAAACGGAAGCGCGCAGGCACGGAGGCCTGACGCCCCAGGAAATCAGCGTTTGGGGAGATGTTGGCGGGCGCTCGGTCGGACGGGCTTAAAGCGAGCGTGTGGGGCGAAGGCCTTTCTGTCCGGGGCGCACGCCGCGTGAAAACTGTCAGAAGCTCCCTGCGAGCACCCGGCGGCCTCCGGTGCGTGCCGGCTGGCTCGGGGCTGGCAGGGGCGGCGAGCTCGCTCTCAGGTCCCGTGGGAACAGGGCGCAGAGCCCGCCGCCCCCACACTCCCGGCCGGTTTCCGGGGCTTTGAACTTGCTTCTGAGAGCCCTGGGGGTCCTTCCGCGTGGACGGCGGGCCGACATCCTGAGAGCAGCGTCCACGCTCCCGGACGCCCAGCAGGCAACCGGGGAATCAGGAAATTGTGGGGAGCGGGAGGCGCCCCGCTTGAGGAGGGGAGCCCTCCACTGTGGCTGTTCCCTGCGTGTTCACGAGCGGTGCCCACCCGCAGCGCCCGGCTGAGGGCAGGGGTCCCGGGAGGTGCTGGGTCCAAGTGCGGGGAGGTGCCAGCAGCCCGGGGTGCCCATGACACGGGAAAGGGGGGCGGGTTGGGCGGCTCTGATGGCTCCGGGAGGTTCTGTTCTGAGCTGGGCTCTGTGTCCAGGGGGGGGGGGGGGGCGCGGAAGGGGGAGATGGCCTCGGCCAGGCCTCCCGGTGGTTGAGTCCCCGCGCACCCCGGTCTGTGGGCTGGCCACCGGTGACCCACCCCCGGCGCGCAGGCTGGGGCCCGGCGGGATGGGGGCCGCGCCCCCTCTCGGGGCTGTCCTTAGGGTGGCAGGTGGTGTGACAAGTTGCCTTGGGGACCTTCCGGCTGCTCCTGCTGCGGGACTGGGGTTTCGTCGGAAGCACAGCCCTGGGCGGGGCCGGGACCTGGCAGCCAGCATCACGGATGTGGCCGGAGCTGCGGGTCCCTGCGTGGGGCGGGCGTGGAGGCGGTGGCTCCGGAGAGCGGCCTGTCCTTGGTCACGTCCTCTGAGAAGCGGCAGGGACACCCTGGGGCCCGGCCCCACCAGGCCCCTCCTCGCCGGCCTGGCCAGGAGCCCCGCTCTGAGCCACCAGGGCCCGATGCGCTGTGGTGTGAGGGCGGGGTGGGCGGGAGTGTGGGCACCGTGTGGGGGTCAGGCACCCCTTCCCCTCCGCCCCCCGGCAGCCCGGCCCCTCCGTCCGGGGCCTGGACTCCAGCGCCGGGCATATTAACTAACCCCCAACGATAATTGATTCCAGTTTTGAAAATAAAAACCATGTTTTTTTCTGGTTCCCCCAAATTCTCTCACTTGAACAAAAGCGAGGGGAGGGGAGAGGGATCTGCTAGTCGATGGTGTTGAGCAGAGAGAGAGGGAGCCCCGGAAGAGCCTTGGCCCCTTCCTAGGCCCCCCCTTCCAGAGGGCCTGCCTCCAGCTCTGCTCCCCCTCCCACCTCCCAGCGAGGGCTTTCTGCCCGAGCATGAGGGGCCTGTGTGGGTGCGGGGCGGAGGTGCGGGTGCGGGGCGGAGGTGGGGGTGCGGGGCGGAGGTGGGATGCGGGGCGGAGGCGGGGTGCGGGGTGGAGGCGGGGTGCGGGGTGGAGTGGAGGTGGGGTGGGGGAGACACTGGGAGTGGAAGCCGCATGCAGGAGGTGGCCAGGCCTGGCTGAGCCCCTGGCTTTGGCTCAAGGGCGACCCTGTTTCTGACCAGGTCGCTGGTTGACGGGGAGGAAGCAGGGCCCGGGCCCTGAGGGTGCAGTCTGACCCGTCGGCTGGGGCAGGGCTGCCCTGGCCACTCGCTCGGCCAGGCCTGGGCGCTGCTTGTCTGGGAGCCCCGCCCTGGGCACGACCCGCCTGGGGCCTGGCTCTCCGCTCCCCGGGGGGGCACTCGCCAGGCCCCTCGCTCCCTTCTGCTCGCTCCCCGCCCGAGTGGGCAGAGTGGCCGCGGGCTTTGCACACGCCCCATCGGCTACACTGCACCCCTCCTTTGAGGACAGACCCCCAATCTCCCGGGGTGGAGACCGCCGGGGGGTTGAATGGAGGGTGAGGGTGGCTTTGACGCCAACAACAGGCCACCCCCCATCGTGACAGGCACCCCCCATTGTGACAGGCACCCCTCTGACCCTTTGGGCCTCAGCCTGTCCTGCCCATGACCGGCGCTGGGGCAGAGGCTGCTGGGGCCTCTCCTGGGCTCTGGCTGGGCCTCGGTCCTGGGGGGGGCGGGGTTTGCAGACAGTCTGCTCCCCGCTGGGGTTGGGGAAGTGGGGGGTCAGCCCACAGCAGAGGCCAGCCGCTTTCCCAGCTCAGGGAGCAAGCGGCTGGCCCGAGGGGCACTCGTGTGGCTGGTGAATCGTCTAATTACCAGGTTTGCCCCCACCCCCACCCACAAAGGCGCCTCTGTCTTCGGGGACGGCGTGTGCGTGCCCGGGCTGCTCTGCGCACAGGGGCTGTGGGCCCCTCCCAGCGCTGGCCCTTCAGGACAATCCCGGCAGGAGGCAGCAGGAGGCAGGCCGTCCGGGCGTGGAGGGCTGTGGCTCACCCTACCTGCCCCCACACCCCCGGCTGGGCATCTGGTGGTGGGTGTCTCCCATGCCCCCTGCCCTCTGGGGCCCGCTGTCCAGGCAGGATTGAGGCTCAGGGTCAGAGGTCAAGGCTCCACCCTCCCCTGGGCTGCCCCTGGCTAGAGGCCCCGCCCTCTGTGTGGTCTGAAAGGATCCTGTGACCTGTGACCCTGCCCCTTGGCCACCTGACCTGCACTGCCTGCACCCCCTTCCCAGACTCTGGGTGAAAGGTCTCTCTGGCCCCAAGGGCACCCCTGTGGCTGGGAGCGCGTCCTGTTGACCACGTGGGTCAGGCTGGGTGCTGGGCACACTGCGCTGGGGTGGGGGAGCCCGGGTGGTGTCTGGGGGGTCCGTGCTGCCCAGGTTCCCTGTGCGGGTCCCCAGACTGCCTCCACGGGCACGGACGGATGGGCAGCGACATGTCCTTGGGCACCTTGAGGCTGTGCCCGGGCCTCGGGCAGACCTTCCCTGGTAGCCCCGGGCGGAGTGGAGCCAGGCAGCTGCCCACTTGCCAAGAAGCGGCAGTGCCCGAATTGACAGCCCCGAGAGCCTCGCTGAGCGGCTGGCACTTTCTGTTCTCGGGGGAGGAGAGGCTGGGCCCAGCCAAGGGGAGGGGGCGCGGCTCAGGCTGCCTGGCCCACGGCGGCACCAGCACCGGCGCTCTCCTCGCCTCCCACCGGCCTTCCCCTCCCCTGGAGGGCCGAGGGCAAAGCCTCATCTCGGAGCTCCCCGCCCCTCGCGCTTATGGTCTTGGTGGGTGAGCCCAGGCCGGGATGCCCACGCCAGGCGGGGCTGGCCCACGGGCATTCGCATCAGAGTGAGGGCAGCAGAGGGGGCTGGCGGGGCCGGGGGCAGCGTGGAGTGGGGAGATCCCTGCGCTGGGGGAGACCCTCACGCCCCCCGAGAAAGCGTGTGTGAAGGAAACTCGGGGGCTGAGCGAGCCTCCCTGCTGCCCCCGTGGACCGCCTTCCTGCTCCTGCCCGAGTGGGCGCCGCCTCTGTCAGACCCTCCCCTCATCTCTCCAGAACCTGCCCCCCAGCCCGGCGACCCCCTGTGGCTGGGCCCCGGCAGGGGGAGTATCCGGGACTTAGTGCAGCAGCCAGGGCGGGCTGTGGGGGTGCCTCTGCATTCCCGGGGAATTCCTGCGGGGTGACCCTGCAGCGGGAGGCCCTCCCGCCTCCCCCGCCTGCTGTGCCCACTGCCCGAGGGAGGTGAGTGCTGGCCGCCCAGAGCCTGGCTGTCGGGCAGCGTCCAGGGGATGTGCTGCTGGCCCGCTCTCAGGGTTCTCAGGGTTCCGGCCACGCCTGTCTCCCCTCCTGGCGGGTGATTAACGAGGGTCTGTGAGGAGGGAGCCCTGTCCGGGCCTCCAGGCTGCATTCCAGAGCAGCCGCCCTGCCCGGGCCAGGCGGCCAGGCGGCCTGGGCAGCGTCAGGAGCCAGGCCCGCTGATAACAGGGCAGGCGGCGGGGGGAGGGGTCGGCCAGGCTGTGACTGGGGGGGGCCCTGTGCTGGTCCGTGCCCGGGAGCCAGGGGCAGCGGGGGGACGTCACCCCACCGTTTGGGGCAGGACACAGTGAGCTTCCGATTGGGGTTCCACGGTGGGGCCCAAGGGGTTCTGCTGTTTGAATGAGTGAGTGGATGAACGAATGAGTGACGGGCCGGCTCACTCACACCTGCTGGCCCCAGTTCATCTGCCTCCCTCCGCCTCTCGGTCCAGAGCCAGCTGACTGGGCTTCTCCCCCCCCCCCCCCCCCCCCCCCCCATACCCTGCCTTCCCTTCCAGAGCTTTCCCAGCCCCAGGAAGGCTCTGGGAGCACAGCCACAGGGCAGGTTAGGCCTCAGACCGCTCCTGGGCGGGCTCCTGCCCCAGCACCAGCCCCACCTGCCTCCCCTGCCTGCAAGGTCAGGACGGGCACTGGCTCCCCCTGGCGGCAGTGAGAGGCCAGAGCAGGCGCAGGGGCTGCCTGGGATTTAATGTCCGTGGTGACAGCCGGGGACAGAGCCGCAGGCTCCCCGCACCTCCTAACCGGCTCCTGACGCGGCTGAGGCCTGAGGGACACAGGTGGGAACGAGAGGATGAGAACCTGACGGGGTCCCAGGGAAGAATGGGGAAGGGGGGTCGGGGTGTGCACCATACTCGTTCGTTCACTCACTCACTCATTCATTGAGCCGTCCATCACCGCCCTCGCTGTGGGCCGTGGAGGGGGCAGTAACCAGGGCCTGGCCTGGCTGGCTGGGCAGCCGCTCCGTGGGGTGGCTCTGTGTGCCTCTACAGTCCTAAACCTGTCCCTGAGGCCACAGCTCCGGTGCCTGCGCGGACCTGCCCTGTGGCTTTCAGTGATTGAGAGAGAGACAGGCGTGGCGAGGGTTTGGGCAGGCGGCACAGGCCACCAGGGGAGGGGCAGGGGAGGCGTGTGCGTGCCTACACATGCCCTTTGCTGTGCAGGGGCCCTGGCTGGGTTCCCTTCCTGGCGAGGCAGCGTTTGAGCTGATGAGCAGAGCGGGAGGCCTCTGGGAAGTGCCCCTGTGGGCCAGGGGAGAAGGGGTGCAGGTGAGAGCAGGCCAGAGGAGGGCAGAAGTTGGGGTGCATCAGGATGTTTCCTCAGAGGGCTCTTCTAGCCGTGTCCGGGGGGCTCGTAGGAAAACAAGCCAACGACCCCTGGTGAGTCCTGGGAGGGGCAAGCTGCTCGCCTCGCTGTGGCCTTGCCCGCTCAGGAGCCAGCCCCCGGGGCTGCTGCCCTGGCTCCTGTCTGGGCCGGGGCCGGTGTGCGGGGACTCCTGCAGGTCAGGGCTTAGCTGGCCAGAGTGCAAGTGTGTCCAGCCCGGCTTTCACCCGGGAGCATGGGAGTCAGCAGGGCATCGATCAAGGTGCTGGAGCTCAGCTGAGAGCTCTCATCTGGGCACAGAGACATGCATGCATGCACGGACACACACATCTGTGTACGCAGGCACACATGCTCACACATGCACAGTACACACAGGCACACACACACACTGGTGCACACATGCACAGGGTGCTCATGCACACTTATGCTCTTGAATACAATGCACACACACTTGCACACGTGCACACGCACAGACTCTTGCACAGCATGCTCACGCTTGTGCACACATGCTTGTACACACAACACGCACATACACACATGCAACATATACTCATGCACATGTATACACACATATACATTATTGTACACACACACACCCATGTATGCACACATATAAGCATGCATGCACATGCACACACACAGAAGAGATGGGCTGAGTGTATGAGCCCTTCCCAAGCTACCCCCCCAGCGTGGGGCGCTGGCCCCCGGCTGCAGCCGTCTGCTGAGCCAGAGCTGAACCGTCCCAGGAGCGAGGCCTCGGAGGGGGAGTGGAGACCTGGACATGGGGAACCGAGGAATGTTCTTGGCTCCTTCTGGGCCTTTTACGTTTTGTCTGTTTTCTGGGAAACACATGGAAAAAGCCCCATTTCCACATTTTTGGAGGCTGATTTGTATAAACAGACCTGATAACGTTCAGATAAACAGAACTCCGTCCGCGGGCAGCGAAGCGCGTTGGCCGTATGAGATGCCCTGGCCCGTGTGCCCCTCCCCCCTTTCCTCAGGCCCCGGCCACCCTTCTGAGCGGCGGAGGGCAGCCGCGGGGCGGTCGTGGGGGCCGGCTCCCTCGGCGGGGCCCCAGGGTCTTCATCTCTACGGGGGCCGCTCAGTCACCCGGCGGCAGGTGGGTGTCTGTGACGGCCTGCGAGCCTTGGCCTCGCCGGCTTCAGCCCTGACGGTGCTGTCACCGCCGTGCGGTGCTGGGGGCGTGGGGCCTGGGCGGACGTGAGGGGCTCTTCCGGCCCTGCCCTGGGTGCTCGGCCTTCAGTGACACCTGCGTGCCCGCTGCCGCTGGGGTTCTGCTCGGGCACCTTAGGGCCCCTCACCCCCGGTGGCCTGAACTCCCGGTGGTGCCGGGCCCCCCGTAGTCCTGGGGCTTTGGCAGTGCGGGTGGCACCCTCTGCTCAAGGCCTGACTCTGCCATTGTCCCGGGCACAGCCCTGCCAGCCTCTGGCCCGGGGCCGGGACCACCTCCCGTCTGAAGGCCGTGCCCTGCTGGGGGCTGTTCCTACCTGGCCCCCCGCCCCCCCACCGCCTGCCACAGACAAGGGCCATTCGGCAGGTGCTTCCTGAAAACGTGAAACTTCACGCGACTCTGGGCCACCTCCGTGCCTGTCCCAGGGGCTCGGGGACCCAGAGTTGACCCCTGCCCTGTGGAGCCCTGGGTGTGGGCCTGGGCCCGGTGGCCTCCTCCTGGAGGGGTGCGCCAGGGGACCTGGGAAATCCAGAGCGGGTGATGCCTGTCCGACGGTTTCTAGGCGACCCACTCTTGGTTTCCATGGTTGCCCCGGAAACCACGGATGGGGAGGGTTGCCCGGACCCTGGGAAAGCCGTGGGGACCGCCCAGCCTCCTATGCATGTGCCGAGGGAAGGAAGCCGGCGGCGGAGGCTGCGTGTGGTGCGCTCCCACCGCAGAACCTGCTGGTGGAAAAGGCAGAGCTTTGGAGGCGGTGGGGAGTGGGCGGGGGTGCCCAGGCGGGCGCAGAGGGCGGTTAGGGCTGCGACCTACTCCGTAGGACATCACGGTGGTGGAGATGGGCACTGCCCATTGGCCAGACCCACGGAGGCCCCGCAGGGACGTGGGCTGTGGTGGAGACGTCAGAACAGCCCACGTGGGTGCTGGTGAGGGGCGGGGGGAGGGGTGCGGGGCCCACAGAACTCCGCTTTCTGCTCAGATTCCCATAAACCTGACACTGCTCTAAGGAATAAAATCTACGAATTCAAAACGAGACAAAATGAAACTTCTCAGCCTCACAGCCCGGGGGCCGGCCCGGCCTGACCCCCTCCCCAGGGCGCCTCCCGGCCGGCTCCGGGCGGCCTCCTTGCTCTCCTGGCTTTGAGGCACGTGGCTCGGTGCTTGGTGCTCGGTGGCTTCAGCCTCGTTTCCTTTGTCTCCTGGGGCCACGCGCTCCGTGCTCTCCGTCTCTGCCTCCCCCCCTCCCCCAAACCTCCCCTCGATTTCCAGTCGCTACCTTTGCCAGCGTTAGGAAGCTGATGTTCGAATCTGGAGGACGCTGAGGGCTCTGGAAGGCAGCTGCTCAGTGATGCTCCTGGCGGCTCCCTGGCTTCCTTCTCCGCTGGGTCAGTTTCTGGGGCGGCCACCAGGGGGCGATATTGCGCCAACACAGCTCAGTGCGTTCCGTTGGACGGACAGGAAAGGTGTGCCCTTCAGACAGCGCTGAGGTCCAGCCGAGAAAGGCTCGCTCACCCAGCCCGACGGGGAAACCCTGAGCTTTCGGAGCCAGTACCCACGGGGGCCCTGCAAAGCCTTCTCTATGCACGGAGGGTCCACGGGACTCCTGCCGACGGCCAGCTGTCCGCGGTCCCCGGCACGGGCCTGGCCTTCAGAGGGGCGGGGAGCGCAGCCTACAATCCACACACCCGTCTGGGCTGCCCGCCCCCCTCCCCCCAATTCCGTGGAGCGGAGTGGCCTCTGAGCCCGTCTGAGCGGCCTCGGCCGTTGGACACTCCAGGAGGCCTCCCTGATGCACCTGCTGCGCTTCCTCCCGGACCGCCCACCTCTTCTGGGCTCCCTCGCCCCATCGGTGGCTTCCCCTCCCTGCCTGACCCCTGGGGCCCTCGCAGGGCGGCTGGGCACCTGTCGGCACGCTGCAGGTGCCTGCTGGGGGGTGAGAGGAGGGGCCTCCTCCAGCTCCCTCTGTCGTGCTGAGGGGGTGGGTCCCAGGGCTGCATGGCATGTGCTGGCTGCCGGGGCGGGGCTCTGAGCTGCAGGAGGGAGAACCACCGGGTGCCCCGGCCTGGCAGCCCCGCCCCCTCCCAGCAACGACCCCTCCCCGGGCCAGGAGGCCAGGGACACGAGGCGGCAGGAACTCTCTGAAGAGGCGTGCTTCTTTCCCGTCTTAAAGGCGACACTTACCCGGGAGCGGCCTTCATTTATCTCTTGCTGCCGTGACATGGCGCCGCGAGCGTGGTGCCTTCAGAGAGCGCGCCTCTATCCCCGGGGTTCTGGCGGTCCCGGCTTCCACCGGGTCTCATGGGGCTGAGGCCCACCCCGGGCAGGACCGACTCCTTGTGGAGGCTCCTGTGAACGCCGGCTCCTTCCGGAGTCTAGAGGCGCACACCTGCCTCGGCTCGTGGCCCCGTCCTCATGCTCAGAGCCAGTTCGGCAGCCTCTCTGACCCCTGCCCCTGCCCCATGTCGTTTCTTCTCTCTCGGACTTCGCCTCTCCCGCCTCCCTCGCCCCCTTGGGAGGCCTGTGGTGACACTTGGCCCACCCACGTCACCAGGACACTGTCCCTTCGGCCAGCTCCACCGCTCTGCAAACCTGACCCACTGGCCCTGGAGTGACAGCGCCCCGGCCCGGGGTTAGGATGTGAGTTCCTGGGGCCAGCATGCTGCCGGCCACAGTAAACTGAATGGCGGGGGGGGGGGGGAACAGGGAGAAGGGCTGCAGCCTCGCCCCCAGCCCAGCGGGACTGCAGGCAACGCGAACTCAGCGTCCCCAGCGTCCCCGGGCCAAACCAGGTGGGGCCGCTCCATCCTCAGCTGCAGGGGCCTCCCTGCAGGGTCCCGGGCTGCGGGCATCGGCCAGCCCTACACCCAGGCCTGACGGCGGGCGGGAGGGGACCCAGCTGTGCTCGGAGGCCCCCCACACCCTCACTCGGCTCCCCCTCCTGGGTCCCCCCCCTGCCCGCCATCAGGAGCTGCCGGGAGCCGGTGGGTGAGCCCCGACGGAGGCCGCAGGTGCCCTCCCTCACGGCTCTCCGCCACCCCTGCCGGCTCTGGCGCTGGGAGGAGGTAACCGCACATCTAACACGGTCCAGTGCATGGTCCTGGGCCTGCCAGTTGCCATGGCAACCTCCTCAAAGGCGTGTGACATTTCCTACCTCAAGGAGCTCATGGTGGTCTCTTTGGACCAAGGTCGAGGAGTTCAGTCTGGGACCCGGGCAGCTGGCTTCACACACAGCTCCAGGTTACCGAGGGCCACCGGCCCCACGGCCTGTCCTGGGAACCGGTGGGCGTGGGGGCCAAGCAGGGACCCACGGGATGTCCCATCGGCACAGCGGAAATCACGCAGCGCCCAGGCGGGGTGGGCTGAGCACGCCTGCTCCGGCCGCCTGGGGACCCTGGGATCCTGTCGACTTGGGGACAGAGCAGGCGGGAGACCAGGTAGTCACGGTGGGTTCCTGGGGCGGGGGGGCAGCTTCCCGAGTTGGGGGGTGCAGGCACCCCTCCTGCAAGCTGTTTCCCGTGGGGGCGGGGCTGGCCCTGGCTGCCCCTCTTGGCAGGGGCCCTGGGAGCGTAGGCTCAGCGTTGGCCCGAGAGCCTGGAGGCGCCTGGGACAAGCCGAGGCGGGTGCCACCTGGCAGTGCCGTGAAGGAGAGCGCGGGGGAATAGGGGGGTGCTCCGTATGCCCCGAGGGGTCCCAGCATGTCCCTGATGGCCCCACAGCCGCGGAGGGAGAGTGGGCAGGGGCTGGGCCCTGGGCTGGGCTGCTTCGGGCTGTCATTTCTGACCCAAATGGGATTAAATGCTGACGGGCATGGCGCGCTCCTGGGGCTCCCGCCGGCCCTCCGTCCCCGGGGCTGCCTTCCTCACCGTCTCAAATGGGAAACTGAGGACAGAGGCGTTGACAATGGCCGTGTTCGCCGAGCAGCTGGGACCCGTGCCTGTGGGATCCTATCCCCGCTTTTGGGCGCTGCCTCGCCTGGGGGAGCCGAGTGAGGGTGTGGGGGGCCTCTGAGCACAGCTGGGTCCCCTCCCGCCCGCCGTCAGGCCTGGGTGTAGGGCTGGCCGATGCCCGCGGCCCGGGACCCTGCAGGGAGGAGACGGGAGACCCCTGCAGCTGAGGATGGAGCGGCCCCACCTGGTTTGGCCCTCGGACGCTGGGGACGCTGAGTTCGCACTCTGGCGACCAGAGCCGAGAGGACAGGTCTCTGCTATTGGAGCGCCGGGCCAGTGGTGCAGTCACAGCGGCCCCTAACCTTAACCCTCACCCTAATCCCCACCCCCCGGACACGGCCCCTCCCGCTGTGCCAGGACCCGCCCTCGCCCGGCTCCAGGGCATTTCTGGCCCCTGGTCAGAGCCCAGGCCCTTCTGCTCCTCGGCCCTGACCCGGCCAGGGGCCCGGGGACCACGCCTGCGCTGGGCCCACCCCTGCTCTGCCTGCCCCCCCATGTCCCCGCCCGTGCAGTTGGTCCCCCGGGGCACCCTCTCGGGCCGGCTGACCCAAGTGCTTCCCGCCTGGCGTCGCTCGTGTGTCTTGTCTGACCCCTGGGGTGCCTGCCCCCCAGGCTGGCTCAGGGTCCCCACAAGGGCCCCGTCTTACCTGTCAGGGCTGGAACCCCTGCCCACGATGTGCAGGGTGTGTGGGAAGGGGTGACGCAGGCGGGGCGGTGGTGGCAGAGCAGGCCCCGGCCCGTCCTGGGGGGAGGTGCGCAGGCATGGAGCCTGCAGAGCGAGCTCGCACGGGCCGGGTGTCCCGCTCCCCCGTGGAAGGAGGGGTGGCCAGTCTGGGGGTGGAACATTCTTGGGGAAATAGACAGCCCCCACCTCCTGCCCTGGGAAGGGGCTCCCCACCTCGGTGCCACCTTCCGGCACCCTCTTCCCAGACCGGGGCCCTGATGTCCTTTAGCCAAGCACAGAGGGGGAGGGGCTGCCCGCTCCTCTCTGAGGAGACTCCTTGGCGAACCCCTGAAAGCTCGGGGCCCCTGTGAAGCCCCAACGTGGGCAGACCCGCCCCCGTACCTGCTGCTCCCACCCCTCCTCTGTCTGCAGAGGCCTGTGCGGCCTCCCGCGAGCTGTCCGTAGCCCTCAGCCGCGATGCTGGGAGCCCTGCCTGCCTGGGCGGCCCTGGCTTCGGGCGGGACTCGGCTCCTCACAGTCAGGGCCTGTTTACTTACTTATTATTATTTAAAAACATCTCTTTTTATCGATTTCAGAGAGGAAGGGAGAGAGAGAAACATCAGTGATGAGAGAATCACGCCCCCCACTGGGGATCGAGCCCACAACCCGGGCCGGTGCCCTGACCGGGAGTCGAACGGTGACCTCCCGGGTCACAGGTCGATGCTCACCCACTGAGCCACGCCAGCTGGGCACAGGTAGGGCCTTGAAATCCGGGCTCCTGACCGGTAGCCCACAGCCGGGGAGGGCATGTGGGATGGGGTGACCGTCCCCTCAGGCCTGGTGAGCAAGGCCTGGCATCCCCCTGCCCACGGGCTTGGCGGCCTTACTGCGTGTCCCGGCCTCCGTTCCCAGTGAGCCTTCCCCACTCTCACGGGCAGGTGGGGACCTGGGCCGAGCCCTGTGAGCCCCTCCCCCGCCTCTACTTACAGACTCCCAACTGGGGGAGGTGGCGGGGGCGCAGGGCAGGCGGCCTGGGGAGTGGGCTCGCGAGGGCTGGTGCCCCCACCACCCCGCCTCTCTCCTGAGGCCCTGCAGGGGGGTGTTTGCTCAGACGTGTGGGCTGGTCCCCACGCCGAGTATGGCACGGACCAGCGGTGGGCAGACACAGACCCGGCTGGGCTGGCGTATTGAGGCCGTCTCTACCCGGTGCCCAGGGCCCAGGGGGAGGTGCTGAGCCGTGTGGCAGCCTCCACGCCAGGCAGCCGGGAGGTCGTGTGGGCTGGGGCCCACCCACCTGGCGGCCTGCCCTCCTGGCGGCCCCGCTAAGTGGCCGGAACGGCCGGCAGCGTCTGGGGTGCCTCGCCCACGGCCTGGCCTCTGTGCTGTCCCGGGCCGGGCCACACGGGGAGCCCTGGGCGCCGACCCCGGACGGGCTGCCTCCGGCTGGCCCTGTGTGACTTGCTAGGAATTCCCAGAAAATTCCTGCTGTTGGCCTTGGTCGGCCGAGCTGAAGTTTGCATTCCAGCGGTCCTGAGGGGATTCCGCCACAGCCGTTCCCGTGGGACACGGCCGCCCCTGCCCCCTGACCTGCCTGGGGTCTCCTAGGGTCCCTCCTGAGGAAGGACAGCCTGTCCCGGCCACAGCGAAGCCCTCATGGGCCTGGGCGTGGGTCCGGGGCGCCAGGCAGGGGGCTGCTCCTGAGTGGCCGGGACAGTGACCTCCCGTGGCTGTGCCTGTGGGCTGTGCCTGGTCTGCTGCACGCGGGTCCCTTCCTGTGCCCATCACGTGGCACTCGCATGCTGTGGGGTGGCCGCTCGTCCGGGGTGCCGGAGGGACCCTGTGGCAGTTGCCGGGTTTGCAGGTGGGTGTCCCCCCTCGTGGGCCGGCCTGGAGGGTGGGGCTTGCTCGCCTCCTCCAGGGCAAGGGGGTCTATGGCGAGGGGGTCTGAGGCCCTGGGGTGGCCGTGGCTGGGAGATCCCGCGCGCTCACGGCTTCTCCCCCCCGCAGACGTGGATGAGTACGCCATTGGCCACGGGGGCTGCGAGGGCCAGTGCCCACCTCGGCAGGACCTGCTGAGGTGGGCCCGCCTGGCCACGCCCTGCCCCACGGCCACGCCCACCCTTAGGCTCCTCTGAGGGGTCTTGGGTGGTGCCCAGTCCTTGGGGTCCTCCCTGCTGGACCCCCTCCCACGCCGTTAGGGGTCCACATCTCTCCTGAAGCGAGGTCGGGAGACTCAGAAACCTGACGTGGGTGGGGGGCCCTGGGGCTGTGCAGGGTGGGAGGCTGCTGTGCCTGGAGAGGTGCCGGTGGAGAGATGGGGGGCGGCAGCTGGCAGAGTGCAGGCGGCTGGGAGTGTGTGGGGCACCCGTGGGCACTGTGTCCTGCCAGGGGCCTGGAAGTGTCACCAGCTCTGGGCTCACTCCATACCCAGCTCCGTACCCAGCCCCGTACCCAGCCCCATACCCAACCCCGTACCCAGCCCCGTACCCAGCTCCGTACCCAGCCCTGTACCCAGCCCTGTACCCAGCTCCGTACCCAGCCCTGTACCCAGCTCCGTACCCAGTCCCATACCCAGCTCCGTACCCCGCCCTGTACTCAGCTCCGTACCCAGCTCTGTACCCCGCCCTGTACCCAGCTCCGTACCCCGCCCTGTACCCTGCTCCGTACCCAGCTCCGTACCCAGCTCTGTACCCCGCCCTGTACCCTGCTCCGTACCCAGCCCCGTACCCAGCCCTGTACCCCGCCCTGTACCCTGCTCTGTACCCAGCTCTGTACCCTGCCCTGTACCCAGCTCCGTACCCAGCTCCGTACCCAGCTCTGTACCCCACCCTGTACCCCGCTCCGTACCCAGCTCCGTACCCAGCCCTGTACCCACCCTGCTCTGTACCCAGCTCTGTACCCTGCCCTGTACCCAGCTCCGTACCCAGCTCCGTACCCAGCCCCGTACCCAGCCCTGTACCCAGCTCCGTACCCAGCTCCGTACCTAGCCCTGTACCTAACCCTGTACCCTGCTCCGTACCCAGCCCCGTACCCAGCCCCGTACCCCGCCCTGTACCCTGCTCCGTACCCAGCCCCGTACCCAGCCCGTACCCAGCCCCGTACCCAGCCCCGTACCCCGCCCTGTACCCAGCTCCGTACCCAGCTCCGTACCTAGCCCTGTACCTAACCCTGTACCCTGCTCCGTACCCAGCCCCGTACCCAGCCCTGTACCCAGCTCCGTACCCAGCCCCGTACCCAGCCCCGTACCCAGCCCCGTACCCAACCCAGCTGCGTACCCAGCTGCGTAGCCAGCCCTGTACCCAGCCCTGCCATGGCTGGTAGGCTGTCAGCACAACCAAGAACAGACAGGAAGTTCCTGAGGGGGCGAGAGTGGAAGAGGAGGAGGAGGAGGAGGAGGAGGATGGGGGCCGCTGAGGTGGGAAGAAGGCAGGTGGCGAGGTGGGATGTCCCCTCACCCCTTCACCTGCCTGGCCCTGGCTGGCCATGGGCGAGGGCGGGCAGGCTTGGCATCTGCTTCCCCTCGGGGTCAGACAGTCACTGTTGCCGCCTCTCCCAGCGCTTCCTTCCTGACAAGAGCACTGTCTCCAGCTGTGGACCAGCTGGGAGCCGTCTGTCCAGTCTGTCGGAGGTCGGGGGAGGGGACGGCCTGCTGGGCGGGTCTAGGCGGGGTGTGGGGGTGCGCAGGGAGGCCTTAGTGACCCCTTGCTCACCCCAGGACCTGGGAGCCTGTGCCTCTGGGGGTGCAGGAGCCAGGGCTGGGTGAGGGGGGTGAGGAGCCAGGGCTGGGTGAGGGGGGGTGCAGGAGCCAGGGCTGGGTGAGGGGGCGTGCAGGAGCCAGGGCTGGGTGAGAGGAGAGGGTGCAGGAACCAGGGCTGGGTGAGGGGGGTGCAGGAGCCAGGGCTGGGTGAGGGGGGTGCAGGGGCCAGGGCTGGGTGAGGGGGGTGAGGGGCCAGGGCTGGGTTGGGGGGGGTGAGGAGCCAGGGCTGGGTGAGGGGGGTGCAGGAGCCAGGGCTGGGTGAGGGGGGTGAGGGGCCAGGGCTGGGTGAGGGGGGTGCAGGGGCCAGGGCTGGGTGGGGGGGGGTGAGGGGCCAGGGCTGGGTGAGGGGGGTGAGGGAACCAGGGCTGGGTTGAGGGGGGTGCAGGAGCCAGGGCTGGGTGAGGGGGGTGAGGGGCCAGGGCTGGGTGAGGGGGGTGAGGGGCCAGGGCTGGGTGAGGGGGTGAGGGGCCAGGGCTGGTTCGGGGGGGTGAGGAGCCAGGGCTGGGTGGGGGGGGTGAGGAGCCAGGGCTGGGTGGGGTGGGTGAGGAGCCAGGGCTGGGTGAGGGGGGTGAGGAGCCAGGGCTGGGTGAGCATCACCCGCCGAGCTGTGGCTTCACTATGACTCCCTTCTGTGAGCTGCGCCCGTTGGTGTGGCAGAGCCCACCCAGGCCTGTACCCCAACTGCAGGACTCGCTGAGGGACAGGGGAGTTGGGTGGAGGGGAGGAGCACCCCTCCCTAGACCCCGGGTAAGGAGGGGCCCCCAGCTGCCAACCGCCCGTCTCCCAGCAGTGCCCTCTAAAATCGGCTGATGTGCTGGTGTAGGGAATGAACCAAGGGTCCAAGGACATGCCAGGCCCAGGGCAGGCTCCCTGGGAGTGTCAGACGCCCCTCACCCTGGCCCAGGGTACCCACAGATCCCACAGTGCCCACAGAGCCCGGTGCCCACGAGGCCCCCTCGAAGGACAGGACAGCCCACGACACAGCCTTCTCCTCCGAGGCTCTGAGCTCTGACACCTCAGGTGCCCTTGGGGGATCCGGGGCCCCATCCCGTCTGCCGTGGCACACTGCCTGGCCTCGTGGGCCAGTCTCACTGGGCCTTTTCTTCTGCATCGGGGTTCCTGCTGAGGGCTCCCAGCCCAGGGGTCTCCAGATTGGGCCTGGGCCTCAGCCTTCCCACCCCCTGGTCCTTTGGTTCCTCAGCCCTCAGAGCCTGCTCAGAGCCTGTGGGGCACCTCCTACCCCTTGGCGTCTGGGGCCCCTGGCTCCCCCAGGAGGGCTTGTGCCGGGCCAGGGGCCGTGCTGGGCAGCCCACAGGGGTCTCCGGAAGCGAGCTCCGGGCTCCCAGGGCTGACCGGCCCAGCGCCAGGCCCGGCCCGGGGTCTGCAGGTCTGGGAACAGAAGTCCACCCCTTGGCCCCAAGCACAGGTGGGCAAACCCACCTGGAGTGTTCCCTGGGGGTGTGGAACCCCTCAATCCAGGAGGTCCCGGAGGACAGGCGCTGTCACCCCAGCAGAGCCGGCCGAGTTGGATGGGGATGAGATGACCAGCAGGGGAGCCAGACAGGAGGGAGTGGCTCAGACCTGCACCCGCTGCTGCGGGCCTGGCCTCCCCGCCTCGCCCGGGCTGGCTGAGGCTCGGTGTGTTTGGGATGGCTGGGGCTCCGAGGCACCCCGTGGGGAGGCTGTGCGGAGAGGCAAGCGCATGCTGTGGTTGCTCTGTCCCCCTGCAAGCCGGGCCTCCCCTGAAATGGAGGGGGCTCAGGGGCGGCCACTGGCCACGTGTGAGCAGAGCCAACAGGAAATCAGGATGTTACGGGGGAAGCCGCTCTGCTGCTCACACGGGAGGGCGGCGCGCCGAGCCAATGGCGGGCTGGTGCAGGGGCCTGTGAAACCTGACCACGCGGGACCTGGCCAGAGGGCGCCTTGGCCCTCACTCCGGAGTGTCGCCAGGCCCAAGTGGAGTGTGTGCGCGCGCGAACACGTGAGTGAGCGTGTGTGTGCACGTTTGTGAGCGTGTGTGTAGGAGAGCGTGTGTGTGTGTGTGTGTGTGTGTGTGTGTGAGCGTATGTGAGAGCATGTGTGTGAGTGCATGTGTGAGCGTGTATGTGTGTGAGAGCGTGTGTGTGTGTGAGCGTGTGTGAGAGAGCATGTGTATGAGCATGTGTGTGTGAGAGAGCGTGTGTGTGTATGTGTGTGAGCGTGTGTGTGAGAGAGCGTGTGTGAGCGTGTGTGAGAGAGCATGTGTGTGAGCATGTGTGTGTGAGAGCGTGTGTGTGTATGTGTGTGAGCGTGTGTGTGAGAGAGCGTGTGTGTATGTGTGAGTGTGTGTGTGAGCGTGTGTGTGTGTGTGAGATGTTCTGGGAGACCCTCCTGGAGCAGGAGCGTGCGCTTGCTCACCGGAGCGTCCAGTGCCGGCCGGGAGTGGCGTGTCCCAGGAGAGGCTGCTGCTTCCCTGTGGGGCGTGGCTGTGGGGGCCAGTCCTCCCCCAGGCCTCGGGCAGGTTCCGACCTGAGGCTCACAGGCTGTGGGTCCCGGGGGAAACGTGGGGCCCAGGGCAGAGCCCATCCTGGCCGCCCAGCTCTCCGTGTGGCCCCTCAGGGGAAGCTGCTCCAGGCCTGACGCTGGAGTCCGGGAGGCCCTGCATGGGTAACTCTGAACCTCGGTCTCTTCTTCATCTGGACCAGGCCCAAAGAGCACTCCCACCTCAGGGCCCTCGGGGGCTCCAGGGAAAGCCTGTGGCCAGGCCCAGCGCCTGCAGCAGGCTCCCAGCCCCCCGCCGGCTTCAGGGGGTGCAGGGGACGGAGGGAAGGGCTGCCCTAACCTGAGGGATCCCGTTCCCACCTGGGCCTTGGGGCACTGCCCTCTCCTCCAACCTCACCATCTTCTCTTGACCAGGCCCATGGGTTGGGGCTACATCAGTTCTGGGGGTGACCCGGGGACCAGGACCCTAACCAGGCCCAGGAATGGAGACCTACATCCAGTCCCCATCAGGCTGGGCACCTGTTCCCTCCTCTGCCCTCCCCTCCCCTCCCTATCTGGGCCCCGAAAGCCCGCCTGTGAGGCTGTCACACTGGCTGGTGTGTGGCCTGGGGACCCTGTGCCATTGGAGTGGGGACTTTTGGCCCCTTCCCAGGGGCAGAGAACGCCTCCAGGAGAAAATCGGGTGTCTCACTCCGTGGGGGGGGCGGGGGGTTGCCAGGCTTGGGGAGAGGTGTCGGGAGTCCAGGCCTGCCTTCCTCCCACACCAGGGGCAGGATTCTGCTGAGACCCTGCTGCCCCTCCTTCCAGGAGATAAGGTGGCGGGACTGCGGGGCGGGGGAGGGCAGCAGCTTTCTCCCTGTGAGGATGCCGCCGCCCAACATGGAAATGGCGCTCATTCCTGGGGGCTCGGCATTCCCCCCACATCCCCCCACATTTTCCCATCCCCTGCTGCTCCTTGGCTCTGGGGGCGTCCAGGGCAGGGCTGGGGTCCTCATCAGGGTATCCGCGAAGCCTGTGGGGCCTGAGGCCTGGCCCCCAGTCCTGCCCAGCTCTGACACCTGCTCCAGGCAGGCAGGTCCCCTCCGGGGAGAGCCCTTGTCCGAGGTGCATGTGCTCAGCGCGCCCAGGCTGCCCTGCCTGCCCGGGTGGACGCGGGTCCAGTCGTGTCTCCGTCTGGGAAAGGGGCCTGGAGGCTGACAGGCGCCCCTCACACCCGCGGCCTGGCGGGACGGAGCTGCCCGGCTGGGTCCCCTGGGGGAGCAGGAATGTGGGGAGTGATAAGCCGGGAGGAGGGCGCCGGGCTCGGCTGGGTCAGGAGGCCTGGCTGACCGGGGCCAGCTGTGCTGCCTGGGGGCTGGCCGGGGCTGCGAGGGGGGGGACGGGGTGGCTGGGGCTCTCGGCTGACGCCTCCTCCTCTGGCTGAGGCTCGCCCTGCCCCGTGGAGCCAGCGTGGACTGGCCTTTGGGAGGAAAGCCCCAACCTTGTTCCCAGGAACGTCAGCATTGGGCCCCCAGGCCAGGCCCTCTGGCTGGCTGTCCCCCCGACCTAGTCCTCAGGCAGGATGGGGACATACCCGATGAGGCGTCTGCGGCAGGGTGCCCCCTCATCCCCCCCCCCCCCCCCCCACCTCCCCATTGGAGGCGCTGAGAGGGGAGCCTTCCTTCCCTGGCTCGGCTGAGTCCGGCCCCTGGTGACCGGATGCTGGCAGGTGCCTTCTTGGTCGAGGCCAAGGCAGGAACAATAACAGCTCAGCGAGCCAGCTTTCCGCACGACAGAGAGACCAGGGGCCGCCCCGCCCCCAGCCCAGGCCCTGGGCAGGCCCCCAGGAGGGGACCCCAAGACGGGCAGCCTGCAGGCAGGCGCCTAAACCAGAGCTTCAGGCGGAGGTGTGGACGGCACAGAGGACGGGGGAGGCGCAGGGCCGCTCGCATCCCGGAGCCCCGGCCTCGGGCCCCCAGCTGGCGCCCGGCCCCTGACCGGACTCCCTGCTGTCTGTGTCTCCTGGCTGCGTCTTCTCTGTCCCTCCCCCTTCCCTGCCACACCCCTGGGGCCCCAAGTCCTGTGATCAGGTTTGGCCCCCAGGTAGGAAGAGGGCAGCAGGGGGGTGACTGGGGGTCCAGCAGGCCGTGGGGTGGCTAGGAGCAGGTGGCTGTGTACCTCGGGGCCCAATGGCTTGTTCCTTCTGCCCATTGGGTGCCTGCCGTGGGGCAGAAGTCCCCGTGGCATTCAGCCCTCCGTGGCCTGTCCTGCCTCTGCACTGGCCGCCCCGGCCCTCGTGTCCTCTGACGAGCTGGTCTTTGCTCCCTTCCCTTCCTCGACTGTCCAGAGGCCACCCCCCTGGGAGCCTTCGCCGTCTCCTCTCCTGAATGCGTGTGAGCCCGGGCCGTGGTGCCCCCTGTGGGCCCTGCTGCCTGGCGCTCAGGTGACCCAGTGAGAGCCAAGTCTTCGCAGGTGTGTCCGTGGTGGGGCGTGCCCATGGGGGCCATGTTGTGGTGGGTGGCGTGTCCGTGGTGGGGCGTGCCCATGGGGGCCATGTTGTGGTGGGTGGCGTGTCCGTGGTGTGGCGTGCCCATGGGGGCTATGTTGTGGTGGGTGGCGTGTCCGTGGTGGGGCGTGCTCATGGGGGCTATGTTGTGGTGGGTGGCGTGTCTGTGGTGGGGCGTGCCCATGGGGGCCATGTTGTGGTGGGTGGCGTGTCCATGGTGGGGCGTGCCCATGGGGGCCATGTTGTGGTGGGTGGCGTGTCCGTGGTGGGGACTGTGTCCATGGCGGGGACCGTGTCAGCGTTCTGGGCCCAGGCGCTCCCAGCTGGACCGGCCTCGCCGTCCTTGCGTGGCTACGAGAGTCTGGGCAGCAGAGAGCCCGGGCGGGGGCTCGTCATGCGCTCACACATGTGCACACGTGTGGGGAGGCCTCCCAGGCTCTGGGTCTGGCTCTCGACAGCGCCCCCCGGGCAGAGACCAGGCCTTGGGTGTCCGCGTGGGGCTGCGTCCTGATGCCCCAGGGGAAGAGCGCAGTGATGCAGGCTGCCCCCCCCCGCCGGGACCATGTGCGTCAGAGGGGGCTCCCCATTTCTGCCCGGCCCAGCCAAGGGCAGTGGCAGCAGCGGCGGCAGCCGAGCTGTCAGAAGCGACCTGGTTTTGATTTCCCTTCCTCTGCCTCGGTGAGGGCTGAGGCGGTAATGGCTTTACCATGAGGCTGACGGAGCGACGGGAGGTCCGGCTGGCGCTCCGTTCCGGAACCGAGTCCGAGGCGGCGGCCCTGGGACAGGGGCTGGGGGCCTCCGGAGCCGCCTGCTTGGTCTCCGTGGAGGCAGGGTGGACCGTGTGGGACCCACACCCGAGACGGACCCCTGCTCCGGGCTGGACTCGGGACGACAGGGGCAAACGGCCAGGCGGGCATGTGGCACCTGGACCCTGTGGTGAGGGGGCTCCGGGCGGGGAGGCCGACTCACGCTGAGCCTCGTGGACACGCTCCATCCGGCTCCTTCGTGGCCCCCCACGCTGCTGGGTGGTCTGTCCTGCGTAGCGCCCTGCCCCCGAGGCTCCCCGAAGGCACCCACACTGCCTTCTCGGCCTTCAAGGCCCACCAGCCTGCCCCAGACCAGTCACGTGACCTGCCCGACCTCAGGGGGAGCGGGAGAGGGTCCTGTCGCTGCACTGTCACGGAGGACGTGTTGGTGAACACCGAGGGACAGAAGCCACGGGGTGGCCCTGCCGAGTTCCGCTCCCTGGCCCCCGGGGCCGGGACATGGCATTCTGCCCGAGCTCCCTGCCGAGGGCCTGCCGTGGATGGGCCCGCGCTCAGTGAGGCGTGGCATCTGGGGGTGGCATGGGCCTCGCCCAGCCTGGGCCCTGGCGGAGGAGGCGTGGTCCCGGCTGGAGGAGGAAGGCTGGGCCGGCGGCGGGGACAGCCCTGCTGCTGACACAGACATTCCGTGTTTCCCCATCGGGAAGGCATTTCCCAAACCGCGTCCAGACCCACAGCCCCGGGCAGGGTGCGCGCGGCCGCAGCGAGGGAGGCCGCGGGGGTGTGGGCACCGTCTGGGCTGCCCGTGGCGTTCCGTACCTGGCAGCTGCTGCCCCTCACGGCCATGCCTGAGTCCAAATACCCAGCCTACTGGGCACGGAGGCCCAGAGCCTCCTCCCGAATGTAACCCTCCGTTGGGCGGGGAGACCACTGCACCCCAGAACCGTGTCCAGTGCAGAGCGGGCACACAGGTCCTTGTTGAGTGACAGGCAGGGTGTGTGAGTGAGTGCGTGAATGGGTAAGTGTAGAAAGACCGGCCAGGTGTGGGGGCGCACAGAGGCGGCGGCAGCTGGTCTGGGGGTGCTTTGCGGAGAAGGTGACCTCTGAGTTGGCGCTCGGGGGCTGTGGAAGCGGGGGCTCCCCGGGGCCAGGCCACCCAGAGGCCGGAGGAACCAACATCTGACCAGACTTCCTGGAAACCTCTGCCCAGGGTCCAGCTCGGACTGAGCGAGGGCCCGTCAGCGGGTTCCGGGGGACAATCCAGGGATGCGGCCGGGACACCAGGGATAGCGGGCGAGCTGCAGACCGTTGCTTCACAGCACCCCCTCCTGCAGGTTCTCTGCCCCTCCACTCGGACCCCCTGAGGACCCCCCAGGTGCCAGAGGGAGACCCCGGGTGCCAGAGGGAGGCCCCAGGTGGGCAGCCCTGGGGTGGGACCCACGAGGGCTCTCAGGCTCTCGAGGACTTCCTTCCAGGACAGGAAGGATGGTGCTTCCTGTGCCCAGACTTGTCGGGGCATTTGGCAAGCCTGGCTGCGCTGCCGGAGCCGCCCCTAAACGTGAATTGCTTTTCTATTGGCCGAGTTCCTCTTCCCTGGGCCCCGTGGGCACGGTGGCAGGGGGCACACCTGGTCCCGTTCTCTTTTCCAAGTCACCTGTATTCCATGGCGTCAGGACAGGGCGTCAGGCCACTGTCCGCCCCCCCGCCCCCGCCCCCCCGCTGGTCTAATCTGGCCCCTGCCCGCTGTACAGATGAGGAAACTGAGGCTCCGCGGGGTCCTGGGACATGTTTGTGCCCCCAGACCAGGCCTGCTTGTCCTCTGCTGGGCGCTGAGGACTTGGGCCCGAGCAGCCCACCTGTGCCTGGGGAGGCCCTGGGAGGGAGGGACCCCCGCTCAGGCCGGGATGGGAGTTGGAGTCCAGGTTGATACAAAAGGGTGTTGGCAGAGTGACGGCCAGCGGGCTGTGTCCCAGCAGCTTCTGAGGTGGTGGCAGGCCTGGCGGGGTGTCAGGGTGGGGCACCAGCGGCCAGCGGGGCTGCACAGGGTTTGGGGCTGAGGCCGGGGCCTTCCAGGGATGCCCAGCGGCTGTGGCGCTGATGACCCAGGGGAGGGCCATTTTGGACAGAGCTGAGGCCTAGGCCTGTTCCCTTGGGTAACATGGGGACCAGAGGTCTGGGGTTAGAGGCGTGTCCAGGGCTTTCCCAGCCGGACACGGGTTGGGGGGTGGGGAGAGGGCTGGTCCCTGCCAGCCAGGCTTCCCTTGGTTCTGGGAGGGTGTGGCCAGACTCTGCTAGGCTCCCTCCGGGCACAGCCCTGGGCCCTCTGGGTACCTACCTGCCTGGGCCCTGTGGGTGAGGCCCTGGTTTGGGGGTTACAGGCATCTTCACCCCCAGGATTTCCACGTTGGTGGGGTGGCCCCAAAGGGCCTGCTGCTCCCAGCCCCACCCCCCAACCTGTCAGAACAGCGCCCCATGAGCCCCTCGGGGAGGGCGGCCTCCTCTGCTTCCGCCTCTTCCCTTGTTGGCGCTGGGAGCACGCGGCTGTGTCTGTATGTGCCCGTCTGCAGGGTTCTGTGTCTCGCGTGCATGTTTGCACGCGTGGGCCTGTGCGTACACATGTGTCTGAGTGTTTGCTGGGCCCTGGGTGCCTGCGTTTGTGCGCGGGCTGTCCCAGTGCGGGGACTCTGCGGAGGAATGCTCTGCGGGCTGCAAGCCTGGGGGACCCGGCTGCTGTGGGGGCGGCGGGGCGAGGGCGGAGCCGGGGCGGCCCCTCCGGCGCCTAGGATTTGGCCTTTACCTGTGGGGGGTGGAGGGTGGGGTGGAGGGAAAGCTGAGAACTTAAAAGGCGAGGGGCGGGGAGGCTGGGCGGAGCGGCTCCTGGTGGCGCCCAGCGGAGCCGGAGGCACGGCTGCTGGAGCAGGGAGCGGGGAGCCGGGAGCGGGGAGCGGGGAGCCGGGAGCGGGGAGCCGGGAGCGGGGAGCCGGGAGCCGGGAGCGGGGAGCCGGGGAGCGGGGAGCCGGGAGTGGGGAGCGGGAGCGGAGCCCAGCCTCCCACCCCGCGCAGCGCACCCGCCATGGGGGTGTCCCGGCGCCGCAGCGGTCTGGCCGCGCTCTGGTGCCTCGGGTTTCTGGGGGGCCTGGCGCGCGTGGCGGGCACGCACTACCGCTACTTGTGGAGGGGCTGTTACCCGTGCCACCTGGGCCAGGTCGGCTACCCCCTGGGCGCGGGGGCCCGGAGACCAGGTGGGTGCCGGCCGGCTCTGTGCGGGGCGGGGCGCGGCGTGCCTTTTTGCCTCTTTTTGAAGTTTGTGCGAGTGTGACAGCCCGAGGGCAGGAGGGCGGCGCGGGGCAGCCAGTGCCCGGTCCTCGGACACTCCTGCCCTCCTGGGCGGGGGGCTGCTGACCGCGGGGTGGCCGCCCGGCCAGAGGGAAGGACATCCCCCAGCCTTTGCGAGGGGCCCCACCGGCAGCTTTGGGGTGCATCCAGACGCAGGCTCAGGAGAGAGGCCCCAGGCGGGGAGCCTTCTCGCGTCCAGGGTCCTCGGAGCCGGGCCAGGGGTCCCCTGTGGAGGCGGCAGGTACTGTCCCCTCCCTCCCCCCTCCCCCAAGCCCAGTGAGCTGCGGGTCAGCTGAGAGGACAGCAGCCCAGGGGAAGTGGGGGCACCCTGCCCTCTCCCCGAAGCTCAGATCTGGTCCCCATCAGGCCAGCCTCCCTGCAGGGTGCTCCTGGGAGCTCGCGCCAGGGATTGGGGTGGGGGTGGGCTCCTAGTGAGTCCTCACCTGATCCCTGGGGCAGTGGGCCCTCCAGGTCCCCAGGGCCGCTCTGTGCAGTGCATGTGGCCACCTCGGAGACATTGGCCCTGCTCCACTGTCCCCGGGGCCAGTCCCTGCCCTCCACGCCAGAGGGCACAGAGCCCCGGGCTACAAGCTCGCCTGCCTCAGCGGCGGGGGGGGGGGGCGGGGGGAGGAAGGGGCCAGCAGGCTCCGTCCCCACGAGGTCCCCGGGCCAGGCCAGCGCTGCCACTCCGCCACGGCTGGCCCTGGATGCCATGAGACTGTGTAGCCTCCAATGTGGGGGTGGGCGGGGCTGGGCTCAGGGGAGCTGGGAGGCCCTGCCCTGGGGCCTGCTTGGGCTTGTGAGGGGCGAGGGGACTGGCCCTTGGATGGTGGGTGCGCTCTCCGGGGTGAGGCCCTGTGGCGCATTGTGGGGAGCAGGGCTTGCTAACCGCTGACGGGCTCTGTCCCTGAGGTCCAGGGGCTTCTGCACGGGCTTGTTTTGGGGGTCTCTGTCGGGGCAGCTGGTTCGACCTTGGCTGTGGGCTCCTGGGCGGGAGCTGGTGTGATGGGTGACGGTTGGTAGAGACCCTACGGGCCCCCACAGCCTCAGGATGGGCTCCCCGAGGCACCGCCGTTTCTTCCCCAGCTCTGCAGGCACCACAGGGCCAGAGGGCGCCCAGGGGACCCAGCCCGTGCCGGCAGTGATGTCACCGCTCCAGTGTGTGTGGCATGTCTGGGGCTGCCAGAGTCCTCCGTCACGTCTGTCAGCTGAGGGCAGTCAGAGGACCACGGGCGTTCTCGCAGCGCCGGGCCCCACTGGTCCTTACAACTGCCCGCGGACTGGCCGGCTGCGCCGGCCAGAGGGCTCCGCCAGGGCACGCCGAGGCTTCAGGGCCCGGGCATGGCAGCGGGGCCGGGGCTGGAGGGCGAGGCAGGTCCCGGCTGCCGGCAGTGCCGCTCTGGGGTGGGAAGGGCCGGAGTGGGGTTTCCAAGAGGCTGGGCTGGAGGCGGACGGAGTGCACATGTTCCCTCCACGCAGCAGGCGCAGGAGAGCTGGCCCTGCGGGCGGCAGGTGTGACCGGGAGGGAGGCTGGCTCTCAGGGACGCAGGCCTGAGCCTGCCCCGCCCCCACCCCCACCCCACCTCTTCTGCCCTGACTGTCCTCACTGGTGTCCTTGCGGCCGTGGGGCTGCTGGGTCGGCTCCTCCGGGGCGCCCTGGACGGCGGTGCAGCTCCCGCGGACATGACCCCCGGGCAGGCTCGGCCCCGGCCAGGTGTCCGCGGGCCTCAGGGGTGTCTCTGCTCTGGGACGGGTGCCCTGCCCCCTGGGCTGGTCTCTCCTTGGCCGAGCGGCTGGAGGGAGCCCGGGGGGAACATGACGCCGCCTGCTTGCCCAGCGCCGCCTCCGGGGGTCACATCTGGGGCACATCGGTGTCCTGTTCCGGCTCCACCTGCCTGCCACCCCCCAGACAGCACACGAGGCACCCCTTCCCCCAAAGCACTCCCGCACCCGGTGCTGCCCGCCGCCCTGCCCCGCAGCGTGGGCCAGCCCCTCTGCCCGCTGCCCCAGGGGACTTTCCCACGGAGCCCTGGGCCACGGAGACCTCCCGCCACACCCGGTTCCCTCTGCGCCCGAGCCTCTTTGGGGGCCGCTAACTTCTTGCCTCTAAGCTCCTTCCTGCGCGTCCTCCTGGCTTCGTCCGAGGACACCCGGTCACCTTGGTGCAGGCGGAGCGGCTCTGCCGCACCTGCCCTCCTCTCTGAGGGGCCTGGGTCTCCCCAGAGCGGACATGGCTGTGCACGGAGCAGAGGGTCCTGAGCCCCCGGCAGAGACCCTGGTTCTGCGTGTCGTTTCTGGAGCTCCAGGCGCGTTCTTAGCGTGTGGGCTGGTGGCAGGTCCATGCGCGGGAAGCATAGCCTGGGGGGCTCGGGGACGGCGGGGGGACCCTTCCCCGGAGTCACCTCCGCATCCGTCCCAGGTCTGCTCAGGTGGCTGCAGCTCGGGGATGGGAGCCGGGGGGTGGGTGTGGGAGGTCAGCGGGGCGTGGGGGGTGAGGGGCAGCGTTCCCTGGGTGGCGCTGGAGGGCGAGGGCACAGACTCAGTGGAACATCGGGCAGATTTAGGGCAACCTTGCTCTGCAGCCACTGGGAGCATGTTGTCTGCCCCCGAGGTTTCCCCGCAGCTGAGGACTCGCCCCAAATCCTTTTTCCTCTGATGGAGCCGCACGGCCACTGGGCCTTCCCCGCGAGGCTGGCCGGCGGTCAGGGCCTCTTGTCCTGGGCAGGGGGCCGGGCTGGTAGGCGCTCGGCTGGTAGACCCTCAGGAGCGAGGCGCATCGACGGGTGTTCCCTGGACGGCGCCTCCTGGCAGCCCTCCCAGACTGCTCCGGCCTGAGGGTCAGCTGCCGTGCTCCAAGCCCCACTGTTTCCCTGTCTTCTGAGCAGAGGCCTGTTCTTCCCTCTCGCTGTGTCCCGGGGACCGGCGGTCCCTCCTGGCTCAGCCCCACACCCTGGCGCTGTGCCGCCTGTGCCACCTCCCGTCCTTCTGTCTGGCTGCCCTGAGGCCCAGCGGGGCAGGAGTGGGCTTGGAGGCAGGGCGAGAGGCGAGGGCCGCCGGGCCCCCACACCTCTGCATTCTTGCAGAAAGGGGGCCCTCATGAGGTGCAGCCCGCGGCCCCCAGTCCTGGGGAGGGTCTCTCCACTCTGCTGCTCCCTCTTCAGCCTCTGCCTTGGCCCAACCTCTGCTCCCCGTGTTCCGGCTGACCCTGCAGGTCGGGGTCCTGCGCCTCCAGCCAGGCGTGGGGGACAGGCCCCCCTCCTCTTCTCTCTGCCTGGCCAGAGCCGGTGAGGGGTCGGGGCGGGCTGCAGGCGTGACGAGACGGAGGGTCTGGGGCCTGGGCCTGGGCGGTGCCCTCAGTGAGGGTGAGCGGACCCGGGGCCAGCGCAGAGCAGGGGCAGCCGGGTGGGTTCTGGCTGTTAACCCTCGACCCTTGTGCCCCAGATGTGGATGAGTGCCAGGTGCACAACGGCGGCTGCCACCACCGGTGTGTGAACATGCCCGGCTCCTATCTGTGCGAGTGCAAGCCCGGCTTCCGGCTCCACGTGGACGGCAGGACCTGCCTGGGTAAGCTCCCTTGGGCCCGCGGCCTCTTCCCGGCCTGGCCTCGCTGGTCCCCGCCCTGCTGGGTGTGCCCAGGTTTGGACCAGGCCGGGTCCCCACTCCTGGGCTGAGAGGCGGACGGGGCCTGGCTCAGGTTCAACGCTGTTACAGGGCCCCATCCAGCGGCGTGTGGGAGGCCGAGGGGCCCAGCCCGGCCTGTCACGGTCCTTCCAGCCCCACTCCCAGGAGAGCCGAGGCTCAGGCAGGCAAGAGGAGAGGTCCCCAGGGCCCGCCCGGCTCCCCCATGGGCTGGGCCCTGTGACCGGGGCCTCGGACTGTCTGCAGCCACGCCTGAGCGGGTGTGTGCTCTCGTGACTTGGGAAGGGCCCTGGGCTGCAGCCGAAGCCACCGTGGCCCGTCAGTGGGGACCAAGGCTGGCTGTGCAGCCCCGAACTCCGGGAGGCTCATGCTGGGCCGTGGGAGGCTGGTCGGGAAGCCGGGCCTGGGGGTGGGGGTGGGGGGCAGGGAGGCCACTCATGCTCTGCAGGCTGGGCTTCCCGGGCCCCAGGAGCCCGGGGGTGCGCTGTCTCGGGCGGAGATACTGAGCAGTGGGATCCTGACGCCCGTTCCTCTCCGGGCTCTTTTGCGGGGGGGAACAGCCCCATGGGGAATGGGCCCGGTGGAGGTGCCGGCCCCAGACTGTGGCCCCTGCCAGTTCGGGGAGAAGGGGTGAAGAGGAGAGAGCACCAGGGAGAGAAGGGGTGAAGGGGAGAGAGCACCAGCCATCCACTGAGGTAGAGGGTGAGGGGCTGGAGGCCAGGAGTCTGGTGTTGAGCGGTCAGGGCCCTCCCCTGCTCTCCCCCTCCCCCTCCTCCTCCCCTCCCCCTCCCCCTCCCGCTGGCTCTGGACACAGGTGCGGGGGGCACAGGGCTGACCCCTCCCTGCTGGCTACTGTCTGTGAGGCCCCGAGGGGTCGTTCTCTGGGGCAGGGAGTGCGATGCCCCTTCTTTCCACCCTGGAGGCCGTGAGGGCTGGGGTGCTCCGAGGGCCCCGTCCTGCCCGCCTGGCTGCTGTGTGGCAGGCGGCCTGCCAGCCCCGGGGGGCCCCCCAGCACACTCACATGTCCGGGCTGCTGCTGGGAGCGAGGCAGCTGCCCCGTAAAGTCTCCCTGGGCGGAAAGTGGAAACAGATGCAGGAATGCTGTGGTGTGTGGTGCGCTGCAGACACAGCCACGGGGCAGCCCCGGCTGCTGCCCGCGGGCGGGAGGGCTCCGGGGAGCCAGGCCACGCGCTCTTTGTCCTCGGGGCCCCAGGTCTCCCCGGATGCCCTTCCCACACCCCGCGGGCAGGTTCTCCCTGGAGGAGGGCGCCTGTGGGGGCTGGGCCTGGTGGACACCCACTGGCCCCTCCCTGCCGTGGCTCCCCCGTGCGGGGCCCTCGTCTCCCCACCTCGCTGGGGCCTCCAGGAGACACTGCGGGGTGATGGGCCAGCAGCCTGCAGAGGGAAGGTACCCTTTGGGGTTTCGGGGGACCCATCGTGCCTCTGGGCGTGGCCTTGGGCTGCTGCTTCGACGGGGCGGGCCCTGTGCCTTCTCCGGGGACTGGGCAGCAGGACCCGCTGGCAGGCGTGCAGTGTGACGTGGGGCTGATGCCACCCTGCGCGTGGCCCTGGAACGTGGCTCCGGCGGCCGTGCACACGCCTGTAAGGGAATTATGTCCTGGGTAGTGCCGGGGCCCCGTCCGCAGCGGGGACGGGCAGGACGCACATGGCTGAACAGTGAGGGACCCCGAGCTGTCTGGGGCAGCGGAGGGGCGGGCAGAGCCCAGGTGAGTCTCTCCTCCTGGCCCAGCTGGCATTCACCCTCCTGGTCCTGCCGTCCTGGCCCTGCCCCCAGCAGGAGGAAGGGCTGCGGATGGCCGCTGACCACACATGTGACCACACGTGGGATGAGGCACCGGGGTCTAGAAGCCCAGCCAGTCTGAGGGCAGTAATTACGGAACCCCAGGAAGCCAGTCCCGAGACAGCCAGCTGGTGGAGGCTGCCTCAGGGGGAGCTGGGGCTCGGCCACCATTGGCGGGCTCACCCCCAGCCAGCCTGCCTCACCCAGCCCCCGGCTGGCCAGCTCGGGCTGGCCTTGTGCCAGGCCTGGGGGCCAGGGCCTTGCCAGCAGAGCCACCCTTGAGGTCGGCCACTCACAGCCCCCACCTGCCCCTTCCTCCATGGCACTCCGGTGCACCTGCCCCTGGGCTCCAGCCTGAATCTGCGCCCAGGTCTCGGGTGCTGCCACCTGCACCCCAAGCTGGGAGATCCGCTGGCAGAGGCAGAGTGGGCCCCCACCTTGTAGGACATGTGTTTTCTAGACACCCGGTTCCCTGCTCGGGTGAGGTTCTGTGCCCTTGTGGATCTCCAGGCCTCACACCTGAGGCTCCCGAGTAGGGCGGCCCCTGCTGGCAGAAGGCGGGGTTGCAGCCCAGCTTGATTAGAACCTGCAACGCCCGGGCTGAAGCCCCGTGTCCTGGAATGTGGACGCCGGGGAATGAGGGTGTATCAGTCAGCTCAGGCAGCCGTAGCAAACACCACAGACTGCAGGGTTTAAACAGCAGGCGTTAACTCTCTCATCGTTCTGGAGGCCGGAAGTTTCAGATCCAGGTCAGTCCTGGTAGAGAACCCGCTTCCTGGCTGCCCCTCTCGCCGTGTCCTCAGACGGCAGAGAAGGGGACACAGAGCGAGATCTCGTGTGTCTTCCTATAAGGACCCAAGTCCTATTGGATCAGGGCCCTGCCCTTACGACCTCATTTCACCTTAATTACCTCCATGAAAGGCATGCCTCCCAATACAGTCACATTGGGGGTTAAATTTCAGGGGGGCATATGCATTCATCCTACTAGGGGTGATGGAGCCCCCTAGCCTTCCATCTTCCTTTTTTCTTTTTCATATGTTTTTTTATTGATTTTAGAGGGGAAAGGGAGAAGGGAAGAGAGAAAGAGAGAGAGAGAAATATGGGTTAGTTGCATCCTGTATGTACCCTGACCAGGACTGAACCTGCAACCAGGGTGTGTGCCTGACCAGGAATCAAACCGGTGACCTTTCAGTGCATGGAACAGCGCTCAACCTACTGAGCCACACTGGCCAGGGCACCACCCATCTTCTGATGGGCTCTCAGCTTTGCTTCAGACCTGAGCGTGTTTTTTTAAAAAAATATATTTCTATTGATTTCAGAGAGAAAGGGAGAGGGAGAGACAGACAGAAACATCAATGATGAGAGAACCATGTGACACGCCCCATACCGGGGATCAAGCCTGCAATCCTGGCATGTGCCCTGACTGGGGACCGAACCGTGACCTCCTGGTTCATACGTTGGCGCTGAGCTGCTGAGCAACGTCAGCGCCAGCTCGACGCTGGTCGCACCGTGGCCGGCCCTGCCCTGAGCGCACAGCCCTGCGCCCGCGGAAATGTGCCCGCTCTGCCCCCGGGTCCTGGCTCAGGCTGTGCGAGCGGCACAGGGCTCGGCTGCCTCCTGGCACAGCCCCGGAGCCTCTGGGACGTGAAGAGCGGGTGCAGCAGGGTGGGGCTCGGTGGGCTCGGGGGGTGTGAGGCGGCACAGGGACCTGGACCCCCTCCACCTGTAATTCCTCCCCCGTGGGCCCTGGTGGGCTCAGTGCCGACTGCCTCTGGGCCTGTCCGGGGCGCTCTGCTGTCTGGAGGGCCTCCCCCCAGCTCTGCCCCGGCCCCGCCTGGGCTCCCAACCCCGTCTGTGAGCCTCCCGCCTGCCAGCGACGCGCTATGGTTCCTATTAGGCGTCCTGGTGTTGGGAAGGCAGAGCCAGGCGCAGGCTGCTCAGGCCACGCTCGGAACCTCCGGGGAGAGGGGGTGCCTGCGTAGAGCTGTCTCAGGTGACGCAGGCGGGTCCTGGGAGTCTGGGCAAGTCGGAGGTAGGCGGGTGGGACGAGGCTCAGGCCAGCTATGATCAGGGGACAGAGCCGTTTCTGGCCACCCCGCCCCCGGCCCTCCTCTGCACCCGGGGCTGGCTTGGCCCTGAAGGACCCTCAGCGCAGGCGCCACCTCTCATCCCGCGTGGGGAGCGGCAGGTCCTGAGTGCGTGTGTGGCTGGTTTCAGACACACGTGCTTTGAAGGGAGCTGTGCTGCTGGCAGACGGCGTGGCCGGGGCCCCCCTGAGTGCCAAGGCCACTCACATGCTCCGCGTGCCGCACGGCACCCGCTCCCGGGCCTCGGAGCTCTGCCCCGCGGGGCCAGGCATGTGCTCCTGGCTCCCAGACTCGCAGGGGCGTCTCAGGGTGAAGCCCTGGCCCCCGCAGCCCCAGGTTTGCTCCGGGCCCTGCCTCCGGGACACAGGCACCACATTCCTGTGGTTTTGCTCTGGATTTCTGGGCCAACGCCTTCCCTAACCACGAGGCCACTACCAGAGACTCCATGGAGCTGCCAGAGGCCCCGTGCCACCCTGGGCACCCGGCCTCGCTCAGCACCTCCCCCAGGCCCGGCCCAGCCCAGCCACCCAGTACCCAGCACCGCTCGGTCCGCCTGGCCTGGCCGAGCCTCTCCCTGTAGGCCCCTCACGGAGGTCTGGACCAAGGTTGTCCTGGGACTGGGGTCCGGGTTCTGTGGCCTTACCCAGTGCTGTCCCCACAGCCGCTGGACGGAGCGGGGGGGAGGGTAGACTGTGTGAGCTCAGGTTTCGAGTGGGGCCCGGTCTGGGGTGGGCAGGAGGAACCAGGGGCCAGGCCTATGGGTCATGGCGGCTGCCCACAGCCACCCCACGCCTGCCCCTCTGCCCTGAGGACCAAGAGAGTGGAATGTCTGGGCCTCCACCACCCCTTGCTGGCCTGCCACCCTCTCCAGGGAGCCTCCTGGCCTGCTCTGCCTCTGAACCCTGGACACCCTGCTCCCAGCGGGTGTTGGGAGGCGCCTGGCTTCCCCTGAGAGGCCAGTCCTGCGGCCGGTGGGGTCAGAGCACCCAGAGACGGACTGCGCCCCGCAGCCCCTGCGTGTGGGCCGAGAAGCAGGGGTGCCCGGGAACCAGATAGGAGGCCTTGCCCGCTCGAAGCCCCGCTCGAAGCCTCTGGGATGGAGGTGGGAAGGAGGGGGCTCAGAGTGGCCCCGAGGTCACGCCGTCCCGGGCTGACCTGGCTCTCTGTCCCCAGCCATCAGCTCCTGCGCCGTGGGCAACGGCGGCTGCCAGCACGACTGCGTGCAGCTCACGGCGACGCAGCACCGCTGCCAGTGCCGGCCCGCGTTCCAGCTCCAGGAGGACGGCCAGCGCTGCGCCCGTGAGTGTCGCCGCCGGGAGGGAGCCTGCGCCTGGGCCGGGCGGGGCAGGAGGCACGGACCGCCCTTCAGACCAGCAGGGAGGGCGAGGCCCTGGCAGGAGCCTGGAACCCTCGCGGTCCCCAGCTCCCACCCGAATCTCTCCCCTTTGCTCTGTTCCTCCGGGCTGTGGCCGCAGGCAGGAACCCGTGTGCAGACCGGAACGGTGGCTGCATGCACACGTGCCAGGCGCTCCGGGGCCTCGCCCACTGCGAGTGCCACGCCGGCTACCGGCTGGCAGCTGACCGCAAGGCCTGCGAAGGTAAGGCGCCCTCCCCGGGGCCAGCCCCGCCCGAGGGCCGCTGTGGAGGGTCCCCCGGGGCCTGCCCAGCTGCATCCAGCTGCCCCGGCTGTGGGCACAGGGCTGGCCTGGGGTGGTGCAGGCTCCTCTGCACGGCTGGGGGCTGGGCGGCCAGGCAGGAACGCACCAAGGGCTGCGTCCAACCCGAGCCTCATTTGGGCAGCGATTGGCAGACTTCAGGTTGTGCTTATTTATTTACTTATTTTATTTATTTTTAATATTTTTGTTGATTTCAGAGAGGAAGGAAGAGGGAGAGAGAGATAGAAACATCATTGATGAGAGAGAGTCATTGATCGGCTGCCTCCTGCACGCCCCCTACCGGGGATCGAGCCCGCAATCCGGGCATGTGCCCTGACCGGAATCGAACCCAGGACCCTTCAGTCACAGGCCAATGCTCTAGCCATTGAGCCACACCGGCTGGGGCTGCTGTCTTTAAATGTTTCTGGTGTCACTAGGCGAGACCTGCTAATGAGAGAGGCGGGAGGAAGAGAGAGGGGGGCGCTTCTGCGCGGGCCGGCTCCCCTGTGGCCTCGGGTGTCCGGTTGGCTAACCCGCTGGGCGCCGCTTTCTAGAAGGGACCCCCACACCCAGCAGCGGGGCCCTGCGGCCTGCGTGGTGTGGTTAGTTAGATGCCCTCCCAGGCTTTCGGGTGTCCCGCTCCCCGTGTGACCCGCAGCCGCAGGACCGGCGTGGGGCGGGTGGCCGCCAGGGCCGCCGCAGGTGTGGAGCTCTGGGTGCAGGGCCTGGGTGGGCTCAGGGAGAGAATGGGGGGGCGTGACCAGGCGGAGGCCGGGACCCTGGCTCCGGTCCTGCTGCCCCAGAGGCTGGAGCGCTGAGGCCCTCCCGGCCCACCCTGCGGTGCGTGGGGAGCCTGGGGGAGGGCACCGCTGAGAGCCCGGGGACGCAGAGGTGGCACCGCTGCTGCTGGCAGGGCTGGCCGTGGGGGGGGGCTCCGGAGGGCAGAGGGTCCGCGGTGCCCCTGCCCGGGGGGAGCTGGGTGATAAAAGTGGGTGCTCAGAGGGGCCAGCCGGGCCTGGAGCCAGAGTGCAAGTCAGGAGCCGGCATGAGGGAGCCCTCCTGGCACAAGGGGCCTGAGCCCTGGCCCGTGGCGGGTCCCCTCACACCAAGGCACCGCCCCGGGCGTGTCTCTTTGGGGCCAGCACCCAGAGCTCCCCCCATCTTCTCCCGTCCAGACGTGGACGAATGTGCCACGGGGCTGGCCCAGTGCGCCCACGGCTGCCTCAACACGCGGGGGTCCTTCCAGTGTGTGTGCCACGTGGGCTACGAGCTGGGGGCCGACAGTCGGCAGTGCTACCGTGAGTGGACGGGGTGGGGCGCATGGGCACCGGGGTGGGAGGTGGCGGCAGCAGTTTGCTTTGGCCAAGCTCCCTGTCAAGGACAGTGCTGGGCGTAGGGGTGGGGTGGGGGTGGGGGTGGGAGTGGGCCCTAGGAGGGCAGGGGTGGGTGGGGGAGGGCAGGGGTGATCAGGAGGCCAGCGGTGCCAGAGCCCAGCCTGCCCAGGCTCCCTGCTCCCTCTCTCCCAGCAGAGTGGACCTGGGGGCCTTGGCCGGCTGCTGGGTCAGGGGAACCCCGGCAGGTGGGGGTCACTCAGGCGCTGTCCCCGTCCCGGGTGGGGGTCACTCAGGCGCTGCCCCCGTCCCGGGTGGGGGGTCACTCAGGCGCTGCCCCCGTCCCGGTGGGTCTCGCTCAGGGATCGAGATGGAGATCGTGAACAGCTGCGAGGCCGGCAACGGCGGCTGCTCCCACGGCTGCAGCCACAGCAGCGCGGGGCCCCTGTGCACCTGCCCCCGCGGCTTCGAGCTGCATGAGGACGGGAAGACGTGCATCGGTGCGAACCCTCCTCCGAGGCCGTGCCCCAAACCCTGACGCCCACGTCCCCTCTGTCACACCACAGCTCGCTCCGCCCAGGCCGGGGGGCAGCGTCCGGGTGGGCTCCTCCAGCCCCGAGTGACACCTTGTCACTGCGGTGTGAGGGTCCTCCCCCCAGGCCCCAGCCCGGCCCACGGCAGCGGGTGGCCCTGCGGCCACGGCATCTGTCCTGGGGGAGTGCGCGCACCGGCAGGGGGAGGGGTGCCCACGGGGGGGTCCCCGGTGCCAGCGGGCTCCTGTGTGCCCGCAGACGTTGACGACTGTGCGGACGCGCCGTGCTGCCAGCAGGTCTGCACCAACAGCCCCGGCGGATACGAGTGCAGCTGCTACGCCGGCTACCGGCTCAGCCCCGACGGCTGCGGGTGTGAGGGTGAGGGGCGGGGGGGCGGGGAGGGGCGGGCGCCTGAGCTGCGGGGACCTGCCTGCTGGCTCCCCGACCTGTGGCTGCTGGTCTCCCACGGGGCGGGCGTCCACCGTCTGTCTGAGCCTGGGGAAGCGGGGAAGGGGGGATGGCTGTGGGGGCGTCACCCGGCATAGCCTCTGGGCTCGGGCCAGCCGGCAGGGTGGGGCGGGAGGGGCCTCCCCAGGCCCAGCGGCCCGGTGTGCCCACAGACGTGGACGAGTGCGCGTCCGGCCTCGGCGGCTGCGAGCACCACTGCACCAACCTGGCCGGCTCCTTCCAGTGCTCCTGCGCGCCCGGCTTCCGGCTGGACGAGGACCGCCGGGGCTGCACCCGTGAGTCTGGCCCGTCACGTGGGGCCCCTCCGTGAGGAGGGGTGCCGAGAGGGGCAGAGAGCTGCTCCGGCCCCTCCCCCGCCTCCTCCATGCTCAGCGTTCCTCCATCCAGGGAGGGAGCCGGGCCGGAGCGGCAGGGGGGAAGGGGGGGTGGTCAGGCCCTCAGGGCCCGGAGCCTCGTGTGTCCGAGAAGTAGGGTCAGGAGAGCAGCTGGGACCCCAGCCCCCAAGACCAGGGCGAGGCGGGGCCTGGGGGCAGTTGTTTGGGCCCTGGGTGGGCTCCGGCTGGAGCTGGCTATGGTCCCAGGGGGGCGGGGGGTGGCCCCGAGGACGGGGTGGCAGGGGCTCAGGGCCTTTGTGTCCGCGCAGCCCTGGAGACTCCCGAGGGGGACCCGGACAGCCGGCTGCCCTTCGCGCGGCCCCTGCCCCACGTCGCGGTGCTGGCGGACAGGCTGCCCCACCTCTTCCAGGACGACGACGTGGGGGCCGAGGAGGCGGAGGAGGCGGAGGCCCGGGGCGCACTCTCCCTGGAGGAGAAGTTTGGTGAGCAGGGCGCCCGGGCTTCGGGTTTCGGGGAGGCGGCCAGGGCCCCCGAGGCCCCTTCTGACTTGGGCGTGAGGGAGGGACCCTTGTCATGGCCGAGAGACCATGGCTCAGAGGTGCAGCCACCTGCGGAGTTGGCACAGTGTCGGGGGCCGAGCCTGGACCAGACGGGCCCCCAGTTCCCGGGGAGGCCCCCCGGGCCTGTGTCTTCTCCCACCTCCCACCTCCCACCTCGCCCTGGGGCTTCCATGGATGGCCCCGTGCCGCACCCGGCCCCGTGCCCTGGAGCCGGCGGTCTGAGCCTGCGCCCTTGCTCTCTGCCCGCAGTCTGTCTGGACGGTGCCTTCGGCCCCGACTGCAGCCTGACCTGCGCGGACTGCGGGAACGGAGGGGCCTGCCTCCCCGGCCTGGACGGCTGTGACTGCCCCGCGGGCTGGACTGGGCTCGTCTGCAACGAGAGTGAGGCCGCGTGCGGGGGGCCGCGTGCGGGGGGGCCGTGTGCGGGGGGCGGTGGGGGCGGGCCTGGGCTGGGCAGCCCGTCCGGTGTGCTCCTTCCTGGGCAGGGTCCACGCGGGCCGCCCACTCTCGCATCCGCTCACTCACTTGTTCAGTGTCTACTGACCACCTGCCCTGGGCCAGGCGTTTGCCCCTCACGGTGGGCGGGGCTCCAGGACAAGGAAGCCTGGTGGGGGGGGTCCTGCCGTGTCCGTGGGGGCAGCAGGTCCCCAGGCCACAGCCTGTTGGTGGCCGAAGCTCATTGGACACCTGCTCTCCCTCCTCTGTCCGGAGCCTGCGCCATGCCTGCCCCACGACCCAGACCGGGTGGCCTGGAGCTTGGTCTCAGGCCTTAGTGCCTCCCGGGCATCTGCCAGCTGCGAATGCCGGTGGGGAAGGTGGATGCCGGCGTTCCGAGGGACGGCACGTGGCCCCCTGCGTGTGGGCGTCCGGGGACGAGTGTCACGCGTGTTCTGGGCGGTTGCTTCTGAGCTGGGCGGCTCAAACCCCAGAGCGCTGCAGTGTCCCTGGGGGGCCCTGGGCCCGAGCCCTGCTGCGGCCGTGACCCGGGCGCCCTGTACTTGCAGCCTGCCCCGCGGACACCTTCGGGAAAAACTGCAGCTCCGCCTGCAGCTGTCGGAACGGCGGGACCTGCCACCCCGCGACCGGGGCCTGCCGCTGCCCTCCTGGCGTCGGGGGCATCCACTGCGAGGACGGTGCGTGCCGCCCGCTGTGCAGCTGGGGGGCGGGGAGGCAGCACCTCTCAGCTCCCCGCTTGGCGCTCTCCTGGCGCCTTTCTTCTGTGCGGGAGGGGGGGCCAGCAGCATGAGAGGCCCGCTGCTGAGCCAGGAGCTGGTTTCCCTGTTGGCTAAGTATCGGGGCCGAGCGATAGCAGGTGGAGGAGACGGAAGAAGAGCACTTTTGGAATGGGTTCCCTGGGAGGGAGGGAGCTCCCCGTTCCTGGGAGCATGCAAAGCAGAGCTCTGTGATGGCGGGCGGGACTGGCGGGAAGCATTACCCCGGCCCGTAGTGCACGGGAGGCCACTCCGAGGGCGCGTCTGGAGGAATTGGAGCGTCCACGTGGGTAACCCCTCAGGGCCGGACGCGTCCTCTTACCACCTCTCTTACCAGAGAAGGTAGCTGATGGAGCGCGAGCTTCCTCCTTAGCGCTGGCTGGTGGCCACAGCGGAACCTGTCCCCGGTGCCCCGGGTGGCCGGGAGGGCTCCACAGGGCAGGCGTCCAAGTCCCGGGCAGCGTGCAGGGCCCTGTCCCCCGGCGGCCGCCTCAGGCCTCTCCCTCCTGCCTCTCCCCCCTGCCTCTCCCCCCTGCCTCTCCCCCCTGCCTCTCCCCCCTGCCTCTCCCCCCTGCCTCTCCCCCCTGCCTCTCCCTCCTGCCTCTCCCCCCTGCCTCTCCCCCCTGCCTCTCCCCCCTGCCTCTCCTCCCTGCCTCTCCCCCCTGCCTCTCCCTCCTGCCTCTCCCCCCTGCCTCTCCTCCCTTCCCCTCTGTCCTGTGCTGCTGGGGGCTGAGAGCCCACGGCCTGTGAGGAGCGACCTGGGTGACGGGCCCTGAGCGGCCCCAGGACCCAGGCGGATGAGGACTCCGGTGCTTGGCTTGTGGGGCCGTGTGGCTGCCCGAGACCCGGGTCTCACGTGGGGTCCGTGGGCACAGTGAGCCTGGGCAGGTGAGCGGAGGACTCCATCGAGAGGCCTGCGGGCTGGCGTCCAGGCCAGGGCTGCATCCCCCCACGGCCTGTCTGCCCGCCTGCAGCCTCCTCGCCTTACTAAGGACTCTTGTGGGGGGGGGCCCTTGATAACCCGGATGGCCCACTGGGGTCCCTGGGGGTGAGGACGGGGGCACATCTTGGGGTCACTGCCCAGTGTGTGCAGCCCGTGCAGTGGGCGGGTGGGGCGGGGCGGAGCTGCGTCGGGGAAGGGAAGCCAGAACCCTCCCCTCGCCCTGGCCGCTGCCTGGGGCTGGACCGGGCCGGGTGGGGCCGAGGTCCTTCCCTCTGAGGTGTGCTAGGTGGGCTGGGGGACCGCGAGGGAGGCGGGAGGGCTGCGGGATGTGGGGCGGACACGGGAGGGAGGCGGGAGGGCTGCGGGATGTGGGGCGGACACGGGAGGGAGGCGGGAGGGCTGCGGGATGTGGGGCGGACACGGGAGACCCGGATGAGGCCTTAGTGTGGCCACCCGTGTGCGGAGCAGCTCGGCCTCTGGCCCCGGCACCGTCCCGGCCACAGACCCCAGGAGGGAAGGCCAGCCAGGGCGGCGGCCACAGCTTGGGGTTCTTGTGCCGGCCTCGTCCTCCTGGTGCCCTCGCTCATCCCCTGGGGTCCTCCGGGTGCTGGGGGCCCCGCAGCCCTCCGGCCGTGCCCCGGAGCTGGGGGCTGGGCCCCTCGGGGCGCCTCCTCAGACTTGGGGGCCCTCGCGAGGGGGCGCTCACAGGCCCCGCTCCCCAGGTTGCCCGCGGGGCCTCTGGGGCAAGCACTGCCGGAAGAAGTGTCACTGCGCCCACCGGGGCCCCTGCCACCGCCTCTACGGGGCCTGCCTCTGCGACCCGGGGCTGTACGGCCGCTTCTGCCACCTGGGTGAGTCCACGGTCCCGGCGCGTCCGAGGGGCGGGGCCGCGGCGCCTTCCCGCCGCAGCGGGCACGGGCTGGCCTGTCCGCCACCCGCAGATGAGGCCGCGGGAGCTCGGCGAGCCCCGCTGGGGTGTGAGGTGCGCCCAGGTCCCTGGGCTTAGGGCGTCAGGTGGGTCCCCAGCTCAGGCGGGGAGGGTGCAGGCCTCCCTCAGAGGCTCCTGGGGTGCAGGCTGCTCTTGGCTCTGGGGTTTCCTGGTGGCACGTGAGTCCGGGGCCCCAATGAGGCTGCAGACCCCGGAGGGAGCAGCGGGGGCTGCGGGGAAGGTGGGTGGCGATGGCGGCTTAGTCCCAGCAGCTCTGCGAAGCGCATTGTAACAGGACTGCTCAGAGGGGAGAACACCAGGACCCCAGAGCTTCCCGCTGGAAGTGGGGTGACCCTGGCAAATTCCGGAACGTCCCTGAGACCCTGGGTCACCCGTGCGGGGAGGACTCTGCGGCTCTGTGCGGGGTCCCAGGGACGCAGCCCAGCGAGGGGGGTGGGACCAGGATCGGGGCGGCGGGAGGCCCATCACGTCTGTGGTGCAGCCTGCCCGCCGTGGGCCTTCGGGCCGGGCTGCTCGGAGGAGTGCCGGTGCGAGCAGCGGAACACGCGGGCCTGCGACCGGAGGGACGGCAGCTGCTCCTGCAAGGCGGGCTTCCGGGGCGCGCGGTGCCAGCACGGTGTGTGCCCGGTGCCCGGTGTGGGGTGCTCCCGGGGGGGGGGGGGGGGGGGGGGGGGGTGCGGGGTGCTCCTGGGGCCTCTGAACCCCACAGCCCCTCTCTCCTCGCCCCCTCAGAGTGCGAACCTGGCTTCTTCGGGCCGGGGTGCCAGCAGGCGTGTGCCTGTCCCCCGGGCTCGGCCTGTGACCCCGTCAGCGGTGCGTGTGGGAAGCAGTGTCCAGCCGGCTTCCGGGGGGAGGACTGTGACCGAGGTGAGCGGCTGGTCCCTGGCACCTGGGGTCTGGGTGGTGCGGGTCGTGCGGTACACCTGGCACGGACCGAGCTGCCACCTGGGGTGCCACCTGGTGCTGCCTTTACACCCACCCCCCGGGCACCTGGAAGATGGAGGCTGCTGGGGCAGGGGCTGGGGCAGGGGCTGGGGCAGGGGCTGGGGCAGGGGCTGGGGCAGGGCCTGGGGCAGGGGCTGGGGCAGGGGCTGGGGCAGGGGCTGGGGCAGGGCCTGGGGCAGGGGCTGGGGCAGGGGCTGGGGCAGGGGCTGGGGCAGGGCCTGGGGCAGGGGCTGGGGCAGGGGCTGGGGCAGGGGCTGGGGCAGGGGCTGGGGCGGCCCAGCCCAGAGAGGGCGATGCCTGTGCCAAACTGCTCCATCCCCCTTCCTCTCTTCCTCCCCTGCCATCCTCCCTCCCTGCCCCCTCCTTCCCCCGACGGGAACTGAGTGCGTCTGTGCTGAAGCTGGGGTGCAGGACTCCTCCCGGGTGGCCCGAGCCAGCCAGACAGGCAGCTGCTCCTGGGTGGGTCCCGGAGCCGAGCCTGGGCGGGCGGTGTGGGCGTGGGCACGGGCGTGGGCATGGGCGCGGGCAGGATGGACGCCCTCCTGTGGGTGCTGAGGCCGAGGCCTGGGGCCCTGTCAGTGGGCACAGGGTGGTGGGCGAGGCGGGAGGCCGCGGCAGGTGATGGCGGGGCCCGCAGTGTGTCGGGGCTGTTGCGGCCGATGGTGACAGGGCGCCGGCAGGGAGTGCCTCCCTGGGCACATGGCACTCAGTGTCCATGGCCCAGTGCCCATGGGCCCCAGGTGGGCAGGGGCTGGGGGTCTGTGGTGTGGGTGGTGTGACCGTGGCCAGGGGCAGTCGGTTTGAGCTCCCCCAGCCACCGGCCTGTCCCCTCAGTCAGAGTCGCCCACCCCCGTTTCTGTCTCTGGAGAATGAGGAGAGGCCGGGGGTCGGCATCCCCACTGCACCCAGGCCGGGTCCCTCCCGTGTGGGGGTCCCCAGGACGCCAGTGGTGACCCTGCCCAGGGCTCTGGGTCTCCTTGGGAGCAGGGCATGTGGGAACCCCGCAGGACCCCTCTCCCAGCCCGACCTCGCCTCGGAAGCGCTCTGGCCTGGGCCGCACGCATCTGCGGAAGGAAGCGCCGCGGGAACCCGGAGCCACACAGGCGGCCACTCGTGTCCTCTGATTCCTCTCCACCCCACCCCACGCATGCACAGGCACACGCACGGGCACATGAGCACGCACACGAGCACACACACGCACACATTCAGCTCGCACCCCGCCGCCGGCGCCCTCCACTCCAGCCCCTCGTGGGGGGGTGGGGGGGGGGGGGGGGGGGGGGGGGGGGGGGGGGGGGGGGGGGGGGGTGGGGGGGGGGGGGGGGGGGGGGGGGGGTGGGTGGGGGGGGGGGGGGGGGGGGGGGGGGGGGGGGGGGGGGGGGGGGTGGGGGGGGGGGGGGGGGGGTGGGGGGGGGGGGGGGGGGGGGGTGGGGGGGGGGGGGGGGGGGGGGGGGGGGGGGGGGGGGGTGGGGGGGGGGGGGGGGGGGGGGGGGGGGGGGGGGGGGGGGGGGGGGGGGGGGGGGGGGTGGGGGTGGGGGGGGGGGGGGGGGGGGGGGGGGGGGGGGGGGGGGGGGGGGGGGGGGGGGGGGGGGGGGGGGGGGGGGGGGGGGGGGGGGGGGTGGGGGGGTGGGGGGGGGGGGGGGGGGGGGGGGGGGGGGGGGGGGGGGGGGGGGGGGGGGGGGGGGGGGGGGGGGGGGGGGGGGGGGGGGGGGGGGGGGGGGGGGGGGGGGGGGGGGGGGGGGGGGGGGGGGGGGGGGGGGGGGGTGGGGGGGGGGGGGGGTGGGGGGTGTGGGGTGGGGGGGGGGGTGGGGGGGGGGGGGGGTGGGGTGGGTGGGGTGTGGGTGCACAGGGCTCTGCAGAGCCCTCACGGGGTGGGGATCAAGGTGCTCACGCCCTTTCCTGAGGCCCTGCGCCCAGCGACTCGGGGGCCCCCGCCCCAGGCCGTGTTCGCAGACCCCAGCCCTAGGCTGGGTTCGGGGAGCCCTGACCTCAGGCCCGTCCAGAGGCTGTGGGAGCCCGCGCGGGGCCACCCTGCGTCCAGGGGTCAGGTCCGTGCTGCCCTGAAGGCCTGTGCCAGCAGAGGGGCCCTCCCCCGAGGGGCTGTGTCCGCCCTCCAGGCTGCTGTTACTGCCTGGGGGTCTCCTGGCCCTGGACGGCCCGCGTCCTGCTGAGCCCCCCGGGGCGGGGGCTCCCTTGGGTGATGGCACCCCGCAGTCTGCACCCTGCAGCCCAGGAGGGGCCGGGAGTTCCCCTCCTGTGCACGTTTGGGGTGTGGTGCTGAGCCGGAAAGACTGACACGCCATGGGGGGGTCCCGGGGGCTAGACTGTCCCGAGGGTCGCTGGGGGCTCGGCTGCCAGGAGGTCTGCCCGGCGTGTGAGCATGGTGCCGCCTGCGAACCCGAGACCGGAGCCTGCCGCTGCCAACCCGGCTACACGGGCAGCCGCTGCCAGGACGGTGAGTGCCCGCCGCCCGCAGCCCCCCGAGACCCGGCCCCCACCGCTCACCCTCCCCGCCGCCCGCAGCCCCCCGAGACCCGGCCCCCACTGCTCACCCTCCCCGCCGCCCTCAGTCCCCCGAGACCCGCAGCCCCCACCGCTCACCCTCCCCTCGCCCTCAGCGTGCCCCGCAGGCTGGTTTGGGCCTGGCTGCCGCATGAGGTGCTCGTGTGCCAACGATGGGCACTGCCACCCGGCGACGGGCCATTGCAGCTGTGCCCCTGGGTGGACCGGCCTCCTCTGCCAGAGAGGTAGGCGGCCCCTGTCTGGCATCCCTCCTCTGGAGAGGCCTCCCCAGGCCCAGCAGCCGTGCCCCACCCCCGCCCCCCGGGTGCCCTCGGGCTCCGCTGGGCCTGCTGGTGACCGGGCTCCGTTGTAGCCTGTGACAGCGGCCACTGGGGCCCTGACTGCAGCCACGCCTGCAACTGCAGCGCCGGCCGCGGGAGCTGCGACGCCGTCAGCGGCCTGTGTCTGTGCGAGGCCGGCTACCGGGGCCCGCGGTGTGAGCAGCGTGAGTCCTGCCCCCCGAGCTGTCGGTGTGCACGTGCACACCATGCACACACACACACGTACATGTCCCACACGTGTACACACACCCGCACATGTGCACAAGCACGCACACATGCACACATATGCATGCACACGCCCCACACATGTATACCCCCGCACACATGCACAAGCACATGCCAGCACGCATAGTCACACATGTACATGCCCCACATGTGTCCGCACACGTGCACAAGCACGCGCCAGCATGCAGTCACACATGCACACACGTGCATGCATGCATGCCGTGTACCAGATGTACACTTGCAAATGTTGGGGAACCTGGCCCTGCCCGCTTGCCCCCAGACTAGCAGGGGGTCTACTCTCCTGAACTCACCAGCTCCCCTCCCAGCCTGAGCCCCACCCTCCTGCCCCCAGGCCCCGCAGCAGGCTCCCCTGGGGCAGCAGCCGGAGCCCAGGCGCCTGTCAGCACAGGGGCACCTGGAGGGGGAGCGTGGCTGCTGAGCACGGGGTTTGCCTTCTGGCGCCTGCCCCTGGGCTGCGGTGGTGGCTGTGAGCTGGGCTGGGGCAGGTCCTCCTACAAGTTCCCCCAAAGGCCTCACCTGGGGCTCAGGCCCTGCCTGGGCAGGGGAGGGGCAGGGGCGTGGGGTGAGCCGGTGCCCCGGGGGCAGGGAGGGGCTTCTCCATCAGCCAGCCCCAAACCCATAGTCCCGGGCTGCGGGGATGGAGGGGGCCCAGGCAGGATGGGGGCTCGCTGTCACCACAGCTGATGGCGGGTGGGCTTTGTCCCTCAGGGTGTCCCCCGGGCCACTTCGGGCCGGGCTGTGGGCGGCGCTGCCAGTGTGAGCACGGGGGCGCCTGTGACCATGTCAGCGGGGCCTGCACCTGCCCTGCGGGCTGGAGGGGAACCTTCTGTGAGCGAGGTGAGCGGGCCTGGGCCGGGGCCGGGGCGGCCAGACGGGCCTGGTGACCTGGCTGCCTCCCCATCACCGCCCGCCCTCGCAGCCTGCCCGGCCGGCTTCTTCGGACTGGACTGCCGCCACGCCTGTGACTGCACTGCCGGGGCGCTGTGCGACGCTGTGAGCGGCGCCTGCCTCTGCCCTGCTGGCCGCCAAGGCCCCCGCTGCGCCCAGAGTGCGTGAGGCCTGCCAGCCTGGGGTGCTACGGGGCTGCCGGGGGAGCGGGGCAGTCTCTGTGCCAGACTCGCTCCCGGGGCCTGGCCTGGCTGTCCGGAGCTGCCCAGTGGCCACTCCGGGCACACCGCTTGCCCACGAAGGCCAGCATGTGGGCCCCTGTTTGTGGGCCCCCTGAGGGATGCCCAGGCTGGAGAGGGGCACGGTGGCCCGGGGCGCAGCTGCTCCTCCCAGGGTCTGTCTCCCTGGTCCTGACCGCCCTCTCCTGCAGCCTGCCCGGCCCTCACCTACGGGCACAACTGCAGCCAGGCCTGCTCCTGCTTCAACGGGGCCTCCTGTGACCCAGTGCACGGGCAGTGCCACTGCGGCCCTGGCTGGACGGGTCCCAGCTGCCTGCAGGGTGAGTCGGGTCTGGGTTGTGCTCCCTGCTCCTGAGTGGCGGCAGGGGTGGCTGGGCCCTGGCACCTGGGGGAACGAGGGAAGGAAGGGGCCGCTCAGAACCCAGGGCCACGCCCTGCAGCGCTGAGCCCCCACAGCTGGTTGGCGGGGGGTGGGGGACTGCAGCCTCGGGGGGGCCGGGGGCAGGTTGTCCTAGGAACAGTGGTGGGCGAGGTCCCTGCCCCTGATCTGCGGCGGGCTCTGGCTAGGCCTCCTGGGGGGAGGGGGCGCCCTGAGGGCTGGCTGTGGGTGCTGCATGCACTGCCCTCTCCCCAGCCTGCCCCTCGGGCCTGTTCGGCGAGAACTGCCAGCACGCCTGCCTCTGCCGGAACGGGGGCACCTGCGACCCCATCTCGGGCAACTGCACCTGCGCGGAGGGCTGGGCCGGCCGGGCCTGTGAGCAGGGTGAGCCCCGGGGGCAGAGGAGGGACGAGAGGCCCTGGGCTCGGTGGGAGCCAGGGCTGGCACCCCAAAGGGCCCCTGTGCAGCCCCCGCCCTCTGTGGCCAAAGCTCCCTGCCTGGGGTGGGAGGGTGGGGCAGCGTCTGGCATGTGGCCTGGGCCTGCAGTATGACCAGCTCGCACCTCTCTTTCCTGGGGACCGGGATCTGAGGCTCTGGGAGCAGAGGCGTGGGGGGGGGGAGGGAAAACCGAGGGGAGGGGCCTCTGGCATAGCCCTGCCCCAGGAGGCGGGCCCTCACCTGTGCCCGCCCCACAGAGTGCCTCCCAGGGCGCTTCGGAGCCGGGTGCCAGCGCAGCTGTGGATGCCTCCACGGCTTCTGTGACCCGCACACCGGCGGCTGCCTCTGCCCCGCGGGCTGGACGGGGGACACATGTCAGAGCCGTAAGTGGGATGGGCTGGGGCGGCAGCCGGGCGGTCAGCGTCCTGCAGGGCGGGGCTGCGTCCGAGCTGCTCGCGCCCCGGGGCCCAGCCCTGCGCTGTCACCCGCAGCCTGCGCCCAGGGCACGTTCGGGGCTCGCTGCGAGGAGCGCTGTGCCTGCTGGCGGGGCGCCACCTGCCACCACGTCACCGGGGCCTGCCTCTGCCCCCCGGGATGGAGGGGCTCGCGCTGTGACAGTGGTGAGCCCCCGCCCTGCCAGCACCCGGGGGGGGGGGGGAGACGGGGGTCTGTCACCCGTGAGCCTTCCAGGCCAGTGCTGGCCCTGGGCTCCCCACCCAGCCTGTGCCCCCCGCAGCCTGCCCGCCCGGATGGTTCGGAGAGGCCTGTGCCCTGCGCTGCCAGTGCCCGCCGGACGCCGCCTGCCACCACGTCACCGGGGCGTGCCGCTGTCCCCCGGGCGCCACCGGGCCTGGCTGTGAGCAGGGTAGGTGACCGAGGGGGTGGGCATGGGTGGGGGGTGGCTCGGTCCCTCCTGAAGCTCGGGCCACCTGTCCCCCCGAGCCGGGCCCCAAAATCTCATGCCAAGAGGGGCCTCGGGGTGACAGAGGATGTCTGCTCCCCAGCCTGCCCGCCTGGCACCTTCGGGGAGAACTGTGGGCACCGGTGCCAGTGTCCCGGCGAGAACCAGACCTGCCACCCGGCCTCCGGGGCCTGCGTGTGCGCCTCGGGCCACCACGGGCCCGGGTGCCGGCAGCGTGAGTGCTGGGCCTGAGCTGGGCCGCTGGCTGGCAGGGGCGGAGGGCAGGGACGCGGGGCCTCTGCTGCGGGAGCCCCAGCCCCTCACCCCTGGCCGCCGCCCCCAACCCCTGCAGGGTGCCCTCACGGGCTCTTCGGGCCCAGCTGTGAGCACCGGTGCGGATGTCTCAATGGCGGCTCCTGCGACGCGGCCACGGGCACCTGCCGCTGCCCCCCGGGGGTCCTGGGCCCCGACTGCAGCCTCAGTGAGTGGCAGGGGGAAGGCGGGGCTCCTCCTGAGCTTCGGTGGGTGGGGTCCCCCAGTCTGCAGGGAGGACAGCGCCCTGCCCACCTGCCTCCCTGGCCCTCCCCTCGGCCCCAGGCTGAGGGAGCTGGGGTGTCCCTGCAGGCTGTGTGCTGTGCTCCCCGCCCCCACCCCCCCCCCCCCCCGTCATGCCACCAGGGTGATGCTCCTCCGTGCAGAGGCCAGTGGGCATCCTGCCGAGAACAGGGCTTTCCCCTCAGTCACATGGGGACTTTCCACCCATCTGGGGTGCCGTCTGGGGTGCCTGCCGGCTGGGAGGGCAGTGAGTCACTGTCGCCGAGGAGCAGGCTGGGCCCCAGCAGCACCGTCGGGGCTGGGAGGTGCCCGAGCCGGATGGGGGCAGAGGAGCAGGGAGTCTGCTCTGTCTGGGCCGCCCGTGGATGGAGACTCCGCCCTGCCCCCGACCCCACACGGTGGAGCGAAGCAGGTCAGCCAGGGCGCCCCGCCTCCCCTTCCTCCCGCAGCCTGTCCACAAGGCCGATTTGGCGCCGGCTGCGCCCACGTCTGCAGGTGTGGGCCGGGGGCGACCTGTGACCCGGCGACTGGCTCCTGCGTCTGTCCCCCGGGGCGGACCGGCGCCCACTGTGAGCATGGTGAGTGCCCTCGCCTGCTGCCGGGTGTCCAGGGGGCACTGGACAGCCACGGGCGGAGCTGGGGTCCCTGTAGAACCTCGCCTCCCGCCCAGTGCCCCACGGGTCAGCGGGCCGCCCAGCACCACCCTAGCCTTCCCTCCACTGTGGCCCGGCTCAGGCCACCAGGTTACGGTCCACGTGCTGGGCCCAGTGGGGGCCGAACAGGGTGAGTAGTCCCGTGGCAGGAGGGCCAGGTGGCTGTGGAGCCTGAGGGGGGAGCAACCTCCTGCCGACGTGCCCTGGGAGTGGGGTCCCCTGGGAGTGGGGTCCCCGGTGCTTTCTGCAGGCCCAGGGCTGGGCCCCGGGAGAGGGGGGCCTGGAGCACAGGCCTTGGTGGAGAAATGGGGTGGCCCTGGGGACAGTTGTGGGGCTCACGCCCTCAATAGCATGCAGGTCCCACGGCCATGCCCACAGCCCCTGGCAGGCCTGAGCCCCTGCCACCCTCTGGCCCTCAGAGGGGCTGGCGCCCCCCTGGTTCTCAGCCGGTGGCGGCAGAGGGTCAGCAGCAGCCGGGCCTCGTCCTCACCCCCGAGAAGCAGGGCAGCCGCGGGCCAATCAGATGAGGAGCAGAGTGCCGCTGCCTCCCGGAAGGCTCCCCGACCCTCCGTCCCTTCCTGGGTGACCTCAGCTCTGGGTCGGGATGGACGGAGGGGCAGGATTGGGGTCCCATCCCCACACGTGTGCCCCGTGCAGGCTGGGCCTGGGGGTCCTGGGAGATGGTGGAATGGATGTCGGGCTGGTGGGACGGTCCCCAGCGTGTCCGGCCTGGGCCGCAGCTCCAATGCGTCCCACCTGTCTCTAGAGTGTCCCCAGCGGCGGTTTGGCATGAGCTGTGAGCACCGGTGCGCCTGCCGGCACGGCGGCCTATGCCACCCCGCCAACGGCAGCTGCTCCTGCGGCCTGGGCTGGACGGGCCCGCACTGCGAGCTGCGTGAGTGCCCGGTGGCCGGGCGGCGGGTCCCGTGTGGGCTGAGGGTCGGCTCCCGGGTCACCTGAGTCGGGCCAGTGCCTGGGGGGCCGGCCCGTGGCCCCCGCGCTGCCTGGCAGGGGCCGACCTGCCGCTCTCCGCAGCCTGCCCCGCGGGGCGCTATGGCGCCGCCTGCCGCCTGGAGTGCTCCTGCCTCAACAACGGCTCCTGCGAGCCCAGCACGGGCGCCTGCCGCTGCGGCCCCGGCTTCTACGGCCAGGCCTGCGAGCACCGTGAGTGCAGGGCCCTGGCCTGGCACCCCCTTCCCACCTGCGCGGGGATCTGGCTCACCTGGGCTCGGGGGGCCTAGGAGACTGGGGTCGTATCGGAGCCCGTGAATTCCCCCCTGAGCCCAGTTGGGGGGGGGGGCCCTCGGTGGGGAGCACGGGGAGCCCAGACCCCTGAACCCAGTCCTTTGCTCACTCGGGTAAACTGAGGCCGGTCTCTCACCCGGTCTCCCTCAGCCTGTCCCCCTGGCTTCCATGGGCATGGCTGCCAGGGGCTGTGCCGGTGCCAGCATGGAGCCCCCTGCCACCCCATCAGCGGCCAGTGTCTGTGTCCCGCTGGCTCCCATGGCCAGGCCTGCGAGAAGGGTGAGTGCCCCCCGCCGCACCCCTGCCCCACCCGTCAGGTGTGGGAAGGAGGAGAGCTGAGTCTTCCCGCCCCCGCCCCCCCCCGCCCCCTGCCTGCCGGTCGGGTGTGGGAAGGAGGAGAGCTGAGTCTGCCCGCCCCTGACCCCCCCCCCCAGCCCCCTGCCCGCCGGTCGGGTGTGGGAAGGAGGAGAGCTGAGTCTGCCCGCCCCCCGCCCCCCCCCCGCCGCCCCCTGCCCGCCGGTCGGGTGTGGGAAGGAGGAGAGCTGAGTCTGCCCGCCCCTGACCCCCCCCCCCAGCCCCCTGCCCGCCGGTCGGGTGTGGGAAGGAGGAGAGCTGAGTCTGCCCGCCCCCGCCAGGGTGTGAGCCAGGCTCGTTCGGAGAGGCCTGTGGTCAGCGGTGTGACTGTGAGGATGGGGCCACCTGTGACCCTGTCACCGGCCACTGCCTTTGCCCCCCAGGGCGCACGGGGGCCACCTGTGACCTCGGTGAGTCTGCGGTCCCTCCGGTGGGGGCACAGGTGTGGCTTCTGGACCGTGACCTTGGTCGGCCCTGCCCGTGCCGTGCGGTGGGCGCCCTCTGCTCCGCAGGGTCAGCTGTCAGGGCCACCCCGTCCTCAGGCCACCTGCAGGTTCCGGGTGACCTGTGCCCAGGGAGGTGGGAGGAGACCCTGACCTGCCCCCACGGCCGGGATAGGAAGGGCCGCCCTGTTGGTGGTCTTGCCATGGGGTGCATTGTGACCGCCTGGCCCCCCATGGACAGGGAGGGACCTGGGGCTGTGGGTCTGGACAGGTGCTGGTACCCGGCGCTTTCCCACGGGAGAGCCCACAGGGCTGGGCCCCACAGGACCCTGCAGGACCCCACCCAGAGGGCGGCCAGGCCGGGCGGCAGGTGGCTCCCCGGCTCAGCTCTCCGCCTCCCCCCGCAGACTGCAGAGCCGGCTTCTTCGGGCCGGGCTGTGCCCTGCGCTGTGACTGCAGGGGTGGGGCCGACTGTGACCCCGTCAGCGGCCGGTGTCACTGCGTGGACGGCTACACGGGGCCCACCTGCCGCCAAGGTGAGCCAGGCTCTTGGGGAGCGAGGACGGGGACCCTGTGCCCCAGCCCCACCCCGGCCCAGGCCCGCCCCTCCCCAGGCGCAGTGGTGACCGGTCCTGGTGGTCTGGGGTTCCCATGGCTTCCTATGGGCAAAGTGTAACCCTGTGGCCCCTGGACCTTGGAGCAGGGCTTGGCGTGCTGGAAGTCCCAAGCAGCCCCAGACGTGGGCAAGGGCAGGGTCCTCCCACATAGGGCAGGCCTGGGGGGTGGCGCCAAGCTTGCCAGCCTGGTGCTCAGGACATAATATTGGCTGTGGCGGCACCTGGTGGTCAGGCGTGGTACTGCACCAGAGGGCTAGACAACCTCGGGCAGCCTTGACGTTTGAGGGGGTGGGGTGCTGCCTGCCTGAGGCCCCTTGGGAAGATGGACAGGCAGGGCCTCGCGGCCCCCTGCTTTGGATGGGACCTGGCTAGTTCTGTGGTGAAATTCCCCCTCCCCCCATCCAGCCTGAAGTCCCGTCTCCCAACCCTCCATGCTGCCTGGACAGGGCAGGGCTGGGAATACTCATTTGCAGGGGGCGGGGGCGGGGGTGGGGAGAGGCCCCACTGTTTGCCTAGGGGGCACTCTGCAGGCCTGGGTTTCCTTCTCCATTGCCCACCCAGGGGTGGGGGGGCACTAATGTGAGTGCGTCTGTCTGCCTTCAGGTGGGCCCCCCCAGCTCCCTGGGACCCTGTCCCCAGCCCTGGGCCCAGGTAAGGGGCTGGTGGCGTTTGGAGTGGCTGGTGCATCAGCAGACTGAGGCAGAGGAGGGAGGGGTGTGGGCTCAGGTGGAACTGAACCCCAGAGAACAGCCTGGGGGGAGCTGGGAGGAGAGGCTGAGCTGGGGAGCAGGGGGAGCGCGACGTCCCACCTGGCACTGACCACCCTCCTCCTGTCCCGCCGCAGCCTCCCAGGCAGCCCCGCACAGACCAGCGACCCGGGCTCCGCCGCAGGGCCGAGGAGCGCTAGCGCAGCAGGGTGCCCGCGTCCCAGTGCCGCCGACACGACCCAGGGCTTGGAGCGCTCTCGCAGGGACGCCGGGGCCAGGACTGCAGCCCCCCGGCTTCCAGGCTGTGGGCAGGGTGTCTGTGGAGAGGGTTGGACCCAGATTGTCTTGCCAGACATGGTCTGAGCAGCCGCTGTAGGGACCTGCACCGTGGCCTGGCAGCAGGAGGAGGCTCCGCCTGGGCAGCTCTCAAGCAAGCGGATTGGCCTGGCTGAGGAGGCCCCCCCCCTCCCGCCACTGGTGGGGACTGCAGGCTGCAGGGGGGTGGCTGCAGGTGCAGGCAGGCGTGGGCCTGCCCTCCGAGGAGGCTCTCTGGTGCTACGCCCGGGACTGCTCAGCGCGGCCTGCAGCCTGGAAGGTCGCGGCGTATTTATATGACGGTATTTATGGGCAGTGGGTGTGCCCGGTGCACCCTGGGTGCTGCGAGGTGCCTGGCTCCTGCTGCCCCAGGAGGCCCGGACTCAGGACTGCGGGGCTGGGGGGCCCCCGGCGTGGGCTGCGGCACCTTGTGAAACCCAGGAAGCTAAGAAAGGAGCGCTTCCCGAGCCTGTGCGTGTGCTGCTCTGTGTGGGCGCTGGGGGCGCGGGCACGATCATCCTCCGACAGGAGCCTCCCCTGGCCAGGGAGGCCCCGGGTACCTGGCCCACTCGGCCCCTGCTCCTCCCTAGCAATGGATGCCAACAAGGAAAGCTGGGGTTGACCCTGGTTGCCAGGGGCTGCCAGAGGGGCCCACAGCCCAGGTGCCCGAGACCCAGGGGTGGTGTGGGGGCAGCATGGGGCCCACCATCACTACTCCTGCCCTCCTAACCTCAGGCCAGAAACAGCGGCGAGGAGCGACCATCATGGGGTGGGGTGCCCGTGGAAAGGGTTGGACCCAGATTGTCTCAGCAGACACGGTCTGAGCTGCAGCCCCACCCCTCCCCTCCCACAGCCTCACCCCTGAGGCCACAGGGCCTCCCGGGCAGAGAACGGAGGGAGGTTCTGGGAAGCCGTGCCCCTTAGCGGACAGCGGACAGTGGACAGCGAACACAGGGACAGCGGACAGCGAACAGCAGACAGGGGACAGCGGACAGCAGACAGGGAACAGCGGACAGTGGACAGTGAGGAAGGCCAGTTAATGAGCCTGTCCTGGGACTCAAACACGTGACTATCCACTTACTCGGAGGGGAGGGGTGACGGAGGCAGTTAAAGGGGAACCACCAGGGAGACTGAGTCAGGGCGGGCGGCACAGACACAGCCGGCAGGGTCTTCCCAGCCAGGACGGCTCCCAGGAAGCAGCCAGCAGGCCGAGAGAGAGAGAGAGAGAGAATAGAAGTGGATAAAGAAGGGTCACTGTCCATCTATCTAATAAAAGAGTAATATGCAAATTAACTGTACCTCCGCTACACCCACAAGCCATGCCCACAACCCAATCAGGAGCAAATATGCAAATAAACCCAACCAAGATGGCTGTGGCCACGGAGAGCAGTAGGAAGGCTTGGGTTTTCCCGGCAATGGAGGAAGCCAAGCTTTCCGCTTGCCCTTGCTGGCCTAGGCCTCCACTCAAGGCTACAAAGTTTCAATTATAGAAGGTAAACAAATCCAAACAGAAATGGCGGCAGCCACGGAGCTGGAAAGAGCAGGAGGCTAGGGTTGCCCCCGGCGATGGAGAAAGCCAAGCCTTCCGCACACCCTGGCCTGCCTTGGCCTCCGCTTAAGGCTACAAAGTTTCAATTATAGAAGATACACAAACCCCAACAGAAATGGCTGCCGCCACAGAGCAAGCAGAAGGCTTGGCTCTGCTCCAGGCTACAGTTTCAATTGTAGAAGAAAAATAAACCCCAGATACCAGGGCCTCCGCTTGTTGCCAGAGGGCGTGGCCGGCCTGCAAACCACCACAGGCCCCTCAACCAGGCTGCCCCATGTCCCAAGGGAACCCCCACACTGATCCGGGACACCCTTCAGGGCAAACCAGCTGGCCCCCACCCATGCACCAGGCCTCTACCCTATCTAATAAAAGAGTAACATGTAGATTGGCCATCACGCCAACACACAAGATTACTGCCCCCATGAGGTCAAAGATCCTGCCCCATGTGGACACAAGATGGCCACAAGATGGCCAGCAGGGGAGGGCAGTTGGGGGGGGACCAGGCCTCCAGGAGAGGGCAGTTAGGTGTGACCAGGCCTGCAGGGGAGGGCAGTTGGGGGTGACCAGGCCTGCAGGGGAGGGCAGTTGGGGGTGACCAGGCCTGCAGGGGAGGGCAGTTAGGGGCAAACAGGCTGGCAAGGGAGCAGTTAGGCATCAATCAGGCTGGCAGGGGAGTGGTTAGGGGGTGATCAGGCTGGCAGGCAGAAGTGGTTAGGGGCAATCAGGAAAGCAGGCGAGCAGTTGGGAGCCAGCAGTCCTGGATTGTGAGAGGGATGTCCAACTGCCTGTTTAGGCCCGATCCTACTGGACATCCGAGGGGTCCCAGATTGGAGAGGGTGCAGGCTAGGCTGAGGGACACCCCCCTCCCCCCGTGCACGAATTTCGTGCACCGGGCCTCTAGTCTATATATATAAAAGCCTAAGCGGCAGGTCGCTATGAAGCGCACTGACCACCAGGGGGCAGGTGCTCAACACAGGAGCTGCCCCCTGATGGTCAGTGCACTCCCACAGCCAACCTCCTGTAGCCCCTCCTCCCACTGCCCCAATCGGCCCTGATTTTAGGCCAGGCCGAGGGCCCCACGCACGCACGAATTCTTACCCGGGCCTCTAGTTGCAAGAGGAAGCCACAGGGAACAAGTTCTCAGACCAAAACGTGGACACGCTCAGACCGAAGGGCTCATGTGCAGCAGGACATCAGGAAGACAGACACGACCCAAGAGCGCTGGGGACATCGCGCCGAGGAACACGCGGAAACGCCGGGAAAAGGGCCGGCTCCAGCGGCGTCCGACGTGATGACAGGGACACTCCGAGCAAAGGGACGCGGGCGCTGATTTCAATGTTGAAGGAGAAAAATCTGAAATTGAATCTGACGTCCTGTAAACGACCCCGCAGCACAGCCCACACGCCCACGCTGCTCCTGGCGGTCGCCTGTGCCTGGAGGATGGCGGGGTGTGTGTGTGGGGACGCATGCGTGTGCATGCATGTGTGTGCGTGTGTGCACGTGTGTGCATGGGCCATGAGCCAGTCGCACTCTCCAAACAACCTAGTGAGAGAATCAGCAACTGAGACCCGCCCCCCCTTGCACTGTCACAGGAGGAGGAGGGGGAGGAGGAGGAGGAAATGAGTAGACGTGGGTGGGGACAGGCTGGGACAAGGCGAAGGGTGCTTACCTTCCACACCCCCTGGGGGATGTCTCCTCCCCGGGAGGCGGGAAGGCGGGAAATACCACGGAAGAGGGAGGAAGCCCTAAAGTAAGTGGTTACAAAGGACCCAGAACAGGCCCGGGCGGCAGCGAGCACCATCCACAGCGGTTCCCTGGGTGGGCGCACCTGGCCGCACGGACACGGGGACACGGCGCACGCGCGGTGAGGCTAAGGTCGCAGAGCAGGAGTCAGCATTTCCAGGAAAGCATCACGAGTAACACACAGGCGCGGGCGCGGGCGCGGGTGCAGCAATGGCGATAAAGCAGGTGGAAATCGGTCCCCCGCCCCCCGTGGCTTTCTCTACAAAGCCCAAGCCGCGAGGCAAAGGGATGTGCGCAGTGAGACCTTTGCATAAGCGCTCACACGCTACACTTTGTGCTGATAGTCATGCTACATTCATGTGTGCACACATTTACATGTGTCCATAAACTACACTCAGAAAACTTCTCCGAAGACTAATAAAAAAACCTCTAGCAAGACTGTTGCTCTTTTGAACGTCAAGCAAGGAAAAATATACAGAAAGCAAGTTAACGGCAGACCCAACAGAGGGCATGATACTAAAGAAGGAATACCATCAACAACCGTGTGCCGGGAACTTCGGAAACAGGAAAAGGGGTGTGTTTGGGGGAAAATACAAAATGCCGTGGCATTGAGGAGGTCCCCCTGCCCCCCTGCCCCGAGGCCGTGGCCCTGAGGGTGTGGCCTCCGGCTCTCCAAAGCCACTTTCCTCCATTGACTGCCCCAGGCCGGCAGCGGAGGGCAGTGGCTGGCCCGCCCTCCCCAGGGCGATGGGAGAACATGGAGGTCTGGGAGGAGTGGCCCTCGGTCCAGGGGACGGGCAGCTGTGCTCACAGGATGCTGCCCACTGGCTTCCAGAGACCACGCACACGCGCCTGCCCCCGGACCGGCGTGCCCACAGCGCTCCCCGGAAAGCAGGGCGTCCACCCAGCTCCCAGGGGGGACAATCAAGGCCCCCATTTCCTCCTGTCCAGCAAGTGAGGGCCTGACCGACCAGCCTCCAGGCCCTGCCGCTCCTAGCCCAGGCCTTGCCCCTTCCCTCACCCCATCCCGGGCAGCGTCTGCGCAGGACGGCCCTGCTGGGGCTCCGGTCAGCCTCTGCCCTCTGCGGAGGCCACGGAGGTCACCTTGCAGGTCTGCGAGACGTGGCTCCACCCTCCTGGCCCAGGGGACAGGCTCGGAGGTCCACCCTCCTCCAGCCCCTCCCCCTGGGGGGCCCTTCCCTCCTGGGCCCACGGCCGGCTCCGGGGCCTTGTTCACGGACGCTCTGTGCCGAGCCATCTCATTGGGGGCAGGGGGTTCCCAGCCGCCCCCGGGAGGGGCCCGGCGCACCCGGGCTGGATGCCGAAGCTGGTGCCCAGTGGACGTGGCAGACAATCCAAGGGCGGCCCTGCCAGCCGAGGCCACAGGAGGGCTGCTGGGAGAGTGGACGGTCCTTGAGCCCGGCCAGGCAGCTGACAATCCCCGCTCCCCCGGGGGGCCTCCCCACCCTACTCCCACGGGCTGCTGGGGTGTCTCCCAGGCTCTGCTGTCCTCACGCCCCCAGACCCGCTGGCCTCGCCCAGGACTCCAGCTGGACAGACAGACGAGGGCCACGAATGAGCCCGAGGGACTGTGAGCGGGCGCCCAGGCGGGTGACTGACCCAGCACAGTGACCGCACACGGGCCGGCCCCCCGCCCTCGGCACCTGGGGGCTCGTGTGGCCGGCGCAGGTGTGCATGGAAACCAGGTGTCACACAATCTCTTTAATGTCCCCGGAAAGCGCAGTCACAGTACATGCCAGTGCCACACGGTCCCCGCCCCCCCCCCCCCCACTCCGCTCAGGAGGCAGAGTAGCCCGGGCGCGAGGCCTCCTGTGCACACGGGGCACGAGGGGCGCAGCCACGCCATCCCGTTCTCACGGTCCCTCCATGTCACGTGCGGCACAGCTCTGAGTGCACGGGGCAGGGTGGGCTGGCAGGAGCTGGCGGGGGGCAGTGGCCACGGCTGCTGGGCTCCTCCCGGGGACTGGGCCAGGGGTCAGGGCTGGTGTGGCCCCACAAGCTTGTCTGGAGCCATGGCTGCAGGGCACGGTCCTCGGGGAGATCCAGGACGGTCAGGCTCCTGGGACGAGTCACTGTGCCCCCGGAGCCCGGCACGGCCGCTGGCGGGCTGGAGTGTGGGCTGAAGCCGCCAGCGGGGCGGCTACACGTCCGTCTCCACGCGCAGCCGCTCCATCCTGCGCACGTTGCCCTCCACGGCCACGTGGTTGGTGATGCTCTGGACGAAGTCCTCGGGGAACCAGCCCATCTCTCCGTCCCGCAGCCTCTCGCCGTAGCCATCCTGACCCAGACATGGACAGTGAGGGCAGGGCCTGGGCACCCCGGAGGGGCCCGGCCTTGGCTCCTCCGCACCCCAAAGCCCACCACCGCCTCCCCCAAGGGGGTCTTGACAAGGTCTCGGGGCTCCAACCAGCTCTGCCGGCCCCTGTGGGGGTCCCAGCAGCAGCAGAGCCCCCCACTCAGGACACAGCTTTTGTCCTGCACCTCGGGGGCGTCTGCAGGTGCCCCGAAGGAGGTGCTGCAGGGCTTGGTCCCAGGCTGGCCGTGAGCAGTGACCTCTGGTGTGGCCAGACCCTCGCCCGCCTGGGGTCCAGCTTGCCTGGGCCCCCCGCTCCCCATACTCCCCCGGCTCCGCCCCCCCTTGCCTGGGCCGCTCCTGCTCACCGTCCTCCTGCTGCAGGATCAGCACCACGTCCGCCTGCTGCAGCGAGATCTCGTCCACCTGCTTGGCGAAGTAGGCCTTGGTGACCTCCACCTGCGGCAGGTCTGGGGACAGAGGCCGGTGTGAGGGACCCGTCCGTGGGGAGGGGTGGGCTCAGGTCTCCTCTGGCTGCAGAGCTGGCCCTCCCCGCAGCCGACAGGCTGCTTTCAGGGTCAAAGTGCCCGCCCGCCCGCAGGGGGCGCTCCCAGCTTCGGGGGGCGGGGTGGGGCGGGAGGAAGGGGTCGGTGGGCCTCTTGCTCCAGATCGTGGGTCTGTTCCCACCAGCTACGGGGCTCCGGGCACCACAGGGAGGGAGGCCCCGGGGCAGCCGGGCTGCGTGGCTGAGGCCCTGTGGGTGGGCAGGTCCCCCGGGGGCTGTGGGATGGAGGGACGGAGAGTACCTCCCGCTCCTGCCCTGCCCCGCCCCCCCAGGGCTGGAAGAGGAGCTGCGAGCCCCACTCCTGGGCGAGCGCTCACCTCCCTTGTTGGCGAGGCCCAGCCACTGCTGCTCCCTGAGCGTCAGCGCCGTGATCCAGCGGGCCCGGTCACTCCTGGGGACGGAGCGTGAGCGGGGCCGAGGCTGATGCCGCCAGCCTGGTGGCTTTGGCTTCAAGCCCCCACCCCCGTGCGGCACAGACACCCTTCCACGAGCCTGGACAGGAGCCAGGAGCTGTGAGCGGGCTCCCCCCGGGGCCTCCCCGCCCCACTCCCCGGGGGGCCGAAGCCTGGGAGGTCCCAGAGCGTGGGGAGGAGCGCAGGCAGGCTGAGCCTGAGCCACACCTGCCCGGGTCAGAGCCAGGGGCAGCGGCCGCCTCAGCATCCTGGCCCCCGACCTCCTGCGCCGGGCTCTGCGCCCCCTGCCTCTTGTGAGCTGCTGTTTGACAGGAGCCTCAGCTTCTCACCGGGAGGGGGCACGAGCCGGGGGGAGCGCGGACCATCTGCTGGGCTCCCTCAGTGTACCGAGTCCCTGCCCTGTTCCAGCCCTGCTGTCCTCCGGCTGCTCCATGCATGGCCTCCTGCCCCAGGGCCTTTGCATGGCTGCGCCTCTGCTGGAGCCCTGAGCCTTGTTCCCCACGGAGCCCTGTGCATGAGGCTTCCTCCCCAGCCCCATCCCCTGCTCCCGCTCCTGCCGTTTGTCTCCTGTTTGTCTCACCCTTCACCCCTGAGCTGCTTGTCTTGTGGCTGGGGTGCCCCCTCCTGGGAAGGTGAACCCCGTGAGGACAAGGCTGTCCCTGCACCTGGTGTGTGCCCGCAGAACAGCGATCAGGGATGGGTGGCAGGAATCCCATCCTCATGGGTCACGCAGAGCCCCCTCCCCCAGGGAGCCCTCGGGGACTTACGCGGAGTCCGAAGACAGCAGGATCCTCTCCTGGCGGCCCTCGCTGTTGTGCAGCAGGGTCACCTGGAAGGGGTGCGGCACTGACGAGCTGCGGTTGCCGCCGCCGGGCAGGGGGAGCTCCGTGGCCTCCACCTTGTGGACCTGGAGGTGGTCCACGTGGGCGTAGTCCTGGACCACGAAGCTGTCCTCGCTGCAGGAGGGGGCGGGTGAGGGGCAGGGTCTGTGGGCAGCCGCCCCCATCGGCCACCAGGTCCCTCAGCGGCCGGGGGGCAGGCTGCCGGGAGGGTGCGCTCTAGATGGCTCTCCACCTGGAGAATAGCGGCCACAAGGGTCCTGGTGGCTGGGCGGGCAGGCCCAGGTCTGCAAGTGGAAGCCAGAGCCACACAGCCAGAGCCACGGCGCCCCGGGTCCCCTGTGGGGGGTGGGGTGGCACTGAGCACCCCCTGGAGCTGCATGTGTCCTTGTGGAGGGGACCCGGGCCGCTGCCATGGGCAGACTGGCTGGGCAAGGTCCTGTGTGTGCCCCCCACTCTGAGGCCAGCTCCCCCTGCGTCCTCCTGGCCTCCAGCCCACGCTTGGCCTTAAGGCTGCAGCCCACCCACAGCCCGAAGCCCACGGCCCACGGCCCACAGCCCTCGGCCGGCCCCCGCGGGGGGTGGGGCCCACCTCTTCTTCTTGGTGACCACCAGCACGTCGTTGAACAGGAACAGGTGGCACGTGGGCCGGCTGGCGAGTTTCCGGAACAGCCCGGTCTCTTCCACCACGAACAGCTCCCCGCGCTTCAGCAGCCAGCGGGAGGCGGAGATCAGTCGGGAGGGACTGGAGGACAGACAGACAGACAGATGTCAAGCCCGGTCCCGGGCAGGCCAGGCCTGCAGCTGCTGGTGGGGGCCGTCCCCAGGGCTGCCCAGGAGATGCATCCCGGCCGCAAGCGAAGGGCCATCCAGTCGGCTGCTCGGAGCCAGGCCCTGGGCTCGCTGCGCCTGCCGGGTGCTCCCTTGTGCCCGGGAGGGCTCCACCGGTGGGGGGTGGTCTGGGAGCTGGGACGGGTCCGGGCCAGCCGGGCGGTGGGCATGGTGGGGCACAGCAGGCGTCCTCTGGGGCTGCCTACCTTGACCTTGCCGAAGTCCAGCTGCGTCTGCAGCGTGTACATCTGCTCCATGCGCTCCATCTTGTGGGCCCCCTCGTTGCACTGCTTCACCAGCTACAGGGCAGGGGCGGGGCCGGTGGCTGGGCTGCAGGCCCCACGGGCCCGTCGCCGCCCTCCTGGCTGTCCTAGTCCTGGCCTTGCCAGGAGCTCGACGGCTGTGTGCGAGCTCCCCTCCCTCTAGGCCTCAGTTTCCCCACTGGCACCACGGAAAGCTTGGGGCAGACGATCTTCAAACGCGTCCCGCCGGGCCCTCGGGGTCTCTGCTGTCGGGGGTGGGGGTCCCATCTCACCTTGTTCATGGCTTTGAACGCGCGGCTGGCGGCCCTGTACCTCTCGGGGTGTCCCTGGGTCTTGAGGCAGAGTGTCTGCAGGGGAGACAGCCGGTGTGAGAGCGCCAGGCACCCTCCTGCCCCCAGGCTGAGTAGTCCGCGTGGGGGAGGCTCCCTCATAACACCAGACCCAGGTGGGGGCCGGGGAGGTCGGGGGCTCCTGCCAGGCCCCACTGGGGGACACAGCGCCCAAATGGCTCAGCCAGGCTGGCTGGGGGGACCTGGAGTGAGTGCCCCCAGGACCCGCTCCTTTCCATCCTGGCAACCTTCGTCCAGCCAGGGGGACCCCACAGCCTCTATTCCTACTCCCCAGAATGCCCGGGAGGGATGTCTCCTCTGGCCTGGACAGGTGACCGCCTAGCACAGGGCCACATGCTGCCTCAGGCTCCTGCCATGGGTGTGTTCACATGTGCATGCATGTGCATGTGTGTGCCTTTCACCCTCACATGCCCCCCTGCACCTTGAGCCAACATCTCAGAGATGCAAGCCACTCCAGGGAGCCCCTCCAAGCCCCTCTCCCCACACCCGGGACAACTGGCTGAGGGGTGCTAGGAGGAGGCGCTGATGGCCCAGGACCGACGCCGGCAGGGGTCTGGGTGACGTGGGGTAAGACGCATCCACGTGCCCTTCACGTCAAGTGCAGGGCCAGGTCCTGGCAGAGACAGGTGTACGGGTGACGGAGACGATGCTGGGACCACGTCGCCATGGCACCTAAAGCTCTTATCACGCTCCCCGTCACTGTCACGTCACAGGTGACGGGTGGAGGAGGAGGTCCCAAGGGAGCAGCGCCGGGCCCGAGCGTGAGACCCGGGAGCCCAGGCGCCCCTCCCCTGCTGGGTCCGAGCGTGAGACCCGGGAGCCCAGGCTGGTGCTCACGTCGGTCAGGAGGGGCAGCCGGGTGACCCTCTGCATGGGGAGGATGAGGAAGGAGATCATGGGCAGCCCGCCGCACGCCGGCCGCCTCTCAATCTCCCGGAGGGCGTCTCGGAAGGCGGCGTTGCTGCTTCTGCGGGAGCAGGCGGGGGCGGGTCAGAACCGGACGCCGGGCTGCGAGCGGCCGTGCCCCCGCCAGGCCCCGCGCCGCTCACGTGAGCCTCTGCAGGGCGCGCTGCTGGTAGACCTCGTTGGAGCAGTAGGCCACGTAGGGGTGGAAGTGCCGCTCTGCATGCTCCTCCAGGATGTCGCTGATGTCCTCCACGCACACCTGCGCCTTGTGCCGCCGCTCCAGGTCCTCGAAGAACCTGCGGTGGGCGAGGGCCGAGGCTGACTGCCCACGCCGCATGTGTGAGCACACACACGCACACAGAGACACACACACGCAAACACACACACATGCACACATGCAAACACCACACACGCACACACACGTGTACACACATACACACACACACACACACACACATGCCCAGCTCAGCTCCAGGGCAGCATGCACGTGGACGGGACCCCACTGGCCCAGGAAAACCCGAGAGATCCGCTCCGGGAATGAGCAATGACTGGGCACAGGCCCCGGGCCAAACCCAAGGCCACGCCCCTCCAGCTCGGCAGGAGGTGCGGGCCCCAGGACAGAACTCCACCCTGATCAACTCCCGGGGACTTGGCTAGAGGCACCAGGACCTGCCTCGAACCCAGCACCCCCGCCCAGCTCAGAGCTGTGCCTCCGGGCAGACTCCCCGAGGTGACAGCCACACCCCGATCCTCCTGGGGGTTTCCTGAGGCTCAGGGGCACCCAGGCCTTGCAGGGGGTGAGGGTGCCCGAGCCAACGTTGGGCGGGCCTGGCCCAGGCTCTGCTCCCACAGGCAGCTGCTGCCCTGGGCTGGGCCCGGCAGGTCACGTGCTACACGGGCTCCGGCTGCAGCCTCCAGCGCACCCTAACCGCCGGCAGGTGCCGGACCCCAGGCCCCACACCTCCCCAGGCCTGGCCAAGGCAGCCGAGGTCCTCCCACCCCAAGGCTCTGTCCGGAGAAGTCCCTCCCTGGGGCCGGGCCGAGGCCACACCCATGCCAGTGTCTCTTTCAGTCCCTGAGCTGGGACGGCCCGGAACAGTCCTGCGTGGAGATAAGATGCTGGCTGACCTCCGAGGGCAGAGGGCAGAGGGCAGAGGGCAGAGTCCCAGAGCTGCACCCGTCATCGAAGAGTAACCAGCTGGGGCCGCAGCCTTATAGCTCACCCCTGGGGGGAGGGGGGAGCTGGTACCCAGACAGTGAGGTGGGGCGAGTCAGCCCCACCCAGGACCTGCGGCCAGGGTACCACCCGGGAGGAAATGGGCCTCCACCAACCTATGGGCCCCCTGAAGACGGGGCCAGGCTCTGGTTGCCCGGGCGAGGCCAGTGAGGGGGGCAGGGAGGGGAATGGGCCTCGGCCGGGTCCCTCAGGCCTGTCACAGGCCCGGCCTGCCCTCCCGCCCACAGGGACCAGGATCCCTTTCCGCGGAACGTCCTGAGGCTGATGGGCAGCCTGGCAAATGGCAGTGTGACCAGAAAGATGGGGACCCCACACCCAGCCCCAGGATGACACACAGGTACAGGCAGGCGTGCTGGCCAGCACCCCCTGTGGGCATTCTGGAAGGTTCTGAGAAGGGGCTGGGAGGTCTGAGATGGCCCTGAGCCACTGACCCAAAGTAAGCCGATCCCTGGGGAGGCCGCGTGAATGGCCGCAGTGCATACCTGGACTGTGCCCACCACAGGAGTAAACACACAACTGCTGCCCCCACGTGTGCCCACACATGCACATACACTCACACACAAGGTGTGTTCACACACACGCAAACAGCTGCTACCCCACACATGTGCACACACATGCTCTCACACACATACCTGCTGCCGTATGTGTGTACCCACTTGTACACATGTGCTTGCACACACACAGCCCCACGCAGGCCTGCAGCTGCATGCCCAGCCCCCCCTCCACCTCCTGCCCTGCAACCAGAGCCCTGGGCCGGGCACCAGACACCCCGGGAGGAACATGACCCGGTGCAACGAGAGGCCACCCCCATCTCGCCCTGTGGGTGCCTCATGCCTGGCCAGGCAGCCCTCTGGGCCCGGGTGCCCTGGTGGGAACGTGCCTTTCGCTGGGCAGAGCCATGTCCCATGGGAGATGTCCCCATCTGAACCTCGGGGGACAGGGAGCAGGGTCCCAGGACACCCACAGTCTGGCGCTCAGCTCTCCCCAGGTCACTCTCTGGCCTCAGGGCCCAGGAGGTTCTCACCCTCCCAGCACACCGCTGCCCTTCCCCCTGCCCCACCCCGCCCAGACCCAGACCAGGGGCCTCGGGAGCTGCCCTCCCACCCTCGCCAGGACCTGCTGCCACGGCCCACGCCCAGGCCAGCGGCCCCAGCCCGAGGGGGGGTCCTCCAGGCACGCAGTGGGCGGTGGGTTGTGGGGGGGGCGGGCGGTGGGTTGTGAGGGGCGGGCAGTGGGTTGTGAAGGGGCGGGTGGTGGGTTGTGGGGATGGGTGGTGGGTTGTAGGTTGTGAGGGGGGGGGTGGTGGGTTGTGGGTTGTGGGGGGGGGCGGGTGGGGGTGTGGGGGGGGTGGGGTGGTGGGTGGTGGGTTGTGGGGGGGCGGGTGGGGTTGTGGGTTGTGAGGGGGCGGGTGGTGGGTGGTGGGGATGGGTGGTGGGTTGTGAGGGGGGGGGTGGTGGGTTGTGGGGGGGCGGGCGGTGGGTTGTGAGGGGGCGGGTGGTGGTTGTGGGGATGGATGGTGGGTTATGGGTTGTGGGGGGGGGGTGGGTGGTGGGGGGGCGGGTTTTGGGTGGGGGGGGCGGGTGGTGGGTGGTGGGGATGGGTGGTGGGTTGTGGGTTGTGGGGGGGGGTGGTGGTGGGGGTGGTGGGGATGGGTGGTGGGTTGTGGGTTGTGAGGGGGGGGTGGTGGGTTGTGGGTTGTGAGGGGGCGGGTGGTGGGTTGTGGGGATGGGTGGTGGGTTGTGGGTTGTGGGGGGGTGGGTGGTGGGTGGTGGGTGGGGGGGGTGGGGGGGCGGGTTTTGGGTTGGGGGGGGGGGGGGGTGGGGGGGGGGGTGGTGTGGGGGTGGGTTGTGGGTTGTGGGTTGTGGGTTGTGGGGGGGGGGGGTGGGTGGTGGGTGGTGGGTTGTGGGTTGTGAGGGGGGGGGGTGGTGGGTTGTGGGGATGGGTGGTGGGTTGTGGGGGGGCGGGTTTGGGGTTGTGGGGGGGCGGGTGGTGGGTTGTGGGGGCGGGTGGTGGGTGGTGGGTGGTGGGTTGTGGGGGGGCGGGTGGTGGGTGGTGGGGATGGGTGGTGGGTTGTGGGTTGTGAGGGGGCGGGTGGTGGGTTGTGGGGATGGGTGGTGGGTGGTGGGTTGTGGGTTGTGGGGGGGTGGGTGGTGGGTGGTGGGTGGGGGGTGGTGGGGGGGTGCGGCTCACCTCTGGCTGGCGCCCTGCACGTCCAGGATGTTGGAGAAGAGGTGGTGGTGCTCCGTCTGGGTCATGGTCGCCCGCAGCTCCCGGGACTGCAGGAACTCGGCCACCAGGATGCCCAGGCTGTGCTGGTAGGAGAACTCGGACGTGAGGATCTCGAAGATGGCCTGTGGGAGCAGGGGGCACCGGAGGACGGTTTGGAGGAGCCGCCCGCCAGGGCAGCCTGGACACACACACACATACACAAGCGGGCTGGCCAGGGCGCATCTGAGCTGAGCGCTCAGCGGCGGGGAAAGCCGGGGCGAGGCGACGGGCTGGGTCTGAGCCCCCCGGACAAGCCCTGGTGGGATGAGCGCGCAGTCAGGGGGACGGGACCCCGACTCCTGGGTCTGTGCTCTGGCTCGGCCAAATAGGAGCTGTGACACTGGGCAAGGGGACGCGGTAGCTGCCCCAGCCGCTGCCCCACCCGCCAAGGGCATCAGCCATCGCCCTGGTGTCTGGCCCAGGAGGTGGCGGGGGCGGGGGGTAGGCAGGCGGGCAATGTCACCATGGCCGCTGCCCCCCGCACGGCGAAGCTGGGACACAGGGCTGCACCCCACCGAGCACTCACCTCCTGCCTCTTGCGCTCCTCGGCCGGCAGCGTGTCCAGGATGCCCGACTCCACCACCTGCGGGCACAGGCCTGGGGTCAGGGGCCACGTGTCCCGAGTCCTCCCTGCCGGGCCGGGGCCACCGTGGACGCCAGAGACGCCTGGAGAGGGCGGAGCCAGGCTGGCCGGGGGAGCCACCCTCCCAGGCTCAGCGCAGTGGGACCGCCAAGCTGGCCCGTCCCTGCCTGATCCTGTCACCTGCGTCTCTCCTCTCCAGGGACACATCCTGTGTGGGCCCTGCACCCCTGCAGGGAGCCCTGGGGTGCGAGGGAGGAGGGGAGTCCGGAGAGAAAGGCCGGAAGGCACACAAGCAGGGGAGGGTGCAGAGGGCAGGGCCACCTGGGAAAGCTGGGGGGCCTGGGCCCTGAGTCAGCGCCCTGCCCAGGAGGTTGGGGGTGACACTGCTCCAGCAGGCGCCCCACTCAGCTCCCTGCCCTGTCGGGGCCGTGGCCTCCAGGCTGCCCTGGCAGAGTGTGGCTCTCAGCCACGGCGTGCCCGTCGGGACAGGCTGGGCTGTGCCTCTGCCTGAGGGTACCCCCTCTGTAGGACCCAGAGCCCCCCCATTCCTGCTCCTCCTCGCTGGGCTGGGCACAGGCCGTGTCCTAGGCCTATGCGACGGGGGTGGGGTGGGGTGAGTGGGTCAAACCCCATGCCTCTTCCTCTAGCCCAGGCTGGTCTGAGACCCAGCGCAGGGGGTGGGGTCAGAAACCTCGCCATGCGTGGAGGCTGCAGCATCCTGAACGCCACGGGACCCGGGGGCCACGTGCCTGCAGCTGGCACCCGGCAGGTGGGCACGCATTTCCCACTTCCCATCCGCCTACCCTCACCCAGCCTGCGCTCTCCCGGGGGGGTCCCACAGCCTCAGCTCTCACCCCTTTGGGTGCACGCCCAGGGCCCGCGTACCGCAGACAGGGGACACCGAGTGCCCGTCCCACTGCCCGCCGCGCCCACAGCTGCCGCCCAGCTCCCACCCGGGGCTCCCAGGGACGGGTCAGTAGTCTGCCTGTGGCCGCCTGGGCCTCGGGGGTGACAGCCGCTCCCCGGCACGTGCTCAGAGCCCGGCCCCCATCCTGTGCTCTCGAGTCCCCACATCCCTACAGGTGGAGTGCGGGGTGGCTTGGCAGTGGCACGGGGCTCTGTGGGAGCCGAGGCCTGGCCCCTGCCCCATCCCCTCCTGCCTCCTCAGGGGACCTCCTGGCACTTTCCTGGGGGCAGGGCCCTGGCAGGAGGGGTCCCTGGTACCCACAGCTCCCCGAAGGCCAGGCTGAGCAGGAAGCAGAGAGCACGGGGCTCAGCAGGGACGCCCGTCACACACCTGGACGGCACCTGCCACGCCCCCACCCCGCCTGAGACCACAGGGGCGGTGCAGGGCGGGCTGCTCAGAGGATACGGACGAGCTCTCCTGTGGTTGGGGGGGGGGGGGGAACGGGCGCCTAGGGAGGCCCCAGGACTGACCGCCCACGGGTGGGGAAGGGCTGCCCCAGCATCCGGCCTACCTCGGGGAGCTGGCTCCAGGTGACCTGGGGGGCCCGGAAGCTCTTGACCACGATGGGGGCGCCCACCGTCCGCGCTCCCTCGGGGCTGCCCGGCTCGTCCAGCAGGTCGTCGTCGGACTCCTGGCTGGTGGTCAGGCCCCGCTCCCGGATCTCCTGATAGAACCGGGGGTCTGCGGAGAGCGGGCGCATCATGTGGGGGCCTGGGGGCCGGGAGCGGGCCTGGTCCCCCCAGAACCCACAGGCTGAGGCCCGAGGAGCCCCTGAGAACATCAGTGCCCCTGGAGCAGGCTCCCCTGGGCCGCTGGCTGCTCCGGGCGGGCAGGCAGGGTGGCGCCGGGTGCAGAATGTGGCACCTTGAGACCAGCAGAGCTGACAAATCCGAGCACAGGAGGGCGGGGGGGCTGCAGAGGCCTTGGGGGGCTGTCCCAGGCTGGGCCCAGAGCCCTCAGACCAGAGCTGCGTCCCGCTCCCACACTGCAGGCCCCGGAACGGCCCGGTCCACCACTCAGGGCCCCGAGGGCCCCCACGCACCCCTCCACGCCTCACTCTCCCTCTGGGGCCTGGGGCAGGAGCCGGGTCCTGACACCTCCCCACTCCAGCCTGTGTCCGTCCACAGAGATCGGGGCTGGCAGGGAGGGTGGACCCACCCTGGCTGGGCCTGTGTCCTCAGAAGCCCAGGCCTGGAACCCAGGCCCAAGCCCTTTCTGGCCTCGCTGGCCCCACCCCTCATGCCCAGCAGGTGCTCCATCCTGGCTGGGCAGGCACTTCCTCTCCCTCCCCATGGGCCCTGTTGGCACCCACCCCTCAGCAGGCTGATGGCACTGCTCTGAGCACCCCCCCCCCCAAGGCGCAGCTGCCGCCCATGCCCTCCGAGCTCCACCCCACGGGCTTCCCGTGCCCCGAGGCGACTGCAACAGAGCCCAGCAGGCGTGTCCTCCCCGTGGTGCCTTGGGCCCCCGTGTGGCTACCACAGGCCCCCATCACACACACGAGGTGCTGGACAACTGTCGCCTGGGGTGAGTGTGGAGGCTCTGTCTGACTCCTGCCCCTGGGACACAGCAGAAGGGAGTCCACGGGAAACTTCTAGGCCTTTCTAGATCCATCAGTGCTACATGGCCAGGTGGCCACAAGGACCTCTGGTCCCCAGAGGAGTCCCTGCAGACCCCCTCCCCGTCCCCAGTGAGGCCATCGGGTCCGGCCCGGCCCACGGCAGCTCCCAGGCCACTCACCGTCCTTGAAGGAGCCCTTGTGCGCACGCTTCCGCCCCAGCGTCTTCTGTGCGAATGAGACAGAAACACCAGCGGTCAGCAGGGAGGGGGGGCAGGTGTGGGCCCAGAGCGGCTGCTCCCCCCAGGGCCCGGCAGGAGTGGGCTCTGCTGAGCAACAGAAGCCGCTCCGTAGATGCTGCTCCCGAGGGAGGCGGGCCCCCAAGAGGAGGCCAGGGCAGGAGGGATGCCTCCAGAGCAGTCAGGGCAGATCCAGGAGGGCTGCCTGGAGGTGGAGGCAGGATTGAACTAGTGAAGAGGGGTGCTCAGGAAAGTGGGGTGTTCCCACTCGGGGAAGCCCGAGGCAGGACAGGTGTGGTTAGGAGAAGGCCGAGAGGGACACTGGGAGGGAGTGGAGGCTGCACGCAGGACCCCACGGAGCGGTGGCCTGAGGCGGCAGGAAGAAGAGGGGGAGCATCCGGCCCCGCACCCCGGAGGCCCGGCAGCGGGTGCAGGGCTGCGAGGTGGGCGCGGACCACACCCCGGCCCACCAGCTGCTGCTCAGAGCAGAGCCTGCCTTCCTGGCGGGACACACTGTCCCCGACCTCACAGGTGCCAGCTCCAGGTGTGGGAGCTGGTTCTCCTCACGAGTTGGGGCCTGAATCTCCCCGTGCTGGTCTGGAATGTGTGGCGCTGCCAGCTGCACCTGGGCCGGTGCACCCCTCCCCCCCCACCCTGCATTGTCCCCCCCGGTGCCCTCACCCCTCCCGCCTCCAGGTCTGGGCACAGGCTGCTGCCTCGGCCCCTCCTTCACCCGGCACCCGCCCTTCGCCCATGCCTCTGCTTTAACCCTCCCCTTCCGAGCCCCCAGGCCCCGTACTCCCGGGGAGTCCCTGCCCTGTGCTCCCCCGGGTCCCTGAGCATCCCCGCTGCCCGGGAGCGCTCCTGGGCCTGACCGCTGGGACCCTCTGCCCCCTGCCCAGAACCTGTGACTCAACAGAAGGAACAAATGACCCCGCAGGCCTGGCCCTGATGGTGGATGCTGAGGCTGAGGCTGAGGCAGTGCCCGGGGCCCGGCTTCTCAGGGAGGCACGGTGGTGGGCAGCGTCCACCCCCCAGGCCGGGGCATTTTTAAACTCAGGACAGTGGCTATGGCCTCCTCGCCTGGCCCATCTGCACCCTGGGGGCCTGTCTTCCCATAGTCTGGGCAGGAGCCCTAAGCTGGGAGGCCGTCGGATGGCAACCATGGGCACAGAGCTTCCGGGTGAGGTGCCCGTCTGGCTGACCCTGGGCCTGCCCCGTGCTCCCCAGAATGCAGAGGCCACATGGCTGTCGGGCAGGAAAGGGGGCTGTGTGTGCCGAGGACGGCAGACTGCTCCTGAGCTGGAGGCAGCCAGAGCTCCCCGCCCCTCCAAGTCCTCGACAGGAGGCCCCCGGCACTGAGCCCAGGCCAGTGGCTACAAAGCCATCCCTGAACCCTGCCCTTGAGATGGGCCAGCTCCCCCTCGGGGCTGGTCCTGCCCCAGACTGCCCCGCTGTGTTTGAGAGCGACTCACACTATGGGGCCCTGGGCAAAAGCTTGGACCTTTGTGAGCCTCAGGTGCCTCATCTGTGAAATGGGGACAGCCAGTCAGCTCACAGCCCGGCTGCCAGTCTCAGGGAACAGCGGTCAGGAGCCTGCACGTGGCAGGAGCTCAGAAGTGGCAGCTGGGACAGTGATGCGAAGGCTGCCCCCGCCCCCCTGCCCACGGGCTCCCGGGGCCCCGAGGCACAACCCCCAGCCCCAACCCCCCTTGTCCAGGCGCACGGGCCCCACCTTATTTCTGGGTGAGTGCCGAGCAGGAGGCGGGGCGGCCTCCTCGGCCAGCGCGTGGAGCTTGGGGCTGAGCTGGACGGGGGCCACCTCGCCTCCCAGCGCCCCCAGGCCCTTCATGGCCGCGCGATAGGACTGGCTGCGCAGGTTCCGTGACAGCGCCCCCCCGGGGCCCGTGTCCATGTCCATGTCGTCCAGGGAGAAGCTGGGCGCCGCGAGGAGCCGGGGCTCCCGCCGGGCGGCCTCCTTGCTGAGCACGGCCGCCCCGAAGCTCTGGTGGCGCGCCGGGGCCTTGGCCTTGCTGGACGCGGCCAGGTTGCGGGGGATGAGCTGCGTGGTGCCCAGCTTGAGGGCTGAGGGGCTCTGCGTGCTCAGGACGACGGTGCGGGGCTCCCTGGCCTCCGGGGACGCGGGCTGGAAGACGGCATTGCTCCTGCCCTGCAGGGGGCTCCGGACCAGCGGGAGCCGGGGCTCGGGGTTCCCCCGGGCGTCCAGCCGCAGCTCCGAGTGGAAGCGGCCTTCCAGCAGCTGTTCCTCCAGGGAGCTGTCCGAGCGCCGGGCCATGCCGGCGGCCGCGGGGTCCTGCGGGGACAGGGACAGGTCAGCTGCGGGCACGGACACAGCCACCAGGACTGCCGGGCACCGCATACAGCCGGGGCCGTGCAGGGAGGGTCCCTGCACCGCGGCCCGTGGGACCCAGGCGGGAGCAGCCGGCAGCCGAGGCCGCCCTGCTAGGCCGTCACACTTCCTCTGCCGCGTTGCCCACGCCGAGGACAAGCCCGAGCTGGGGGGGCAGTGCGGGCAGCGCGGGGTGGCGGGGTCCTGGGCCCCAGGCCTGGGATGGGATCCGCCACACGGCCTGTCGGCACCACTCCCACCGGGCAGGTCCCAGCCCATGCCCACCTCACACCCCTGCCCCACGTGGGGTCTGCGAGCTCCCCGGGAAGTTCCAGTTCGGCCCAGGGACCCTCCCTGCGGGGGGCGGGCAGAGCCGGGCACCGGGCTGGCCTAGCCCGCAGCACAGCCCGACGCTGTGTGGCATCCGGACCGGTTCTCCGCTAACACCCAGGAGGGGGCGGGCGGTGCCTCCCGGCCGAGAAGCCTGCCACCCCCACGCCGGCGGCCACCCCCGCATTCTTGGGGACAGTCTGAGTCAGCCGGAAGAGGAAGGCGGCGGCCACTCGGCCTCCCCCGCGCCCGCTGGGTGTTGACGTGGCTGCCTCTCCCCGGGCCCGGCTAGAACAGGGCTCAGGCCTCCACGGGGAGCCTGCCCCCGAGCAAAATGCGCCGCGTGGGCAGCCAGCGGCCCCGAAAGGTGAGGCCTCTCATCCTAAGGGCAGCAGTGCGACCGTGCCCCCGAGTGCCCACACAGCCCGTCCCCTCCCCCTCCGCCTTCCCTCCTCCTATCGCCTGCCCAGGCCCGACTCTCCCTCCTCGGAGCCCGGCCGGACCACGGCCTCTCCCAGCCGAGGGCAAAGTCTGCTCCGGGGGAAGTGCCCGGATGGAACCAGTCGGCTGAGCCACTGCAGGGTGTGGCCTCGGTGCCCAGCCAGGCGCCCCCCCGCCACGGCCTGGGCGCCTCCAGCTGGGGACCCGGGACCGGGGTCTGCGGAGCTCCAGGCTGTGCCCCTTCCTGCTGCTTAGCTTGTCCCAGAGCCAGCCGGGCACAGGCTCCATTCAAACAGCACCGAGAGGCGTCACCAGACAGGCGTCCCCCCGCCCCCCGCACTGCCCCCCGCAGGCCGCCACTCTGGGCTTCTGCGTTCCCCCGTTTCTAACTAAGGTGCAGCCACCCGCAGCGATACCCGAGGGGTTTGTGCATGGCGGAGTGGACGCGGGCCTGGCCTCCTCTACGACAAGCAGCCCCTCTTGTCCCACAGCGGCTCCCCCATCCCCAAGGTGGCCAGGTCCCTGCCTGCGCATCCTGATCACATGGGTCCACACATCAGCCCATGCGCCCCGACAGCCCGGCCCCTCTCCAGCCTCCCTCCTGTTCTGGGCTGGCCTGAATCCTCCTTCCCCTGCGTCCCACCCCCACCCCCCGTCACCGTGCCCGCTGTCCCTTTCTAGGAGACAGGCGTTGTGCTGAAGGGGGCCCTGTGCCGGGTGCATGCACACATGTGAGCACACACGTGAGCACACACGTGAGCGCACACAGGGGAGCACACACTCCTGAGGGCAGGCTCTCTGACCCCTCCCTGACCCTGAGGTGTCCCTACCCAGCAGCCTCTCCTGCGTGGGACCTAGAGACCCTCCCCTCAGTGTCCTCCCTGGTGCTGGCCTGGCCTGGCGCCCGGGAGCACCGACCCTTCAGCCGCCCTCAGGGCAAATGCCAGCCATGCCGTCCGGGCAGCAGCTGCTGAGCCAGCGCCTGTAGAGGCCCCTGGGCCGCCAGGTGGTCCGCTCCCGCAGGCGGCCCGGCAGCCCGGGAGGCCCCGGCGGTGAGGCTGCGGCAGCTTCCCCGTGAGTGCGTGGGCCCTTCGGGAGCAGGACAGCCCCCGGCACGTCCCCACCACCGGGCGCAGGGCCCAAACCGACGGGTAAGCCCGGCTCCACGGGCACTGGCCGCGTTCGTGCTCTCCGGGCGCCTGTGCCGAGAGCTTGCCCATGCGGGGACCCCCGAGCAGCGTCAGGGGCTCAGTGTGGGTGACCTCCTGCCGTTTCTGCTCAGGGCAGGCTGGAGGGGGTCCCCAGTGGCTGAGCCCCTCACCATCCTGCCCTGCCCCCCGGCACACATGGGGGAGGGAAGGGGGCACCCGGAGCTCGGCCAGTCCTAGGCTGCACCGGCCCCTCCTGGCAGCCCAGCCCCTCTGGCTCCCTGGACAGATGGGCCCCGGGACCCCAGCAGGCCCAGCCCCCCTTCCCTCCCCCGAGAGGCACACTTCCTGGCCGGGCCTGAGGCTCTGGTCTCACCTGCTCTCGCAGCCGCCAGCACCCAAGTCACACCGCGGTTGGGACCTGCGACCCCTGGATGCGGACACCACGCAACCTCAATCCTGGGGACACCCGTCCCCTCTGCCGACCCCCAGGTCCTGGTGAGGCTCGGCCTCTCCGGCACCGTCTGCCGACCCAGGTCTGCGCTCAGGCAAACGCAGCCACAATGACGGCCTTGTGCTCGGTAACCCAGCCCGCCACGCCGGAGACGCGGAGTCGGGGGGCAGGCTGCGGCTTTGTAAGCCACGAAGCTGGCGCAGACGTTCCATGTGCAAGGCGGCCACGGGCCACAGCCAGGGCCCAGCTCCTGGCCGCACAGAGGGGGGGCCAGGGTGCTGCTGAGGGGCCTTCAGGCACAGGACGCCCACTCAGGGTGATTTGGAACCAATGTCCTCAGCGCTGAGGTGGGGACAGAGCGGAGCCGCCGGGGAGTCACCCTCATGAGGGGGTCGGGGAGGCCCACCCGCCACGCCCAGCCCGGTCCCGGCCTCTGGCCGCCTCCTTCCCGTGCCACCTGCAGGCCCAGCAGTCATCCCTGACCACCCGCTGTCCTGTTCACCGCAGCGCCCGTCCCCAGCCCACCTGTCCCTGCCCCAGGCTCCCACCCCTGGATCCAGGCATCCCACGCCCCTGTCTCCCACCTCGGGCTCGGCTGGCACCACCACGTCTCCCCACAGGAGCCCGGACTCAGTGGGAGCGAGACAGGTGAGCAGGGTGTCCTCCAAACACCTTCTCGCCCCTGTCCTCGGCCCCTCCCCCTCCGGAAGCTGGGTCTTGTCCTGCTGGGATGGGCGAGGGGACCAGGCGCAGAGGGAACATGGCCTGTGGGGGTCAGGCTGCCGGCAGCAGAGCCGGTGGGGAGCAGGCTGTCCTGACGTCCTGACGTCCACGACTGCCCAGCAGGCGCATGGGGCTCTCACTGGGAGTGAGGGTGCCCTGACAGATGACGGGGCCCAAGCACGCAGCCGCCACGGGCCGAGACGAGCAGCTGAGCCCGCCGGTCCCACATGTGGACGGCTGTCCTGGGGGCAGCGACCCTGGACCCACCCGCAGGCTGCCTCACCTCCCTGCCTCCGTTTCCTCGTGGCGTCAGAGATGACCCCCGGGAACCAGGGCGCTGGGGTGGGGGGCTCACTTTTGTCCCCGTGACTCAGGCCTTACCTCTTCCAGGGAGCCCCCGACACCCCCACCTCCCACCCGCCCTCCACCAGGACTCGGGGCGGGCCTGCCTTCAGCCCCTGGCTCTGCCCGGGCAGTGCCCACAGGGGTCTCGTCTTCTCTGGGCCTCGGGCAACGGAGGGCAGCGAGCGAACCACGGCTGAGCCAGGGCCTGTAAGCGGTCGCACCTGCAGCTCCTGTTCCGCAGGCAGGAGACCGAGGCCCGGGGAGCCGGGCTCTGAACTCGGGTCCCCGCCGAGCGCCAGGCCGCCAAGCAGTCAGGGTGCCCGGTGTGCCAGGTCTGCAGCCAGGACCGCAGGTGCCACGGGCCTGGGGCCTTGGAGGGAACCCCTGCTGGGTGGGCTCAGGCCCTTCGCCCCAGGACGCAGGGGAAAGGTGGGTCAGCCCTGCCAGGCTCCACCTGCCACTTACTCCGCCCCGCCCCCCCCGCGCCAGGTGCTGGCTGAGGGCCACTCCAGCCTCAGAGACCCTGCCGACCCCAGACGGTCCAGCCTCAGAGACCCCAGACGGTCCAGCCTCAGAGACCCTGCCGACCCCAGACGGTCCAGCCTCAGAGACCCTGCGGAGCCCAGACGGTCCAGCCTCAGAGACCCCAGACGGTCCAGCCTCAGAGACCCTACGGAGCCCAGACGGTCCAGCCTCAGAGACCCTGTCGACCCCAGACGGTCCAGCCTCAGAGACCCCAGACAGTCCAGCCTCAGAGACCCTGCCCAGCCCAGACAGTCCAGCCTCAGAGACCCTGCCCAGCCCAGACGGTCCAGCCTCAGAGACCCTACGGAGCCCAGACGGTCCAGCCTCAGAGACCCTGTCGACCCCAGACGGTCCAGCCTCAGAGACCCCAGACGGTCCAGCCTCAGAGACCCCAGACGGTCCAGCCTCAGAGACCCTACGGAGCCCAGACGGTCCAGCCTCAGAGACCCTGTCGACCCCAGACGGTCCAGCCTCAGAGACCCTGCCCAGCCCAGACGGTCCAGCCTCAGAGACCCTGCCCAGCCCAGACGGTCCAGCCTCAGAGACCCTGCCGACCCCAGACGGTCCAGCCTCAGAGACCCTGCCCAGCCCAGACGGTCCAGCCTCAGAGACCCTGCCCAGCCCAGACGGTCCAGCCTCAGAGACCCTGTCGACCCCAGACGGTCCAGCCTCAGAGACCCTGCCCAGCCCAGACGGTCCAGCCTCAGAGACCCTGCCCAGCCCAGACGGTCCAGCCTCAGAGACCCCAGACGGTCCAGCCTCAGAGACCCTGCCCAGCCCAGACGGTCCAGCCTCAGAGACCCTGCCCAGTCCAGACAGTCCAGCCTCAGAGACCCTGTCGACCCCAGACGGTCCAGCCTCAGAGACCCCAGACGGTCCAGCCTCAGAGACCCTGCCGAGCCCAGACGGTCCAGCCTCAGAGACCCTGCCGAGCCCAGACGGTCCAGCCTCAGAGACCCTGCCCAGCCCAGACGGTCCAGCCTCAGAGACCCTGCCGACCCCAGACGGTCCAGCCTCAGAGACCCCAGACGGTCCAGCCTCAGAGACCCTGCCCAGCCCAGACGGGTGTCAGAGCCGCCACCCCCCCATCGCAGCGGCAGGGTAGGACCCTCCCTGCGTGGGACCAGCCCCCAGCGGGTCTGGGCCGCAGATTCCCGTCCTTGAGAGGGTCCTCCGGTCCCTCCTGGCCGTTTAAGGCCCCGGGGCTTCCTTCCGTCTGCTCTGTGGTCCACGGGCTCCCGGAGAGAGCCCCCCGCAACACCCGGGCCAGGTCCCCCAGGCGCTCAGCGGGCTGGGGCGCACCACGGAGCGAGGGCGCAGACTTCCAGGACCCAATGGGGTTTGCTGGGGGGGGAGCGAAGGGGGCGAACGGCGCCCCAGGGTTACTGCCTCCCCCAGGCCTCCTCTCCCCTCCCCCCACTTCGCTCACCGTCCCGGCCTGGGCCCACCTGTCCCCCCCCGGCTCCCCTGTCCCCCCACTTCGCTCCCCTGTCCCCCCGGCTCCCCTGTCCCCCCGGCTCCCCTGTCCCCCGGCCGGCTGTCCCCTGTCCCCCGGCTCCCCTGTCCCCCCACTTCGCTCCCCTGTCCCCCCACTTCGCTCCCCTGTCGCCCCCGTCCCCCGGCTCCCCTGTCCCCCCGGCTCCCCTGTCCCCCCACTTCGCTTCCCTGTCCCCCCGGCTCCCCTGTCCCCCCACTTCGCTCCCCTGGCCCCCCGGCTCCCCTGTCCCCCCGGCTCCCCTGTCCCCCCGGCCCCCTTCCCCCCGGCTCCCCTGTCCCCCGGCTCCCCTGTCCCCCCACTTCGCTCCCCTGTCCCCCCACTTCGCTCCCCTGTCCCCCCACTTCGCTCCCCTGTCCCCCGGCTCCCCTGTCCCCCCGGCTCCCCTGTCCCCCGGCTCCCCTGTCCCCCCGGCTCACCTGCGCCGCGGGGCGGAGGGCAGAGCGACCAGCGGGCGGCGGTGGAGGGGCCGGTCCAGCCCGCAGGCCCCGCCCTCCCACTTCCTGTGCGGCCGCGGGGGCGGCGCCCGGCGGCAGGTGGGTGCCGGTGGGTGCAGGTGGGTGCCGGTGGGTGCCGGTGGGTGCCGGTGGGCGCCGGTGGGCGCCGGTGGCCGGTCCCGCGGCTCCGAAGCCCGAGGCCCCGCAGGAGGGCGACGCGCACACCTGGCCGCCGGCGTCACCGTCCCGACCGGCCGCGCGCTCACGTGACCGCGGCCTCCGGGTCCGGGCGCCCCGCCTCCCGCGCCGCCACCTGAACAGCCTCCTCCCGGCCCCCGGCCCCCGGCTCCCGGCTCCCGGCTCCCGGCTCCCCCCTCCCGGCTCCCGGCTCCCGGCTCCCCCCTCCCGGCCCCCGGCCCCCGGCCCCCGGCTCCCGGCTCCCGGCCCCGGCCCCCCGGCCCCCGGCTCCCGCTCCCCGGCCCCCGGCCCCCGGCTCCCGGCTCCCGGCCCCCGGCTCCCCCCTCCCGGCTCCCGGCCCCCGGCTCCCCCCCTCCCGGCTCCCGGCTCCCGGCTCCCCGCTCCCCGCGCCCCCCCCCTCCCGGCTCCCGGCTCCCCGCTCCCGGCTCCCCCCTCCCGGCTCCCGGCTCCCGCTCCCCCTCCCGGCTCCCGGCTCCCGGCTCCCGGCTCCCGGCTCCCGGCTCCCGGCTCCCGGCTCCCGGCTCCCCGCTCCCCGCTCCCCCCTCCCGGCTCCCGGCTCCCCGCTCCCGGCTCCCGGCTCCCGGCTCCCGGCTCCCGGCTCCCGGCTCCCGGCTCCCCCCTCCCGGCTCCCCGCTCCCGGCTCCCCGCTCCCGGCTCCCGGCTCCCGGCTCCCCGCTCCCCGCTCCCCCCTCCCGGCTCCCGGCTCCCCGCTCCGGCTCCCCCCTCCCGGCTCCCGGCTCCCGGCTCCCCCCTCCCGGCTCCCGGCTCCCGGCTCCCCGCTCCCGGCTCCCGGCTCCCGGCTCCCGGCTCCCCGCTCCCCGCTCCCCCCTCCCGGCTCCCGGCTCCCCGCTCCCGGCTCCCGGCTCCCGGCTCCCGGCTCCCGGCTCCCCGCTCCCGGCTCCCCCCTCCCGGCTCCCCGCTCCCCGCTCCCGGCTCCCGGCTCCCGGCTCCCGGCTCCCGGCTCCCCCCTCCCGGCTCCCCGCTCCCGGCTCCCCGCTCCCGGCTCCCGGCTCCCGGCTCCCCGCTCCCGGCTCCCGGCTCCCCGCTCCCCGCTCCCCGCTCCCGGCTCCCGGCTCCCCGCTCCCGGCTCCCGCTCCCCGCTCCCCCCTCCCCCCTCCAGGAGCCCAGGAGCGACCAGCCCGGGGAGTCTGGCCTTGGCTGCACCCCGCTGGGCCGAAGGGCGCCCCTGCGGGACTCCTGGAAGAGGGCGGGTGCGCCCTGCCGGGTACCCTCGCCCCGTTCACACCGCGGATCCGACGTCTGGACTGCAGGCCCGGCCTCTCCAGGGCTTGTCCAGGGGGCGCCCACCAAGGGGTGACGTGATCCCAGGGGGTGGGAGAACCCCCACCCAGCGCTGTCCTGCCCCTGCTTGAACCCTTCCGGGCCAGAGGGCTACTTTGTCCCCATCCCTGAGTCCGTCTCGCTGGGACAGGGGTTCAGGTTGTCCATCAGGTTGTCCATCACCTCACAATGTCAAAATGCCCCTCAGAATGTGGGCATCAGAACAGAGCCCGCCCAGTACCACGCCAGGACGCCAGGACGCCAGGACGAGAGGAGGGGGAACGCGCACCTCCTCCCTCTTGAATGCTACCCCTCTGTTAATACAGCCTCCTCCCACTGCAGCTCCTACGTGTCCATCTCACCGCACAGAGTCCAGGGCCCTGCATACAGCCGGTGCTCAGCAAGTGCCCGGTGACTCACTGGCGTGACCTGAGATCCCGGGACCGAGCCCCAGAGGTGCTGGGTGTCCCAGGCCACCCTTCCGACCTGTCCCCAGGTCCCCTTTCCGGGCGAGGCCCCTGTGGTTGCATTTGAACCCCGCACAGGCTGCAATGGGGCGAGCTTTCAGGTGACACACCCCTGTGCTGAGCCCGAGCCTGTGCGGGGGGCAGGGCGCAGGCCGCGCCTGGGGTGCAGGGCCACCCTCTCCCGGCACCTGCCTCCCCCGGGGCCTGCCTCCCCCGGGGCCTGCCTCCCCGGGGCCTGCCTTGAGAGCTCGCTGCTCTGTGCCAGGCGAGGGGGTGCCGCAGGCTCACAGGGCTGGCTTTCCTGGGAGCCGTGGTTTGAAGGGCAGCCCTGCCTGGCGCACCTGTGGCCCGGCCAGTCCCTGTTCCCTTCCGTGCCCCCACGTCTGCTCTGCAGAGTCGGGTCGGGCGGCACAGGCTGGCCGGCCTCAGGGCGGGGCCTCATCGGCCCTCAGTCCCACCTGCGTGTGTGTGTGTGTGTGTGTGTGGGTGGGAGGCTGAGGGCCGACACCTGTGGGTGGGGCGGCCTGGCCCCTTTCAGGCAGCTCCCGGGAAAAGCGGGCAGCTGCTGCCCTCCAGAGGCCATTGTGGGTACTGCACTCACAAGGCCCAGCCTGCGGAAGGGAAGCAGTGGGGGAAACTGAGGCCCTGTTTAAGTTCCCAGCTCCCACTCAGTGCGTACCTGGAAAGCCCTCTTTCGGAGCCTGGCTTGTCCACTGCAGGGTCACCCCCACCCTGCCCCTGCCTGCCCCGGCACCCAGCACCTGGGAGGCTTGGGGGCCATCCCCCCGCCCCCGGATCAGGTGGCTCAGGCTCTGGGCCTCTGAGTCTCTGCAGCAGGCGGGGGTTTGATGATGACACACGAGGTCGCCCAGACTGAGGCGGAGGGAATGGGTCAAGCGTCAGTGACCGGCAGGGAGAGGGAGCCCGCTGGCCGCCTGGCGCTGCTCCGGCCAGCAGGGGCAGGCCCTCCATCTCCGCAGCCCTGGGCCCGCGACACGCAGGGCCCAGCCTCACTGCGCGGCCGAGAGGAGGCCCGAGGCTTCGCCACGCAGTCCCCAGCCGGGAGGGCTCTGCAGCCTCCAGACCTGGAAGGCCAGAGTGGCTGGCGCGGCCCCTGGGTCCCCCCACTCCCTGACAGCCTGGGAGGGGACACCACTCCCGCCCCCGAGCTCCGACGCCTGCACAGGACGCTCAGCTTTGTAAGGGGGGGAGGTGGGTCAGCCACGCGCCTGGCCTGCTGGACCCGGACTAAATGGGGGCCTTCCCCCGGGGGTCCTGGTGGGGGAGGATGTGGAACCCCAGTCCCACGGCTCCTGGGACGGCGTCCGCAGGAGTCTCTTTCCTGCGGCTCCAGGGTGTCCGTGCGCCCGGGGTGCTTGTTTCCAGTCTCCAGTGTTTGATCAGCCGCTGGGGCCGCAGCCCGGAGAGGCGGGGCCATGAGGCGGCAGCCCCAGGACCTCGGCCTGCCCGTCCCAGGTGCCCAGGTGCCCAGGGCTGAGGACGTGAGGCTGCCCGGGTGCCATCCATCCTGCCAAGGCGGCGTGAGCCATGCCCACTGCCACTGCCCTCCCTCCCCCGGGCCACAGGGGGCGTGCAGGGCGGAGGGCCGGGCACACAGCCCTCTCCTTCTCCGGCCCGGCCCTGGGCTGCCCTTCCCTCATGGCAGGGTCCCACGGTGCCCGGCTCAGCCTGTGGGCAGCTGGGAAAGGTCTCGTTGACCTCAGATGGCGTGGCCGCTGTGTGTGGGCCGAGGACAGAGGCGCCTCTGTGCTGGGTGGGCGAGGCCCAGGCCGGGTGGGGTCGGCAGGGCTGGGGGTGGGGCTGCTGCCTCTCTGGCCACCAGGGTGGCCTTGCTGAGCAGGAGGCTCAGCCAGGAGCACAGTGGCACTCCTGCCCCCAAACAGCAAACGCTCGTCACGCCTCGTGAGGACCTACTGTGTGCCTGGCCTCAGACGCCTGCTCTGGGTTCTTACAGAAACTCCCTCTGTGTCACCGTCCTCCTCCGGCCGACAGGGGCAGTGTTCGCCTGTGCCACCTGGTGAGGGGCCCCACCGGGTGAGGACTGCGGTCTGTCGGGCTGTGAAGCCCAGGTTCGCCATAACAGTTAGGGGCGATTTCAGGTTCCCAAAGACGTAAGAACTTAAACTGTGGGTGCACGTATCTGCGTCCAACGGAAGCTTTAAGTGTTGCAGGCATAAACGTTTTGGCCCTGATGAAGCAGCTCCCACCATAACCGGCAGAACACGGAGCAAACACAGCGAGAAGCGCCTGGCAGGCGTGGCTCCTTGGCTGGGCGTTGTGCCTGCACCGGAGGGTGGCCGGTTCCATCCTCAGTCGGGGCGCAGGCCGGGTCGCAGACTCCATCCCCAGTAGGGGCGCGCAGGCAGCAGCCTATCGATGGATCTATGTTTCACTCTCACATTGATGTTTCTCTCTCTCTCTCTCCCCCCCTCCCTTCTCTCTCTAGAATCAATGGGAACATGCCCTCAGGTGAGGATTGGAAAAAAAAAAAATCCATTCCTGTGAAAAATATCCTTCAGAAAAGAAAGTGAAACCCAGACATTTTAAGACAAAATGTGTTTGTCAGCTCCCCACTGGGTGGAAGGGGGGCCCACCCCAAGTGCCTGGGGCGAGGCAGGGCTGGGAGCCCGGAGCTGGCCCCCCGCTGAGCCACAGCCCCTCTGCTCCTGCCACGCTGTGTGGACCTGTGTCCTCGGCTCACTGCGTTGCAGGGCTGGCTGCTGCTCGGTGCCAGGTCTGGGTGCCTCCTGGTGGCCGGCCACACGCTGGGCCCCAGGGTGGAAGCGCCTCAGGAGGTGCATCCTCCTCTGCTGCCCCCTCCTGGCGGGGGAGGAGCGTGCGGGAGGCTCTGCTGCCCCCTGCTGGTGGGGAGGAGTGTGCAGGAGACGCGCTGCCCAGGGCACCCAGCACTTCCCTTCCCAGGGGTTGACATCCTGGCTCCTGGCTGGCGGCCACCTCGACCCCAGACCCCCACCCCATCCTTGAGCAAACGCAGCTGCTGGACACCTTTCTGTGGTCCTTCTGTCCCCACGCAGGCCCCCCGAGTAGGCCCTTTCACCCCGAATGAGGACACATCTCAATTTTGGGAAAACTTTTGCTCCCATGAGAACTAAGGCTCATGAATCTCAAAATAGCGTCGCTGCAAATAGCCAGAAGGCCCCGCTGGCCCCGCGTGAATCTGAAGGGCGATTCTTTCCCCAGAACACAGATTCCTCGCTGCCACGTTTTCTCCGGCCGGTTCCCTCCCGTCTCCTAAATGCAGCCTTTTGCCCGCGGCCTTCATGCGAGGAGCGGGCTGAGGAGACAAAGTCTCCTGTCAGCAGTATTCCGTCTGCTCTGCGCTCCCTGGCGGGCGACAATGCGGCCATTGTCCGAGCGCCTCCTACTCCCCGGATGGTCCTCTCCCTCCAGCTGATGAGGAGGGAGCGTGCCAGGCCCCCAAAGATGGGGGGGGTCTTCCCGGGAGGGAGCCCGTGCCCAGGCCCAGGGCCCTGATGGGCGTTGGGGGGGGGGGGGGGGTGGTCCGGGGCCGTTAGCAGGCTTTGTGATTCACACAGCTTGTCCTCTGAGAACGGACATGTGTTTCCCAGAGAGAAGCCTGGCGCTGGTGAACCGAGTCAGAGCCCAGCCCTCTGGCAGCCCCGCGTGGGCTCAGGGCCTCCTCAGCGCTTTTCGTGACGGCGGAGAAGTGGCCTGGAGTAGTCGAGGGTTCCCCAAGCCGCACGCTGAGGAGGCTCGGCGCCCAGCGTGGGCCAGGCTCTTGTTCCAAGGTCAGCGTCTGCTTCTTGCCTTTGGTGGCTCCTGGGAGCTGCTATTTGGGGACCCCAGGCCTGGCCGTGAGAGCATGTTCAGTCCCATTGGGAGGCACTGGAGCTCCCAGAATCCATCTTGATCCACCCAGCCATCATTCATACATCCGTCCATCCATCCATCCATCCATCCACCCATCCATCCGTTCATACATCGTCCATCTGTCCATCCATCCATTCATCCATCCATCCATCCATCCATCCATCCATCCATCGGTCTGTCCGTCCATCCATCCATTCATTCATCCATCTGTCCATCCATCCCCCATTCATCTATCCAACCATCCATCCATCCATCCATCCCCCATTCATCCATCCATCCATCCATCCATCCATCCCCCATTCATCCATCCATCCATCCATCCCCCATTCATCTATCCATCCATCCATCCACCCATCCATCCGTTCATACATCGTCCATCTGTCCATCCATCCATCCATCCATCCATCCATCCATCCATCGGTCTGTCCGTCCATCCCCCATCCATCCATCCATCCATCCATCCCCCATTCATCCATCCATCCATCCATCCACCCATCCACCTGCTACTCAGAGCGTGTCCCAGCCAGGCTCCGGGGATGGAGAGCTCCATCAGGACCCTCGCCTGTGTAGCCAGGTCCACTGTGGGGGACAGTTCTTGACTCAGAGGACAGAGGTCCTGGGCCCTGCGTGTCCTGGGCCCCATGATGGTGGCCAGCCAGGAGAAGGGGTCGCCCCTGGTTCCTCCCGTGGACACGAGGCCTTGTTTCCTTCCCACCTTCCGAGGAAAACAGAAAAGACGAGGTCCCTCAGCCTTCACGGCAGCGAGCTGCTCCCGCGTGTGGAGAGCTGCCCTTCGCACACCTGGGAGGGAGGGCCATGGGCCTGCCCGGGTGCGGGGAGGGGTGCTTTGTCAGACAGACACTGGGTGTGGGAGGCGCCGCCCACCTCACCTGAGTCTGTGGCCGGGAGGCTCGGCTGCTGTGCTGAGTCGGGAATTGGGGAGCTGTCTCCTGTGGCCTGAGAGGGTGAGGGGGTGGCGTGCAAAGGAGGCAAGGAACTTCATGGAGGGGGAGGGGCCAACGGGCGGGGCTGGAGCAGGCGGGAAGTTCCCGTGGGAGGTCAAGCGGGCCAGCACTGTGTGGCCATCAGGAGCAGGTGTGGGGCCACGTAAAATCCAGGTTTGTCCCTTCCAGGTGTGTCCCCTCCAGGTGTGTCCCCTCCAGGTGTGTCCCCTCCAGGCGTGTCCCCTCCAGGCGTGTCCCCTCCAGGTGTGCCCCCTCCAGGTGTGCCCCCTCCAGATGTGCCCCCTCCAGGTGTGTCATGCCCCTGTCTCATGTGTGAGGAGCCATCCTTGGGTCCGGACCCATCATTTGGCTTTGGAGGTTTAACCATCGTTCAGAGCAGAAGCAGGTGGGGCCTGGCTCCCGCTGAGGCAGGTGCGCCTCAAAGAGAAATGCCTGGTAGTCGGAGGAGGGCGCCAGGGGAGGCAGGGCCTGCTCCCCTGCAGCCTGCCCCCCTGTCACCTGCCCACCTCCTGTGGCGCGGGTGCAAGACTGGCCGGGCCTGTGGGGAGCCAGGGTGGGGCCGTCCACCCTGAGGCCGGGCTGGTTTAGGACGACGCTGACGGATCGGCTCCTCCTCCGCCTCCGGGAGGGAGGCCACCGCACCTGTAGGCGCCGCCGCCTGGAAGGCACCACCTCGGAGCAGACAGCCCTGGAGGAGCCGCCCCTGGGGCTCCCGCTGTCGCCGCTGGCTCTCGGGGTCTGCTCTCCGCGCCCTGGTGGGTGCTGGGAGGACGGCTTCGCTGCCCCAGAGCCCTTGCGGGAACTTGGGGGTGAAGCGGGAGAACCTCCCGGGCCGGCCCCGCATCTGCTCTCCCACAGTGAAGCTCTCGGCACGAGGTTAGAAAAGCACACAGATTTATTGCATATCAATCTCAGTATAAAGTCATTGTAGCGTCGGAAAGATTACATTTGGTATACCGTCCTAGTCTACAGCATTAGCCTCCATCCGCACCGCCGCGTCCCCGGAAGGACCGCAACACCAGCATCGCCGCCCGCAGGCTCCGCCTCGCCGTCCTCCCGCAGCGAGGCCCGCACTCGCTGGGCGCAGTGCCGCCCTGGCGCCGGGGGCTCGGGACCCTCAGACCCTAACGCGTCTTCAGTAAGTGCGTCTACGGAACTTTCCTTCCCGCGGGGACGTCACAACCAGACACGAGAATGACCGCTACACACCAGCCATGCACACGTCACTGGCAACAGAAGCAATTTACAGTCGGGGACGGGGACGCACACCAGCCTCCTTCCTCAGGGTGGTTTTCAACATGACGTGAAAACCAGACACGGACACCTCTTGTTCACGCGACACAGCCCAGAAGCAAAGCAGAACTAACGGAACGGAAACGAAACCGGATTGGAAAGGGAGCGACGGGACGGACGCCGCGGAGGCCAGGTGCGCAGGGTGCCCACGGCGGCTCGCCTCCCGCCTTGACGGGACAGCGGCTACGCGGGCCACGCCGCAGGACACTGTCAGGATCGCTTTGTTCACGAGCAGATTGCACATTTGGAAACTCAAGCTGCCTTTTCCTTCTTTTCTTTCTTTCTTTCCCCCAAAGTGGTGCTTGGGTCAGCGACAGGACACAACAGACACTGGGATGGAGGGCGGAGAGGCGGCTCTCGGAACGCCAGAGCACGCGCAGTCCCAGGACCGCACGCTGCAGTTACATGGCTTCGTACCCGGTGAGCCCCCGGGCCAGGAGCGGGCGTCCTGGGCCCCCGCCGCGGGACAGGGAGGTGCCGGCTCCTGCATCCCCGGGCGGCAGTGCAGGGTGCCCCTCGGGACAGCATAGTGAGTAGCTCAGTAGATTTCAGACACTTGGGTGGGGGGACCGGGGACCGGGGGAAACAGGGGACAGGGGACAGGGCCCAGGGGCAGGGGACCACAATCCAGTGCTTTGAGGCCAACACATGTGACATGTATTTGGGCAAGTGCTTTTCGAACGCTCCCCGAGGACGCAGCGAGGCAGAGGAGGCCGAGGGCCCCGCGGGCCCAGGAGGGGAGCAGCTGAGGCTGGACGGAGCGGCCCTGGCCCTGGGCACACGCAGGGCCCGGCTCTGGGGCCACGGGGCCGGCGGCCCTCAGGTCTGCATGGGCTGGCTGTGCCTTGGCCTTGTGCAAGGAGGCCGTGTGGCCGGGGGTGGGCGCGGTGAGGGGTCTCAGGCTCACCCTGTGACAGATCCACACTCCGGGTGCCGGGGTGCCGGGCTGGCTGCAGAAACACGCGCCCCTGGGGTTGATCCCGGGGGCGCCTCTGGGTCCTGCACCTGAGGGGCTGCCTGGCCAAGGGTCGGCAGCCCGTGTCCTGCCCTGCGGCCCCGGAGTGGGCGCAGCAGGGGCGAGGGTGTCATTGCTGGGGGCTGGGGCTGAGGGACGCGAGGGAAGGGTGAGGAGGCCCCCTGTTCTGAGCTTCCACACGGGGGTGAGCGCCAACCGCCCACAGGAGGAAAGCAGCTGAGGCTGGACGGAGGGCGGGACCCTGAGGCCGTGCTCGGAGGCCGGAGCCTCAGGACTGTCTGTTTCCCGGGCTCCCTGGGCCCCAGGGCTCCGGGCACGGATGGCGCCGGCAGCGGAGACCCGTGCGGCAGGGCCCGGGGCGCAGGAGGGACATGCGGCTCAGAGGCACTGCTCCCCACGCACCGGCACGGGGACCAGTGCTCTCTGTTGGGGTCCAAAGATGGATTCCCAAACTACCCAGTGCTCGGGCCCAAGGGGCTGACCGGTGGGGACTGGCTGGCCTCGCGCGGACCGTGTTCAGGGTCACAGGAACATGGGCCTTAACGTGTGCCGTGGGGGCTCTCGGGGGTGGGGGTGGGGACTACAACACTGAGGAGGATCAGCCAGAAATAAACAGAACGTGACGGTCTACAGAGGCAGGTGGACAGCAGGGCGGCCCTCGGGGTGGACAGCAGGGACGGCCCTCGGGGTGGACAGCAGGGGCGGCCCTGGGCACTGTGGTGGCTGGGGACACCCGTCCAAACCGCCTCTTCCACAGTCATCACGCAAAGTAGGCACACGCCGCCTTCTCCGGCAGGAAGCATCATTGGGGTCACAGACAGTGGTGTTTCTGAGAGGACTTTTCCTGGGGACCCCGTCCAGGTGAGGGACGGTGGCAATTCCGAGTCGCACGGGGCAGCCCTGGCTGAGGGGAGGCCGCCGGGGCCAGGGCCGGTGGGAGGTGGGAGCGGTTGTGTTTGCAAATCCTTGTGCCAGGCCCAGGCCAGCTCTTCCTCAGCACATGCCAGGGCGGAGCTCGGTCTGGCTGCCTCGCGTGGGCTTGAGAAAGGGGTGAAACCCCGTCCCAGGGACCCGCGGGCTGGGGGCATCTCAGGGGTCTCCCCACCAGGGTCTTGAGGGCGAAGCCGGGCCCCCCGACACCCACATGATGACTGGCCGGAGCCGCTGTGACATGCGTGTGGGAACACATCGGCGTGCACGCTTCCCGCCACCCGGGCCAGCGGAGGACACGCACCGTGAGACGCGCATCACCCCCCTGTCTGCGCTCACACACCTCTAAGGGCGGCGCGGCGACTTTCTCTCTCTCGTTGGGACACTATTACTCTTTCTCCTGCCAAACAATAAAAGAAATAAATAGGACACTTGTCTTAAATGCAAACGCAACTCCGATTTCACAAAAACACATGATTGTCTGGAAAGGGACAGCGCGGCGGGACGCGGGCCTCGGCACGGGGAGGCCGCCCACGCCCTGGCTCTCGGTCACACAACACACAACCTATTACACGGTTTGGTCCTTCACTGGGTACTTATATTAACATTATTTCTTCACAATAAGAATGTCTAATGCCAAAAAAATACTGTTAAGGAAGAAATAAAATAAGAAAAGAAACAAATTAGAAAAAAAATTACAAGTTATATACAGATTAAGGTCAATTCCATCAGGGAAAAACATTACGATTTGAACTTGGCCCCTAGGGGGATAATTTAAAGCCCCGGCGTGGGGGAGGAGGCTGGTCCCGGAAGGAGGCGCGGCCCCGGCGGGCTGGGCTGTATCTGCTGCAGGTCCCCGGTCCTGGCTGGCCGTCCCTCGGTTCCGGAGCCGGTCCCGCCTGCCAAGACCCCGCGCGGAGAGCCGAGTGGCAGCGCGTCCTGGATCCGCGGTCTCAGGTGCACGTGGAGCGTGGTGGCCGGCGCAGGGAGCGGGGAGTGTCCCCCACGCTGCCAGGGGTGCACCCGCCTCCTGCCCGTGCCCGTCTGACGGGGCGGGTGAGGTGGACGGCAGACCGGATGTGGCCAGCAGGCCTGCCTTCTGAAGAGCAGCAGAGGGAACTGGCCCGGGGTGGCCGGGGACAGAGCGGGGGAGGAACGTAAGCTGCCCGGCCCACCTCTCTGACCTTCCCACAGAATCGGGGGGTCTAGGGAGGAGCCGCCTGCGGGCCACGGGCACGGATCCCATGTCACACAATGACAGGCACATGTCCCGGTCCCCGCCTCGGGCCGGCCTGGGACTCGTCTCAGAATCCTTGGTGCAGTCTGAGCTGACTCCAGGTGTGGCCTGGGGCCCGGCCGCCCGGGGCCCCGAACTCCCGTGGCTTTACAAATAGGGTCGAGGATAGAAAACCTCCCCATTAGCTACGGTCCCAAGGCCACGCGCAGCCGGTGCCGGCCCGGGAGGGCGCTGCTTTGCAAGTAAGCTCAGGTTCGAAGCGATGCAAAATTACTTTTACAAAACAAGTTGCAAGTCCTTTTTCAATCTCTTTTTAAAAAATACTGTCTGTTATTAAAACCACATGCTTAAATAGACTCTGTCGTCAGTAAGGTCACCAAAAGGGCTGTTCTTGTCATTTTCATATAAAAATCGTGTGGGCCGCTCCCTCCACAGGGCACACTGGGTCTGTCCTCCCCTCCGGGCCCCGAGGTGGCCCCAGCTTCAGTGCGGGAGGAAGTCCCGCCGGTGCCCGCCGGGCTGATGCCGCCAGGCCGACCTCAGGGACTTCGGTTTCTGGGTTCTCATTGGAAAAGGCGAGTGAAACCAGGGGGCGGATGCGCGGCCGAATGCAGGCGAGAGGGTCTCCCTGGCCGCGGGCCACGCCGGCTCCTGAGGCCCTCGCTGGGATTCTGTCGCGATGTGGGGCCCGAGGTCACCTCGTGAGCCCCAGCCCCCAGGGCCGGTCAGAGGTGGTTGATGGGGTTAAAGGCTCCAGCCTCGGGCGTGGGTCCCGCGATGTTCAGCCAAGCATCCAGGGGGCTCTGGGCGGCGGCGCGGAGAGGAGGGTCCTCGGAGAGCGACAGCATCATTGCGTACGCCTGGCGGGGGGACACGCGACACAGGCCGGCAGGTGAGCCAGGGACCCCAGGCCGGCTCCGTCCTTGCCCCTCCCACCGCCTCTGCCCACTCAGACCCACACGGGAGGAGAGAGGGCAGGTGCCAGGGTCCGGCCCATGGAGGCCAGACCCCCCTGACACACACCAGGCCTGGAGGAGGAGCCAGGAGGGTCGCAGAGGGGAGCGAGGATGCCATGGCCCCGGCAGAGGGTTCCTTGGCCTCTCAGGGTGTTCCCCCTGCAGTCACCTCGGCCACCCCTTTTCTCTGCCTGGTGACCGGCAAACCCGTGGGCGAGCGGGCACTGTGGGGGCCCTGGAGGTGCCGGGGGTCATCGCTAAGACCCTGTCCGCAGTCAGTCCCTGCCCTGGGGACGCCTGTGGGGACGCCCGTGGGATACCCGTGGGGACTGGGGTGCTGGGGGAAAGGAGCATGCTCAGTCCCAGGGCACCTTCTGCCGTGAGCCGTGGGGTGCGAGGTGACGGCACCCGCAGGGCGGGCTGGGGGGGTCAACACTCTGGACAGAATTAGTAAAAGACGAAGACAGACACACAGACGGCTTTGCAGAGACCCGGGGCTGCAGAGCTGGCTGAGACCCGGTGGGCTCCAGACGGGAGGGAACCGGGAGGCGGGTGCTGTGGCGGCTATGCTCGGGGACGGGCCCGCGTCAAGCCTGGTCCTCCCTGACCCCGTCACGGCTCCCACGCGGACCAGTGCCCCCTGCGGGGCAGCTTGCTGTGAGGAAACCTGGTCGCGGCCCTCTGGCCGGTCACAGAGGGCGGGGGGCGGGGCAGCCTCCCCCCGCTCCCCCCCCCCCACACCTGCTCGCGGGCACCGCCTTCTGGGGACGAGAGGACAGCGACCTCCGCGTCCCTGAGTGACCTGGCCCAGGTCCTTCTGCTCTCAACCCTCCCTCCCACGGCTGCTGGGGGGACGTGGCCGTCCTTGGGGCGTCTCTTTAGCCAATGCAATGGGCACGGGCGGGCCAGTGGGTCCTGGGCTGCCAGGCAGGCCCGGGGTGGCCACGCGAGAGGCCAGGCTGCCCCTGCCTCGCCTGGGGGAGGGGGAGGGGCTCTGCGGTACCTACCTGGCTCTTAGCCTGCCTGTACAGGGTCTGTTTTAAAGCCTCAGAGCCTAGGGTGGAATTAAGCACATCCTTAACTTCCAGCGCCTCCTCGGCTGCTCTGCGCAGGTCCAGCCCCTTCCCAAAAGTCGGCATCGGCTCCAAAGCTAGGAGACTGCCCGCCGGCGGCTGCTCGGCGCACCTGCACCAACCGAGAGGCCTCCGTGAGCCGCGGCCTCGGCCCTGCGCCGCCGCATGCACGCCACGGTCTCCACGAGCCACATGCACAAGACAGACACACGGACACACGGACACCAGGACGGAAGCCACACGGATGCAGGAAAAGCACGGACAGAGGACACGGAGCGGGTAAGTACACGCACACGTGTTGCAAGTAGCAGGCGGGGCCTCCAGGTTTCCAGGGACAAGGACAGAGGGGAGGCCGTGGCTCCCAAGACTCTGGGCGGCTGGGGGGGGGGCCCGCGCCAGGACCCCAGTCCCAGGACCCGGGGGGGGGGATGGCTGTCTGTGGAGGACTCCTCAGGGACTCCTGGAAGCTGGCACTGCCCATGGCCAGGGGGTGGCCAGCACTTGGGATGCAGGGGAAGCGCTCTGGTTGGCACAACTTCCAGAACGACGGGGCTCAGTCCCGGCAGCACAGCGCTCGCGGAGGCTGGACGGCACCCCGGCGACAGCTACCATGTGGCCCTGCTGCTGGACAGCTCTCTCCGCGCCACCCCCCCCCCCCACTCTGCTCCCTGGCCTCTGGATGTGCATGCATGTGCATGTGCACACGCATGAGTGTATGTACACACACACACACGTGTTTGCACATATGTGTTAGCGGGTGCACACACATGCTAGTGCATGCACACGTGCACATATGCACGTATTTGCATATGTGTGCACGTGTGTGTGCATGTTTGCATGTGGTGTGTGAGTGGCTGGGCCTGGCCCCTCCCCAGGCGGGGCCTCTCCCTGGCCTATGTGCAGAAGCCCCCGTGGCAGACACCTGCAGGGAGGAGGGGCCAGAGGGAGGGGGCGGGCCCTGCCGGTTTGGGAGTGAGTCACCCTCGTGATGCTCAGGGTCCTCCCTGGCTGGCCCCCGGCTCTCTCAGCGGCCCTGGCCGTGGCCCAGAGGCTGGCACCCACCTTCGGGTGTGGTTGAAGCCCACAGCCAGGGAGGCGGGTGGCTCCTCATCCTCCTCGTCCTCGTAGGTGACCTGGGGCTCGGGCGTGGGGGACACGTTGTCGTCCTGGGACTTGCCCGCAAGGCTCTCATCGTCCTCTTCCTCCAGCTCCTCCTCCTCCTCCTCCTCGCCGTCCTCTGGCTTCCCGCTGGCCAGGCCTGGGCACGGCGCCGTGCCGTCCAGCTCCGGGGCCTCTGGCCTGAAACGACACGGGAGGGAGTTGGCCACCGACCCCCAAAGGCCGGCAACTCAGCTCCAGTCGGCGCTCCCCCCGCTGCACCCCCCGACCTCCCAGCCCCCCTGGAGAGCTGGCCTTTGTGGCCACAGAATCCCTGAGCTGTGGTCCTGGGCTGTCCCCGCCGTGGTTTCAGCCTGTCCCCATGGGGTGAGCGACTCCAGAAGAGAAGGATGGCGCTAAGCGCGCAGCCGGGGGCAGGCGGGGACCCCTCACTGGCAGGGCTCCTGGCAGGGCGGACACTAAGTGTGCGTGTCAGGGGCGCCGTGGCCAGCCTGGCGCGGGGCCAGGGTCCGGCGGGGCACAGGAGACGTCGGGGAGGTTTGCGGCCCAGCATGAGGGATGCTGCTCCTCCAGCCTCGAGGACACAGGACGTGGACGGCCCAGTGGCCCCTCTGTGGACAGTGTTGGGTCCCGGGGTTCTGTGGATGGTGCTGGTTCCCGGGGTTCAGTGGATGGCGTTGGGTCCCGGGGTTCTGTGGACGGCGTTGGGTCCCGGGGTTCAGTGGACGGCGTTGGGTCCCGGGGTTCAGTGGACGGCGTTGGGTCCCGGGATTCTGTGGACGGATGGTGCCTGGGTCCCGGGGTTCTGTGGACGGTGTTGGGTCCCGGGGCGGATGGTGCCTGGGTCCCGGGGTTCAGTGGACGGCGTTGGGTCCCGGGGTTCTGTGGATGGTGCTGGGTCCTGGGGTTCTGTGGACGGGTTGGGTCCCGGGGTTCTGTGGACGGTGCTGGGTCCCGGGGTTCTGTGGACGGCGTTGGGTCCCGGGGTTCTGTGGACGGATGGTGCCTGGGTCCCGGGGTTCAGTGGATGGTGTTGGGTCCTGGGGTTCTGTGGACGGCGTTGGGTCCCGGGGTTCTGTGGACGGATGGTGCCTGGGTCCCGGGGTTCAGTGGACGGCGTTGGGTCCCAGGGTTCTGTGGACGGATGGTGCCTGGGTCCCGAGGTTCTGTGGACGGTGTTGGGTCCCGGGGTTCTGTGGACGGGTTGGGTCCCGGGGTTCTGTGGACGGTGCTGGGTCCTGGGGTTCTGTGGACGGGTTGGGTCCCGGGGTTCTGTGGACGGTGCTGGGTCCCGGGGTTCAGTGGACGGTGTTGGGTCCCGGGGTTCTGTGGACGGCGCTGGGTCCCAGGGTTCAGTGGACGGTGTTGGGTCCTGGGGTTCTGCGGACGGTGCTGGGTCCCGGGGTTCAGTGGACGGTGCTGGGTCCCGGGGTTCAGTGGATGGTGCTGGGTCCCGGGGTTCAGTGGACGGTGTTGGGTCCTGGGGTTCTGCGGACGGTGCTGGGTCCCGGGGTTCAGTGGACGGTGCTGGGTCCCGGGGTTCAGTGGATGGTGCTGGGTCCCGGGGTTCAGTGGACGGTGCTGGGTCCCGGGGTTCAGTGGATGGTGTTGGGTCCCGGGGTTCAGTGAACGGTGCTGGGTCCCGGGGTTCTGTGGACGGTTCTGGGTCCCGGGGTTCTGTGGACGGTGCTGGGTCCCGGGGTTCAGTGGATGGTGTTGGGTCCCGGGGTTCAGTGGATGGTGTTGGGTCCTGGGGTTCAGTGGACGGTTCTGGGTCCCGGGGTTCAGTGGACGGTGTTGGGTCCCGGGGTTCAGTGGACGGTGCTGGGTCCCGGGGTTCAGTGGACGGTGTTGGGTCCCGGGGTTCAGTGGACGGTGCTGGGTCCCGGGGTTCAGTGGACGGTGCTGGGTCCCGGGGTTCAGTGGATGGTGTTGGGTCCCGGGGTTCTGTGGATGGTGTCTGGATCTTGGGGTTCTGTGGACGGTGTTGGGGTTCAGTCAGCAGCAGACCCGCTGGGACAAGTTTGCCTCGGAGACAAGTCCCCTGACGTGCTGGCCCCCTGGGGCCCCTCCAGCCCAGGCAGGGCTTTCCACAGCGGGTCCCCGTGACCACAGGCTACAGGAGCACAGGGCGAGCGTGAGTCCTTGCTTCCTTCAGGCCTGGGCTCCGCGCGTCAGCAAGCCCGTGACGGGGGCGGGGGGACTTGGGGGGACAACGTGAGGCCCAGGTGGCTAGCACGAGGTGCAGGGAGGCGGCGGGCTCGGCACTCGCTGGCTGAGCCCACGTTCTGAGCTCCCAGACCTGCACCTCCTGGACCCGCAGGGCCGATGGGAATCCGTCCACTGGGCCAGGGACACGGGTCTTCTCTCAGCAGCCGGCAGGGCGGGCCTCCTCCCCAGTGACCTCTGACCTCCAACAGGGCAGGTCTGGGGCTCGAACCCGAACGTGTGCCCTGGCCCGTGCGTCTTCCGTGAGGAGGAGATGGATTCTGACAGCTGACCCGCCTTCTGGGGGGCCAGGCCCAGCATGTTTCCCTGTCACCGGGCACCTGTGCGGGTACCGGGCACGTGCCCATCCCACCAGCGGGGGGCGGGGGGTCTGGACCAGGTGATGTGCCTAAGACCAGTCCTGTCTCTTTGTGGGCTCTCTGCGGTGGCCTTGGTGGGGGGGGCTCCTGGGCCCTCAGGGCCCTGTGCCCTATCGGGGACGTAAGGCCCCCCCGCCCCGCCCCCACCCCCATGCTGAGGACGCGGTGAGCAGGCGGGCAGCTGTGGGTCCCGGATGTGGAGCATGTTCAGCCTGCAGCTCTGTGTGTCCTTCCGTGGAACCCGCACACACTGGGCAATTTCCCATGTGGGCGCCTCTGCCTGGGGCCGCGGACCAGGCTCTTCATCTCTGTGCCCCCCCTCCCCCCCCCCCGAGTATCTGCTCATGGCAGGCGGCCCGCACCAGGTGGGGTGCTCCCGAGGGTCCAGCGTGCACCATGGGGGGGCCCGGCGCCTGGTGCCGGCTTCAGACAGAGAGGACATGAGGACACGCGTGCAGGCCTCCAAACAGCTGTCCGGGGCGCATGCACGTCCCCGGGCGGCCGGGACACAGCCACGGCCGGGCATCAACAGGACCTTCTCTCCCGGTTCTGGGGCAGCGCCTGAGGTCCGGAGAGAGGGCTGGTCCCTCAGGTCTTGAGGGGGACCCGGCCCGGGCCCCGCTCCGGTGGCTGCCGCATCCTCGGCCTGCAGACCCACCCCCTCTCTGCTCCGTCTTCGCATGACACCCATCCTTGTGCACGTTTGCATCCAGTCCCCCCCTTTACCAGGTCCCCCGTCACGTGGGATGAGGGTCACCAGCCCCCGTGCGACCTCATATTCCCCAATCGGGTCGCATTCCGGGCTACTGCGGCCAGGCCTCCGACAGAGGGATCTGCGGGGCACCTGTTGGCCCCGCATTTCAGGGGCCATGAGGCCGGGACCCCGGTGGGCGCAGAGTGAGGACCATCCGGTTCACACTGCTCCACGGATCTGCCAGGGACCCAGCGCCTGACGTGGGTGTATGTTGACCGAGACCCTGGTTCCCACTTTCAACAGTGACGTGGGGCAGCTCCGGCCTGGGCTCGGGCTCCCTGGACGGGGCGGTCCGAGGGCCTGGTGAGTGGCTGGCTCTGCCCGGCTCTCTGGGGACTCGGGCAGCCTCCTCCGTCGGAGCCTCCCTCATGCCCCCGCCCTGAGCAGCAGGGAAGCCCTGGCAGACGCGCATGCAAAGGTCAGGGGGTAGGACGGCGCCCTGGGAATACCGACGACAGGGACCCCTCTCCTGAGGACTGCCCTCACCTGCTGGGGGTGGGTGGGGGCCCTGGGCCCGGGGACGGTCAAGCTGCAGCCCACCCGTGGCCACCATGGTGGTCAATGCCCTGGGCCAGGCGCCCCACTCCTCTGGGCCTCAGTTTCCCCTCTGAAGAGCTAGGGGACCACACCCCGAGGCCTCTGGGAGTCGGCAGTGTCCCTGGTTCGCGGACACCTGGTCTGGCACCAGCCGTCCCCCAAGGAGAACTCTTTCTGGGGTCGGAGGCCCTTCGGGGGGCAGGGCAGTGCCACGCGCCGAGCCCTGTGATCGGCGTTGTGTGGAGCCCCCTCCTTCTTGAACCCGAAGCCCTCATTTTTCTGCTGCTGCTGGTGTGTGTCCCTGTGTGTGCGTGCTCACGTGTGTGCATGTGTGCGTGTCTGTGTCTGTGTTTAAAGGGGCAGCACTCCTGTTTGGAAACCTTCAGTGCCTGGGACTAAAGTGTCCCCAAGTCTCGGGCTGCGAGGACTGCGCAGGTGCCCTCACTGGCTGACATTTGGTTGCACAGGTGTGAACGTCAAGGCTGTGCCACGTCCAGGTGGAGAAACTGAGGCAGGGGTGGAGCTCTTGTGGACACTCCCCAGCTTCTAGGGCAGAGCTGGGACGGAATGGGATCCACTGCAGAGCCCGGGGGCCTGGCCCGGGGGCAGGTGCTGGGGTGGGGGTGCCCCGCTCTGGGCTCAGCCGCACAGGGGGGCTGGGCGCCCACACAGCCCCGGGGCCCGGCAGGGGCTTCTTACCGCTTGTCTGTTCGCGCTGACGCTTGGTTCATCTCACTGTTGGCGATGAAGTTTCTGATTTCAGAGAAGTAGGAGTCTTCCTTCTCGTCTAAAAGTGCGTGGGTGTCCGACTCAGAGGTGGGGGAGGAGGCACTGGTCCCCAGGTGGTTTGTGAGGACTCCGGAGTGCTGGCTCACTGCGTGGAGGGGAATGGGGGGGCCCTCAGCTGGACCGTTCCCCTCCCCACTGCTCCTCTCCCCATTCATAGCCCCATCATTCAAGTTCGACCTACCCCCCACCCCGGTTCCTGAACCACCTCCCGGGGCTGCCTGTGGGCATGCACCTGGGGTCTTTTCACCTGGGGCCTGTCCCCCCTGGGGCCTGCTCCCCTGGGGCCTGCTCCCCTGGGATGTGCTCCCCTGGGGCGTGCTCCCCTGGGATGTGCTCCCCTGGGGCGTGCTCCCCTGGGGCGTGCTCACCTGGGATGTGCTCCCCTGGGGCCTGCTCACCTGGGATGTGCTCCCCTGGGGCCTGCTCCCCTGGGATGTGCTCCCCGGGGCGTGCTCCCCTGGGATGTGCTCCCCTGGGGTGCTCACCTGGGGCGTGCTCGTGCTCGTGCTTCTTCAGGTGCCGGTCCAGGTTGGTCTGCTGCCCGAAGCAGCGGCTGCACAGGTGGCACTTGAAGGGCTTCTCCTTGTTGTGGATGTTGCGGACGTGCCGCTGCAGGTTGGAGGAGATGCTGAAGGACCGGTCGCAGTACTTACACCTGCGGGACACACACCCTCAGAGGAGGCCTCGCCACCCGCGCCCCTGCCCCTGGTCCTGTGGGGGGCATGGCAAGGCTGTGACCAGAAGCAGGTATTCAACCTGGACCTGCGGGCAGCGGACCATGTGGGGGGTGCCCTCGCTGGAGGAGGGGGACCCGGTGGGGCGTGCCCCTGAGTGTGCAGGGCCCAGACTCCCCAGCACCTCCGTCCTCCGGGTGGTGGGTCACCCAGCTCGGCGGCCCTACGCCTGGCAGGTCCACCCACAGGGCGACGTGCTCCCAGCAGCCTCAAGGGGGCAGCACCTCACCATGGAAAGATGCTGAGGCTGGTCCAGGGAAGGAGGGGTCAGTAGACAGCTCCCCGCAACTGTGCTCCCTGAAACTGTCCTCCCCGCAGAGACCCCCACCTGGCGCGGGGCGAGGAGAGCTGGTCCTCGTGGGCCCTCAGGCTGGTCCATCGATTGGGGGTGTGGGGGCTCCCAGCCTTGTGGCCTCAGGCTGCTTCCTCCGCAGGGACCACAAAGACCTCACGTCCTCTTTGATGGGGGGCAGCCCACCTGCTCAGCTCACCTGTGTGCCCCTTGGGCCCCCTGCAGCCCGCGCGGTGCAGAGGCTCCCGCTGCACCCCCAAATATTCTGCTGACGTCCCTCTCATCCGAACAAGCGCTACTGAGAGGAAATCGCCGCGACGCACCATCTGAGACACCGGCCATGTGACGCGCCCCGTGGGGGTGGGGCCCTCGGGCGGGGCCGGCTCTCACGCCCACCCTCACGACCCCCATACAGAGGGCGAAACAAGAGCTAGCGGAATGCGCGTGGAGAAGCAAGACACCCAGCCAGAAACTGGGAGGGAGCCAGGGCCCCAGAGGGGTGACGGAGAAGTGACCCGTGCTGCCCCCTCCTGGTGGTGGAAGTCCAAGCAAGGCCGGTGACGGACAGGTGCTCGTATCTGCACTGTGTCCGGCTAAAGCCGCACACTTGTGTGTATGTGCATGTGTGTGCACACAGTGCACATGTATTAGTGTGTATGTGTGCACAAGCACACATGGGTACATGTGTGCACACAGTGCATGCGTCAGTGTGTACATGCATGCCCATGCACATTTTGGTACATGTGGGTGTGCAGGCATGCACGCACACAGTCCATGTGTGTTAGTGTGCGCATGTTCATGCACATGTGGGTGTGTGCAGTGTGGGTGCATGCCCACGTGTGGTGCATGTGCAGACGGGCACAAACAAGTGCTCTGGTGTTTGGAACTCCTCCAGGGACCCTGCCAGCCTCCCCTCCGTCGATGGTGTCAGGCTCCCACTGCAGCCTGCTCCTCAGGCGGCTGCTCAAGTGCAAGGCCAAGCTGGCCCCCAGCCCAGGTCTGGGCGTCCACCGCCTGCCCACCCAGCAGGCGTGCCGGGCTGCGCTGTGCCCGCCTGGGTCTGTACTGCGTTCACACGCACAGCGCCCTTTTCCTTGTTTCTGTCAACAAGTCCCTGGAGGGCAGCGCGTGACCTGGAGAAGGGGGTCCGAGTGAGAAGGAGGCTGCGGGGCGCTGGTTCCCCTCAGGGGGTCAGGACTTGGTGTGGATCCTCCCTGCAGCCTCTGTGGGGCCGGGAGGGTGGGTGGCCACGCCTTTCCGTGGGCCACAGAGTCCCGAGTGGGCTCCCGGTTCTAATCTCAATAAACGGCCCAGACAAACAAGCCTGTTTGAAATTGAGGGGAGCAGCCGCCCAGGGCTCTGGGGAGCAGGGCCTGCGAGCAGCTGGGATTTGCCTTGTAAATAAGCTGACAAGTGGCGACTGAAATGTATGGCCGCGCCGCACAGAATAACACACCGCTGCCCGGGAGCGAGCACAGATGGCGGCCACGGGGGCGGGCGGCGCGGGCCTGCAGGGACCTTGCCGTGACCGTGTCCGCAGTCACCACAGGGAAGCCAGCCGAGGCGGACACAGCGTGGGGCAGAGGAGAGTGGAATGGCCCCAGGCAGTGTTCCCCCTGCCCACGCCGCCCCCCCAGGGCCACACCCCAGGGAGAAATGCTGCCGGGAACTGTCAGGAAAGGGACAGAGACTCTGAGACCCAGCCCTAGTCTAACGCTAAGGGAGGAAGAAGAGATGCCCCGGCCCAGCACGGGGGTGGGGCTTCACGCAGATGGCAGGACGGGAGCCCGGGAGGAACCGGACTGAAGGTGGGAGGCGGGAATCCCAGATCCCGCCAGGGCCCACGGGCAGCCTCGGAACCTCGCCTCCACGGTGTGACTCGAGCCCCCGCCAGTACCAGGACGGATGGAGAAGGCAGCCCCTCAACCCTAATTCAGTCCTTTTGTTGTTGCTGAACCCTCACCCGGGATGTTTTCCCAGTGATTTTAGAGAGAGGGAGAGAGGTGGCGACAGAGAGAAACACCGATGTGATGGGTTGCCTCCTGCACGCCACCTGACCCGGGCCGGGGCCGGGGAGGAGCCTGCAACCAAGGTGCGTGCCCTTGGCTGGAATCGAACCCGGGACCCTTTGGGCTGCCGGCCGACACTCTATCCACTGAGCCACACGGGCCAGGGCTCCAGTTCAGTCTTTCTGTCCCTCCATCCTCATCTCAACAAGGCCTGCGCGGAGCTGCGAGGACGAGGGTCTAAGGCTCTTCCCCTCCAGCCTCACTCTGACCAGGAGACCCCGCCGGCCGAGGGGCCTGGCCCGAGTCCCCCCTCCCCTCCGGGAAGCGTGTCAGCCACCGGAGAACATGCCTGCCCGCCCCACGCCCGGGCTGGGGCCGCGGCCGGAGTCACTTTAGATGGCCGGGCACGGACGTGAAAGGAAGCGGCGCAGCCTGTGCGGCGGGATCCCCGGGTCACGCGCAGCCATGAGAGCCGGCGGCGAGGGGACATCCGCTGGCCTCCCTGGCCCGCACACAGGGACGCACACATGGGGTGGGGTGCTCATGCAGGCGGGCGGTGGGCAGAGGCTTACTCAGCCCCCCGGGGTGGGGGTCCCCCTCCTTGGCAGGTTTCTGAGGCCGAATGTGTGCATTTCCCCTTTCCCACTTAAACCCTCCCAATGATCAAAGGCAGCCCGGAACCCCTGATGTCGCGGGCAGTCACCCCGGGCCCTCATCACAGGGCCGCCTTGCGCCCGGGAAAGGCAAGATCCGAAACACGAACTTTCCCAGCAATTATTGCTCCGTAAGTTGAACCTCCCAGATTGGAGAGAACAAAGGAAATCGATGACAATCAAACGTTTCTATAAACACGGCCCGGCCCCCGGGGCTTTGCACGGAACACGGTCTGGAAACCGGCTCGCGTTACAAAGACCAGGCGGCGGGCAACAGCCCAGCCCCCCGCGGCTGCTGGCCTTCGGTGGGCGGTACCCCGCTTCCGGGCGCCGGGGCCTGTGCCGGGCGCTGGGCGCTGCCACACGGGTGGTGCAGTGTGAGCTGGCCTTCCTCCAGCCAGGACGGGACGCGGCCCTGTGATGGCTGGGGACACGCGTGACGTCTCGGGGGGGGGGGGCGTAGGGACTGTGACACCTGCAGGCGCCCCCTGTGGCCACCTCCCCAGGGAGGGGGACACCCACACACACAGCTCCAGGGCCAGGGGGTGACTCAGGCTCAGAGTAGCCAGATGTGGGAACCTTCTGCCTCCAAGTCCCAGCCGGGCCAGCTCCCTACTCCCAACCGCTGCCCCTCGCGCCCCCAGCACGATGCTGGGCAGCGAAACCAGCGGCTCCCCAGGGTGCTCCAGGCCGCCAGCACCCGAGGCTCTCGCCTAAAATGCCGACCCCGGGCCCTTCCCAGCCGGGGTCCTGAAAGCCAGGGTCCCCCGCAGCCCGCTCATGCCCCAGGAAAGCCCAGTGACCAGGGCCAGGGCCAGGTTGGTGTGCGGGCGAGGCCCTCGGCTCGGATGTGGCCTCGGACCCCCGGCAAGTCCCGGGGCGTCTCTGAGCCCGGGCTCCAAGCTTTGAAAGGAGGGTGGTGCCCCACTTGCTGTGAGCACCCCGCTGTGCTGTGTGGCCGCGTTGCTGCCCAAGGACTGAGGGGCGAGGTGGGGAGCAGACGCATGGCTCTGTCCAGGGCCCTAAGGGGACCCGTGCACGTCCCTGGGGTGCCCCGGCCTGGCTGGGACCCGCATTAGCTCAGAGCTCTGTTCCACGGTCCCCCGGCCCTAGGCACCACCCTGGCCCAGGGTCAGGCCAGCCACGGCCATCGGCATCGGCCATAGGGAGGTGAACGAGGCTGGACAGGGGGGGTGGTGGGTTTGGCTGAGGCTTCGCCGACAGACCACCCTGGGCCTGGATTCTGGCAGGCCCCGCTCTGAGCCCCTGCCCAGCGGACACACCAGAGGCGAGGGGCTGCTCCTGGCATCATCCTCCGGGGGCAGGTGGGAGCTCCCGGAGCCTGCTGGGCAGGGGCACCTCCTGCCTGGTCTGTACAAGGCCCCAGGGCAGGATGGCGGGGGGTCATGAGGGGCCGGAGTGACCGGGAGCACACGCGGGTCCCACTCCCCGCTGCTCTCACCGTGGCGAGAGCCCCCCACCCCACGCGGCTCCCACCTGTACGGCTGCTCCCCGGTGTGCGTTCTCAGGTGTCGCGTGAGGTTCGCAGATCGGGGGAAGATCTTCCCGCAGTACCTGGGGGGTGAGGGGGTGGGGAGGCCGTCAGGAGACCCAGGGGCCAGGTGCTTCCTGGAGCAGCCCCCCTCAAACTCGGCATCTAGTCCCCCCAGCTCCTCCCCCGGGGCAGGTGGCCAGCTGCACAGCCTGGCCTTCAATGTCTCCTGCAGCCCCAGCGCCCAGCTGAGCTTTAGAGAAGCCACTACGGACGGACTGTCCTGCTGGGCCTCCGGGCCGGTTCCCTCCTCAAACATCATCTCAGCCCGGAGCCCAGGGGTGCTGTGCCGGCTGGGACCGGCTGGGACGGGCTGGGACCGGCTGGGCTGGCAGGGGCCGCGGAGGACAGACACAGCGGCCTCTTCCCCAAGCTGGGGGGTCAGTCCCCACCCAGAGCCGCAGTTGAGCCTCGCGCAGCCCGCCCTGGCCTCTGCCTCTGGGGTTCCAGCTGCCCAGCCGGCAGCCACTCTCTGAGCTCCCACAGCTCGGGGGGAGGCAGGGGGAGGTCCACCCCAAACACAAGAACTCGAGGGTCACGGACCATTTATTGCTGTGCTGCTGCAGGTTGTCACTGGGGTTTCCCTGGAAATGCAGGGCCGCGGGCTGTGCTGTGTCCCCCGCCAGCCCCGGGCCCCCGGCTCACCTGCAGGTATAGCGCTCCTTGCCCTTCCTGAGGATGGGGTCGGAGAGCGTGGGGGGCGGGGAGCGGAAGTTGAAGGGGTGGTGGGGCAGGGGCTGCAGGGCGCTGGCGTCCGCCTTCATGGCCGCGAAGCTCTCCAGCTTCTCCGTCATGGTCTCGATGGCTGACATCTGTGGGCGTGAGAACGGGAGAGGCTGGGGGACTCCCCGGAGCCACCCCCTCTCTTTGACTTGCTTTTTTTTTGTTTTGTTAATCCTCACCCAGGGATATTTTTCCATTGATTTTTAGGGAGAGACAGAGAGAAGCATTGATGTGAGAGAGACACCTCGATGGGTTGCCCCCTGCCCGCACCCCAACCAGGGCCCGGGTGGGGAGGAGCCTGCAACCAAGGTACCCGGCCTTGACTGGAACCGAACCCGGGACCCTTTGGTCCTCAGCCCGATGCTCTGTCCACTGAGCGCACCGGCCAGGGCCCGCCCCCTCTCGTGAAGCGTGGGCACCCCCCCATGGGTGTCGGGTCCTCAGTGACAGCACGGCAGGGCCCGGCCGGGACGAGAGGCCACGCGGGCCTCAGGCGTCATTGGAACCAGATATCCTGGCATCTCCTTGGCCCTGGGCTGGATCCGTCCACCGACCGCGGCCCCAGCCCTGCCCCGGTCCTTCCCCCGAGCCCCCATCACAGTCCGGGGTCCCCGCTTGGGAGCTGGAGCTGACCTGCAGCCGCCCTGCCTGGCGTGGGGACCCAGTGAGGCGGACTGTGCACACGGGCCATCACCCCCCCGCCCTCACCCCCATGCTGAAACAGGCCAGCAACGCCTGCCGCCTGCCCCCTGGCCGTCACTCCTGACTGTCTAGTTTGGTTAAAGACAAAGTTATATCTATTATTATTATTTTTTTTTTGAGTCTTGAAAAATTAGGACAGTTACCCGAATCTCAAGGGATCACAGGGATCAGGACCTGAGGCGCCACCACCCCTAGTGGCGGGAGGCCATAATTGCAGGCAACGTACTAGAAAGAATGCACAGCCTGAGACGGGACCTCACTAACCCGATGGCCCGAGGGAGGGCCACACGGCACAGGACGCGGGGACACGGACCAAGGAGCCGCCTCCCTGCCCTCAGAGATGCCAAGGGCTGTGAGGAGGAGGAGGAGCGTGGCACTGGTTGTTTCCACATGGGGGGCAGAGTCATGATCGGACTGTGCCTGCCCCCCGAGTCCTGGGGGCGTGGGGACAGGAGAGCGGGGGCTGCTGCAGCTGCCCAGGCCGTGGCAGCACCGTCTCCGATGGAGGGGCCGTCCCGAGAGGCCTGCTGGGGCCTGGCCCTGCGGGTGTGGGGGGGGGGGCCTGGGCAGGCAGGGCATTTGCCATGGCCGGAGCCCCTCGGGGTGCAAGTTGGGGACCAACTGACTAATGGGCTAATGAACAGAAAGTGATGGCTGCCCATAACGGCCCAGGCCACTGTGACCCTGGGCTGCCACCTTGTCCCATGCCAGCCCGTCCAGGTGGCAGGACTCTGGGCCTGGCCATCCCTGTGGGGGAGGGAGGCACTGCTGTGGGCTGCCCTCCCCGGGCCCCTGAGGGACAGATGTGAACTGCCCCCTCAGCGGCTGTCCGGCCTCTCCCCGGCCCCTCCGTGGACAGTGGGACCCCTGGAACACACACTGCTGCCCCCCTGCCCGCTGGTCTGTTTTAACCAGTCTTGAAAGGTTCTGGAACTCTCCACCACTCCGACTCCCCAGGACCCCCAGAGGCGGGAGGGGCCATGGCCAGCAGGACCTCCTTGCCCTGCGCCCTGGGGCTGCCCACGCACGTCAGGCCTCAGGAGGGAAGGCCCGGGCCTGGCCTGCCGGATGTGAGGCAGCAGCGCCCGCCCTGCGCAGAGGCTCGGGCCATGCAATTAGGTCACTTCCTGGTCATCTCCCATCTGGCCGCCCGCCTAGCTCTGGACCCACAGGCGGTGGGTGGCAGGGCCCAGCTGACAGGGGTCAGTGCGCCCCCGGCCCCTGGTGGTCAGGCCTGGGTGGGTCTCCGAGGCCGCAGTCCGGCCGGCCCTGCCCGCTCCGCCCCGTCAGATATTCCGGGCCCAGCTCCCCGCAAACACAAACACAGGATGCGCCTGGCCGGCCCGCGGTTCCCAGCCCGCGTTCCCAGCCGGCCAGAGGAAAATGGGGGGAAGTTGTTAACCCAGCCCCTGGCCTGGCAGACAATGGGGCTCTAAGTTTAGCTGGGAACCCGGGGGCGCAGGTTTCAACCTGGGGGTTTGTCCGAGGCGGGGCTCCGAGCAGAACAATGCCCGTCTGGAGTCTGGTCTCGCCCGGGACCCTCTGGGCTGAGGGGTGGGGGGTGGCTTTGGGGGCTGGGCCCCATGCAGTGAGGACAGGTGGGCGCAGGGGCAGGGAATTGGGGGCTCCACCCGGCCCTGCTGGTCCCCTCAGCTCTGTGGCCCCTCTGTGCCCACCCCTGGGAGGCCTAGGCCTGAGGGGCAGGCGTGAGAGCCTGACGCAGGCCTGGGGGCTGTGGTCTCCTTCCCAGACCCAAACTCCAGTCTGGGGGTGGCCTCCCACCCTCTCCAGCCCCCGGGGACCCTCTGCTTGTCTCCTGCGCCTGCCTCCTCACCCCGCTCTGCCCCTGGACACACGGCCATCCTCTCCTGGTCTTTCTTGTCAGGCACCCCAAGGCCCGTGCACCCCAGAAAGGCCTGCGCACCTCCACATCCGCCGTGTCCCTCCCACTGAGCCTTCCACTCATGTTCTTGGCTTCACTCCCTCTGAGCTCTGCCCCGCCCCTCCCGCAGCCGGGTCATGGCTGGGTGGGCCCCGGGGGCCGGGGTCCTGGGCTGCTTCTGAGGACCCAACGGGGCGGCCCCCACCAGAGCCCACCTCCTTCCGCTCGTGTCCTGGCCCTTCACCCCGTCCGGCCGCCGGGCACTGCGTGGTCTGAGGGAGAGACCCCGGGCATCTGACGGGCAGGTGGGGAGGCTGCCGCCCGCCTCGAGGTGTGGCCAGGCCTGGACGGGCCTCGGGCTCCTGCCCCCCCGCCCCGCCCGGCGCCCAGCCCAGCTCACCTGGGGGTGGAAGAGCAGAGGGGGCGGCCGCAGGAACTTCTCCTTCAGGACGCCCACGGGGTCTGGCACCTTCCGCTTCTCCACCCTGCTGGACAGCAACGCCGAGGGTTACGCACCCCCAGGGCCCGCGGGCTCCTGCCTGCGCCCCTCGGTCACGGGGGCCTCGTCATGGTGGCTCTGCTCCCGTGGCCCCAGGTCACTGAGTCTCACCGACGTGCTGCCCGCTGAGCCCCGGCTCCCTCCCTCCCGTGCCCCCATCACCTCACCAGCTCTGGGCCCTCCCAGTATCCCCAGCGCCCCCCACCCCAGCTGGGGCGTCCGTGACGGTGTGAACGCTGAACGTGGGGCCTGGGACCTTCTCCGGAGCCCCTCACGCCCCGTGCACCAGCCCCGCCCCGTCCACTCTGTCGGGGTCCCTGGGGTGGTCACAGCAGAACACGGAGCACGCAGGAGGCTGCCACCGACACCCCGACTTCCCTGTCCCCGGCCCTTGGCACCGGGCGCTCTGCCCAGCCGGTGAATGACCAGCGGGCTCTGTCCTGGGGAAGCCACGGGGCCTCCTCCTGTGGCCGGCAGCCTCCACCTGGGCCCTGGCGGCCACATGCCGTGACACGTGGTCATTACAGAGCAGGGGGGACGTGGCCAGCAGCCCCTCTCCCCTGAGGTCCCCTGAGGTCTCCTCTTGCCCAGGGCCTCCTCATCCAGGATCCCCTCATCCAGGCCTCTCCTCGTCCAGGTCCCCCTCACCCAGGCCCCCCCGCTCAGGTCTCCTCACCCAGTTCCCCCCTTGCCCAGGTCCCCCCCACCCAGGTCACCCCTTGCCCAGGCCCCCCCATGCCCAGGTCCCCCCACCCAGGCCCCTATCCCGCCCAGGTCTCCTCACCCAGGTCCCCTCTCGCCCAGGGCCCCCTCATCCAGGATCCCCTCACCCAGGTCCCCCCTCGCCCAGGTCCCCCCTCGCCCAAGTCTCCTCACCCAGGTACCCTCCCATCATTTCCCAGCAGCGCCTGCCTCAGTTTCCCCTCGGGGTTGAGATTTAATCTAAACGGGAACCTCTTCACAGGCAGACACAGCCTCTCCGAGCGAATCCCGGGCCAGGGGCCTGCTTGGCTCCTGCGAGGCCCGCTCCCGTCCCTTTTACATGATGTGTCTTCACGGGTCCAGCAGGACGCCGGCCACAGCAGGACGGGGACGACCCAGGAGGCCGCAGAGCCGCCCGGAGCCCAGGGCAGGAGCGCCTCCCAGGTAACCCCGCAGAGAGCCGCCGGTCCGGGAGGCAGGTGCGGGGGGAGCCGCAGGACAGGCCTTGGGGAGGCCCCCCCTGGGGGAACAGACTAACCCCTGGGCGCCGCCCTGCGGGAGTGGAACCGGCTCCGAGGGCTTAGCCGAGGCCCCTCAGAGCTGGGCCGAGCCCGGGTCCGCCTTCCCAGGGGACACGAGGCTGGTGGCAGGGGCCGAGGGGGGACACATGGGAGGAGGGCTGGGTGGCTCCACCCCATCTGCCTTTATGCGGATTTGGGCCACATGGTGAGGGGGGCCCGGGTGGGCATGGAGGGCAGGGCGGGAGACCGGCCCCACCCCTCGCTGGCACCCCTGCCTGACGGGGCTCGTCTCCTACGTCCTTCAGCAGCGTGACCTCACCTGAACGGATCCCTGGCCCCGCTGGCCCTCGGGAGCGAGCGGCAGGCACACGGGCCCCGGGGTGGCCGCACGGCCCTTGCTCCCTGAGCACCAGGCACGTGTGTACACGCGTGTGCACACGCCTCCCGCCCAGAGGCAGGGCCTGCGCCAGCTGCACCGCCAGTGCCCGCAGCCTGCACCTCGGCTCCCTCCCGACCCGCATGTGCTCAGCCCTCTCCTGGGGCTCAGCCAGGCTCCCCGGGGCACAGGTGGGGGTCAGACCCTCCACCTCACAAACCCGAGGTCAAAGGCCAACAGACACCAGGGGGACTCAGGTGGCCCCTCACTGGGAGGCTGGCCAGGTAAAGGGACACTGATTTGTGCCAGTCCTAAAGCTTCCTCCTCTCTCCCCCTCTGTGGGCAGGGGCTCCCCGACTCCCCTGGGCCACCAGGAAGGCCGGCTGTGCCCCTGAGGTGCGCCCAGAGGGAAGCAGAGACCCTGGGAAGAGGGAAGGGCGAGGGCGGGGTGTGAGTTTTTTTTGGGGGGGAGCTGGTCCAGGAAGACAGCTGGAGGCTCAGGGGCCTGGGGGGGGGAGGTCCGAGGGGAGCTGTTGGGGGGGGGCCCTCAGGCAGTGCAGAGGGTAGCCCAGTGGCCATCAGCAAGAGGGAGCGTAAGTTCCAGGAGACCCTGTCCTGGCCTCCCGAAGTGGCCCTGGCCTGGCACCCACACCAGGATCGGGCAGAGCCAGTGTGGGCTCCGGCACAGACTGCCGAGCGAGGGTGCCCCTGAGCCAGCAAAGGCTGAGGGGGGCCCTGGGGGAAGCAGGAGAGGCAGGACCCGCCCGGCTGCCCCCTGGGGCCCTGGGAGGGAGCGAGGGCAGGGCCTGTGAGTACCTGTAGATAGGGTCCATGAAGAAGGGCGACGGCTTGGCATAGTGCAGGGAGGGCTGCTGGGGCAGCTGTGCCTGGCAGGCCTTGGGCAGCCCATCGCCCACCGCCAGCTTGCGCTCCCCGTAGACGTGGTTCTTGCGGGGCTCGCGGCCGCCGCCGTTCAGGCTGGCCCGGGCGCGGCTGCCGATGCTCAGGTCCAGCGGCTGCTCCTCGCCGGCCGCGGGGCCCGCCTTGGGCGCGGGCAGGACGGGCGGCTCTTTGGGTTTGGTGGTGAGGTCGAAGGGGGACTCGGAGCTGGGGCCGCCCCCCTTGAGGGCGTCCCGGGGCGACTTTGGCTCGGCCTTGACCAGCAGGCTGTGGGCGAGGGTGCGGTCGGCGAGGGGGTAGAGGGCGGGGGGGAAGTCGGGCAGGAACTGGAAGGGGAACATGGCGTGGTAGGGCAGTGTGCCCAGCCGCTTCTCCGGCGCGCCCATGAAGCCAGGCCCAAAGTACTTCTCCGCGATGGACGCGATGGCCTTGATGGAGTCGCCCGTGGCGCCCGCCGCCAGCAGCTGCTCGTCGGGCGGCGGGAAGAAGGAGTGCTGGGCGTAGAAGACGGGCACCTCGCTCACGCTGTTGGGGGCCCCCGGCGGCCCCGCGCCGCCCCCAAAGTCGGGCTTGCCCTCGGCCGCCTTGCTCTTGTCCTTGGCCTTGTCGCGGTCGCTCTCCGCGTCGCTGTCCAGGTCCGAGCCGGTGCCCGTGGTGGTGTCCAGGTCCGTCCCGGTCGTGGTGTTGATGTCCTCGAAGTCGCTGCCATCCGACAGGTCGCTGCTCCGCGTCTTGAGCTTCTCGGGGTACGCGTCCTCCAGGTGGCCCTCGAACTTCTCCTCGGGCCCCATGGCGCCCGGGGCCCCCTGGCCACTGCTGCCCACGGCGGAGACCAGGGGCAGAGCCGGGGTCCCCAGGGGGCTGGGCAGCTTGGCGTCCTGGGTGTGGTTCAGCGGGCTCTTGAGCAACGGTGTGGGAGGTAGCAGCGGCGGCCGGGGGTACAGGGACGGCGGGAAGATGCCGGGGAAGCCGGGAGTCAGCGTGGGGAAGGCCGGGGGCGCCGCTGAGAAGGGCAGGCTCCGGGTGCGGCCGGGAGGGGAAGTACTCGTTGAAGCCCAGGCCAGCGTGGTTGAGGTTGGGGGGCGGCTTGGCCTTGTCCAGCAGGGGCCCGGGGGCGAGGGGCAGGCCCGGGGAGAAGAGGCCGCCGGGCGGGTAATGGCTCTTGCCCTCGCAGAAGCGCCGGTGCTTGTTGAGGGAGGAGGTAGTGCTGAACATCTGCCCGCAGTCCTTGCACTTGATCTGCGTGCGGCAGTCGGCGTGCATGCGCTTGTGGCGACACAGGTTGGAGAACTGCGTGTAGGACTTGTGGCAGACCTCACCTACAGCGTCAGCAGAGAGCACGCAAACACGCTATGAAATGACCAGGAAGCCGTGGGGGGGCAGGAGGAGGGGTGCCTCTGTCCCTGGCGATGGGAGCAGCCTGTGCTCCTGTGCATGTGTGTGCACGTATGTCAATGCACACATGTTCATGTGAGAATGTGCATCCGCAGGCACATGTATTATGTATGCATGTAGACACGTGTGCGTGCATGTTGCACACAGATGTGGAAATGACATGCATGTGTGCATGAGTATGTGTTCATGTGTGTGCATGTTGTGCATAAATGGGTGCATGATGTGAATGTGTGCACAAGCACATACACAAATGAATGCATGTCACACATGCATGTGAATGCCACTCACATGCACACAAGTGTGTTCATGTATTGCACAGTGAGCATGTGTGCATGCCATTCATGTGTGCATGCATATGTTGCATTGTGCATGCACGTCTGCATATGTGTGCCTGCAAACACATGTACACACATACACACATGTGCACACCATCCTAGGGCTGGCCCTGTCCCCAGCATGAACGGACAAGGCTATTCCTGCGTCTCCTGTGCTCCCTGCAGCTAGGCTAGTCTTCAGCTCTATGGGAGGGGAGCACATGCCTGCACCCCTCTCTGCGTCTGTAATGGGGGGCAAGGACTCCGACCCCCAGGTGGGCAGAGCCAGGCGGCAGCCATGTGGCTCGCCCAGGACCCACCTCCCTTCCTGGCCATCGGTGGCGCTGCTCTGCGGTGTAGGGTGAATCCCGACCCCCACATCAGACTCCCCGTTTCTAATGGTGCGTGTCCCCAGCAGCCCGTCCTCTCCTTCTGTCCCAGGCCCTGGGACCTGCAGCCCAGCGAGGGCGGCCAGGCGGTCACCCACGCAGGAGTGCCGGGCTGGGGAGCCTGGGGGGTGGCCTGAAGGTGGGGGTGAGGGAGCCCCAGCAGGGCCTGCAGCGGGGGCTGGGCCCACGTTAGAGGAAAGGGGAACCTCCCCGAATGGGGATCAAGAGGCCGTGCCGTCTCTGCTCTTGACAGGAGAGGGCAGTGCCGGCTGCGCCGAGCGCAGGCCCCAGAGGCCCAGGGGACCCGCCGCGTCCATTTTCCCGGTGGCCTGTGAGCCGAGGGGCAGCCAGCCACCAGCGTCCCTTTCTCCCGTGCTCCGGCTGCAGGAGGGACGCGCCCCCGCCTCTCTCCGCAGGACAATGGGTCCTGATGCGGCCCCGGTGGAACAACGGCTTCCGCTGCTTTGCTCACTGCCCCGTGGCCTGATGCCACGCCGTCCAGGGGAGCTGCCGGACGGCCGCGCCTTCAGGCCCAGCATCTGTTTGTGGAGCCGCGCTGCCTTCCTGCGGGCAGGCACGGCCAGGCCTTTTCTAGGGGGAGGCTGCCCCACTGAACCACACCTGCCCCTTGGGAGGCAGAGGCTATCGATAAATACCCTCAGGCCCCGCCCAGCTCTGGGGAGGGGGAGGTTGTGCTCAGCTCAGGCCTGGCTGCACAAAACAAGGGGCATGTCGCTGTGTCCTTGACCCTGGAGGGCTGTGTCGGTGCCTTGTTAGTGGCTGCCACCCCCTGAGCTTGGAAAGGGGCCTGGGCCTGGGAGCCTGGCGTGCTGGGTCCCCCCACCTGCTCTCACCACGGGGGGCTGCAGAGATGCTGGGGCCACAGAGACGTCTCTAGGGGACTGAGGTCCTGGAGATGCGGGTCCTGGACCCGGGGTGGCCACTGCTGTCAGAGCCGGTACAGGGAGGCGGTTGCCCGCAGGGGCTGAGAGCCCCTTGGACATGGGGGACCAGCACCTGAGGGAGGGGGACCCGGGCTCCGTCAGGTGCAGAGGGACCCTGGCCCAGCCTCATCCCGTCAGCAGTTTTCCTTGAGGGGTACGTGTGTGGATGTGCACACTCACCCCCACACATTCACACAGACACACACACACACACACACACACACCACACCCACTCACACACCTACACCCGCACACACACACACACCCACACTCACCCCCACACATTCACACAGACTCACACACATACACCACACCCACTCACACACCCACACCCACACACACGCACACACCCACATTCACACCTACACCCATGCACACACCCACTCACACACCTACACCCACGCACACACCCACTCACACACCTACACCCACACACACACGCACACACCCACACTCACCCCCACACATTCACACAGACTCACACACATACACAACACCCACTCACACACCCACACCCACGCACACACCCACGCACACACCCACTCACACACCTACACCCACACCCACACCCACGCATACACCCACTCACACCTACACCCACACACACGCACACACCCACACTCACCGCCACACATTCACACAGACTCACAGACTCACACACATACACCACACCCACTCACACACCTATACCCACACCCATGCACACACCCACATTCACTCCCACGCACCCAGCCACTCACACACCCATACACCCCCACACCCCCAATGCACACACCAGCACTCACACACACACAGGCACACACCCACTTACATGCCCTCACATGAACACCCCCCCCCACACACACACAGGCACACACCACACACCTGCACTCACACACATGCACACACTGACACACACACGCACATACATGCACTCACTACATTCACACACACACACACACACACATACACACTCACTCTATGTAGATAAGGCCCTTTTCTGAAGTGTCCACAGGGAGGCTGTTCACCGGGTGCCCAGATTCTGTCTCTCACACACGCACATGCACACGCCCGGCACACACGTGAGCTCCTTGTGCAGGAGACACCAGCAGGCAGTGCCGTGGCCTCGGTCTGTGTGCTCGGGGCTGCAGGCAGGTGCTGGTGCTGCTGCGGGGGCAAGTGTGCAGCCCCAGCAGGTGGGCGCGTGCACACAGCAGTGCCTGCCTGGCTGTGGGCGGCCCAGCTTTCCGTCGCGCCACCTCGTGGGCACGGCCCTCACCTGTTGGCAGCTGCCTTCCCAGGCCTGACCACAGCACCGCTCCCGTGAGCCCAGGGCCAGCCAGTGATTGCTCCATCTCATGCCACCCTCTCCGCATGGAGCACCCACACCTGCTACCTGGCCGGTGGGGCTCTCTCTCGAGCCTAGAGCCCAGGCGGAAGGTGGGCATGGAGCTGGCAAGTGGTGAGCTCTGCTGATGCCCAGGGCTGCCGGCTGCCAGGCCCTCCCACCCCCGGGGGCCTGTGCAGCAGCAGGAACAGCGGCCTGGCCCCCCACAGCGCTGCGGCTCCTGCTCAGGGATGAAGGCGACCCCAGGAGACGTCGCCACCGTGCTGGGGGCGTGCCCGAGGGCAACGACTGGAGGCCTGGCTGCAGTTCTCCGTTTCTGAGTTCGCTTAAAGCTCCAAGTGCTGTGGAGGTGCTCCCCTGCACCCCTCCCCGGGGGACGTGCTGCCACGCTCCTCCCATTGAAAGTCACGGCCCAGCCCCACTCCCACCAGCTCGCTTCCTCCCAGGACCTCCCAGAGGGCACCCACCCCTCACACCCTTGCTCAGCGCCCTCCTGGGACCTGCGGGTGGAGGAGGTGGTGTGAGTAGGAAGCTGACACTGGTGGGCTGGGAGCGAGGGACTGAGCCCCCTCCAGCAGGACAGCTAGAAGCTGGGCGGGGCAGCAAGCAGGGCGCCTGGCCTCTCTCGCCCGCGCGCGCGCGCGCGCGCGCGCGCGCACACACACACACACACACACACACACACACGTGTGGAATGACGCCCCATGGCGAGAACATCCTGACACAACTCCCCACCCTCCCAGTGTCGCCCCTTCTGGCATAGATGTCATGGAGCCTGAGAAGTCCCAGGCCCCCTAGCCTGGGGTTGGGAGCCAGACCCCTTGAACTAGGATCAGGGTTTCGCAGCATGGCCTTGAGCACCTGGCCCCTTGCTGTCCTGAGCCTCAGTTTCCTTCTTGGTCATTAGAGATAGTACAGACCCCGCTCCCTAGGATTTTGTAAGTGTACTGTGAGGTAATGCATGTGAAATGGTGACTCAGCACTATCTGGTGTGAATGGTGACCCAGCACTATCTGGTGTGAATGGTGACTCAGCACTATCTGGTGTGAATGGTGACTCAGCACTATCTGGTGTGAATGGTGACTCAGCACTATCTGGTGTGAATGGTGACTCAGCACTATCTGGTGTGAAATGGTGACTCAGCACTATCTGGTGAAATGGTGACCCAGCACTAATGTGTGAAATGGTGACTCAGCACTATCTGGTGTGAATGGTGACTCAGCACTATCTGGTGTGAAATGGTGACTCAGCACTATCTGGTGTGAATGGTGACTCAGCACTATCTGGTGTGAAATGGTGACTCAGCACTATCTGGTGTGAAATGGTGACCCAGCACTATCTGGTGTGAAATGGTGACTCAGCACTATCTGGTGTGAATGGTGACTCAGCACTATCTGGTGTGAAATGGTGACTCAGCACTATCTGGTGTGAATGGTGACTCAGCACTATCTGGTGTGAAATGGTGACTCAGCACTATCTGGTGTGAAATGGTGACCCAGCACTATCTGGTGTGAAATGGTGACTCAGCACTATCTGGTGTGAAATGGTGACCCAGCACTATCTGGTGTGAAATGGTGACTCAGCACTATCTGGTGTGAAATGGTGACTCAGCACTATCTGGTGTGAATGGTGACTCAGCACTATCAGCACTATCTGGTGTGAATGGTGACTCAGCACTATCTGGTGTGAAATGGTGACTCAGCACTATCTGGTGTGAAATGGTGACCCAGCACTATCTGGTGTGAAATGGTGACCCAGCACTATCTGGTGTGAATGGTGACTCAGCACTATCTGGTGTGAATGGTGACTCAGCACTATCTGGTGTGAATGGTGACTCAGCACTATCTGGTGTGAATGGTGACCCAGCACTATCTGGTGTGAAATGATTGCTCATTGCACTGCGAGGCAGAGAGGAACCTTCAGGCTCACTCCCCTGGGCTGGCCCATGAAGGCCCTGGGACTTAGCCCTTTGTGACCTCTGACCCCCTCCTATTAACCCCATCACTCACTACCCAGACACACTGGCCCCGCCGCCTCTGTGCTCAGAGCTGTCGCTCGCTCTCTCCTCTGCCTCAGTCTCTGCTGGAGCGACTCGTCCCCCAGGTGCCTGCCTCCCCTCACATGGGTGGAGCAGTGCCCACCGGGTGCCCTCCTGGCACGAGAGCCTCCTAGTCCTCCACTGCCCCCACCCCAGCTCGGCGCCTGTCACACGCCTGGCTAAGGGTTCATGGCTCGACTGCTGTCCCCTCCGTTATTTCACTGGGCCCTGCCACCTGGACAGTCCTGGGCACGTCGCCCAGGCCCCAGCGGAACTCGGTGGGTGCCACTGGCATTGCGTGCCTCCGGGAGCCGGGGTTGGGTGGGGCCTGAGTGAGGGGAGAGGGTGTGGAGGGGAAGGGAGGGCGGGCTCTGGCTCCTCTGTGGGACCCAGGACCTTGCTAGCAGCCGCCGCCACCTCCGGCCTCCGCAGGGAGTATGAGGGAGGACCAGGGAGGCGGAGGAGGAGGTGAGAGAAGAGGCACAAAGCGAGAGGCGAGGGCACCGAGCACGGGCAGGCGGCCGCACGGCGTCTGGCCTGGGCTCCGTGTGGCCCAGGAGCTCCCGCCGCCTCGGTGCCTTCGGGACCAAAGGGGTCCTGCCCAGGGCTTGATCCTGGAGACACCCCCAAACCCCGGGCGCCCAGCTGGGGACGACTTACATATGAAAGGTTTGACGGTGCTGTGGATGTGCTTGTGCTGCTTGAGGCCGGAGGACGTGGCGAAGGTCTTCCCACAGTCGGGGCAGGCGTGCGCCCGCGCGCCCACGTGCTGTGAGCGGATGTGCCGCTGCAGGTTGCTGGGGTCCGTGAACACCTGCGGAGGCAGAGGCTGTGGCCAGGCCCCGCTCACCCCGCGCCAGCAAAGGGGAAGTCGAAGGTGGACACGTGCTGCTCGGGTTGCTGGGCTTGGCCCCCCGCCTCTCCTTCCCCATCACGGGGGCGGGGCCGCCTGGAGGGAGCAGATCTGTCCCCCTGGGCCCTGTCCCCGCCGGTCCCGTCACCAGCCTGTCTGAGGCGGCGGCGAGCACACATAGCACGTTACCTTCACGCAGTTTTCACATTCGAAGCGCTTGCCACTGTCATGGGACATCTGGTGGCGAATGAGGTTGGACTTCCAGTTGAAGGCCTTGGGACACTGGTCGCACTTGTACTCTCGCTCCTCCGTGTGGACGACCATGTGCTGCTCCAGGCTGTGCCAAGAGGTCAGAGGTCACTGCTGGCCAGCCTGCCCTCCCTCTGCCCACCCCCTGCCCAGCGGGACGGCCCGACACCCCGGGGCTGCTCTCGGCGGCCTGAGCCCCCAGCACGCCCCGTGCAGATCAGAGCGAGCTGTGCACCGTCTGTCCACCTCCCCCGTGGGACAGGTCCAGGGGTGGAGGGGCAGGACGGCCCTTGTCCAAAACCACCCCAGGGCGCCCCAGCCTACACTTCCTGGCCTCCCTCCTGGACAATCTTAACCTTGAAGCTGACCCTGGGCCTGAGAACAAGGGGTCAGAGCTTTCAACAGAGCCATGAGCCCAGCGTGGGGGGAGGGGGGGCAACACGAAAGCCAAGGCCCCCCGAGTGGCCGCGCTGCGCACATGGAGGCGGCCGGGGTGCAGGGCGGGTCTCAGCGGCCGTGAAGGGTGGCTCATTGTCAGCGCCCTGCTGCTCGGGAGGGCCGGGCCCGGTGAGCGAGCAGCCCCAACCCTCAGGGGACCCCTGCCTCCCGTGGCCCAGGTCCGCCCGTTAATCTTCATGAGCGAGAAGCAATACATCACGGCCCGTTAATTACGCGCCCAGCCATCCGTCCCGATCGGCAGCGCTGGTCCTCGCGGCCGGCGGCCGGCTCCTGCTCCCGGCGCTAATTGTGATTTATGTGTTTATGTAAAGGAAACAGGGACCCTCGAGAGCGCTGACCACCCGGGGCCTCGGCGGGACTTGCCTAAATGCCGGCTTTCTGTCATCTGTTCGGGGCAGAGTGTTCCCGCCCCGGAGGCCGCGAGGGCCGGCGGTCAGTGCCCGCGATCCCACAGCCAGTTAGGGGCCTTCGGGCCTGCGGTTGCCTGTCCGGGAGGAGACTCCCGAGGCGGGAGGAGGCCTGCGCTGGGAAAGGCTACCTGGCCCTGAGCATGGGGATGGCATGTCCCTCCTCGGACCCAGGAGGCCCGTCTTCCCCGGGGCCCTCGGGGCCCCCGGCGCCGCCCTGACCCTGCCTGGCTGGGGGCAGGAAGGGCCACTGGGGCCGGCTCCAGGGACGGTGTCCACCACTCAGTGTCTCTGTCTGTGAGGCCTCCTGGGCCAGTGGGTGGTGCCTGGGGCAGGGGTGGGGACCCCTGGGTGGCTTCTTCCCTCTCCTGCCGCTGTCTAAGGAGTGTGTGTACCGGACAGTCAGGCCGCTCCACTGAGCCCAGGGCAATGGGGTGCGCTGTCCCCACTCTGGCCATGGACCTTTCTCCAGAAGCGGCCCTGGCTGGCCCCACACGTCCTGTGTCTGGCCTGCGGTTCTTGCTTTCCCTCCATCTGCCCCCACAGCTCTGCCTGACTGCACCGGGCAGGGCCACTGGTCTCAGAGGGAATCTCCAGGGGGTGGGGCACCGACAGAAACCAGACTTCATGTGAGAGCTGGGAACACCTGTGGCTTCCAACAGCCAACTTATTGTCAGCTCATTGTCAGCTCAATGTCAGCTCAATGTCAGCTCATTGTCAGCTCATTGTCAGCTCAATGTCAGCTCAATGTCAGCTCAATGACAGTTCAATGTCAGCTCATTGTCAGCTCAATGTCAGCTCAATGACAGCTCAATGTCAGCTCATTGTCAGCTCAATGTCAGCTCAATGACAGCTTAAACAGCTCATTGACAGCTTAATGACAGCTCAATGTCAGCTCATTGTCAGCTCAATGTCAGCTCATTGTCAGCTCAATGACAGCTTAAACAGCTCATTGACAGCTTAATGACAGCTCAATGTCAGCTTATTGTCAGCTCAATGACAGCTTAAACAGCTCAATGACAGCTCAATGTCAGCTCATTGTCAGCTCAATGTCAGCTCATTGTCAGCTCATTGTCAGCTCAATGTCAGCTCATTGTCAGCTCAATGTCAGCTCATTGTCAGCTCATTGTCAGCTCAATGACAGCTTAAACAGCTCATTGACAGCTTAATGACAGCTCAATGTCAGCTCAATGCCAGCTCAATGCCAGCTCAATGTCAGCTTATTGTCAGCTCAATGTCAGCTTAATGACAACTTAAACAGCTCAATGACAGCTCAATGACAGCTCAATGTCAGCTCAATGTCAACTCATTGTCAGCTCAATGTCAGCTCAATGTCAGCTCATTGTCAGCTCAGTCAGCTCATTGTCAGCTCAATGTCAGCTCAATGACAGCTTAAATAGCTCATTGACAGCGTCAATGACAGCTCAATGTCAGCTCAATGTCAGCTCAATGTCAGCTTATTGTCAGCTCAATGTCAGCTCATTGTCAGCTCAGTCAGCTCATTGTCAGCTCAATGTCAGCTCAATGACAGCTTGAACAGCTCATTGACAGCTTAATGACAGCTCAATGTCAGCTCAATGTCAGCTCAATGTCAGCTCATGTCAGCTCAATGTCAGCTCATTGTCAGCTCAATGTCAGCTTAAACAGCTCAATGACAGCTCAATGACAGCTCAATGTCAGCTCATTGTCAGCTCAATGTCAGCTCATTGTCAGCTCAATGTCAGCTCAATGACAGCTTAAATAGCTCATTGACAGCGTAATGACAGCTCATTGTCAGCTCAATGTCAGCTCAATGTCAGCTTATTGTCAGCTCAATGTCAGCTCATTGTCAGCTCAGTCAGCTCATTGTCAGCTCAATGTCAGCTCAATGACAGCTTGAACAGCTCATTGACAGCTTAATGACAGCTCAATGTCAGCTCAATGTCAGCTCAATGTCAGCTCATGTCAGCTCAATGTCAGCTCAATGTCAGCTCAATGTCAGCTTAAACAGCTCAATGACAGCTCAATGACAGCTCAATGTCAGCTCATTGTCAGCTCAATGTCAGCTCATTGTCAGCTCAATGTCAGCTCAATGACAGCTTAAATAGCTCATTGACAGCGTAATGACAGCTCATTGTCAGCTCAATGTCAGCTCAATGTCAGCTCAATGACAGCTCAATGACAGCTCAATGACAGCTCAATGTCAGCTCATTGTCAGCTCAATGTCAGCTCAATGACAGCTCAATGATAGCTCAATGTCAGCTCAATGTCAGAGGAGTGGGACATGTACCCACTCTTGGGGGTGCCACACTGGAGGGGACCCTTATTTCCCCCTGTCCCTGCATCCCTGGGCCTGTCAGGGCTCCCTCTGTGCTCTGAGGACCAGCTGACCTGCTGTCCTGACTGGCTCCCGGGGAAGGGGAGGGAGGAGGGGAGGTGGGGAAGGACGGGGTTGGGGGAGGCACCTGTATTTGTTGGGGAACATCCGCTCGCAGTCCTTGCATTCGTGGGCCTGCCCGTCACTGCCCCCGCCGCCCAGGCCCTTGGCTTTGAGTTCGTCGCCCAGGCCCGCGTAGAGGGCAGCGCCCACCGAGCCGCACGCGTACTTCTTGTGTCGCCGCAGGTCCAGCTTCGACTGGAAGAGCTCGTCACACACGTCACAGCGGAATGTGGGCTCCTCTGCAAGAGACAGGGGCCAGGGGGTGAGGGGGGGGCCGTGAACAGCCCAGGGCCCCGGGCCTGCGGGAGCTGAGGGGCGGGGAGCCCACTCTGCACTCGCTGTTCCTGCTCCTGCTTCCTCCCTGCCCTCATCATTGGCCCGGGGAGTGGTTGCGGGGACGGGGAGACCACGGGACCCGTGTCCACAGCACAGGAAACGCCGGGAGGCCTGGGCCCGCGTCTCGGGGCCTCACGGCCGTAGAGACCCGTGTCTGGGAGCGGAGAGGAAGCCGGGCCAAGGGCTTTGTTTACGCATCAGGAGGAAGATGACAGCGCTCTAATGCGTGTCATAAATTACTGTCGTCAAGGTCAAACAAATTAGAGGGGCCGTTATTATGAAGTTTACGAGGCGGCATCCTGGCCAGCCTGCCAAGCCAAACAACCGCCCAGCGCTGTCAGTTTCCTGGGGGGACGACCTCCGGCCCTTCCCAGCCCCCCCTCCGCCAGCGGCTGCTCGACTGCAGCTCTTCCCGGAGCGCTGTCCATCCCGCCCAGGATGACCCCGTGTCCACCCAGGCCCGGAGGGAACACCAGCACCGGAGCCCTTGCACACATGTGTGTTCTGGTGAGCGATGTGTGAGTGCACGTGTGCTCCTTGTGCAGGGCGTGCTACTGTGTAGGCATGTGCATGCTATGTGCAGGGCGTGCAGCTGTATGGGTGTGTGCAGGGCGTGCAGCTGTGTAGGTGTGTGCATGCTGTGTGCAGGGCATGCTACTGTGTAGGTGTGTGCATGCTGTGTGCAGGGTGTGCAGCTGTGTGAGTGCATGCTGTGTGCAGGGCATGCAGCTGTGTAGGTGTGTGCATGCTGTGTGCAGGGTGTGCTACTGTGTAGGTGTGTGCATGCTGTGTGCAGGGCGTGCAGCTGTGTAGGTGTGTGCATGCTGTGTGCAAGGCATGCTACTGTGTAGGTGTGTGCATGCTGTGTGCAGGGTATGCAGCTGTGTGAGTGAGTGCATGCTGTGTGCAGGGCATGCAGCTGTGTAGGTGTGTGCATGCTGTGTGCAGAGTGTGCTACTGTGTAGGTGTGTGCATGCTGTGTGCAGGGCATGCAGCTGTATGGGTGTATGCATGCTGTGTGCAGGGCGTGCAGCTGTGTAGGTGTGTGCATGCTGTGTGCAGGGCATGCTACTGTGTAGGTGTGTGCATGCTGTGTGCAGGGTGTGCAGCTGTGTGAGTGCATGCTGTGTGCAGGGTGTGCAGCTGTGTGAGTCAGTGCATGCTGTGTGCAGGGTGTGCTACTGTGTAGGTGTGTGCATGCTGTGTGCAGGGCGTGCAGCTGTATGGGTGTATGCATGCTGTGTGCAGGGTGTGCAGCTGTGTAGGTGAGTGCATGCTGTGTGCAGGGCGTGAGGCTGTGTGAGTATGAGAGAGAGTAAGCACAGGTTGGCATGTGCTTACTTCCCACAGGGCCATGTGCAGCTTTGTGTATGCTGTGTGTGAGGGCATGCGGTTGTGCATATGCTGTATGTGCAGGGTGTTGGCTGTGCGGGTGTGTGCAGGGCATGTGGCTGTGTGCATGCTGCGTGTACATGGATGTGCAGCTGTGTAGGTGTGAGTGTGCTCATGCTGTGTGTGTAGGGTGTGTAGGTATGTGCATGCTGTGTGTGTAGGACATGTGGCTGTGTGTGTGTGTTCAGGGCATGTGGCTGTGTGCATGCTGTGTGTGCAGGGCATGTGGCTGTGTGGGTGTGTGCATGCTGTGTGTACATGGACGTGTAGCTGTGTAGGTGTGAGTGTGCGCATGCTGTGTGTGCGGGGTGTGTGGATGCTGTTGGCTGTGTGAGAATATGTGTACATGAGTGTGAATGTTCATGCATGTCAGCATCCAGGTCTGTGCATCTTTGTGTGAATGTGTCAACATTTTTGTGTGTCTACACTCATGCTTGTGTTGTGTGCATCTGTATTCATGTGCATGTGTGCACCGGTGTGAGTGTGCACCTATGGTTTTGTGTGAAGACTTATGTGTCTGCATATTTTCACACTATGAAGGGAGTGTAAGTATGCCTGGACATGTGTGTGTTTGTGCATGTGCATTGTTTCTGCACACCCATGTGTGTATTATGTTGTATGTGCATGTTAAGCGTACACATTTGTGTGCACATGTGTTGTGTGGTGAGCGTGCATGTGTAAATGTAAATTCATGCATGTTTGTGTGAATATGCAATTGCGTGCATCTGTGTAAATGCATGCACACATATGTACGTGCGAATGTGCATACATGTGTGTGTATACGTTTGCATGTGTGTTTGTGTGTGTGAGCACATGCACAAGGACCCCTGGGCCTGGCACGAAGCAGAGGCTTGATAACGTGGGCTGAGTGCGGCCCCAGGGCCCGGCCTTCAGGGTGCAGGAGGCAGGCAGCAGGGAGATGGGGTTCCGCTGCCTCCTGGTGTTGGGGGCCACCAGAGCCACTCCCAGGTGAGGAGTGTGAGCAGCCTGGGCGCATGGGTGGAGGTGGCCTGGGGAGGGGAGGCCACCTCCTCGGGCCCAGACGCATCCCTAAGGTCAGGTGCGGCACTGGTGGACATCCCCATGGGCGGGCACCCGGAGCCTCCCCTGCTGATGCCCAGGGAGGCGCCTGCAGGAGCAGCTTGGAGGCGCCGGCCAAGCCCCGGGTGCTGGACGACACCCTGGGACACACAAGCACCGCCCTGCCCAGTGTGACTTCCGCTCAGTCCTGGCACAGAGGCCGGCACCTGGGGGCAGGGAAGGGCCTGCTGAGTGCAGCCCTGGGGACACGTGGGACTGGGGCGCATGCGCCGGGGGCAGGCCAGGCAGCCGGTGAGGGAGTCACATTAGAGCAGCCGGCCCTGCGGGGGCTGTGGCCATGGCCGTGGGGGCAGGGCCCTGGCCTCTGGAGCTTGGGAAGCTCTGGCCCACCATCTCTGGACACATGGCCTGGACCGTGCCCCAGACACACTGGGCGGCAGAGGAGGCTGGGCAGAGGCCAGCAGGCTGGCGTCCACACCAACCAGGGGCCTGGATGGGCAAGCGTTGGCAAGCGCAGCGGCCAGCAGGATGGTGATGCTTCCGCCAGTGGCAGGGCAGCGTGCTGGGCAGAGGGACAGGCCGTGGGGCCATGGCCAATGGAGAGCGAAGCCTAGGAGAGCTTCTATAGCAAAGCCCACCCAGCCCGGCCCGGCCCATGGCTCAGGGGTTGAGCGTGGACCTAGGAACCACGTGGTCAGGGTTCGATTCCTGGTCAGGGCACATGCCTGGGTTTCAGGCTCGATCCCCAGGGTGGGGTGTGTAAGAGGCAGCCGATCAATGATTCTCTCTCATCATGGATGTTTCCCCCTCTCTCTCCCTTCCTTTCTGAAATCAATAAAAAATATACCGTATTTTCCGGTGTATAAGACGACTTTTTAACCCAGGAAAATCTTCTATACGCCCAGTTGTCTTATACGCCAGAAAATACGGTATTTTAAAAAATGTATTTCAAACAGAATTCCGTGCGCCAGCTCCTTCCAGGACAAAGGTCCGCTGCGAGGACAGCCCCCGAGTGACACGTCCACACTGAGGGGCGGGGCCTCCCCGCGGCAGCACGCTCCCGAGGACAGCACGGCCCCCGCGCATCTCAGATCAAGCCGCTCGCACCCCCCTGGGGACTGTACCTCTGCCTGCTTTCCGAGGGGAAAACTGAGGCTGAGCGACTGAATAACGTGCCGAGGGGCCCAGCGAAGCGACAGGGCCGTGTGACCGCAGCCTTCGCCACGTTTCCCGCCCTGGAAGCAGGCGGCAGTGTCCCCACTTCCCACAGGGCCCTGTGACATGCGAGGCACCTCCCTGGCCTTGAGGTCTGTGAATTCCTGTCCATCTGAGCGTCCAGGCGCCGCTTCTGAGCAGAGCCGGATGCTCAGACCCCACAAAACTGCTCTGTGGGTTCCCTCGGGCTTCCTGGGCTGGGCTAGGGCTGCGCACGCCCTCCCCTAGCGTCACCATCAAGTTAGAAATGCCGGCCCATGCTTGCTCCCCGGCGCCCAGCTAGGAACAATCAGGGAGCTTGCAATTTGAAACAAAGGAGCGATGCCAGCCCCTCCCATCCCTAACTCGGACCAACTGCTTTCCCCACTTTTGATCTGGAATTCGGATGTAACATGAAAACTCAAGCCCGATTCTCAGTCTGCGGCACTTGAGGGAGTCTGGAGGTGATGGGCCCACGTGGCCATAAAGGTCACCCTCCTTCGCCACCTCCCGTTCAGCCATGGATCGCCCCGGTGGAAGGACAGAGCTGGGAGCCCTCGCCCACCTGGGGTGTGGACAGGTGTCCCACCATCGCCCGCCCACGCAGGTAAGGCGGGCGCCTGGCTGTGCTGGCGGGCAGGGATGCACACAGCCCACGGGGTTTCACTCTCCCAGCACAGCGATTCTATCGTATTGAAATACTGAACCAAGAGCTACATTGTAGCTACGTTGTGTTATATTGTATCCTGTGTTACGTTGTATCCGATCGTGTTGCAGTGCGTTGCTGTGTTGCATTGTATTAAGTCGTGTGGTGTTACACTGTATCGTATCGTATCGTCTTGCACCGTGTCAGTCTCATGCTTTATACACCACACACGGCATCCGCTCGCCCTTTTGTGGAGAGGGGAAAGGGTTAATAATGCCGAGCTTTTCTCAGAAGAAAGGCATATTTGAGTGGAAGTGGTTTCGTTATTTTCTTCCAAGAGCGAGAAGTTCTCCTGAAAGAGAAACCTTTCCCCTCTCCACTCAAAGGGTAAAAACAAAACAAAAGGTTGCCGGGACCCAGACCCTGAAAGGGCTCCCTCTGCTCCCACTCCCGGGGATGAAGATCGGACTCGCATTTCTACGGAGGCGCGGCCTGGATGAGGGCGTCCAGCCCCAGACGGGCGGCCGGCGCTCAGGGCCCCCGGGCCTGCTTCTCCCGTGTGATCTGAACAGTGTCCGGCAGCGCCCCTGCCCCCCACAGGAACACACAACATTGCGACTCAAACTGCAGTCTCGCCCCGGCAGGTGTGCTCAGTGGTTGGAGCATCGTCCCGTGCACCGAAGGGTCACGGGTTCGATTCCCAATCAGGGCACACACCCAGGTTGCAGGTTCGTTCACCGTCAGGACATGTACTGGAGGCAACTGATGGATGTTTCTCGTTCACATAGATGTTTCTCTCTCTCTCTCCCACCCCCCTTCCTCTCTCTAAAACCAACTTTTAAAAGAACTACAGTCTCTTCTCCTAAGTGGAGCCTGTGGGGGTTGTGACCGGGGAAGAGGCTCCGTCTTCCACCCAAACCGATGGCGTGTCTGCCTGCACCCGGCTTGTCTGCCTGAAGTTCCACCGGCAAGCTGCGCGGCGGAGCGGGGATGTAACAGAACACAAACCGGTGCCTAGCGGCTCCGAGCCCGAGCCCGGGGGACGCAGCTGTGCGGCGCCTGCGCGCTAATCTCCCGCCTGAGGCCCGGCTCGAGCCCCCCCAGGTCCCGCCCGGCTCGGGGCCGCCTGGAGCTGGGCCCGGGATGAGAGATGTTTTATGATCTTTCTCTTCATTCGTGAGGAACGCCTTTGCATTTTCTTTTTTGTGTAATTCAGAGTCTGGGGGGGGGGGTGCCTGTGGGGAGGCGAAGGAGTGATCGTGACAGGGAGGCTGCAGAGTCAGATACTCGACGTCGGGCGAGTGTGCGGGAGCGGCGGCCGGCACGCTGGCTCACTTAGGAAACGTAGACCCGGCTGCTAGAGCGGGGCGAGCGGGAGGAGGCGGCTTTACAAGCTCGGGAAGAAGGAAATTTCGTCGCACGCGTGAACCCACTGGCCACCCTCCGGGCCGCGCGGGCTTGCCTCAGTGCCCGCATCCGTCTAAGCCTCTCGGGTCTTTTCAACAGTTGTTTTAAGGAAAACGAGACCATCCCTGGGCGCCCGGGTCTCAGCCGTTTATTTTCTTTTCTCGGCGTTTCTTTTCTCCTAATGAAAACCACCCGCCGAGGAGAGGACGGATGGGATCCGGCTCCCGAAACCATCCTCTGTGGACCGCCCGGCCGCTCTGCTGCGGGAAGGAGGCGGCTCCCACGGCTGGCCGGCCGCGGGGCCACGCTGGCACCAGGCAGAGCGCGGAGCCGGCCCCCGAGGCTGCCTGGAGGCTCCCACGCCCAGCTCCCCGCCAGCCAGGCCGCCCGTGCGGTGCCGTCGGGGCGGGGGAGACATAAAGACCTCTCGCACAGGGGCAGTGGCTCCAGCGCGGCCAGGGGGAGGCTGCTTTCTGCTCCCCGGTGGGTCTCAGGCAGAGAAAAGCCTCCGGCTGGCCCGCGGGCTCAGGGGCTGGGCGTCCACCTGGGAACCAGGAGGTCATGGTTGGATTCCCGGTCAGGGCACAGGCCCGGGTTGTGAGCTCCATCCCCCGTGTGGGGCTTGCAGGAGGCAGCCGATCCAGGATTCTCTCTCCTCATGGATGTTTCTATCTCTCCCTCCCCCTTCCTCTCTCTGAAATCAATAAAATAAAATCTATTAAATAAATAAAAAAGAAACAAAGAAATGCCCGCATCTGCTCAGAGGCGGTGCTTGGGGTCAGAGGGCAGCCCCCCAGGGCCGGGCACCTCTCTCCAGCCACTTGTCCTCCGTGACCCAGGGCTCGGCGTCCCAGGAGCGGGCACCCTGCTGACCCGCGGCTGCCGGAGAGCGGCTCTGTCTCGGGAGCCCCAGCCTGTTGGGCGGGACCTTTCCCAGCTCCCCCTGAGGCGGACTCGGGTGCATGCACGAGGGAGGGGTGCGTGCCCACTGGACAGACCCTGAGTGTCGGTCAGGAGGCAGGGACGGCAGGCCGCCGCCGCCGCAGTCCTGGCACAGACAGAGGTAGCACCCCACGACCCGCTGAGCCCTGCGCCTCCCTCTCCCCGAGCGCACGGGCCTGGGCTGCCCCTCGGACGCGGTCTCCTCCAGCTGCAGCCGCACGAGTGTCAAAGCCGTGCCCGCACCGCCCGCCCTGGAGAGATGGAAACTTCCCCGCAGGCGCCGCGCTCTGAGGGCGCGAGTCTAAGCCAGAGACTGTGTGTGTGCATGTGTGTGTATGCATGTGTGCATGTGTGCACACGCGCGTGCATATGTACGTGCGTGTGTGCGCGCATATGTATGTGCGTGTGCGTGCGTGCATGTGTGTGTGCGTGTGTGTGTGTGTGTGTGTGTGTGAGAAAGCGCCGAGGAGAGCAAGCGGTGCTGCTGCTGCTGGTAACACAGTTGAAAACATCCCGGGACTCACCCAGCGGAGGTGCCACGCGACACCCCGGCGCCCCCCTCCGCCAAGGCCCACCTGGAGCTCAGGGCGGGGCTCCCAGCACCCCGGGGAGGAGCAGCCGAGGGCTGAGGTGGGGGGCTGGTTCTCAGCCGAGGGCTGAGGCGGGGGGCTGTGAACGGAAGCTGGTTCTGCGGGCCTGGGTCGGAGTGGGGGCGGCGGGCGGCCGTGGTGCGGGCCCCGGCGGGCGCAGTGGCGGCGGCTGCGGGGCTTACCCTCCAGGCCGGGCGGCGCGGTCCCCAGCGAGTAGGTGCCCTCCTTCACGTGCAGCAGCAGCTCCTCCCCCGGCGCGATGTCCTTGATGACTTTGTAGAAGATCTAGGGGAGAGCAGAGAGGGGGTGAGCGGCCGCAGCCTGGGGAGCCGCCGAGTGCGCAGGCCTCGCCCCGGGCCCTCACTGGGAGCCGGTGTGGCCCGCGACCCGCCAGGAGCCTTGGCGCCTGCAGAAGGTGCCAGGACCGCGCCCCCCCCCCCTCCCACTCCCCGCACCCGCTGGATCCAGTGTCTGTTTGGATGTCGATACCGGCGGGAGGAAGGGGGGAGGGGGTGCAAAATTAAATCCGTGAGAATCCATGAGGGCCTGTCCCCGAGGCCGGAGTGGGGAGCACCTGGGCGGGAGGGGCCGGGAGGGTCTGGGAGGGGGCTTCCAGCCTGGGGGGTGTGTGCTGGGTGCTCCCCTGTGCCCACATCCGGGAGACGCCCTTGCCCTCACGCAGGCCCTGGGCCGGGATGAGTGTGGGTGTTTGTGAAGGTGCCATGGGCTCAGGCAGGGACCCGGGCAGGACCCCGGGAGTCTCCGTGGGAGTGGACACCGTCCTGCGGGGCGCGGGGCCGGAGCCAGCCACCAGCGTGGAGCCGGTGTCAGGGGTCTGAGCGGGGGGGCACCCGGAGGATGAGCGGCGGGGCGCAGTGTCAGGGTCAGCCCGGCATGCCCAGCCTCCGCGCTCGTCACCGCGCCTCCCGAAGAGGACAGGCTGCCCTGGAGGCGGTGGCCACGCTGGGAAAATTCTAGCAACTTGGAGGGCAGCACGCGGGGCTTCGGGGACGAGCCCAGGGAACAGCGACCCTGAAGCTGACGCCAGGGACCCGCACCTTCCTTCCAGAAGCATCCGCGGCGGGGGCGCCTCCCAGGCCAGCCCACCGCCCGCGTGGGGTTTGGGCCTCAGCCTGGAGAGCCGTAACCAGGGGCTCCCCGAAGCCCCGGCCCGGCCTCGGGACAGACTGGGAGGCAGAGAAGGACCCAGGGCAGACATCTGCCCGGGGACCAGGCTGGAGGCTACTTCCCGGGGCCCCCGAGGCCGGGGCCGGGGCCGGGGACAGGCATCCAGCCAGCTTCCCAGCAGCCGCTGAACCCGGGTCAGGAGTCCCAGAGGCTGAGCTGGCCCCTGGCTGCCCCTCCCCTCCCCTCCCCTCCCCCACCGCCCTGGGACATCTGAAGGCTGAGCTTCCGGTGGCTCGGCTCGAGGGAACCTTGGGGACTCTCCCTCACCAAGGGCCAGTCCAACCCCACCACCACAGCAAGGAACTCGCAGGAGGAGGGCGCCTTGAGCCGCACTGCGTTCCCCGTCCCCCTGGGTGCTGTTCCCGGGACAGCGGGCTGCACCCACAAAGCACCCTGCCAGCCCGGTCCCCTGGGGTGAGCCCCGCCCCGGCTCACGTCGCTGCATTCGGAGTCGTGCTCAGGTGGGTCGGTAGGATAATGGCAAGATTTTAAAACGAAGACGAACACCGGGCCACATGCGCTTATGCAGTTAAACCACCGGCGATTCACATCCCAGTTTTGTATCATTTTATCCAAAAGGTTTTAAGTCATCAGCTTTGAGCCGTTGGTTTTCCCGCCGGGCGCTGGGTGGGGTTATTAGCTCCCACGGCCGGTCCTCTTCCCCCCCCCACTCCCCGCCACCCCCCCCCCCCCCCCCCCCCCCCCGTCCCCGTGTCAGAGAGCGCACAGCGAGGGCAGGTTTAGGCCGCCCCTCGCCACCAGCTCCCGCGCCCGAGTCCCTGCGTGCAGGCTGGGGAGGCCCCTGCACAGAAGAGGGCCCTGCAGCCAGGCCGGAGGCTTCTGCAGGTCCCCATTAGAGGGCAATGTGGCCGCGCCCACAGCTCCCCCCCCCGCTTCCCCTCCCCAGCTCCCGCGAGGGCCCCGGCGCTCCAGGCTGCGCTCTGACCTGGCGTCTATCTGGGCGCGCGCAGCTCCAGGGCGGCCGTGTCCTCTGTGGGCCGGGCTGTTGGGCTCCTGCTACAGCGGGGCTGGCGGGGCTGGGCGCGGTGCCTCCCTCCTCCGCCTCCCTCCTCTGACCCCCTCGGAAGGCCAGCTGGCTTCCCAGGACCCTCCCCCCAACACCACCCTCTTGGGGGGCCACCGCGTCTCCCAGGAACCACACCTCTGCTGCTAGGGCGGCAGGACTTCCCCCTCTCCGAGGGCCATGGGGACCTCCTGGGACCTCCTCCCCCACCCGCACTCCAAGTTCCCCAGGTCCCCGGCCCCCCCCCCCCCCAAGCCCTCCCAGCTCTGAGGGCTGCTGGACCCCCTGGGACCCTTCTGCGCCCCCAGCCCCAATCCCAGGGCCTCGGGACTCCCTCCTCCAAAGCCCTCCCAGGAGATCCAGCCGCCCCTGGAGCTGCGGAGGGAGGGAGGGTCCCGCGCGTTGGGCCCCGGGGCCAGTTTGCGCGCCTCGTGGTTGTCCCCTCCCTGGCTGGGGACCCACAGGACGCCGCCGGCCCCGCGCGCTGGCGGGGGCACAGACTCAGGACTGGAGGCGGCAGGAGGGAACGAGGCCGTCTGGACTTTGAGCTGTAGACGGAATTAATCGCTATTAGTGCTAATCGCAGCGCCGGGGCGGGCGGGGCGGGGGTGTGTGTGGGGGGCACAGTCGATCTGCCTCCACCTGGAAGAGGGGGCGGGGAGGTGAAGAGGGTTTGAAAACTGTTCCAAACTCGGGATCCTGCCTCCCCAGGGCACGGCGGGCGCGCAGAGCCGCACAGAAGCCAGGGGTGTTTACCGGGCACCCCAGCGGCCCAGAGGCCTTATCAGCCAGAGGCGGGCCGAGGCCTGGTTCCTGGTCCGTGGGGCCCGCCACCTCCCGGGACAAAGGCCTGGAGGCTGGGCTCCGGGGCTCCCAGGCCGGCAGAGGCTCCTGGGTTGGGCTCCCTGTTCCGAGCGGCCCTGCCCCGGGGCCTGTGGCAGCCCCTGACCATCCCCGAGGTCGGCTTATTGCCCATCACCTCAGGGCGGCCGAGGCCGCAGCGCCAGGCGGAGCCAGGAGTTTGCCAGGAGGAGCGGAGCCGCCTCTCCCAAGCCCTTCCCAGTCGCGGAGCCGCAGGAAGGAAACCGTGTTTGGGTTAAGGGACCGCATGCAAGTACCTGCGCCGTTTCGCCAACAGCCTTGGGCTGGGCTGGCACCCGCCTGGCTGGGCGCCCTTCTCTGGTTTCAGAGCCCGGCTGTGCCCACAGCTGGTTCACTGGCGCCAATCACCGTCCCTCTAAACGGCTCTCACACGCCGTGCCAAGCAGGCTGCTCACAAGTCCGTCCTCGCCTCAGGGGTCCAGGCTCCCTTTTGAACGGCCAGGACAGCACGGAACAGGGCAGCCAGGCCGGGCGCTGGGGCTCCTCGGCGTGGCCTGCCTGTGTGCCTCCCCGTCACCTCCAGCGGCGCCCCCGGGAGGAGGGGGTGCGGGCACACCGTGGCCAGGGCCTCACCAAAAGGAGCTGCCCAGGAGGGCTGGGCTTGGCAGCGCCACACGCACTCTCCGCGGCCGTGAGCGGGAGCATCTTTGTCCCCCAGCAACAGCCCCCTTCTCCAAGACCAAGAAGTGTTTCCAGCTGATGGCGGCTGCCGGCTTCGGTACTGGCTCCTGCGGTTTCTTAAGGGTTTTTTTTAAAATATCAAATGAATTCACGAGGATAAAGACGCTTCTCATTCAAAGGTAGAGAATAGTATCTGCTAACACGCACGTCCCACAGTTTTGTTTCTGCTTAATCTTAGCATTCTTACATTTAGGGGACGCAGGCCCGGCCAGCAGGGGCCGGCGCAGGACGAGGCTGCAGCCAGCGCCGTCCCTCCCAGGAACACGCTTTTCTCAGAAACACAAACGTGAGCGAGTGGCCCTCCTGTTGGGCAGTTTGGAAACGGCGAGGGCGCGTTTGAATCCACAGGTGCAGTCTCTTCCGGCGGCTTCTCTTCAAACAGCCACGGCCCTCGCTCCCGGGTGTTGAAGTCCGCGGGGCATGAGCTCCCCAAGGCCTGTGTGAGGTGCCGAGGGCTGTCGGGGTCCCCCCGAGGGAACCGCTGAGAGCAGCTCACCGGCGGCCGGCCGCCTCCTGGTCCTTCCCGGCACGACGGGGTCTGAGCTCTGCCTGGGCAGCCTTTTTTTTTTTTTTTTTTTTTTTGTCTCTCGGGGACACTGAGGAGGCGGTGGGTGCCCGCGGTGCCTCATGGCCCCAAGGACTTTGGGAGTGTCGCTGCGTGTCTTCACGACTCGCTGTCCCCAGGGCAGGCCATCTCGCACTGGGATGCTGTGGACACGGGAGCCCTGAGGGCTGAGGGCTGAGCATGTGGGTTTAGAAAACAGCACAGGCAACTCCACAACCCGCAGGGGCAGCGTGGGGAGGGCGCGCTCTCTGCCCGCGTCGGGGGCCCGGCCTGGCCTGCTCGCTGCGTTCTCAGGGCCCAGCAAGGGGACAGCCGTTCCGGGTTCGGCCCATCCACAGGCTCAGGGGCGCGCAGACAACCCTCCCTCCGCCGGGGAGAAGGCTTGCTGCCTGGGATTCGCGGGGCCTCTCTTGTGCGCGGCGGAGGCCTCGTGCGCCCCTGTCTTTCCCTTGTGCTGCGTGCATCCCGCCGCCCCGCGCTCCCGCAGGAGACTAACTCCGCCCGCGCCTCGGGCAGGGTGGGCCTGCGGTTGATTCTCCCCTGAATTCTGGGTCCCAGGGAAGCTGGTCACCGTCCTTCAATGCCAGTGGAGACAGCGGCGGGGACCGCGTGGGCGGCTGGTGGGGTTTCTTGGCCAGACAGAGGGAGGGCCGCTCTGCTCTAAAGAAGGCACTGAGAGCGGACAGCTTTCCGATGGAAACAAACGGGCCGCACGTCTGTCTTCAGCCTTTCGTGGACTGATTAGGAAACGCGGGAACGAACCCCTGCCCTCCGCTTCCACGCGGAAAGCCTGTCTCGCTGCTTGGAAGCTGCCGTCGATAACGGGCCCCTCACTCCCAGCTTCCATTTTACCAAACCGAGGGGTGCCTGCAGGCAGAGGGGCTGGCCCTCCGCGGGGCGGGGGTTGGGGGGGAGGCCAGGGCCTGCCGGCTAGAATCCCAGCCCCACAGACCGCCGGGTCCACGCTGGGCCACAGAAACGAAAGCGAAAGAGAAGCCGGTGCCGGCGGGCGGGCAGCAGCGGGTTCGCATTAGCGTCGGCGCTGGCCCGTGCGTGCGGGCGGCTATCGGGCGGCCGATCTGCTAGGCGCTGCCTTTGTTTGATGGGAGGGGGAGGTGGGCCCGTCTGCTTCCACTTTGGGGAGGCCGACCCCGCTCCGCCAGAGCCCCTCGCTCGCCCAAACACGCTGCTGACGTGGGTGTCCCGCCGCCCGGCCAGCCCTGGGGGTCCCCCGCCCCAAGCCCTGCGCCCCAACATGTGTGTGACCCTGGCACCACGCCAAATCATCCTCAGCGCCGTGGCCACTGGCCACCTCCCACCAACACCCCTGCCCTGGTGAGGGGCCCTCGGAACCCCGGGACTGAGTGGAGGGTCCCTGGCAAAGAGGAGACCCTGGAGCAGGGCTGGGAGCTCTGCCCTGCGCCCCACAGCCTCCAGGCCCAGGGCCCACAGGAGACCACGGTTTCAGGCGGACACGGAGGCCGGCGCCGCCAGGAGGGGGGGTGGGGGCTCCGTGCGGGCACCTCCTGCGGCACCGCCATGGCGGGCAGGACGCGCGGTGCGGGAGCTCTCGGGAGCTTGGATTCTCCCAGGCGCAGCTCACTGTCTCCCTGGGCGGGGCTTGGGGGAGCTGGGAGGCTGGGTGGGCAGCGCGGGGTCCCAGGAGGCTCCAGGGAGAACGAGGCCTGGCCCCGTGCCATGGGCGCTGCAGTGTCGGGGTGTGGGTCCCCCGAGTGTGAGGACGTGAGCTGCGAAGTCGCTCGCTGCCCAGAGCCCGTGGGGACCCAGGAGCCCGGCTGCCAGCAGAGGCCCCGTGGGCGGAGGGAACCGGGGCGCCGGTGACCCCAGGAAGCTCCGTGGGCCGAAGCGGTGCTGGGCGGGCAGAGGGCTCCCCTCCCCCTCGGGGCAGAAGGCTGACAAGCTGGGGTGCCACCATCCTCTGCCGGGGCCTCTGCAGCCTGCCTGTGCCTCAATGGCCCCCACGCGCCCCGAGCTCCTGCACCGAAACAGGACGATTACCCCGAGGCCCTGTCAGGGAGAAACAGCCAGAAGGAACCCGACACTGCGGGGCGGCACTCCACCGGTGCGGCTACAGGGCCAGGCGTTGCTGCGTTGGAAGCGGGGGGGGGGGGGTGAGCACAGCACTTTTGAGCAGAGACGCAGGGATGAGCGTGGGGCCGAATGAAGGACTCGGGGGGGGGGGGGGGTTGGGAGGGGGAGCCCTCTGTCCCCGGGTCGGACGGAAAGGCTGGCAGGGCAGTCAATCCCCGTTAGACGCCTCAGCCGCCATGTGGAGTGGGAGCCACGCTCCCGGAACCGTTCCCAGTGGAACAAGGTGCTGGGGGCGCGGAGAAAGTGCGCCGCGGGGAGATGCCCGCTCTCCTGCTCCCCCTGGGCCCCGCGTGCCTGCCCACTGTTTCCCAAACGGGAAATCTGGAAGCTCCGTCTTCTCTTCTCTCTGTCACAGAAGCGCAGCCCCAGGGCGTGCGGGCCGCAGCCAAGGACACGCTCCCCAGACAAAGGCGAAAAGCCCGCTCCCTCCCTGTGCGCCTAGAATCTAACTCCTCTGCTCCAACTCCCTGCCATCTCCAACTCCCCGCCATCTCCAACTCCCTGCCATCTCCAAAGAAAGGGTTTTTCGCCTGGCTGGTGTGGCTCAGTGGCTGAGCGTCAACCTATGAACCAGGAGATCAGGGTTCGATTCCCAGTCAGGGCACAGGCCCGGGTTGCGGGCTCGATCCCCAGTGTGGGGCGTGCGGGAGGCAGCCGATCCGTGATTCTCTCTCATCATGGATGTTTCTATCTCTCTCTCCCTCTCCCTTCCTCTCTGAAACCAATAAAAAAATATTTTTAAAAAGGAAGTTTTTTTTCAAGTTCTGTTCTCACCTTTATGATGATTCGTTGCTTTATATGTGGACTTTTTTTTTTTTTTGCGATCGGAGTAAGTTCTTTTCTAAACGTCAGGTTCTAACTAAAAGCCTTGCGTGTCCCAGGCGCAGAGGCGGACTCGAGCCTCAGGCTGTCCTTGGGGCCCTGCTGGGGGCACTGAGGGCTGAGGGAGTCACCCAACAGCCCGGGGAGGTGGGGACCGCTCTGGTGGCGCGCTCTGCCTTTATTCATCCCAAACCCTCTCTCTAACACCAGGAGCCCCAGCCCAACGTAATGGCTTGCACAGGCCACGCGGAAGGCGCCCTGTGCTATGTGGTCTCCGCAAACTATCTTGAAAGCGATGGGATCCCTTTTGCAAATGAGGTCTCTGGTGTGACCCCAAGATGCTGGAGGCAAACACAAAGGCCTCAGAGGGAGGGGCTGGGCCTCCAGCTCCCGGGAACCCCGTGTTCAGGGAGGACAGCGGACACGTGGCCCGGGGGCCCTGGTCCCTGCAAACTGTAATTAAAGCCATCGAAGCCGCTCCCAGCACGGCGTGCGCTGCCTTCCTGGTCCACAGAACCCCCCCCACACACCTTCCCTCCTGGTCCCCGTGGATCGGGGTGCCCGCCACGCGGAGCCGGAGCCGTGATGCCCGCAGCCCAGGGCGACCCGACACCCAGGGAGGAGTTGCCGCTGCAGGCGGCCCTGCTGCCACTGCGGGTCTCAGGGCGGTGGGACCGCCGCAGCCTCCGGCTGGTCAGCGCCGACCCTTCCCCCAAGCCTGGCCACACAGCGCCAGGCAGACCCAATCCTCCAGCGGGCAGTTCGCCTCCTGCCCGCCTCCCGGGCGGGGGCACCTGTCGGGAGCCAGGCCCGCAGCATCCTGTCTGCCCGATGCTCTGCTTCACGCACTGGCCCCTTTAGCTCCCGGGCCTGGCAGCCGGGGAAGCCCTGACCGAAGGCCCGGATGGAGCCCCATGAGGTGTCACCGCGCTCCCTGAAACCCTGCGCCGACCCCCATGTGTCAAACAGCCACCCCCACGCGGGACAGGGCCTGGAAGAGGTCCCTGGACCCTTTACCTTGGCCCCCCAGGCTGCTCGCCTCATTGCCAAGGTCGCCACAGGGTTAGAGGTCAAAGGACCCTTTACCTTGGCCCCCCAGGCCTCTCGCCTCATTGTCAAGGCCCCCACAGGGTCAGAGGTCAAAGGACCCTTCACCTCAGTCCCCAGGCCTCTCGCCTCAGTGCCAAGACCCCCGCAGGGTCAGAGGTCAGGGGACCCTTCACCTCAGTCCCCCAGGCCTCTCGCCTCATTGCCAAGGCTCCCGCAGGGTCAGAGGTCAGAGGACCCTTCACCTCAGTCCCCCAGGCCTTCCATCTCAGTGCCAAGGCCCCCGCAGGGTCAGAGGTCAGGGGACCCTTCACCAGACACACCAGGCCTCCCGCCTTGGTGCCAAGCCCTGTAGGGCAGGGGTCCCTGGGCATGAGCCACCACCTACCTGCTCGTTGATCTGGCACATGGTGAGGTTCTGGTCGTCGCAGGAGCAGGCCACGCGGATGTACTTGAGCCAGCTGCCCGCCCCCGCCTGCCCGGCGTCCACGCAGAACTTCTCGCCGCCCAGGTCTTCGGAGACCTGCCCGGGAAGGAAGGAACGGAGCGGGTCAGAGGCCTCCTCCATGAGCCGCGGCGGCCGGGCCCAGAGCGGCGGGCGCTCAGCACCTGGGCATGTGAGCGAGCCCTCGGCCCACGGCCGCCTGCCAGGAGCCCCGGAGCCCAGGGAGGGCCCCTGTCACCGAGGGCTCACTGGCCCGGCGTGGAAACTGCCACCCGCCCTGTGACGCCCCCGGCAGAGCGCCCACGTGTGAACCCGAGGCCGGTGCCTCCGGCAGAGCCCGCCCCGCCGCCGCCCGCGGAGGTGAAGGTGTGGGTGTGTGGCTGCATGCGGGCTGGTGTGCGCACGCTCACACCCGCGCGCCCATCCCCCTGCGAGTCAGAAACACGAAATGTCCTTCTGAAAAGTGGGACGTTTTCTCTGACGCCGTGGCGGCCCCCACGCAGCCTCTCACGCCCGCAGCCACGGCTCCTCTGGCCACGGCTCCTCTGGCCACGGCTCCCTGACCGGCTCGGCCGGCGGCGCCTTCAGGCAGAGACCTGACTGTGTCCAGCTCAGAGAGGGTCGCCTTGCCTTGGTGGACCCAGGGGAGCCGCAGGCTGGGTTCTCCCGGCCCCCACCTGCTCTGTCCAGTGCCTCCAGGGTCCAGCCGGAGCCGTGGATGGGGTAGCATCAGGGCCAACCTCGAGCGGCCCAGCCGGGCAGGGATTGGGGGAGCCGAGGCCACTTTCACACTGAGGTTCTGATGGGCAGGGGTCCGGCTGAGCAGGTGACGGGAGCAGAAGGGCCCAGGGAAGCCGGGGCGGGGGCGGGGGTGGCCTGCCCGGTGCAGGCAGAGGCGGTGGCTCTGGGTCCCGTGGCCTCTATGCCCGGGGGTCTCCTGCGCGCGTTATGGAGGGAAAGCCGCCCTGGAGGGGCTGCCCCGAGGCCGGAGAGGACACCCCTGGCCAGCGCATCGGTGCTTCGTAAACGTTCCTGGGCCCCCGAGTGTGCACAGGCATGTTCTAGATGGCCACGGGCCCCTGAAGTGATGGGGGGCAGCTGCTGTGCTGTGGGAGACACAGAACCTGCTCTAGCCTGTCTGTGCGTCCACACCCACGGCCCCTTGGGGAGCCCGTGGCGGCCCCTCCTCTGAATGACAAGTGTCGGAGCGACACGTAGGGGCCCAGCTTTGGGGACACCTCTGTGGGCTGAGCTGGGAAGGGGTTGTGAGCCGGGGCCTCTGCTCTGAGAATTCTCCACTTTGGGGGACTTTAGCCAAATGGGCCTAATTCTGAAAGAGAGGAGAGAAACCAGAGGGTCCGGGCAGGGTGGAGACACGAGACGGTAGGTGGGCACAGGTGGGCACAGGAATGGCAGGCATAGATGGGCACAGGGATGGTGGGCACAGGTGGGCGCAGGTGGGCACAGGGAGGGTGGGAACAGGTGGGCTCAGGTGGGCACAGGGAGGGTGGGAACAGGTGGGCACAGGTGGGTGCAGGTGGGCACAGGGAGGGTGGGCACAGGTGGGCGCAGGTGGGTGCAGGTGGGCACTGGGATGGTGGGCACAGGTGGGCTCAGGTGGGCACAGGGAGGGTGGGCACAGGTGGGCACAGGGAGGGTGGGAACAGGTAGGCACAGGTGGGCACAGGGAGGGTGGGAACAGGTAGGCACAGGTGGGCACAGGGAGGGTGGGAACAGGTGGGCACAGGTGGGTGCAGGTGGGCACAGGGAGGGTGGGAACAGGTGGGCACAGGTGGGTGCAGGTAGGCACTGGGATGGTGGGCACAGGTGGGCACAGATGGGCACAGTGAGGGTGGGCAGTGTGGCAGCGGCGTTCCTGTCTCCATCCCAGCTTCCAGTCCTCACCATTGCAGCCCAGTCCCTGAAAGACTAAGGGAGAGGGGGCGTGGCCTGCTGTGCCAGGTGAGGCCCGTGGGCAGCTGGTGGGGGGAGTGCAGGCCCGTGGGAAGGGCCCCTCTTCTCACCTCCCACCCCAACTGCAGGAAACCCGTCGAAAAGACCCCCCACAAAGCCTGTGGTTAGTGGCACCTCCACGGAGCGAGGCCGCCCCTCCCCCCGCCTTCCTCTGTTACAGGAAGAAGAGGGGCTGGCGGCGGGGGCTGGGGTTCCCTGTGGCCCCCACCCCGCAGCGTGTGCCTCGCGGGCTGGCAGGGACAGGCGTCTCTGTCTCCCTCTGTGCGTGTCCCCATCTCTCTCCCCATGGGTCTGTCTCTGTCATCCGCCCCCAGCCCCAGCGGTGGTCAGAGCCGGGCCTTCCAGCCCTGGGGTCCAGCTGGCTCAGGTGTCCCCTCACCTTGACCCCAGCACCTGGCGCCTGGAGACAGCCCTGGAGGGAGAGCCACGGAACTAACCAACCAACCAACGAATGCACTATTGTTCCACGTGCTTAGGAGCTCCTCTCCATCCAACTTGCACGTATGAGTGCACGTGTGTGCATGTGTGTATATGTGTACACGTGTGTGGCTATGAGGGTGCATCGGGCGGCTGTGGGGGCACTCAGTGTGCTTTGGGAAAAGACTGATCCGCTGCCTGAGGGAGGGGCCCCGGCGGCTGGCGGCCCACCAGCCTCCACCAACCACCTTCCCCGCCTTCCAGGCCGCCCTCCGCTACCCTCTGCACATCCCGAGGGCCGGGCCCGCGCCATCCCTGTGCCAGGAGCGGGCACCACCGGCAGGCTCCGGGGCAGGCGCTCGGGGCCCGGACGCCGCACTGGGCCCTGCAGACTCGCTCCCCCGGCGCCTCCCTCCATCGGCTGCGGTGACAGGGGCCCCAAGTGGGACCAGGGCCCCTCTGCTGTGCCCCTTCCCTCTGTCACCCCGAGAGCCCACCTGACCCCCTAGATCCTCAGAGGGCTTGTTCTGGGGGGGGAGGGGGGGTACAGGCCCAGAGGCCGAGGGCAGGGACGGCTGGGAGGTTCTGGGCTCGCCCACCCGACCCCACGCCCACACCGACGCCTTCCTAACGTGTGTGAGCCAGTCACACCCGCGGGCACAGGGGCCCCGCCGCCTGTACCCCGACAGCCAGGTCTACCGCTGACTCTGATGCAACCTGGATGAACAGGCCCCGCCTTCCAGAAACTTCCGCCCTCCGCCTTGTAGAACCGCCTCTTTTCCACGATGGCCCCGCAGGCATTTGTCCCTGGCCCGTTCTCCTGGCCCTCCCGGTGCTGGGCCAACGTCCCGGCTTGCGCACTGTGTCTGAACAAGGACTTGGCTGGCTGCTCGCCCCTTGGGACGCTGTGCAAGGCCTTCAGTCTGTCCCTGCCCCTCTCGGGGTGCAGGGCCTGCGCTCGGGGGCCACAGTCTCCCGGGGCCTCCCCCACCTGGCACTCAGTGTGCTCTCCTCTCTGGCCAGCAGCCCCCCTCTCCTGGTCACTCTTGGGAATGTCCCTCCTCCTCATCCAGAACCCTGCCCGCCCTGACCGGTGCCTGGTCCCTCGGTGGCACCCACTTCCTGGCGGCCCCAAAGGTCAGGGGAGGCCCCTCCTCCCAGGGCGCCTGGCTGGCTCTCGGGTTGACAGAGCAGGACTTGGCTAACCCTTTCCTTCTGAAGAGATGAAACTCTGCTTCTGAGAGGCGCCAGGCAGAGCCGCCCCGTCCTCCAGTCCCTCCCCCCTGCTCCCTGCCTCGCCTGACCCGGGTCCGAATCCTGGCTCAGGCTGTGGGGCCGGCCCTGGGAGTCTCAGCACCCCCAGAGGAGGCTGCCCTGATGCCCGCTACGCCCACTCAGCCTCGAAGACCCCCTTGTCCTCGTCCCTACCAGCTCCCCAGCTCCTGATCACCCCATCAGAAACGCCTTAGGAAGCGGGGAGTGGAAACGCTCTCCTAACCCCGGCAGGGTTTGTCCATCATTCGAGGCTTCCTGCGCTTCTCACGCGTGCTCTGCCGGTGGCTCTCTCCTGCTCCATGGGCACGGCCTGCTGAGGCCCGTCGGGGGCGAGCACGCAGGGGGGATGCCGGGCTGCCGTCCTCGCTGGCCTAACGGGTCTGAGCGAGCGTGACGGCGCCCCAGGCTGCCCTCGGTGCCCGGGCCCTGCTGCTGTAATGCGGCTCCCCTGGCACAGCGCCCGCCCCTCCCAGCCGGTGGGCACCAGGGAGGGCCTCCTCCTCCTGCCCCTGCCCCCGCCCCCGCCCCTGCCCCTGCCCCTGCCCCCTCCTTTAAGGACCAGTAGGCTGTTTCCAGCCCCAGCCCAGCCACAGAGCCGGGTGTCTGTGGTCGGCACGCGCATGTGCACACACCCGCAGCGATTCTGGTGTCTGCGAGGCTCCGTCCTGAGGGAAGGAGGTGGAGGGCGCTCTGGAAGCCCCTCCATCGGTGCGGGCAGCCCAGGACAAGCTCCTAGATCCCCTCCCGACTCTCCTTAGCTCCTTACAGCTCAGGGCGGAGATGACCCAACGCTGCCCCCAAAGGCGGCTGGTGGGAGGGGTCGTGGGGCAGACAGGCGTCCAGGCAGCAGGTCAGGGGCCTGGGCCCACCTGCTCCATGTGGGAGGGAGGGGAGAGGGGGACGGGGCGGGGAGCAAGGGGGCGGCTTCTAGGAAAGCGGGGGCAGCCGGGTGGAGGCAGCCCTCCCCCGAGCTCATGAGGAGAGAGGGATGGAGAGCTGGTGCTTCCTGGGGCGTGTGCCCCCTGGAATGAGGAGCGGGTGGGGCTCCTCATCCCCAGGGACCAGCTCCAGGCCAGGAGTGCGTGCCCTGGGCATAAGGACCAGGGTCCGGTGGTCTCAGGGACCCCAGAGCCCAGCCCGGGTGAGGAGGCTGCAGGCGCCCAGCAGGGGACGCTGATGCCCCAGAAGGCCGAGGCCCCAAGTCCGCATCCAGGGGCCCTGCTCCTGTGCTAATGACGCCAGACCCCGAAACCGCCTCTGCAGAGGGAAGGTCTCAGCCCTCCGTCCCCCAGGACTCAGACAGCCGGGGCCATGGAGCTTCCTGGGGTCACAGACCAGCTCCCCCAAATACCCTGACACTCGGGGGCTGCGGCGCTGCCGGGGTGCACGGCCTGGGCGCCTGCCGGGAGCCCGGATCCCAGCCTCTCGGCGCTGCCGCCTTCTCTGCCTCCTGCCCTCCCACCTGCCCCTCATTCTCCTTCTCCCTCCCTCCTGCCTCCCCGGCCCAGGGGCTGCGCGAGGGGCCACCGGCCAGCAGCGGCTGTGAACTCGGCAGAAACCCGGAAGGCGCGGCAGTGGCAGAGCAGAGCTTCGAGCTGATGGGGGTCACTCGAGCGAGCCCCACCCGGGCCCCCTGGAGTGGGACCCCCCCGATGATGTCATCGGCGCACGAGACAAGAAGAGGGGCTGCAGACACCTGGGGCTCGGTGGCTGCCCCTCACGCCTGCTGCAGCACCCGGGTCCCCAAAATCTATGGCTGAGTGAGGTGTTGGGGGGCTGGGCTTCCCCCCAAGCACAGGTCTCGTCACCAGGCCCGCGCTGCCGCCCGGGGCCGTCGGAAGTGATGGGCTCTGTGGTTCAGGCCAGCTCTCCCGGGGGCAGGGCGGTGAACGGACGAACACGGACCTGCTCGCACAGGCCCCGGGCGGCCAGCAGGGGGCAGGTGATGGCGGCAGGAGTGGGAGCTCAGGACCCTGCGGGCGAGGAGACCCACGGACGGTGAGTGCGTCACGGGAGCGGTCAGGGACGGCGGGGCGGCCATGCGTCCAGGGCGCGCTGAGGGGGGCGGGCTGTGTGTGCCACACGTGCCTGAAACGTCAAACTCAGTCTGACAGTGCGGGGGGCGGGTCCTGCCGCCGGCTCTCCTGCGGAACCAGAGAGCCTCTTTGCTGTTGGGGCCGTGCGGGGGCCGTGGCCAAGGGACAGGCTGACCGGCCTTGGCAGAGCCCACGCCCACACCAGCCCGGCGCTGAGAGCCTGCAGGGCCCCCGGCTGGTGGCCGCAGGTGCCTGATGGCCCCCCTCCCCCACCGGCTGCCTCTGCGCATCAGGCCGCTGGGCAGAGGTGGCCCTTCCTGGCTCTCCCGGGGGTAAGTGCGGGCTCCTGGCCGGCCGGCAAGGTTCCGTGGGTGGCCCGGGGCCCAGAGGGACAGACCAGCGGCCGGGAGCCGGCGAGGGTGCTCGTGAGCTTCCTCTCTGTCCCCCTCCCCCCCAGGTGCCCCTCGGAACGTGCCCACGCCCCCAAGAGAAGGCGGTCACTGCGGGGCCTCCCCACGCACCACTCAGAGGACTCGGCGCCAGCTGGACGACAGGGTCAAAGCAAGGCTTTGGGGCTGGACTTGAACCTGGAAAGCATGTGCCCACAGGCCCGGGGCCCCTTTCCCAGACCCCCGAGAGCTGGTGCCACAGGGCAGCTACTTGCCAGGGTGGGTCCTGCAGGGGCCTGGCCTCAGGTGATCCAGGTAATGCTCTGACCCCCCCACCCCCAACCAGGCACCACCGTGGGGTGCCCTCGGCCTGTCTGTGGGTGCCCACGTGCACAAGCCAGTCTCTTGGGGCCCAGCCCAGCCTCATGGGGTTGCTGCTCCTTGGTGCGGGGGGGGATGCAGGGGGACAGCCCCTCTGGTCCCGTTGCTGTTGCTGGACCTGGAGGCCGGGAGGGCAGTCATGAAAGGCCACCGCCGTGCCACCATCGGGGAGTTTGGGGGGTAAAGGCCGGTTGTAGAGAAGCCCAGACCCCAGCCTGGCTGGTAAACTGCCCCCAGCTCGCAGCTTCCACTCCTGTTCCCCCTCACCGCCCCCCCCCCCCCCCCACGCAGGCCCGGCCCCGGCTCCCGGACTGACGTGGTTGAGATCAGCCAGGCACCTGCTGCTGCGAAGGGGGCGGGAGCAGGAGCTCCAAGCCTGGAGGTCACGCGCCACCGCAGCCCCAGCTGTGACATTCTCGAGCGAGACACTTGGTGCTGCCGTTCATGAAAAAATGGAAAAAAGCCAAACAGCAAAGCCACAGGCCGTGGTGGCCCTTTGCCCTTTGCCTGGGGAGCCCGGCTCTGCCCACAGGAAGCGACCCCGAGCTGAGGGGAGGCCCCCACAAGGTGTCACACGGCCACATCGGGGGTGACAGCCGCAGAGCTGTGAGCGGGCACCCACCTGCAGGTGCTGAGCAGCGTGCACAGTGGCTGAGCTGCTGCAAACTGGGGGAGGGGCTCCCAGCCTGGCCAGCCGGCCGCGGGCCTGGGCACCTGGCCACACGCTATGTGCTGGACAAACGCCCCGGTGTGGACACAGAATGCCAGGTTGCAATGCCCCCAGGACCCAGGCCTCTCCCCTAGCTCTGACCCCGGGCTGGGACCATGTGCCGTCGAGCTGGTGATCCCGGAGGAGCTGCTCCAGGACCCCGAGTCCCGTCACCCTCCGACCCCCTCCAGCACCCCTGTCACCGTGGACAATGTGGCCGGCGCCCGGGAGTGACTCCCTCCCACATGCACGTCTCAGAGGACAGGGAGCTCAGAGTCCCCTCTCCCTCCCTCTCCAGGCATCCCCGTCACCACCCTGCAGACCGCGGCCCCAGCCGCTGGTCACCATGGAGCTGCACCATTGAGTCCCTAGCAGCCACGTTTGCAGGTGAGGAAACAGGCACAGAGGGGTTATGGAACCGGCTGATGTGGCCCAGCAAGAAAGGGGCAGGCCGGCTGGACACTGGGCGCTGCATGCTGTCTCATTCATCCTGTGGGGACCAGCGCTAAGCACCCTGGTTGGTCCTGCCCTCCCGCCTCTCAACTTGACCGTGGCGGCCCAGGTGACTAAAGCTCCCCCGGAGCCTTGGAAGGACAGCGGTTCAGTCAGGCTCGCTGACTGTCTCCATGGGTGGATGGATGGACGGGTGGATTGGAGGATGGATGGATGGACAGACAGATGGATAGATGGATGGATGGATGACAAATGGATAATGGGTGAATGGATGGATGGGTGGGTGGGTGGATGAATGCATAGACAGATGGAAAGACAAACAAATGGCCCATCTGGCGTGGCTCAGTGCCCGAGCATCGACCTATGAACTGGAGGTCAGGGCACATGCCCAGGTTGTAGGCTCGATCCCCAGTAGGGGACGTACAGGAGGCCTCTGTCATCATTGATGTTTCTATCTCTCTCTCGTGCTCTCTGAAATCAATAAAATATATTTAAAAAAGACAAATGGATGGATAAATTATGGATGATAGAGAGATGGGTAGATGGATAGATGGATGGACAGATGAAGAGATGGGTAAATGAATGGATGGATGAATGGGTGAATGGATGGGTAGATGGATGGATGGATGAATGGATGGGTAAATGGATGGATGGATGGATGGATGATGGATGGATGGATGATGGATGGATGGATGGATGGATGATGGATGGATGGATGGATGGATGGATGGATGGATGGATGGATGGATGGATGGATGGATGGATGGATGGATGGATGGATGGATGGATGGATGGATGGGTAGATGGATGGATGGATGGATGATGGATGAATGGATGGATGGATGGATGGATGATGGATGGATGGATGGATGGATGGATGGATGGATGGATGGATGGATGGATGGATGGATGGATGGATGGATGGATGGATGGATGGATGGATGGATGGATGGATGGATGGATGGATGGATGGATGGATGGATGGATGGATGGATGGATGGATGGATGGATGGATGGATGGATGGATGGATGGATGGATGGATAGATGGATGGATGGATGGATGGATGATGGATGGATGGATGGATGGATGGATGGATGATGGATGGATGGATGATGGATGGATGGATGGGTGGATGGATGGATGGATGGATGAATGGATGGGTAAATGGATGGATTGATGGATAGATGATGGATGGGTATATGGATGGATGGATGGATGGATGATGGACGGATGGATGGATGGATGGATGAATGGATGGGTAAATGGATGGATTGATGGATGGATCATGGACGGATGGATGGATGGATGGATGGATAAGAGGGTTGTTAAACTGAATGATGGATGAGACACAGAGTCCCCCAACCTCCCCAGACACCTTTGGCTTCCTCCACTTCCCAAAGTGAGATATAAGGGAACATCTTGCCAGGAGTTGTAAAGGTGGAAGAACACCTGGGGACACCTCTCCCAGGAAGCCTGCCCTGATCTCACCCACCAGAGGGGCTCTCACAGTCCCTGCCCCATCACAGGACGATCACAGCAGGTTTCATTTGGCTGATCCCCAGAGCCAGGCAGATGGTGGTGCCCCTCAGTGTTTGGGGGACAAATGGGCGAGGGGCTTCAGGACAACGGAGACTGGCCTCTGCCCAGTGAGTCTCTCTTTCCTCATCTCCCCATGTCACCTCCGGACCCCTCTGCTCGTTCCTCCGTGGGTTCTGCCCAATGACGTCAGACCCTCCTCCTCGCACCCCTGCTTCTCTGGATTCCGGGCTGCGATTTCCCCTGCGTCCAACGTCACTGTCCTCTGTGCGCGGTGACTGGGTTTTCCCCGGGGTCGACGGGGCAGCGTCCTATTTCCCAGGGCCGAGGCCGTGCTGGCTTGTCCACCTCAGCGCCCTGGGGGACCAGCACACAGTAGGTGGTCAGGGGAGGTCTGGCGCGCCACCGGGACGGAGCCAGCGGGGTTATATTTAGTGCCTTCCCTGAGCTGACTCAGTCTCTCCGAGCCCATCCCCTCTCCTCCTCCAGGGGACACGTCGGTTCAGAGCAGCTCCGTGACTCACGCCCCTGTATCAGCCTCGTGTTCTGAGATCAGCGCCCACAAATAGCTCACGTCTCAACAGGCCGACTCTCCGCAAATACCTTGCCAGTCCCCCAGCGAGCACACGCGGCTGACAGACAAACATGGTCATTGGCAGGAGCCCCTGGTGCACAGCCTGTGGTGTGTGGACGCCCCTGCGGTCAGCCTGCTCCAAGGCGCCCCCGCAGGCCGGGCCCCAGCGCAGCCCCGCAACCCGGCCGCGCCCCACCTGCGCTTCATGGCGAGGGGCTGCTTTCCCTCCCAATACTTTCCCCGCATGATTCTGCCGCCTGGGATTTCAGTGGCTTTTCTTTAATCCTCACCCGAGGGTAGTTTCCCATTGATTATTGTTTTTTAATATATGTTTATTGGTCTCAGAGAGGAAGGGAGAGGGAGAGAGAGGGAGAAACATCAATGATGAGAGAGAATCATGGATTGGCTGCCTCCTGCACGCTCCCTACCGGGGATCGAGCCCGCAACCTGGGCATGTGCTCCTGACAGGAATGGAACCCGGGACCCGTCGGTCCACAGGCCAGCGCTCTAGCCACTGAGCCACACCGACCAGGCGGTTTCTGTTTTCTGCAGGGGGACCCAGACCTCGGTCGTTGTCTGGCTGAGTGGGGAGGGGCCCGGGTCCTGTAACTGTAACCCAAGGGGCCCATCTCTCTCTCCCAACCCTCTCAGCGCATCGGACGTCAGACGTGGGGTGACTGAGATACTGGGGATGCGATGCGGGACTCTGAACCCCCTGGTTCCTTCTGGATTCTCAGTTCTCCCACGTGGCCCGGCCCGTCTCGGGGACGGACCTCGCGAGCCACAGCCAGGCCGCCCGGGGCTGTGCCCAGCCTGCGCCGCCTCCCTGGGAACCTGCGGCCGGCTCGCTTCCCAGACACGGGCGCTGGGGAGCCCGGGAGTTTGGAAATGATTCATGGGCCGAGGTGGGGCAGAGTCAGGCCGGATGACAAATGGGACCAATTAAATTCCGCAGGTCTCCCCCCTGCTCCGGGTGCCAGCGGTCCAGTCACCTCCGAGGAAATATATTACAGGAATTAAAAGTGTGTCTCCCCCTCCCGCCCCCCACCCACGGTGTTACCTGGATTCCTTTCAAGTCCACACCGGCCAAGTTCAAACATCGCTTCTCTCTCAGGAAATAGACCCGAAGTGGGTTATGAAAATCTAATGACAGCGTCCCAGCGGCCCTCGAGCCCCTCAGCCTCGCCTGGCGGCTCAGAGCAGCCGGCTCCGGCGGGGACGCGGGGGAGAGCCTCGGCCTCGTGGCGGGACGGGCCATTCTTTGTGGATTCTATCGCTTTTTTTTTTTAATCCTCACCCGAGGATATTTCTCCATTGATTTTTAGGGAGAGTGGAAGAGAGAGGGAGAGACAGAGAGAAACATCCAGGTGAGAGAAACACATCGATCGGTTGCCTCCTGTATACGCCCCACCAGGGCCCGGGCCGGGGAGGAGGCTGCAACCAAGGTACCTGCCCTTGACTGGCATCGAACCCGGGACCCTTTGGTCCACAGGCCGACGCTCTATCCACTGAGCCGAGCTGGCGAGGGCTCTATTGCTTTTTTTAAAAAACATTTGAAAAGAGGCAAAGGGAAGGGTGTGCTTGCTGGAGGGAGCAGTGCTGGACGGATTCCGCCGCCGCGTCCCGCCATGTCGTGGGACGAGGATGAGAGCTCGGGTGGGAGCGAGCGCTGAGCGCCGTCAGGGCTCCCTGGCTCCGGGGGCTCGCTGCCTGCTGCCCGAGGCGGACACGTCCCCCCGTGACCATCAGGAAGGGCTGTGCGGGCTCGGTCCTTCGTCCCGGGTGGGAGCGGCCGGGCCGGGGCGGCGGTCAGCCCTCTCCCTGCGGGCTTGGCTCGGTGCCGGGCGGGTCTGCCGACAGCTGTGGGGGCAGAAGTCCCTTTGCCGTCTTCCTAGCCGGGGCGGCCGCCCAGGGTGGGGTCATGTTGTCCTTCTCCGGCGGCTGAGACGCCCCACACGTTGTGTGGGGGGGCCCTGAGCTGGGGTCTCTGTCCCGGAGTCTCTTGGCCAGTGACTTCCCCGCAGACGCGGATCCAGCCCCGCACGGCGCGGTGTGGGCGGCTCTGGCAGACAAGTCGTCCTCGCGATCCCACGACGGCCAGGCTCACAGAGCTGGGGGGCACCCAGGCGCACCCGCTCCTCCCTTCTTTTCTAGAAGGTTCCCTGCCCCTGTGGGGAGACTGTCCCTTCGGCATGTCTGGTGGGTAACGTCCCCACTCCATTTCCTTCCCTCGCACTCTCCACACGTCCCGCACTTCCGTTTTAAATTATTTTTGTTGGGTCTTCCTCTTCACACCGAGCCCACGTTCACTTATTTTTAAGTAAAATGGTCCCTTTGATTCTTTCCCACGGGACTTGTTCTGAAGAAAAGGTGTGTGTCCCCCCTCCCCGTTTAATACCCATGTTAATAATAATTAATAATAATAATAATAATAATAATAATAACGTAATGAGAAGCAGAAGAGAATCCAAGCACTTGGCATACGCACGCGCACTTCCCAACCGCCCTTCCCCAGGTCCCAGCCACCGGAATGCAGGCGCAGGCGCAGGCGTGGCGTTGAACTCTCGCGGCCTCAAACGCCGGCCGTGCTGGGCGCCACGTGGGTCTTCCCGTGGCAGCAGACATTCCCGGAACCCACGGGCCTCCGTAACATCTCAGGTGCACGTTCGCGCCGCAGGCAACACCGGGCGTGGCGTGGGGGCGCAGGCCGGAGGGACCTGGTGCTCTGGGGGCGCGTTTGGAAGGGGGTCCCCAACTGAGTGGGCTCCTGGCCACGGCTCGTGGCACCTCTCAGCCGTCTCTGCATTTCTTTCTTTTTGTTTGTTTGTTAATCCTCACTGGAGGACATTTTCCATTGATTTTTAGGGAGAGTGGAAGACACAGAGAGAGACATCGATGTGAGAGAAACACGCTGATTGGTTGCCTCCTGCACGAGCCCTGACCCGGGCCCGGGCCAGGGAGGAGCCTGCAACCGAGGTCCGTGCTTTTGACAGGAATTGAACCTGGGACCCTTCGTCCACAGGCTGACGCTCTACCCACTGAGCAACACTGTGCTTTCTTTAGACCAATGGTTTTCAACCTTCTTCACCTCGTGGCCACATACACTAATCACCCAAACTCTGCAGCACACCAGAACATATATATATATATGTGTATATATATATATATATATATATATATATATATATATATATATATATATATATATATATATATACTAGAGGCCCGGTGCACGAAATTCATGCACCGGGGGGTGTCCCTCAGCCTGGCCTGCACCCTCTCCAATCAGGGACCCCTTGGGGGATGTTTAACTGACAGTTTAGGCCTGATCCCGTGGCAGTTGGACATCCTTCTTGCAATCTGGGACCACTGGCTCCTAACTGTTCACCTGCCTGCCTGCCTGGTCGCCCCCCAACTGCCCCCTTGCTGGCCTGGTCGCCCTCTAACTGTCCAGAAGGAAGTCAGACATCCGAAAGATGTCCGGTCACCCGGTCTAATTAGCATATTACCCTTTTATTAGTATAGATATATATTGTTTGCCAATCTGACAAAAAACAGACATAATTTGATTCATTCACACTGGATGGCTATCATGTCCGCTGTCATTGTTTTACCTGACAATCTAGGGGGACAGCGGTCAGCTCTCCAACAACATAGTCGGGTGCCACGTGTTTTAACGTTCTCGCGGCTCCCCAGTGGAAAATGGCTGCTTTAGACCAATATTGGCAAAGGGGCGGAACCCTGGGCCTGCTGGCAGCCACCAGCATAACCCCCTTGAGGGCCCTGGTGGGTCGGTGCGTCTCTCCAGGGTCAGGGGCTGTGCCCAGGGCACCGGGGTTGACGAGCCGGGCTGCGGGGCATGGATAGCACCTGCGTGGGGCACGGCCAATGCTCCTCGGGGCACGCAGCCGCCCCTGGGGAAGGGCCATCCTAGGCCCCGGCCCCCGGCCCCGGCCCCGGCGCTGGCCTTGAAGAGGGCCGGGCAGGAGGCCTCAGAGGTGGAGACGCACTCTGAGGTGACCACTCGCTCTGCCCGGGGCCACCGTCGCGGCCTCGCCAGGGCACAGGCCGAGCCTCCGCAGAGGAGGCCCTCGGGCAGCGACCAAGGGGAACATCACCGCCTGGGGCTTCTGCGCAGCTGGTGGAGAAACGCCCGGATTCGCATGGAGTTCAGACCCCACGATGTTTCAGGGACCGGCGCACGCGTAGACGTGATTCAAGTTCATTTGGGGGGAGGGAGGCGGCTCCGGGAACAACACGTGTCCAGCCTCGCCAGGCGCGGGTCGGGCTGTGGCTCAGCGTCTCTGCTGTGATGAATGAGCGCCTTTCGTTTTGTGTGTGTTTGGCGGGAAAGGATCGGAGTTAGGGCTGAGGTTTCCAGCACAGAGGTGGGGGTGGGGTGGGGGTGGGGAGGGGGGGGGTGGGGGCCTTCCTGAGGGCCGTCCTTTTACAAAGGGGAACTCAGAGGGAACTACGCTCTTGGGGGAGCTGTTCCATCAAGACGCCATAAAATCGGGGGCCCGGGGGCTGCTCGCGCTTCTGGACAACGGACACTCGGGGGTCCTGGGCCAGCAGCCCCATCTCGTCCAAGTGTTCCCCAAAAGCCTTGGCTACTGAGGCGTCAGGCATGGGCTCAGCCGATGCCCTTGCATTCCAGCGTCCCCTCTGCTGGAGGGACCCTCCCAGGTCCCACCTGCCCGGGAGCTGCAGGCCCAGCGCCCCCCGCCCCCCCGCCCCCCCGCCCCGCACCCCTGATGCCACAGACCCCCTTTGTGCGCAGGAGACGGGAGACCAGGCCGGGTGTCCGAACACCCAGTTACAGCCCGGTATTCTGCAAGAGGATGTTAACCACACATTCTAATAAAAAAATAAAATAAATAATAATAAACATTTGACCCGAGTACGGATCTTTCACGAGACGCCCTAATCATTTTTCTGCTCCGACCTCCGTTTTCTCTGGCGCGGTTCCAGGGAGCCCGGGGGTGCGGCGGCCTGCCCCTCGGTGGGAACAAAGGTCTTTTTCAGTCCGAAGGGCTGTCAAGTTTATCCAAATATTCGCAGCTCACTACCAGCCCCTTTCTGAATTGATATTTCCAATAAAAGGACACTTTGTATCTTTAAGCCACACGGCCTCCCGAGTGAGGATGCGGAGGGCAGGGGAGCCGGCCGCGCGGCCCAGCGGCCACTTCCTCGGGGACGGGCGGGGAGGAGGCGTCCCGGCGTGACGGGGTGGGAGCGAGCGGGCAGCCCAGGGCCGGGCGCTGAGGGAAGAAGGAGACGGAGCCCACAGAGGGTGCCCGCCCTCCACCGCGCCCACGTCAGGGCATCGCCACGCACCTCCTCCCGCCTCGGTGCTAATTCTGGCCGAGCCTGCCCAGCCTGCCAGCAGCTGCCAAGCACATTAAGTCATGAGAGCAGCGGCGGCGGCGAGAGAATTCATTCCAGCCGGGCTGAGCCGCGCGAGGCCTGTGTTCTCTGGCTGTCGGCACGCCGGGCAGTGAGCGTCCCCAGGGGCCCGCCCTTCCCCACACGGCGAGGCCGGGATCTTAGCACCGGCTCCTCCCCTCTGCCCAGATGTCTCCCCCTAGCCAGCCTCAGAGCCCTGTGCTTTGTGTGTGTGTGTGTGTGTGTGTGTGTGCGTGTGCGTGCGTGCATGCATGTGCACGCACACATCATGTGCATGTGTCTGTGTTCACTCGTGTGCACATACATGCACGTGCGTGTGTCCATGTGCATGCACATGTGCGCGCATGCATGAGTGTGTGACCACAAGCACGTACACACATGCATTCGATACCCTTCTGAGGGTCCCTGAAGCCCCCCCGAGGGCATTTCCTCCCACCGGCCGCCTCCAAACGGCTCTGATTAGCGTTAATGATAATTCTCATTAATCACCCTCGGCTGCTGCGGCATGGAAGCGCGGCCGCGGCCCCGTGACAGGACCACTTAGCCGTATTTATGACTTGTGTGCGCAGCGGCCGCCGGGCCCTGACACCTCTGGCCTGTGGCTGACATCGGGGCTGCCAGCTGCACCGCACAGAGGCTCTGTGTTCCTTCTCCTCGCCCGACCCCGGGCCGCCCCCCCCCCCCCCGGCCCCTCCGGTGCAGAGCAGGGGCTCCCTGTCAGGGCTGAGGGCGGAGGGAGGGGGGCTGCGGGCTGGGGGGTGTGGGGGGCTGAAGCAGGGAGGCTCTGTTGCCAGGAAGCCCCGCCTGCTTCCCAAGCGGGGCCGCACGCTCTTTTCCTGTCCCTGCCCATGTGCGTGTGCCCGTGTGTGCGTGCGTGTGTGTGTGCGTGTGTGCGCGTGCGTGCGTGCGTGTGTGTGTGTGTGTGTGTGTGTGTGTGTGTGTGTGTGTGGTGACTGTTCCCGTCCCTGCTGGTGGAGCCGGCACGGACTGCCCCCTCACAGTGGGACTGCATCTCACGTCCCGGCGACCCTCAGCCACGCGCACAGTAGGTGCTCAGGCGTGTTTGTGGCTCCAAGTTCGTCTGAGTGCTCAGGGAGCAGGGGTCGGGGTGCGGCAGGCAGCTGTGCTCACAGAAGCCCCCCCCCCCCCAGTCCACCTGAGCAGCCATCTGAGGTCCTGGGGTCACGGCCAAGCCCGGGACGCTGCCACCCGACTGGCACCTCCTGGAGTAAGCCACATGGAGGCACCAGTGGTTGCTCCCTGGCCAGGACGAACGAATGGGGCCCGGGCAGCCTCCCCCTTTCTCCCCACCTGCAGCCCCGCCCCCCGCCCCCCACCGGACGCTCGGGCAGGTTCCCAGGGCCGCGCGTGCAGGTGCGGGAAGGCCCGTGCGCGTGAGGGACGGCGCCGCCGGAACAGGCTGCCTCCTTAGGGAGCGGTAACAGCGTCTCTCAGGGCTCGGAGGGGGCCCGTGTGTCGGCCTCTGGCGCTCCGGCCGGGCCGTCGGAACAAGCGGTGCCTGGCTCCGTGTCCACAGGCCGGCCCGGCCGGAGCCAGTGGGGAGGCAGCCATCGCCCGGGTAGCAGTAAGCATGCCGCCCTCGCCGGTGAGTCCGCCCTGGCACCGGGCCGCGTGCAGGGCACAGGTCATCGCCTGGCTGTTGCCAGGTGACGGCGGGCGGGCGTGGCCCCGGGGGACGCGGGAAAGGAGCTGCTGCGAGGCTTGTCGGAGCGTGGCCTGGACGGGGGCCGGGGGGGTGGGGGGGACGCTGTCGGGTGGAGCTCTCGCCGCTGTGCTGACCTCCCGGGAGTCTCCAGCGGCTGCAGCTCGTCGCCCACCCTCTTGCGTCCCTAAGTCACAAGGTCAAAGTGCGCTCTGACCATGCAGGACTATCTGGGGTCCACTGAATGGTGAACGGGAGCATCCAGAAACATTAAACCACCTCCCCAGACCTTCCCCCGGGCGGACAAGCTTCCTCAGCACAGAAGCCCCTCCCCCAGTGAGCGCGGGGCCGTGTGGGGTCGGTGTGACCTGTACACCCTCCGGAAGCCCCTCCCCCAGTGAGCGCGGGGCCGCATGGGGTCGGTGTGACCTGTACACCCTCCGGAAGCCCCCGGACCCTCAGAGCACTGAGCCCCACAGAAAGCTGGCAGAATCAGCACCCCGATTTCTCTGGGGGTCTCTGTGCTCAGGACCACGTGTGCCCGGAATCACCCCCTCCCCCGCCCCACAGGAAAGCAGAGGGACTTCTTACTGTTTGAGGCTCCAGGGCCCTGGAAGGTGGGGTGCTGCCTGGTGCCCCTCGGTGAGGGGTTGGCACCCGGTGTGTTTTGTTAGGGGTCTCCCTCCCCCCCACCCCCTTCTTCTCCCTCCACACCCAGCTTCCCAAGGGCTTCCTCCGCGCCCTGCTCACCGTGGAGACAGCCATCAGGCGGCGGTTCGCGGCTGCACGGGGAGGCGGGTGGAGGGGCGGGGGGCTGCGGGGTCGGGGAGCCTGTGAGGAATCTCATGTTCTTAAAGTCGAAGCTGGATCGCCCCCCAGGAACGCAGACCTCAGCAAGGGCCATGCAGGGGCCTGATAGCCGCCGCTTCATCTCCGGGCAAAGCCGCCGAGCGCGGGGCCTGCGCTGGCCTCCCGACTCCCCAGCCCGAGCACCCAGGGCCTCCTGCCCGCCCAGGCCCTCCCTCCACGCCGGGGGTTCCCCAGAAACGATGTTCAGTTATAATGACACGGCTGTACATCCCCGACACAGTGGTGGGTAAACCAGTTGTCAAAGGACAGTGACGGCGGACATGGCAGAGACGGTCGCTGGCCCACGGTGGCGGCCCCGGGACACGGGTGCGGCTGGGAGGGACCAGGGTCTGCGCACCTGCCCCCGCCGCTGGTGTGTCTGCAGTCCAGGTGCCTAAGACCATGGACGTGGGGCCCAGCCACTGAGACGGAGGAAGGCCACCGCGGCTGCTCGGCCTCCATTTCTCTTCAGGGTCCTGAGCGAGAGGACCCCCCAGAGCCAGCCATTCACCGAGGACAGAGCCGTGGGAGTCAGAGGCGTCCCTGGCCTCCTGCGCAGTCCCATCAAGCACAGTCAGTCTCAGCGGAACACCGCCCCGACAGACGGCCGCGTCCAGGCCACACGCGTTCCCCACACGTGGTCACCGTTACAGCGCCGCATCCCAGGTGACAAGGTAGAAGACGAGTCTGACTCATTTACCGGAGCTTTCACGGGGTGACAACGAGGGACAAGGGCCTGTGGTCCCCCCAACAGGGATGCGAGGAGCCAATGACTTGGCCTGTTGCTTCCGGCCGCCACATCCATGGCAGGGATGGCGAGGGCCGGTCAGCGTGGGTCCCAGTTCCGTGTCCAGTGCAGGTGGAGCCCGTGCCCATGGCACCCACTCTCCGAGGCCTGGCAGAGCAGCATGAGGAGGGTGGTCTGCGCCAGCATCCACACGGACACCCCTTCCCGTGGGCGGCGCGCTGAGCGGCGGGGGGCTCACGTCCACACCCCGACGCCGGCTGCTGCCCGTTCTCAGTCGCACGGAGGACACGGGTTTTTTTCAGGGGAAAGCGGAGAAGGTTGCCAACAAGTGTCTGAAGGGCCTTTAGACAAAGGTCCTTGGACGGAGCTGTGAGCGCGGTCAAGGATAAACAGTGGTGACAGGCGGGCGGAGCGGGAAACCCGACTCGCCTCGGAGGCGCAGCCGAGGGAGAGCCCTCGCAGATGGCGAAGGCGGACAGGCCCCGCGGGCGGGCGGGCGGGCGGGCGGGCGGGCGGCTGCGGGCGCTGCTGGTGGCCGGGCCAGAGGTCTCGCTGCCAGAGCCTCTTCCCGAAAGCCTGGCCTCACGGCCGGGGCGGGAGGTCCTCAGGCCTCAGGGGGACGGTCCTGAGTGGCTGTTTTCGTGGCCTTGACCCAGAGAAAGGGAGCCGCCGGCCAGGAGGCGGGCCGCCCCTGTTGTGGGGCACGGGGTTAGTTTGTCCCCTGATTTTCTGAACGTAGAAAAGATGTCTGGGTTTTTAAAACCACATACATTTAAAGAGTCCAGTGGGGTCTGGCCGGCGTGGCTCAGGGATTGAGCATCGACCTCGGAACCAGGAGGTCACGGTTCGATTCCTGGTCAGGGCAAGTGCCCGGGTTGTGGGCTCGATCCCGACTAGGGGGCATGCAGGAGGCAGCCGATCAAGGATTCTCTCTCCTCATGGATGTTTCTCTCTCTCCCTCTCGCGTCCTCTCTGACATCAACACAAAGATATTTAAAAAAATAAAAAGTCCAGCAGGCACATGGAGGCTGTGCGTCCGTCACCGAAAGTGGTCCCAGGAGACGGCACTCGCTGTGGGGTCCCACGGGGGTGCCGGCCCCCGTGCCGGTCACACAATCTTCCCTTCTCCTCAGTGCCCTGCGGAGCGTCTGTGTCCCTCAAAAGGTTTGAATTGGGGTGAGCCCCCATCTTGTGGCACGAGCGTCGCACAGTGACTGAGGCAGATTCGGGGTGTCGAGCCAGTGCCTCTGGGTTCGATGGTGACAGGCATCGCCACTGTCCCCAGGAAGGCAGAGTGGCCGCGGCTGGAAGCCGGGGACGGTCATTGCTTGGCGACAGGAGGCTCTCGCTGCCGTGGCTGCGACCTGGGAGCAGCTGAGCGGCTGGCAGGGAGGCGGGTGCCTCACGGGAAGAGCGGGTGCACCCCCCCAGCACTGCCCAGGCCGCCACCCCCAGGGAAGCTGGTTCCTGGACCCCCGGGGGGGAGGGCAGGCGGAGGCTCCGAGCGAGGCTCTGGGAAGCTCTCCCCGTGAGCCACGCCCAGGGGACCCCGGGGACCCCGTGGCTTCTTCCGCCCGCCGCTGGGGCCTGGGAGGGACGAAGGCTGTGGACGCTTGTCCAGCTCAGCGGGCGGCCGGCCTCTCAGGAGGAGGTGGAGGCCACGGGTGCCACCGTGAGGGGTCCGAGAGGTGATGCAGTCACTCAGAGAGCACGGTGGGCACAGGGCCGGGCTCGGGCGCAGAGGACGCCGCTCCGGGGAGGCCGGCGCCCCTTCCTCCCAGACGGGACCTGGGTGGAGGCAGGCGGACGGTGAGGGCACGCGAACGGATCTGCCCGCCAGGTGTCCGCGATCCTCCTGGGCCCGGGTGCTTTACGGAGTCGAGGCCTCTGGTCTGTGTCCGGCTCCCTGGGCCGGGGTGCAGGGCTCCAGGGTCCCCACCAGGGTCTGGGTGCACGAGCTGCAGCGGAGGCGTGGGCTCTGCACCTGGGCCGGGCCGGGCGGTTCCACCAAGGCCCGTGGAGTGGGAAGCGAAGACGCCCCATCTGGAGGCCCAGGGCCCCTGCTGCCAGCCTGAGGGTGGCTGGTGTCACCTCACTGCTCTGAGCGTCCCTGCTATTGAGGAATTTTCTCGGCTTCCAGGACCCGGCCCCTGAGTCTGGGCAGGAGGGACAGTGCCCCATGCTGCCCTGCAGCCAGGGCCCGCCCTGTCTAGCTCCTGGCACCACCGTCTCCATGCCCAACCTGCTCACAGACCTCGCTTGCCTTGGCCTCAGCCTGCTCACCTGTAAAATGGGTGTGAGGGCAGGGCCTGCCTCGGGGGCTGCCCCGCGGCCTAACCAAGACCACAGGGGGTGCCCAGACGTAGCAGGTGTTCAGAGCGGGCTCCGCGGCGGCTGCTCTTCTTTCTAAAGCTTTGCACACAGGAGGGGGCTGGGGCGGGGGGGAGGGGATGCTGAGACAGAGGGCTTCCGGCCCACCCCCCCATCCTCCGAGGGGGCCGGCATGAGCGCGGACTCAGGCTGATCAGAGGGCGGCCACACGTCATGCAGCAGACGGCCGGCGTGTCTGCTCCCCGCCTGGACTCCCGCCTGTATCTCCTCAGCAGAGACGGCCGCGGGGGGGGGCGGGGGGGGCCGGGAACGCGCTCGCACCAGACCCGGGCCGCACATTGACGTGGGCAGGGGATTCTTTGCTGAAGATCAGGGCAGCTTTGCTAATGCCCTAACGTCATGGGAATCGTGGGAAAAGCAAACGGCGCTGTTTCTAGAACGTGGCGGCCCCGGCCACGGCCACGGCGCTCTCCATTCAGGTCGAGGTGGCCACGGCCCCTCGGCCTCCACAGGAGGGTTCTTGTCGGGAGGGGCCCGGGGAACGGGTGCTGAGCGCCCTCGCCCACATTCCCGTCGATCGCATGGCTGAGGCATTTCAGGGGTGGGGGAGGAGTGTCCGGAGGGGCAGGGCACCCCCATTCCCACAGACAGCCTGTGGCCTGAGCGGGCAGGCAGCCTAGGGGTCGGGGGTCAAGCCCTGCACCCCGTCCAGCTATCTCACGGGGCGGGGCTCAGCCTCCTCCTGCTCCAGCCTCTCACCCGGATCCAGGGGTGCTGACTGTCCCGCTGGGCGGCCCGGCTGTGGGTGTTGCAGGAGTGAACGCGCACAGTGAGCTCAGCGGCGCCCGGCATACCCACCACACAGCCAATGCCGCCCTGTTCTTACTGTTATAAACCCACACCCACCGGAACTGGAGTCCCCCCAAACCCCCCCTGTCGGGAAGCCGCCATGAGCATCCCGCCCCTCCCCTGCCTTCCCCCGGCGCTGCCTTTGTCTCATCCCGGCACAGAGGGAGCAGCGCCTCCGTCCCATGGGGCAGGGGGTGGGCACGGGGCTTGGGCACCCCCTCCTCCCACATCTGCTCTCAAGGTGACCCCCTGGCCTGGGCAGCACCGGCCCAGGAGTGAGGGGGGCCCACGTGCCAAGGCCAGGCGAGGGCTCTATAAAGAGTCCCTTGGACATAAGGAGCTCAAGACACGGGGTCCCCGCTTCTCGTGGACATTCAGCCACTGGGGGCGCCTCCACGAGGGGCCAGTCCCCGGAGCAGGGGCGTCGCAGCGTCACCGGGAGCCCGGAGCTCACCGCCGCGTCCTTCTCTTAGGACCTGGTGACGCGAGTGGCTGAGCAGCCGGGGCCTCATCCGCCTGCAGGCCCAGGCCGTCCACAGCCCCCGGCTCCCAGAGCCACCCCTGCTGCAGAAGGAGGCGGCCCTGGGGGGGGGGGGTGTCCAGGGCCCCCAGCTCAGCCACTCTCTGTGTCTGGCCGTCCCCAGCCCCAGCCGCACTTCGACTGGCCCGTGCCTCCGAGGCTCCTGGAGGCAGCGCCGACGGACGATGGCGGCGGAGCAGCTTTGCTGCCTGGAGGACTCCGGGTCCCGAGATGCGGGCCTCGGCCGGCGGTCAACTGAACCCTCGTACGGAGTCCAGAGGCCCCGGGACCGGCCTCAGGGACGGCGTTCATGTATGAGCCAGGGCAAACGTAGAGGGCGCTGCTGCCTCAGCATGGGCACGGGGCCAGGCCCCCTCCGGGATAGGCCGGAGGTGCCCGCCCCCCCGCCCCCGCTGTCGCCGTGTGTCTGGTGAGGCCCCCAGCTGCTGCGGGACCTGGGCCGCCGTGCAGGTGAGCAGGGAGGACGGCTCTGAGCAGATCCCGGCAGATTACCCGCCGTCGTAAACCTTTACCACAGCCCACGCAACACGCATTTCACACCCGGTTAACTTTTATGACACACGAGGGAGGAAGGGGCAGAGGGAAGCAGGCAGGTCCCAGCCACAGGGGCTGCCGGCGCGGCGTCTGGCCGGGGCCTGTGTCCCAGCTCCTGCGGTGCATGGCAGCCCCCCGAACCCCTCCCGGCTGGGACCGTGGCCGGCACCACACTCAGGTCCCATGTCCAGGCGCTGCCTGGGAACAGCCCTAAGCCAGGACGGGCGTGACCCCGAGGGAGCCCCACCCCCCCCCCCGCCACGCTCGGGGACAAACCCGCAGGGGGTGCCCAAAGGGTGCCCCAGGCCCGCACCCAGGCCCACGGGGGAGGCCGCCCGCTCAGCACGGGACACTGACGGCACCAAGTGGCCAACCTGCCCCTGAGCTGCCTCCTGTTCACGGAACGGGGCACAGGCCCCGGGGGGCCCTGAGGTGGGGGCGAGGCGAGGGGCGGGGCTGTCCGATGTCTGTTTTCAATATGCGGCCAATCAGGGCCTCCCCCTTGGCCTGGTGTAATTTGTGCTGGGGGTGCACGGGGCGGGGGGGGGGGGGGCTGACAGTGATGACTAATACGGTGCATTAGGGGATTCCAGCGCCGCCCGCCCTGCTCATCAGATGGTCAAGCCCCGGGCCTATTAAACGCAGCGGGGGTCCTGGCGGCTTAATCACAGGGGCCGGGAGGGGGCGGGGAGGGGAGAGACACACCAAGTAGCAGCGAGAGGGCGGAAATGCTCCTGGAACCCGCCCCAGCGCAGCCAGCAGCCGGGGAAAGAGGCCGGGGGAGCGTTTGGGAAGAAAGACAATTAAAACCCACACCCCTGCGAGGCCAGCCGCTCTGAGGGGGGTCTGCGGGCGGCCCGTGATCAACTCGCACGGAGCCCAGGGGCCCTGGGACCGGCCTCAGGGACGGCGTTCATGTATGAGCCAGGGCAAACGTAGAGGGCGCTGCCGCCTCAGCATGGGCAGGAGGCCGCCTCGGGCCCAGGACACTTCCCTCCCTAACGCAGCGCCGTGACTGTGCGCTCCGCGTCAGAACCTCGAGGCGGGTCCTCGGAACCTGCCCAGCGGGCTTTTCCACCCCAAAGTCTGGCAGGGCCACCCTGGCTGGGCGCTTCCGACCACCCATTCGTTGCCCGGTGGACGGGGAGTCGGGGAGGCGAGCAGGTGCCTGGCAGGTGCCCATCAGGGCCCATGGACCCTGGGAGACACGGCCACGCTGCTTGCACGCCGCCAGGGGCCGGGCCTGGGGAACGGCCGGGCGCACCCTGTCTGTCTGGCCTGGGAGACAGCTCCTGGCAGCCCCGCGGTCCCTGGGGGCGCTGTGCTCCCCCCTGGGGGCGTGCAGACTCCGCGCCCAGACAGTTCCCACTGCCCGCGGCTATTTTTGGAACCGGCGCTCTGCCTTGTGCTCCCGCCCGGGCCCCGGGGGAAGCGCGTTGACGTGAGGCTGACACTCCTCCGAGCGCTGTGCAGGGACCGGGTTCGAGCCCGGTGCAGCCACCTGGGCAGGAAAATGGGTTTGAGGCCGGGAAAGAGGGAAGCGCTGGGGCTGCACCTGGGAGCTGCCCCCACACAGGGCACCTGACAGGCACCTGCTTGCCTGGAGACAGAGCCGTCGCCAGGAAGGCCGCCTGGCTGGGCTTGGCATGGGTGTCACCTGGGAGGCAACCTACATATGACTTGGGCCCTGCCTACCGGCCGGGCACTGCACCCGGGGGCCCTGGCAAAGCCGCGCTGTGCCCGAGAGCCACCGGCGAGTGGCAGCCATCCCCTCCTCTGCCCGTCCCATCGCTGCAGGGGCTCACCCCATCCATCCCCCGGGGGAGGGGCCCAGAGCAGCCAGGCCTGTGGCATCCTGGGAGCACTGGCACCGTGCCTGAACGGAGGGCCGCAGCCTCGGCCCCCACACCAGGCCTTGCCCCAGCCCTGGGCGCACACATGGGTGGAGGCCCGGAGAGGGCGGGGCCTGCGGCAGGGGCACCAGCGCTGGGGGCAGAGCCGGGCACCCTCCTCCCTAGAGGGTAGGCGGCCTGGGGGCAGGTGCCGCTCTGCTGTGGGTTCTCCCTCCCTCGCAGGGCTCACGGCTGGGCCGGCGGAGAGAGAATCCACGGCAGAGGGCGCCGGAGCGAGCCCAGACGCTGCCAGGCCCCCGGGCTGCAGGCCCCTCACCCCACGCCCAGCACAGCCCGGGCTCACAGACACGCAGGGCCTGCAGGACGTGCAGCTGGAGCTTCCAGAGACGGGGCTGGCCTTGACCCGGGAGGATTGAAGGCGCAGCTGAGTTTTGACCAACACCCTGATCTCCCCGAGACAGCTGCTGGCGCTCCACCTCCCCCACCGGCCGGGCCCCTGGCTGTCCCGGGCACGGCAGGCCTGCAGGGCCGTGCACGAAGGCCTCCGAGGAGCAGGCCTGGCCCCAGCGGCAGCGAAAGACGGCCCCGCCCCCCCTGCACTTGCGGCGCCTGACCTGGGGTTATCAGGGCAGCGGCTCTGGCGATGACCTCATTAAGGCCCGTGGCCACGTCAGCACCTTTCTGAAGCCCCTTTCATCACTCGCAGCGTGCGGGGCGCCCGTCGGCACCTCCTCCCTGACACCCGCCTATCTTATCTGCCCCGGGCAGGACCCTGCTGGGAGCCGAGCGCGGTCTGGGAATGCCGGGCCAGACAGCGGCCGTCGGCGCTGACACCAGGCAGGGCGAGTGGACAGCGGATTCCTGCTGACAAAATCGTGCAGAAACACACGGACTCTGGCCCCCAAATCCAATCATCGCTGTGGCTGTGCGTGGAAGCCGGGCCCCTCCCGCCTCCAGTGTGCAGTCGGGGCCCAGCCCCCCTCCCCCCTCATCCCTCCTCCCCGAGGCAAGCCTGAGAGCGAGTTCAGTGGATGCCGGTCCCCAAGGGCCCTCTCCATGTCCCAGAGTCAGAGGCCCATTACGCGCTCGGCCACGCGGGCTCAGGAGGCGGCTTTCCCCCGGGGCCGCCGAGCAGGCAGAGGGTCCCTCTCCCAGGGCTGTGCCCCGGGCCCGTGGGGAGGGGAGGGTGCCGAGGCCCTGTGCCTGCTCCCCTGCGGTCACTGCAGCCAGGCCCCAGGGCTAGGAGGAGGGGGGCTGTCCCCGTGAAGACCCCAGAGGCTGCTGTCAGGGGCCCTGCATGTGGCCGGTGGCACCTGGCATTCAAGGTCAGCTTTCTGGACACGCTGGCCTGCCTCCCTGCCCGCCCCTCCCGCCCACTCAGACGGGCTCTGATGAAGGCAGCTCCGTGCCCCGTGCCCTGAGCCGCAGGTTCCACATGCGCGGAACGGCGGCCCCTCCTGCTCACCTCTTCCCACGCTGCCTGCTTCCCCCAGGGCTGCCACACGGAGAGGAACGAGGGCCCGCCGGTGGCCAGTGCTCGCTCAGGAAGCTTGGCCAGGGCTCACTGTGGGAGGCGCTGGGTCCTGGGCCTGCCAGCGGCTCATCCTCACCCTGAACCGGCAGAGAAACGTCTGGGGCCCCGGGACACCCAGGGCCTGGACCACGGCCATGCCTGAGTCCACGCTTGGCTTCTCCTGCCCTCCCTGTGTCCAGACAAGGCCTGACCACAGTGGGAAAGACACGCTGGGGTTCTGTCCCGTGGACTCGGAGAGGGCCGTGAGCGTCTGTGGCTATCCACGAAGCGCCCGCGAGGGCTGGGCCCTGAGACCAGGCGCTGAACTGCGCCAGGCTCCCCTTCGCCCAGTGTGTGGGCGAGAGCGCGGGGGGCACTGCGTGTGCGTTGGAAGGACGAGGACTCCACGCCGAGGACAGAGGGAGCGGCCCGGCTGGCCGTGAAGACCGACGTGAAGGAGAAGGTGGATCCGCCTGCCCCCTGAGAGTGAGGAGGGTGAGGAGGAGGAGAAGGAGACCCCAGGCCGAACCGGGAGGGAGGGAGGAGCAGAAGCCTCGGGTACTGGGGGGCCCAGGGCACACGAGGAGGAAGGACAAGCAACGGAGCTGGGGTCCTGCGGGGACGACAGAACGTCCAGAGGGTCGTGCATTCAGGCGACCCCACCTCCTGGCTGCGGCCTGGCCTCCCGCCCGAGACCCCGGACTCCCTGTACCCCTTTGCCCCAATGGCCACGCCAGCAGCCAAGGCTCATCCGCTGGACTCCAGGCCCCGCCCGCTGCGGGCCGAGCGCGGAGCGAGGCAGCCTCGCCGTGGCGCAGGGGAGGGTGCCGCCCGCCACTGCGGGCACGGCCGGCGGGAGGAACAAAAAAGGAAACCCGATAAACAGTTTCCATCCCCAACATTTTCCACATTCAATTATTTTTAAATTAAATAATCTCTCCCGAGGAGGAAGAGGAGAGGTCTGGCTCGGCTCGGCCCTGCCAGCCTCACAAAGCCCACATTGTGGGCCGGATGGAGAGCGTCCCCGTGGAGCCCACCCTCAATGCCCCCTTTTGTGTCCGCCCTCAGGCAGCCCTCCGACCGCCCCGCGCGGCCAAGACCCTGGCCCACAGCCACGGGCCTCTGTGGGACTCTTGTCGGCTCCCGGGAGCCCGGGTGGGGGCACCGAGCGGCGGGGTGGAGTGAAAACCCCTCCAAGAAAAACAGCTATGGAGGCAGCACGGGAGGACCCAGAGGAGGGGGGCCGGGATGGGGTCCCGCTGTGCCCGAGTGACACCTTCAGAACCATTAACTGGGAGAGCGTGGGGTGTGCAATCAGCCACGTCCTCTTCCCACCCGTGGGGTGTCCGTGGGCGAAATGTTAAGCCGTGCGAACCTCGTGTCATTGCCAGAGGCACAAGGGGAGCGGTTTCCTGCCAGCCCCTCCCCGGGCGTCGGCGAGGGCGATGGAGCGAGGCCACAGGGCCGTGCATGTGGAATACAGAAGTGGGGAGCTCCGGGGACTCCCGTTCCACGAAGGCGGAGTCACGTGCGTCCGACTCGCCCTCCTGTAGATGACGATGTTCGATACCGGACAAAAGATTTAAAGAGAAATGAAGGCGTCAGAGAGTGGCCCACAGCAGGAGGACACGGGAGGCACGTGGCCCTGAGAGAAGGCGGCCCTGGTGAGTCCCCAGTCACCTGACTATTCCCGCGAAGTCACCCCAGGCCCCCGGCACAGGGCAGCGACAGCTCTGGCAGAGCCCCGGCGGGTGGGGCCGAGGTGTCTGAGCAGCTGTGAGGCCTGGGGAGGAAGGGGCCACGGGCAGGCGGCTCCCTGTGTGCACGGGGAACCCGCAAACCTTGGGCTTATGCCTGCATTGCCCGTGCCTGGTAGGGACAGCGAGGAGCCCAGCAAAAGCCAACCGCGGGGAGGTGGAGAGAGCTGAGCAAAGATTCCGGCTGCTTCCCGCCACTGCAGCGGGGAGGGAATCTGGAATATGAGTCCCGTCAACTCCGAGGGATTTGGTGAGCATCTCTGATTCTCCACGAAAAGCCTACAAGGGCTGTGCCTTACGAGCAAAGACGAAGAGCAGAACGAACAGACACACCTAACCAGGTGACCTTAATGCACTCGTCAGCCACTAGTGGCTGAAAGTCTGCGGGAACAGAAAGCCACTCTCTTCAGAGGAAGTTCACAAAAGCTCATCGCCAACGTCCGGTGCCATATAATAAAACATCACTCGGCGTACAAAGAAACAGGCGAGCATGACCCACAGTCAATTAAGAAATGATCCAAAACAAACCAGCACGGATACGACCCAGAGGTTAGAACGAGCAGACAGAAACTTCAAAGCAGCTGTTACATGACCTGTCCAAGGACTTAAAGGAGAAGATGGTCCTAAGGACTGCACAGATAGGAAATGCCAGCGGAGACATGGGAAACGCAGCAAAGAACCGAATTCTAGAACGGAAAAGGACAATGCGTGGAACGAACACACCACTGGGTAGGCTTTTAGCAACCAGTCAAAGACGGCGGAAGAAAGGGTACGTGAACCTGAAGAGGCTGCGTAGAATTAAGCCAATCTAAATAATAGAAAAACAACATCGAAGCAAAAGGGACAGAGCTACAGGGACCTGGGGGACAATATTCGGTGTATGTGTAACCAGAGTTCCCAAAGGAGAGAGAACATAGGAAATGAGCAGAAAATTTTTTTGGGGTAAAAAAAGGCTAAAAAGCCACTAAACACAAAAATAATTAGAAACACCCACCCAATAATAATAATAATAATAATAATAATAATAATAATAAATGCTGCTAAGGGAATAGAAAGGCAGGCCATGCACTGGGAGAACATGTTGGCAGTACATACACAGGACACAGGCCTGGTCTCTAGAATAGCTAAAGACCTCCTACGATTTGATTCATAAAAAGACAATCCAATAAAAACGTGGGCCCAAGACTTGAAAGAAAACCACTTCACAAAAGCAGTTACACCCACAGCAAACACATGACATGAGAACACGCTTCCCGCCGGCAGCCGGCAGGGACCCGCGTGCGGGAACCACGAGGGGCTATTCCGTAGCCGCCGCACGGTCGCCATGCCCGAGGCCGACAGCACTGTCCATCAGAGGGTCCGAGCAGCCTGCAGCCTGCAGCCTCCACCCTCGCTGTGGGAACGCACACGGCTCATCACTTTGGAAAACAACGTGGCGACATCGTACAGACGGAGAAACACCCTTAACCCTGGGCCCAACAGTGTCACTCCCAGGTCATGTCCACGGGAGACAGGAAAGCTTAGCCGCACGTGAATGTTCACAGCAACCGGATGCATCACAGGCCAAATCTGGACCAACCCCACAGGCCCGTCCCCTCAGCGAGAGCACAGACGGCACGTGCCTCTCTCTGAGGCTCAGAGACGGGAGGGCTCATCGGATAGAGGGCAGAACGGTGCGCCCATCCGCCCGCGGCAGCGCTGGCCGGGAGGGGCAGGAGTGAGGGGAGCACCCGGGTGTGGGTGCTGGCGGCAGTTGCGTGTGTCAACAGCCATCCAAGTGCCGTTGGACGTCCCCGGTCCTGCACTTCAGGGGGCGTTACCTGCATGCCCCGCCCCTCCGCCGTCACTGCACCATCCGCCTCCCTCAAAGGAGTGCCAGCTCCAGGGGGCGGCTGGGTCTGCCTGCTCTACCCCAGTCCCCAGCCCCTGGCACATGCCTGGCCCCTGCTGGGCACGAAGGAGACCAGTGAGCCCTGTCACCGCCTCTGCTGCGCCGTACACTCCACAGGAGCCTGTCGGCCGCTGCCTGAGCACCCTGCACCGGAGAGCACGGCCAGTCCCCGCTGCACCCCTCGCCCCGGGGGCGAGCATCCATGTGGCAAAGGGGAGGCAAGGCTCAGCCCAACCAGCCCCCCGCCCCCGCCCCCAACCCCTGGCTAACGAGAGCCTGTGATCTGACGACCCCACTCCCCAGGCTGGGCCCCGCGGCACCACACTGCCTGGCACGAGGGTGCCCTGGGCTGGGTCTCACTGCGCACATGCTCCGCCTCCTCCAGGGAGGCCTCCAGGCTCTGTCCTCCAGACAGCCCAGCTCGGCTGTGCTCCTGTCCCCCTACCCAGAGGGCTCAGGCGCCTTCCTTCAGCCACTCCACGGCTTCTGCTCCCTGTCCCCTCATCCCTCTGGCTGTTAATTTCATAAAGAGGCCATTATTCCTCTCGATGGTCTTTACAGAAGCACGTCCCCAGCGAGGGGAAACATTTAGTTAATAATTTAACACTGTGCTGTCTGCTGAATTTTCAGGCCCCAAATAAGATCGATGGAGCTAACAATTGGCTTATTGAGTTTGCGGCTGTTTCCTGAAGACGCCAGCGCGGAGGGGACGGCGGGGGAGGGGAGCGCGAGCAGGAAAAATGTAGATGGTATTGATGCAAGTTGTCAAAAATAATTGTCTTATTTTCCCTGCAACTGTTCCAGGCGCCCCCGGACGCCGGATCGCGGCCGCTCTGCGGGAGCGGGAGCCTGGCATTTCCTGGCATTTCGCTGCCCCTCCTGAGGTCCCCTAGGTAAAGGCCTGGGTCTCATTATGTCACCGTGTAGCCCCAAACTGTTTCAGGAGGTGGGGGAGGGCTAGGTGTGCACTGCCTCCCGCTGGCCCTCCAGGGGCATGACCCGCAGGGCAGAACTGGCCCGCTGGCAGCTTTGACAGTGCCCTCTGCCAGGTCCTCACAGGCCCCATCCGCCCTGCTGGCTCCAGATTCACCCCAGTTGTGAGCGCAGAGCTGGGAAAATGGGGTACAATGCAGAGGTGTGCCCGCCCTGACAGGGCCCGCACCCATCCACGCACGGAGGCCACCTGTCCGGCCTGCACCTGGAGCCCCAGGCGTGGCCACGGCCCCCCGGGTGCCGGGTGCTTCCCCAGCCCAGTGTCGAAGCGCGGGGTTGCTCCCAGCCACCTGCCTGGGAAGACGGACGGACGGACGGGGCGGCGCTCCTGGTCCCCCACTTTAAAAGGGGCCTCTGAAATCAACAAGTCGGAGGGGGCCCGGGGGCCTCTTAGGTTCCTGCTTCTATGGCTGAGATAACGGGGTGATGGGTGCCCTGAGCCAACAGGCCTTGTGAGGAGCCCAGAGCACCGGTCCCTGATGGCACCACTCACCCCGGCCCCGGAGGCTTTCCTGTGGGGGAGCCCCTGCGTGGCGGTGGGCGGGGCATGGCCTCTCCCTCCTCCCATTAGGCCCCTCCCCCGCAGTCTCCCTGGAAACGCCAGGGAAGCCCTTTGCAGTCCCTGATGGGAATGTGGTTTGTGTGTTTCTCTAGAACGAGAATGAAGAACTGACAACTGTGTTGGACCCTCACCAAACTGAAGGTGTCTGTGTGTGCACATACGTGTCTATATGCTTTTATATGTGTATGTGCATGTGTGCCTCTGGATCTTGAGCTGTGCATAGGTGTCTGTGGACACATGAATGTGTACATGCACATGTGCACGTGTTGTGTGTGCATATGCACGCGAGTCTGCATGTACACGTGTATCTATCTGTGTGCACATCTGCATGCACATGTATGTATATGCGCACATCTATCTGCATGTGCATCCTTGTTGCGTGTGCACACGTGTCTCTCAGTGTGTCTGCGTGTGCATGTATGTCTGCATGTGCATGTGAGTCTGTATGTGTACTAGTATGTGTGTGCATGCATGTGCATGTGTGTCTCTGTGTGCACATGAGTCTATGTCTGCATGTGCACGTGAGTCTGCACGTTTGTGTGTGCACATGTATCAGCGTGTGTTTTGTCTCCCCCTCTTTTCTTTCTGGCCCCAAAGCTCACTGTGTGGGGCTCTGAATTGACGGGTCAGAACGGAGTGAACATGCAAATCTGAGAACTGCCGCCTCCCGGGCACCTACCCCCACGCAGAGGGAGCACACGGACAGCTCCCACATCAGGGAACAGAAAGCGCGCCAGCTCGGAGCTCCGAGGGCCATGCCGGGTGCGCCCAGCCTCCACCGTGCCGGCCTGTGGCGCCCAGGCCCCACCCAGGAGCGGCCTGCCCTCCGCACTGCTGTGGTGGCTCCACGGGGTGGACTCGAGCGCAGTGGTGCCTGTACCCAAAGCTGCTGCCCTGCAGGCGCTGCCCTGACCCAGCGTGTCCGGGGCTCGCTCCACCCCAAGACTGGGCGTCAGAAATCAGGTTCTCGCTCGGCCCAGGGCGGCTCTCAGAACACGCGGGCAGTGGCCGGTCAGCGAGGTAGGAGTGGACGCTGCCAGGGCAGGAGGAGGCTCGAAGCTGCGGGAGGAATCACGCCCGCTCTCCTGCAGTCGTCTCTCCTTCCTGCCAGGTCACACTTCCACAGGGGATGCACACACACACACACACACACACACGTACACACACCATGTGTGTACATGCAACACACGTACTCACATGCACACACAAACACCCCACCCCAACACATGTGCACACCCCCACACACCCACACATGCCCTCTGGCTGCGTCTCAGAGCCCAGGGACAGGGGCTGGGCCTCTGGGCAGGCCCTGTGGTCCCCCTGCCCCTCTGAGCACAGCTAAGGGGATGGCTGACACGTGATGGGTGTAGAGACACTTGGGGGTGCCGGTCAGTAGACACAGCGCAGCCTCCTCGGCCTGCTGCCCCATAAGATCTGAGTCAGAAATTCTAGCTGGGCCGGGTCACCGCCCGCCACCCTCCCCCCCAGCCCCTGCATGTGGCGGCCTGGCTCCGGAGCCCCGGGCGCCCCAGAACCTGGCTGGGCTGCAGGGGCGCCCGGGGAGCAGTGGGCGGGGCCCTCACGTGTCCCAGCCCGGCGCTTTCTACCAGGTCTGAGGACGGAGCACGAATGAGGGCGGATTCCGAGAGGAGGAAACGTCTTCCCTCGGAAAGTTTATTTGCGGGCTCATGTCCGAGGGCGTTGCTGTTGCTGCCTCCGCCCGAGGTCGGGTCCGATGCCCTGCGACCGGCGAGCTGCTGACTGGTTCGGGTTGGCGTTGGCCGGACCGCAGTGAAAACACACGCACCCCCTCCCCCTCCGCTTAGGGCCTCGTTACGCAGCGCCGGGCGCTACCGGCTGGGCCTGGGCACTGGCGGGGAACCGCCATCTGTGGAGCCCGGCGGGGCTCTCCCCTGTCCCCGCAGCTCCATCCCGGCCGCCCCGTCGATAACCTCTTCCATCCCCGTTCGGAGGGAAGGCTTGAGGAAGGGCCGCCTGTGCAGAGGCCTCCTCAGGGCCCCGCCCGCGCTGCCCGCCCTTCGCCAGGACCTGGGCTCTGGCCACCACGTCGCTCGCTCAGCCTCTGCTCAGGACGCCACGTCCGCCACCAAAGCGATTGCATTTGTCACCATACCTAGCAGGTAACCCATGTGACCCAGCCACTCCACCTGGGACACACACCCAGAGGAACAGGAAATAGGCGTCCGTGACGAAGGGTAAACACACATCCCCGGCAGCACCGTTCACCGCCCCCAGACGCTGGACAACCCGACCGTCCCTCGCGGCGGCTGACAGGCGACCGCCACACCGGGGACTATCCCTGGGCCCCGGACAGGACCGAGCGGACCCAGGCTGCTGCCAGGAGGAGCCTGGAAACTGCGGAGTGAGAGCCAGCCGCTCAGCCATGCCGCGCCTGCGATCGCGTGTCGGAACCGTCGGGCAGGCGAGTCCACGGGACACACAGGACGGCAGCAGCCTGGCTGCCGGGGCCCGGGGTGGGGGCGCTGGTTGCTAAGGACTATGGGCCACCCTTTGGGGGATGAAAACGTTCTGGAACTGGACAGACGTGATGGTCACACAAGTTGCAAATGTGCCCAGGGTCACTGAAGTTCACACTTTAAATGGTTAATGTCGTAAATGTACGTGTCTGTTACTGCAGCAAGAAAAGCCAACCCTCGACACTGACGATTTAGAAGAAACACAGAAACAGATCACCAAGCTGCAGCCCCCCTCCCCCCCCCGGCCCCCACAGTCTCCCGCCCCGACAGTCTCCTGCCCACCCCCGGGGGCATCCTAGAGCCGGGCCTCCTGGGCTGGATGAGGGCCTGGGCATGAAGTCGCAGCCTCCAGGACGGAGGTGCCATAGGCCCTGGCCACCCTCCCACCCGAGGTGCAGGCAGGAGGCCGGAGTCTAGAGGAAGGCGGGGCTCCCGGTCCATGCAGGGCTCCAGGCCGCTCCCCTGCAGCCCCCAGGCAGGGCCTGAGGACTGCGTGTCTAGCCTGGAGCTCTGCCTGTAACCCGGGCCGCTAATTGAAATGCATGAGAAACAATTAAGAGTAATTGGAATCAATTAATAGATGATTTTCTTATGAACTAGTACACAATGTGAGGCAGCATCTAATTACAGTCCCCGCCGAGAGCCCACCCCAGCCCATCACGTCAGGAGCAGGACGAGGGGGAGCGATTCCGGCAGAGCGGCCGCCTGGGGGTGAGCAGGGACAGCTGAGGCCGTGGGCGAGGCTGGCCAGGTGCCCAGAGGGCAGGTGGGCGGGTGCTCCGAGCAGGCGGGGCCTAGCCTGTCACCTGCCTGGGGTGCTACCCAGCTCTAAGGCCAGCTTTATTCTTAAAATATATTTTTATTGATTTCAGAGAGGAAGGGAGAGAGAGAGAGAGGTAGAAACGTCAGTGACGAGGGAGAATCATGGATCGGCTGCCTCCTGCGCGCCCCGCACTGGGGATGGAGCCGGCAACCTGGGCCTGTGCCCTGACCAGGAATTGAACCGTGACCTCCTGGTTCATAGGTCGATGCTCAGCCCCTGAGCCCCGCCAGCCAGCTCTAAGGCCAGCTTTATTTCAGGGACAGGGTTGAGCCACTGCCCCATCCTTTGGGACTTGGCACACCTGTGTCACGTGGGAAAAGGCCCCCAATCTGGGAGTCCCAGGGCAGCTGGAAGGGGTCCCAGGTGCGTTCAGTCCCCTTCCCCTGGGGGGGGGGGGCAGTTAGCCCAGGACAGGGACCCCCAGTCACAGTTCCCCAGCCTCCTGCCGCACCTCTGCCAGGGTGCCCCACGGCAGTGAGAAAGGCCTCCCTGCTCGTCCCCACGGCGGGGCTGCCCACGCCCGGCGCCAGGATCTCGCTCGGCAGCTCATTAGGGATCCGGAGGAGCGTGTTTCCTCCGGACTCGGCTCACATCTTAAAGCACAGGCCCGGGAGCCCCCCTCCCCGCGCCGCACCCTGTCCCAGCCCAGGCCGCCTGTCAGCAGCTGCTTAGCCTGGAACACGAGGCCCTTCCTTCCACAAAGGCGTGTGGGGCCCCCCTGGGGGGCCTGGGTTTGGGGTTCCCGGGCTGTGTCCTTTGAGGAAGTAGCCGCGCCTATTAATCAATGGGCACTGAGGTGGCTGTCAGCTCGGCTGCCACAGCCTCGGCCTATGGGAGGACAGCAGACTTTTTTTGGGGGGGTCCCAGGAATGTGTCCCCAGACTTTTGGGGGGGGGTCCCAGGAATGTGTCCCATCAGGCCAGCCCAGGGAAGGGACTGGGAGACCTTGCCCAGGGGCCCTTTGCAAGGCACCCAGGGGAGGGGGGGAGGCGGGCAGATCCCCACCCGGCTCAGCCTGGAGGCCCCTCTGGGCCTGCGGAGGGGGGTCCCCTTATCAGATGCGGATTCCCCACTACCGGGAGCCCATTCAGCGCAGCAGGGCCCCTTCCTGTGAGTGGAAAGCCAAGCTCCCTCACAAAGGCCCAGCTCTTATCTCTTACCCCTGACCCCTGACCCCTGACCCCGCAGGCACGCAAGGCGGCTTGGGTTCCTGGCCCGGAGGAGAGGTGAGAGCGCTGGTGGGAGTGCGGGGAGGAGGGGCGGCAGCGCTCAAGGCCCCCCTCGGCCCCTGCGATCAGGGGGTCCGCCTCTCCCCCTGGGCGGTCGTCTCGATTGGGCCCGCGTGTCCCTGTGCAGCCGACAGGCGCTCTCCCTGGTTCACTCTGGAAGGGGGGTCCTGGGGCCTTGGACTTGGGGTTCAGAGCTGGCAGCTGGCCGGGGACAGGGGCAGGTCCTCGGCCCCAGGATGAGGACAGTGGCTGCCGTGAGGGTGGGCGGAGACGGGAGGGCCGCTCCGCGCTGGTACCCGGGAGGCGGGCGGCACTCAGGGGGCGGCGAGCAGATGGGTGGGGAGGGGGCAGGGGCTGAAGGGACCAGCCCAGGGCGTCTCCACGGCAGGATGTGTGCTCTCTGCTCAAGGTCACCACCAGGGCATTCAAGGGCATTGGAGTCTGCAGGCCTCCTGCCTGGCGCCAGCCACCTTGGCCGGGCGAGGGTCAAAGGCCGTGGTGTGGCTGGACATGTCCAAGGTGAAGTGGGTGCCCGAGCCCCAGGCACCCCTCACCCCTTGTGGCTGGGGGTTCGAGGCGGTTCTGGGACAACATCTCCTGTCATCTCTGTCCCGGGGACCGGAGAGGCGGTGGCCAAGGGGGAATTGATTCTTTTTTTTTAATCCTCACCTGAGGATATTTTTTCCATTGATTTCCAGAGACGGGGGGCGGGGGGGGGCGGGGGGAGAGAAACAGCAATGTGAGAAAGATACATTGACTGGCTGCCTCCTGCACACGCCCAACCTGGGCTGGGGAACTGCAACCCAGGTACGTGCCCTTGACCAGGAATCGAACCTGAGACCCTTTGGTCCGTGGGCTGGTGCTCTAACCACTGAGAAACAGGCCAGGGCAAGGCGGTCTTGATTCTTAAAGGGACAGTGAGCCCACAGCCCTCCTCCGGGGGGAGCGTAGGTAGTGCCCCTCACTCAGCTCCTGGTGGGGGGCGGGGGGCGCAGGGCAGAGCAGAGAGGATGGCTCCACCTGAGGGCCACCTCCAGGGGCCCACACACACGGAAGGCGGTTCCTCCTGCAGCCGAAGAGCGCCCCGCGCCCGGCCAGGCCTGCAGCTGGGAAGGGTGGGCTGGGCGGGCCTGGCCGGGGCACCTGCCCTCCTGTCAGCCCAGGGGGACACCCAGTCGGCAGCCTGGGAGCCGGGAGGGTCTCTGAGTGCTTCTTGCCCGATGCCTGTGAGCGGCGGCGTGTGCGGTGGCCGTGGGGGGCGGATACGCTGCGTATCAGTAACCGGATCAGCGGCCGGGTCAAATGACTTATTGTCCGTAAACAGGATTCCTGCTCAGGACCCTCGGTTTGTTGGTCCTGACTGTGCGGACGGTCCTGAAAGATGACTCCTGGGCTAGCGATCCGGGTGGGGGTGTGAGGGGACTGAGCAGCCGAGTGTCCTGCAGACAGGGAGGCCCAGGAGGCGGGGGCCCAGGAGGTGGGGGCCCAGTAGGCGGGTGGGGGGGCGCCCAGTGGAGGCTGTGGATCAGAGCTGCTGCCGGATTCCAGGTTTCTCCCATCAACCCCGGTGCAGCCTCCCCCGCAGATGAAGGTCTCAGCCTCTGAGTCCCATGGAACACGCGACACTGATTTGGGCTATTTTGTCCCTGAGACACCTCCAGGCTGTGGGGGGGCTGTGGGGGGGCTGTGAGGGGGCTGTGGGGGGCTGTGGGGGAGCTGTGGGGGGCAGTCGGGGGGCTGTGAGGGGCCTCTGGAGAAGGGACATTCAGAGGGAAAAGAAGGAGGATGTGGACACCGAAGATTTAGATTCCAAATGCTAGTTTCCCATGGAGTCTCGGGGCTGCGGCTGCGCCCTCAGTCCGGCCTTCCTGCTGGACCAGGGACACATTCTAACCCCACCCCCCAGCAGTGTCCTCTCTGAGATAGAGGAGGTGCTGGGGGCAGCAGGCCGCCTGGAGACGGGCAGGGGGCAGGTGCCAGCAGGGGCTCCGGGGACACCCTCACGGCCTAAGAGCCGCCGCCCGCCTGGCTCGTGCGGCTCAGGCGGCCACGCCATCCCGGCCTCTGCCCGGGGCTCTGGCTCCCTCTGCCCTCTGAGCAGGCCCTGGCAGGGCTGCCCGTGTGCAGGGGTGGGGTGCAGGGCAGGGTGGTGACGAGTCCCCGGGATTCGGGGTGCGGGGGCCACACAAACGGGAGGGTGGTGACGCGTCCCCGGGATTCGGGGTGCGGGGGCCACACAAAGGGGAGGCAGGGTTCCCGTGCCCACCGCCCTGGTTGGCAGGCCTTCCCCAGGGCAGAGGTGCCCAGGCCTGGCAGTGATCGCTGTTCCCTGAGCTGACCTTGGGCCCTGTCAACCGTGTCCCCCAAAATTCCACCAGCCTGGACCCTCCGGACGGGACCCCATTGGGAACAAGGCCCCTGCGGGGGCCGTTAGTTCAGCGGCAGCAGGGGAATGAAGGCGGAGCCCGTTCTGTGACGGTGCCCTTCAGCCAGGCCGCTTCCACACGGGGAGGGACAGGGTGCGGGTCGGAGTTGGGGTGACGGTTCTACAAGCCAACAACACGGGGGCCGCGGCGGCACTGGAAGCCGGGGAGCCCCCTGGAGCGGACTCAGCCTCGGTGCGCCCAGAGGGACGCAGCCGGCCCCCACCCTGAGCTCAGCCACAGCCCCGCCGGAGGTGACTGTGCATGGTGCCAAGGGGCCACTTGGTCCTGGCAGCCCCAGGACACCGGCCCGGCCCTGGGAGCCATCACCCGTGTCCCGGCTGGGAGCCCACTCTGGGGGGTCAGGGACGCCTGCATCCTTTTGCTCTGGGGGCACAGTGCCCCCCCAGGGGGAGTGTCCCCTGCCTTTGTCTCGTTGGCCCCGCAGGACTGAGCTGGCCCCCAGCGGTGCCCACCCGGCGGTCTGACCCTCCTGAGAGCGGCCCTCCCGCGAGGTGTCCTCTTTCTTCCGGTCCCCTCGGCGCTCAGCCCGAGATTTCCTGGGAGATACCTCCTCGCCGAGACCCTGGGTTTCGGGTAACAGCTTCCAGGGAAGCAAGCTCCTTAGTCAGAGCATGAGGACGAGGGTGGGACCTGGGGCCGAGCCCGCTCTGAGCAGGGTGGCCCCCTGGCCGCGGTGACCCTGTGTGCTGGGGGACATTAGGTGGCCAGGGTCTGGGCAGGGGCTGTAACGTGTGCCCTCACCGGGGAGCTGGGGCCAGGCCCAGACCCTCTTGTGTACCTTCCCGGGGCAGTGGCACGTCCTCTGGGCACGACGCTGGGCCCAGGCACCTGGTGCCACACACGCTGCCACAGGCGGGCAGGTGGCTGGGTCCTCGCTGAGCGGAGCACTGAGAGGAGGCCGGGGGTCCTGACAGATGTGAGTGGACAATCCTGCTTAGGATTCCACCTGAGGGCTCACCCCTCGTACCCCCTGCACTGTGTCCGAGGGCTCCTGCTGGGTGGCAGAGCTTGGGTGGCAGCTGAGTGCCCAGAGGAGAGGCCATGCCCTGGCAGTGGCACGTTGGCATCGGTGAGACTGTTTGGCGTTTGTCTCAGGTGATGAGGACCTCAGACTCTTCCCACAGGGAATGAAGGTGTGAATGAAGGAATGAATGGACGAATGAGTGAATGGATGGATGGATGGATGGATGAATGGGTGGGTGGATGGATGAATGAGTGGATGAATGGGTGGGTGGGTGAATGGATGAATGAATGAACAAATGGAGGAATGAGTGAATGGATGGATGATGGATGAATGGATGGGTGGGAGGATGGATGGAAAAATGGATGAGTAGATGAATGGATGAGCTGTCAGATCTGTGTCTTACAACCCTCATCTCACCCCAACCCAGCGTTCAGGCGGAGCACCGGGTGCTGTGTGGAGGTTGTTATGAGCTCTGGAAAGCGATGTGTGGCTCAGGAGGGTGGGCTGGCCCGGGAGCACGTGGCAATGATGACCTCAGAGGAGCGGAGTGAGCCCGGCGGAGCGGAGCAGGGGGGGGGGGGGGGGGGGGGGGCGCAGGGCGGGGGCAGCCCTGCAATGCACATCCCTGCCCTGGGTTCCTAGCTCCCCAGGCCTGATGAGGGTCCTGCCTGTACCCTCTTTGTAGGGGGGCCACGGAGGGGCCTGTCGGGGCGGCCAGCTCCTCTGCCCACTGCCCGTTTGGGCTTCTGACCCAGGGTCACCCTTGAGCTGCAGCTCCTCCTCTCTCCGTCCTCCTCGCCCCCAGCAAGGCCTGTCCGGTCCTGTGGGAGCTGCTCCTGGAGCACCCGCACCGCCCGCCGGGGCCGCAGCCTCACAGGGAGACGTGGGGTGTGCGGGGGGAGACGTGGAGTGTGCCCGGGGCGATGCGGGGTGTGCGGGGGGAGACGCGGGGTGTGCAGGGCCTTCTCTCTGCGCTGAAAAGGCCTCTGTGGCCTCGTTACATAAGCCGTCACATTGTTGCCGCTGCGGGGCGGTGATTCCGGGGAAAGGCCGTCCTGTGAGGAGGCTCCGGGAGGCGGGGCTGACGCTGCTCCTGCTCTGGACCGGGGCAGCCGGGACCTCGTGCCCTTGACTCGCCTTTGAGGGCATGCACGTTGGTTTCCAGCCCCAGGTGGGGGTGGGGCAGGGATTCTCTGGCCTGGGGCGCACAGGTGCCCACCAGTGGGGGCCCCCGGTCTACACAAGTCCCTTCTTCCTTCGTTGATTGGGCTCCCTGGGCCCCTGAAGGTCCGGGCTCGGAGCAGTGCCGCCCGGGGCTCCGTCTCACACGGGCCTGGGTCAGACTCCGCGCCCGCCAGCTGCAGCCGAGCCCCTAGCCTCCGCGGTCTCCCGAGCTGGCGCCCAGCTTCCCAAGGCCCCGGGCGGCCGCCGCTCCTGGCTCCGGCCTCAGTTTGCTGCACCGACCCCAGCGAGGCGGCTGCTCGCGGAGGCGCTCAGCCATTCTGGGCACCACGTGAGGGATGTCCCCGACTCTCCCACACCCTGGGCCAGTCCCCGTGAGGCTGCGACGCCCCAAAGCCGATACAGGGGCCCGTCCCCGCTGGCCACGCAGGAGCCAGAGTCACAGCACTCTCCCCGACCCACCAGCAGCCGCCCAGCCAGGACACCCCGTCCCCATGGTCCCCGCAGCCCCGCCCCCCAGCAGCCCCCACTCCAGCCGGAGCAGGAAGCGCAGGCGTTACAGAACCTCAGCCGGAAAGCAGGCGCCCAGCACGCCAGGAAGCCCCGCAGCTCAAGATAAATGGGGTTTTCTCCTTCGTCCCCAGGGACTCTGCGGGCCCGGGGCCCAGGGCCCCAGCCGCTGCAGGTTCTGACGGCAGAGGGAAGATGGACGGACCAGTGGCTCTGTGGGGGGAGGGATGCTGGCCCAGGGCCTGGTCCTGAGCTGGTGGCCACAGGGCGCCTGCCTGGGACTTCTGGGCCCACCCCAGATCTGGGAGGTGACGGACAGCAGGGAGGAGCCCCCCCAATGGCAAGGGCTCCCCTGCTGCTGCCTCAGAGGAGGGACGGGGGTCCTCTGTGAGTGCCCTGCCCACGGCCACGACCACGGCCATGGCGGGAGCAGACGGCCGGGCCTCCTGGGCGTTAAATCCAGGCTCTCGGGGGAGAACCGACGGCGCTGGAGTCCGCCAACAGGCCGTGCATTCCGGGCGTTTCCTCTCGGCTCTGAGCGCCCAGCAGCTCCAGGAGCCAGCCAGGCCCCACCCTCCCACATTCACACCCTCCCGCCTCACGCACACACTCACACATGCACACACAGGCACACTCATGGGCACACACATGTGTGTACACACTCACAAACACATGCACATGCATGGGCACACACACACACATACTCACCTGCGTGCACACTCATGCACGCACAGGGGCAAACACAAGCACACTCAGAGCCGGTCCCTGCTCAGGCCGCCTGACCACAGGCGCCACGAGGGGGCTGCTCCTCAGGCTTTCCCGCCCCCCCCCGATTCCCTCATCTGCTTCCTCTGTGAGGCTGGCCGCCCCGTGCGTGGGCCGCCCGTGGTGTGAGGAGGACAAGCCCGGGGTCCACCTTCAGCCGATGGGGGTGTGATCACGGGCACCTGGCGCTGCCTCTAACCCGCCCTCCCCAGGGCCTGGCAGGGCACAGGTGACGCTCGGAGGCTCTTCCTGTCACAGGTGGGTGGGGCCTCGGTCACCTTCACCATCACCGGGACTGGGAGAAGCCTCGGAGGACTCATGAGATTAAAGGACTTGTCTTATCTTTGCAGGCAGGACCTTTGCTCCAGGGGGGCTTCAGGGGGGAGGGAGGGAGGGAGGGAGGGAGGGAGGGAGGGGAGGGAGGGGGGCTTCGCCTCCCTGGTGGGCGGTCTGCCTGGAGCTGGCAGGAGCCATCACTGGTTCCTTCTCTCCTCCCCACGCAGAACCAAGGTGGACAGATGCAGGCCTTGTGCCCCGAGATGACAGCAGTGACCTGGGCCACCTGGGAAACCCACCTGCTCTCCAAGAACACGGTGTGCGACCCGCCCACACCCACCTGCGGCCCCAGCCCAGGCCTCTGCAGGACCGCCCACCTCCTGTCACCTCCCACACGCACACCTGCTGCACGCGCACACATGTCCCCGGCCACACGCACACGCGCTGCACGCGCACACATGTCCCCGGCGACCTCAGGGTCTGGTCCTCATAGGCGGCCGCCCGCTGTCCAGTGCTGTCCTCTGGCACACAGCATGGCGCTGCAGTACCGATACCCAGCAGCAGGGGGCGCAGGCGCACCCTCACACGGCCCTGCCTCCAGGAAAAAGGAGGCAGGTCTCTCCAGAGGGGGCACCTGGCTGTCGAGGCAGCCTCGGCACTCTCCCTCCACAGCGCCTGCCACGCCTGCCACGTCAGCTGGTGGGGAAGACGCTGCCCTGGGCACTCAGCCCCCTGCAGGCGTGGGCAGCGATGGCACCTCTCTGTGGGGAAGCCTCGAGAGCCACGGGGGAGCACAGACCTGCTCGAGGACCATGATGTCTCGTGCCATGTGGCGGGCGGGTGGCCCAGAAGGAAGACGCCCAGGTCAGGAGCCAGCAGAGCCCAGTGCTGTCCCCGGTTTGGGAAAGTCTGAATGGTCCCCGCATTGCCCCGGGCCTCAGTTTCCCCAACTGGGCACCCAGGCAGGAGATCAGACACGCACTTAGAGCCCTCCCCACCCTCCTCTGTCTGTCCCCGGAGCCAAGGGCCAGCCCGCACGATGCGATCCCCACCCCATCCCAGCTGCCCACACGCTCCCGCCGTGGCTCCATGGCCTCAGACGTCGCCCACAGGTCCGTGAGCACCGGAGGCAGGTCACAGCCCCTCACCCCGAGCCATCACCCCCTGCCTCCAAGGCCGCCGCCCCCAGGCCCTGGAGCTGGGCTGTTTGGAATAAACTTGGCAGAAGAGGACAGGGGACCGTTCTTCACACACAGAGCCTCCCACCCAGCTCCTGTCTCCCCAAGACCCAGCCCTCGTCCTCCTGCCCGGCCGTCCTGCTGGCTGGCAGAGGGCACAGCTGGTGGCCCGTGGGGCCAGCCCGTGCACCGGACCCCAACCCGGGAGCGTTCCTGCCTCCCGGCCCGGCCTCTCAGGAGCATTCTGCTCCGGTTTCCCCGAGACGGCGGAAGCAGGACGCCGCGGGGCAAATTCCCGGTGTCACTTCCAATGTCATGCCATGTCCACGGCCATTCGTGGCGCTGAGGATGCACATGCGCTCATTCCGGCGCTCCGGGCCGGGCCGCCGTTTTTGCTCACAGTCGCGCTTTTCCTGGACGGCGGGCGCCCGCAGGGCACACCCTCCCCCGGTGTCTTCCTGACTTTATTGTGACAAACCCCTCGGCCGGCGGGTGGGGGCACCCCCTGCCGCCCTCGGCTGCCTCAAGTCCCCCGCGCTGCTCGGGACGGAGGAATTTACTTTTGCGACGTGCAATTTGGAAATGCGGTTATTGAGGTCCCCCGCCCGCCCCACAGGGAAGTTCAAGGCCAGGAGGGTCTGTCTGGCGAGGGCGGAGCCAAGACTTACAAGTTGGAAAAAAAAATTATACGTGTGTGTGTGTATTCTAACTTGTGTATTACACATATATGCGACCTAGTACAGATATGCGATGTGTTGAAGCTTCCTTTGCCGCAGTTTCTGGTTTAAACTGCAGAAGAAAAAGTAAGTTTTGCACCAGAAACTTTGCTTTAAAAAAACAAACATAAAACCCAACCTGCTCAGGAGCAGGCGCAGGCCCGAGGGCGCTGGAGGCGAGCCGCCGCGGCCGGAGCGGGCTGGAGCTCGGGGGACGCTCTCGGCGCTGTTATTAACCGTCCTGTACGTGTCTCCCCTTGTAATCGAATTTCACCGCATCATTTAAGAAAAGCCACACACACAAAAAACTTGTAGTAAAAATCTGGGGTATAATTTTCTTCAATCAACTCCGGCTCATGACTGCAATTACCCCGAACCCTTTGCGAGCCTCGCCGCGCGGCTGGGCCGGGCCTGGGGGCCGCCGTGGGTGGCGGCCTGTCTGTCATGTGCCGCTCAAGCCGCTCTTTATTGTAAGGTTTCGGGTTAGCGCGAGCAGCAGCGAGCAAATTTGATAATTCCATCTCCAATTAGCTAATGTGACGTGCCAGCCACCGCTAACGAGGGCATTACGGGGAGGAAGAGGCATCCTTTTGGAGTTGGGATATAGTTAAGCAGCCTGTGATTTTGTCATTGGAAACTTTTGGGGTCTTTATGAAAAGGAAATAGTCCTATAAGCACGCGGATTCCCAGCGGCAGCGGCGGTGCCCGGAGGAAGCAGCGGGTGCGTGGGGAGCCAATGACACCAGACCTGGGGACTGCCCAGGGCCCTCCCCTTACTCCCAGGGTCCTGGTGCCCATGCCCACACCCCGCTTAGTGATGATGCCAACAACAAGAAACAGGGCATCCAGAGAGAACGTGCACCCAGCAGCCCATCCTGTCAGCGGGAGCCCCACAGGGTCAGGGAGGGTCCGGCTACAAGTGTCCTTGTCACTCCGTCTCTCCGTCACTCCCCAGGTAAGTGCCCGAAGTGTCCCCTGGAGGACCTGCTCATGTTACAGGAACAGGAGCCACGCAGGCAAGCGTCCCTCACACCAAACGGTCCTCCTAGCAGTGCAAGCCACAGGGGTCACCACCGTGTTTCTTCCCGCTTTCCATGCGTCAGGCTGCTAGTGTGGCCGGACAGGTGTCACTACTTCCTTCTCTGCTGCTCCCGCCACACCGCGTCCCTGCTCCCCGCCACACCACGTCCCTGCTCCCCGCCACACTGCGTCCCTGCTCCCCGCCACACTGCGTCCCTGCTCCCCACCACACCGCGTCCCTGCTCCCCGCCACACCGCGTCCCTGCTCCCCCCTGATCCCCGCCACACTGCGTCCCTGCTCCCCCCACACTGATCCCTGCTCCCCGCCACACCGCGTCCCTGCTCCCCGCCACACCGTGTCCCTGCTCCCCCCTGCCCCGCCACACCGCGTCCCTGCTCCCCGCCACACCGTGTCCCTGCTCCCTGCCACACTGCGTCCCTACTCCCGCCACACTGTGTCCCTGCTCCCGCCACACCGTGTCCCTGCTCCCCGCCACACCGCGTCCCTGCTCCCCGCCACACCGCGTCCCTGCTCCCCGCCACACTGCGTCCCTGCTCCCCCCCTGGTCCCCGCCACACTGCATCCCTGCTCCCCGCCACACTGTGTCCCTGCTCCCCGCCACACCGCATCCCTGCTCCCCGCCACACCGCGTCCCTGCTCCCCGCCACATTGCGTCCCTGCTCCCGCCACACTGCGTCCCTGCTCCCCGCCACACTGCGTCCCTGCTCCCCGCCACACTGTGCTCCCCTCCCTGCTCCCCGCCACACCGCATCCCTGCTCCCCGCCACACCGCGTCCCTGCTCCCCGCCACATTGCGTCCCTGCTCCCGCCACACTGCGTCCCTGCTCCCCCCTGGTCCCCGCCACACTGCATCCCTGCTCCCCGCCACACTGTGTCCCTGCTCCCCGCCACACCGCATCCCTGCTCCCCGCCACACCGCGTCCCTGCTCCCCGCCACATTGCGTCCCTGCTCCCGCCACACTGCGTCCCTGCTCCCCCCTGGTCCCCGCCACACTGCATCCCTGCTCCCGCCACACTGTATCCCTGCTCCCCGCCACATTGTGTCCCTGCTCCCCGCCACATTGTGTCCCTGCTCCCCGCCACACCGTGTCCCTGCTCCCCGCCACACCGCGTCCCTGCTCCCCGCCACATTGTATCCCTGCTCCCCGCCACACCGCGTCCCTGCTCCCGCCACACCGCGTCCCTGCTCCCGCCACACTGTGTCCCAGCTCCCCGCCACACTGTGTCCCTGCTCCCCGCCACATTGTATCCCTGCTCCCCGCCACATTGTATCCCTGCTCCCCGCCACATTGTGTCCCTGCTCCCCGCCACATTGTGTCCCTGCTCCCCGCCACATTTGTGTCCCCGCCACACCGCGTCCCTGCTCCCCGCCACATTATATCCCTGCTCCCCGCCACATTGTGTCCCTGCTCCCCGCCACATTGTGTCCCTGCTCCCCGCCACATTGTGTCCCTGCTCCCCGCCACATTGTGTCCCTGCTCCCCGCCACATTGTATCCCTGCTCCCCGCCACATTGTGTCCCTGCTCCCCGCCACATTGTGTCCCTGCTCCCCGCCACATTGTGTCCCTGCTCCCCGCCACATTGTGTCCCTGCTCCCCGCCACATTGTATCCCTGCTCCCCGCCACATTGTATCCCTGCTCCCCGCCACATTGTGTCCCTGCTCCCAGCCACATTGTGTCCCTGCTTCCCACACTGTCACCTCCTTCTCCGTTGCTCACTCTCCTGGCTCCCAGGCTTGGGGTTCATCCCCGCCAGTTAACAAGCACCCATTTTCCTCCGGAAGCTGCAGCCTGTGCAGTTGGGACCTGGAGCTCTTAACTTTGAAGCGTTTCCTTTGGAAGGCGAGGCTGGCCACCGCGCCCCCCCCCCCCCCCCCGCCGTCACCGCCGTGGGGGGTAAACCCAGTCAGCAAAGCAGAAGGAAGGACGTTCCAAAGCTCCTCTGTGGCCCTGAACTTGCTACTTTAATCAGAGCTGAAAGGTCCCTCCTGCCCCCACGTGCCCTCAGTGGGTGACAGATGCCTCCTGCCAGAAAGGGTTAAGGGAACGGAGACCTCTTTATCTGTGTGGCCCCAGAAAGCCCCGCCCCGCCCCCTGAAAGCCCGGGCTGTTCTCTCATCTGATGGCGAAAGGCATTTGGAAGCTGATACTGTCCCCGGAGACGCCATTCAAACCCTCAGATGCCTCCTCTAGGCGGGGCCACGTCCACGGGCGCATCTCTGTCTCCCCACCCCCCACTCACCCTGGCCCTCACCTCAGAGCCCGCTCTAATCAATAGAAACTAGAGTGACCTGGGCGGGGGGAGGCCAGGAAAGTAAAAACATGATTACAGATGCAGTCGCCGGGGATGGATGCTCTAAATTGGAGCTCTTTGAACCCCCGGCAGATCGGCTTTCCTTCCTGGGGGGCTGGAGGAGCGGGGTTCTTGTCAGTCTCCATGGAAAGGAGAAAGATGAAAAATTCGGAGGACAAAGCTCCTCCCCAGGCCGGGCGGGCAGCGGCGTTCTGGCTCATTAGAGAAAGTACAACAAAGAACAACAACTTGTTAAGTGCTTCCTCTTAGCAAGAACAAAGGGAAAGCCGCGGCTCCTAATAGTTCGCACTGACGGCTCGTAAATGCGCCCTGTCCTTGGTCTCATTCCAAACTCCCCTCCACCGCAGCCACCCCCCCCCCCAATACTAATGCCAGCAAACTTCACAATCTAGGGATGCAGCCCTCCTGGGCGAGGGGTCTGCCCCTCTTTCTGAAGCCCGCACACCCCCCAGCCCTGGAGGGCCCTGCCCGGGCAGCTGCATTTATTTGGGCCTCTGCAGGGTCGCCCTGTAGACGTTCAGAAACTTGGAAAGGCGAAGGATGCAGGGAGAGGGGGAGGGAAGGAGAGAGAGAGAGAGAGAGAGAGAGAGAGAGAGAGAGGGAGGGAGGGAGAGAGGGAGGGAGGGAGAGGGAGAAAGCGGGGTGGGGGGGAAGGCTTCAGCAAGTTCTCTCCTGCTGGTCGGGGTTCCCACCTCCTGCCTTCGAGGCCTTGGCCTCCCCGGAGGGGGCTTTCCCGAGAGCTGGGGGAGGGAGGGAGGGGCTGTGCTCAGAGCAACCCCCGCGCATGCAGTCCATCCATCTTCCCCCGGATATGGCCAATCTGCACGTTCTCCTCCGTGTGATGTTCCCGTCGCTTTATCACAAACGGGCTATGAAGACGTTCGGACCTGCTACTGTTCTAATCTGTCCAAGATGGATCGGCCCAGGCTGCTCGCTCCGCTTCCGGCCCCATCTGTCTGCCAGACCGCGGGCCGGGCACCCTCCCTCCAGGAGGGTAATTGCAAAACAGGAGCCACTGAACCGAACCAGAGATCAAAGAGCTCGGGGGGGCGTGGGGTGCTCTCCTGAGGACACGCCGGCCGCGGGGGCAGGGGGGGCGATTAGGGGAAAACAACACGAGGCCAACCTTCCCTCCTAACGGAGGCGGCGGCGGGCAGGAGCCCGGAGCTCTGCATGGGGCGGGGCAGGCCTGTGGCAGGGACCGCCCTGGGGCCTTCAGACCCTCTTGGTCCTTGTCCTGCCCTCCTCGGACCGGAGGCCCTCCTGGCCATTGGATCGAACACATGCAATCAAGTCCTGGGGCTCTGAGGACAGCCCCCCCTACCCCCCATCGCTCCCCCTCTTTCTCTGGGCCACCTTACAAACATTCTGTGCTCACGGAGTTGAGGGGAGCCTGGGAGAGTGCCGCTGGGTGCCCCAGCCCACACCACCCACAGCCAAGACACACTGCCCACCCCCCTCCGGCCCACGTCCTTCCTCTCCCAGCCCCGGGGGCGGCCTGGTCGCTCCCCAGGAACCTCAGCACCACGGGCTCCGGGGCCTGGACCCGGGAGCTCCCTCTTTAGGTTTAGGGGCAGCAAGTGGCTGGTCAGGGTCCTGGGTCCCATCCTCGTGGCTCTTGGACGCGTTTCTGTTCAGTGGACAGCGCCCCACGCAGGGCTGGGCCCCTCCAGGGCCATCAATCAGGCAGCGCTAAGGGCGCTCACACCTCCTGTTAACGCTTCCCGCTTCGGAGCTGGGCCGGCTCCAGGCTCCGCGCTCCCGGCTCCTGCCCAGGAGTGGCCTCGGCGGCCGGCCAGGTGCCCCGCCCGCGGAGGCCTTCACACCTTCGCCACTCGCTCTGCTCCGCGGGCGGGGAGCTCCAGGTGGGCCTGGGCAGCAGCTGGCGTGGGGGGGGCAGTGGGGGAGGGGGACAGTGGGGGGGGGCAGCAGAGGGGAGGGGCGGCAGGCAGAAGCCCAGGAAGCCACTCCAGCTCCGAGGGGACCCCCAGCCCCCCGGGACTGAACAGGACAATGGGCAGCGGACCCAAAGGGCCTCCGGCTAATTTTGCAAACATGTTTCCGTTCACACTTAGATGTCTCCTCCCAGCGCCTTCCCTCACCCGGACGCGGGTGGGTGTGGGCCGGCAGGGCCGTGGGGCGCCACGCTGACCCCACGGGCGCCCTCCCCTCCTGCCCTTCCCGGCTGCTCGGAGCTGCTGGCTCCTGCTCCCGCCCGCGGCTCTCCAGCAGGGGGTTCTGGTGGGTCCGGCTCCGGGTGTGAGGACGCTGCGGGTACTTTCTGCATCAGGGTCGGTGCGGGATGCCTCCACGCTGCGGTGGATGCGGGTGCAGCGCTGGGCAAGCGGAGACCGAGAGGCCACACGCCTCTCAGCTGTTGCCTTCGTCGAACCCTCCGCGGGCAGAGGCCACGAGGCGGCCGCAGAAACCACATCTTCTCCATCCCCGGCTCATGGGACGGGCGTCCCTGCCGTGGGCTCGGAGTCACGTGTGGACAGACTCAGAGGAGACGCCCTGTGGCCCACGGCCGCCAGCCCACGCCGCTCCGCCACCAGGGACGTGGCCCCTCACCCAAAAGCTCACCCCCGGAGCTGGCAGCGGACCAGGCGGGGTGCTTCCTCAGGCGCACCCCCAGGCGCAGGGACGGCTTGTGGGCATACGTGTACGCGCGGGCTGGGAACAACCTTTCTCCAGGCATGTCAAGGTCACACGTGTTCACAATCCAGGCACACTTCTCAGAAGTTATTTCTGGAAAAACGCTGCCTCTCGTAACAGCAATAAAAGGAAGCGCTGCCGGCCAACATAAATGTCTGCTTGGAGCACGACGCTCCGGCTTGGAGGGCCGGCACAGCGCGCAGGTCTGGCATTCCAGAGGGAGCGGAGCGGCTGGGCCGTCGGGGAGCGGAGAGGGGGACTGAAGGTCCGTTCCTGAAGTCCCTCCCTGAGCCTGTCTGGTTAGCGGCCCAGCCTGTGGCCCGGGCACCCGGATGGGCCCATGTGACTGCCCGCCTGGAGGGCAGCGGTGATGTCACACGGCCAACCGGGGAGCGGGCTCCCGGCTCCGGGGGCAAGGGGTGGCCGGCCTCCCAGACAGGAGGGTGGCGGCAGCCCTGGGCCCGTGGGGTCCCATGGTCCTGCGCCCCGGCCGGTTCTGCTGCTGGCACGCCACCTGATCAGTGACCCCCCACCTCTCCCAGCCCGCAGGCCGTGGCCCCGGCCCCCCTTCCACTCGGTCCCGGCCCGACCCCGGGCTCTGGCGCAGGGCGAGTGCGGGGTGAGCAGACAAGCCCTGAGGAGGTGAGGCTGGGATGGCACTGCTGCCACGGTGAGCGTCGAGGTGTGACCGGACCCTGACCGTCCTTGGAGTCCAGGAGGGGAGACCGAGTCAGCACTGGGGCCCAGGGCATCTCTCAGGGGCCGCACCCTGGATCGGAACCTGGCGTCAGCCTCTGTGGCCTGGACACTGCCAGCCTGGGCCGGCCTGTGGCTCTGGGCTCAGCAGGGAAGGGCCTGCAGCCCCACGGGCAGGGGCAGGGGCAGGGGCAGCGAGGACGTGGCCTCCTGGGCTGTGGGCGTGGCCCCCTGGGCTGTGGGCGAGGCAGGGCTCTGAGGCCTGTTCGGAAGCTATGAGCCCAGGCTTCCCTTCCCTGCTGGGAGGGGGTGGAATGGCGCCATCCTCCTGGGCACGGGCCCACTCCGCTGCCCCGCAGAGCTGGCAGACCTGGGCCCGGCTCTCACCTCTCCTGGCTATGCTGTCTGTGCCAACTCCAGACCTCCCCGTGCCTCAGTTTACCCATGGATTAGAAGGTCAAGGTGAGGACTAAAGGAAGACAATCTGTACCATGGTGGCCCGGTCCCTGGCCTGTACGTGACCCTCGGTCACTTCTTCTTCTGGCTTCCCGAGACCGGGCCTGGGCCGGGCCCGGAGCCCGGAGTTGGGACGGTGCCTGGGCGGCGGGCAGCGGGCAGAGCAGCGGCACCCTCGGAGGGGCAGGTGTCCAGGTGAAGGCTAAAGGGGTCCTGACCCCGTCCCTTCGGGTGAGAGGGCTTGTGGCTGGGCTTGTAGGGAGGGGTGGCCATGGGCACTGGGACCAGCGACCCGCTGGCTCCTGCCCTGACCCTGGAGAGCCTGACCTCACCCCTGCAGGTGAGGCTGGGGCCCCGATGTGGTGACCTCACCCCGGCGGGTGAGGCTGGGGCCCCGATGTGGTGCCCTCACCCCGGCGGGTGAGGCTGGGGCCCCGATGTGGTGCCCTCACCCCTGCAGGTGAGGCTGGGGCCCCAATGTGGTGACCTCACCCCGGCGGGTGAGGCTGGGGCCCCGATGTGGTGCCCTCACCCCGGCGGGTGAGGCTGGGGCCCCGATGTGGTGACCTCACCCCGGCGGGTGAGGCTGGGGCCCTCTTGCAGCTCAGGGGCCTCTGGGACTCTGATGCCAGCAATGGGGCCACTGCTCCACCAGCCTGCTGTCACCTCCCATAGCCCCGGGGGTGGCTGGGTCGGGGTCGTCTGGGGTGACAGGTGGCGGAACACATACTCCAAGGCTGAGTGACAGGAGGCACTCTCGCTCGCCGCGGGCTCCTGCCTTCGGGGTCAGGTCTGCGTCGTCAGCTCTGTGTGTGTTACCTCCGTTAACCTCCCGGGACCCCTTCTGAGGGGCATCCGTGTGAGGCCCATTTTACAGATGAGAAAACTGAGGCAGAGTGTGACGGGTCCCAGCGCCCTGAGGGGCATCCGTGTGAGGCCCATTTTACAGATGAGAAAACTGAGGCAGAGTGTGACAGGTCCCAGCGCCCTGAGGGGCATCCGTGTGAGGCCCATTTTACAGATGAGGGCACTGAGGCAGAGTGTGATGGGTCCCAGTGCCCTGAGGGGCATCCGTGTGAGGCCCATTTTACAGATGAGAAAACTGAGGCAGAGTGTGACGGGTCCCAGCGCCCTGAGGGGCATCCGTGTGAGGCCCATTTTACAGATGAGAAAACTGAGGCAGAGTGTGACGGGTCCCAGCGCCCTGAGGGGCATCCGTGTGAGGCCCATTTTACAGATGAGAAAACTGAGGCAGAGTGTGATGGGTCCCAGCGCCCTGAGGGGCATCCGTGTGAGGCCCATTTTACAGATGAGGGCACTGAGGCAGAGTGTGATGTGTCCCGCGCCCTGAGCCAAGGAGTGGGTGGAGCAGAGCCCCAGCCTGCCCTTGCACCTGCTGTCGAGCCTCAGGCCAACCAGCACGAGAATGTCCCTGGCTTCTTCTTCTAACACGTGTCCCCTGTGGGGAGAGATGGCGACCACCCACGCGGGGCACCTGTGTGCGCACTCGGTGAGGTGGGGCCGGGGACCGCCGGCCAGGGGTCAGGCTTGCTCCAAACCCTCATGGGTCCAGCCCGGCCCATTGTCTCAGCCACCAGGCCCCTCGGCACCGTGGCGAGGACAGTGCCCGGCACTATGGAGGCGTGGCTGTCACCGTTTCTGAGAGGAAACCCGGCCAGCGCAACCACTGCCCAGGGCAGACACCCCAGCACCCGCATTTCTCCGTGGAACCCTGAAAACCGCTCCGGAGCATGCGGCCCCTCTGCCGGGAGCACGCCCAGTAGGTGGTCACGGTGACCTCTCCACCCGTGACATCCGTGTGTCGCCACGTGGCCGCGGCCAGGGTGAAGGGTGCTCCGCTGCCCCGAGCCGTGAGGCCCGCGCCGCCCTGGCCTGGTTCTCCGAGGGGAGGGGGAGCTTTGCAGCCACTCAGCCCCGTGACGTGGACAATCTCCCACCGCGTGCCCTGCTGGCGGCCTTCCCAGCCACGCACGCAGCTGCGGTGCCTCCACCGGGGCTCCAGCTGCCGTGCAAGCGGCCGGCCGCTCCCGCGTCCTGTGCGTGCGGTTTGGGGTCTCCCTGCGGCAGGGGACGAGGGCTCTGCTGTCCAGGGGACTGGCTGCCGTGGCCAGGGCTTCTTCCTGCCTCCGCCTGCCGGAGGCTCAGATGGTGGAGAACCAGGCTGAGAGCGAGGCCTTTCCGGAGGGGAGGCCGCTGGGACCGGGTGCTGACACTTCGTGGTCCGAGCGGCCTGTGCCCGGCTGTGCACCGGCCCACGGGGGGCACAGCGTTAGGGAGATGATGGGCCATCGTGGGGCACACACACACTGGGCCACACGCTCCTGTCCCCCAGAAGGCTTTCTCCTCCCGTCTGGTCTCAGCCGTGTCCTGAGTTCACACACGAGACACGCGTGTAACGTGGAGCCATGACATGTGGAGGGCGGAGCCAGGCCTGCAATCCTGCCACGTCCCTGCCCCTTCCTGCTGTGCCCGCCGCCCGGGGCCCTGGTCCCCGGCGTGGAAGCTGTTCTGCTGTCGCTCCGATGGGCCGTAGGGTCGCAGCCTGACAAATGTCAGCCCGAATCGCTAACGCTGTGTAAGAGGCCGCGAGTAAGTATGCAAATAAATGGGGGGGCACCCACTTATAGCCAATCACATGGCTGGGCGTTGCCACTGATCAGGCCTGGAGGTTGAGCAGCGGGATCCAGCCAGAGGCAGCGCGGGGCGGGGCGATCGGCCGTCCTCCCGCGTCCCCTCTGCCGCGCGTCTGCCGGGGGAGGGGGGTGTGAGCAGCCCGCTCGCCAGCCAGACCCCAGTGCGCAGCCCCAGCAGCCCCTCTGCCAGACATGCCACGTTTCTGGTCTGTGGGAACCTCTCTTGGGGAGTGTGGGTCCGCTGTGTGTGTGAGGCGTGTGTCCCACACAAAAGGGCCAAAATGCCTCACTGCCGCCCGGAACGCAGGCCCTTCCCTCCCTTGCAGGCCGCTGGACCACGGCTTCTTTTCTTAAAAATGAAATATGTTTTTATTGATCTCAGAGAGAGGAAGGGAGGAGAGAGAAATGGAAACATCCACGATGAAAGAGAATCATTGATCCCACTGGGGATCGGGCAGGCACCCCGGGCATGTGCCCTGACCTTGAATCAAACACTGACCTGGTTCATAGGTGGACGCCCAACCACTGAGCCACACTGGCCAGGCAAGATCAGGGCATCTTTACTGTGTGTTTGCTCACCGTCCGGTGACGGGGCCTGGACAGCCCTTTCTCAGTACCGCCCATCCTGTGGGTGCCGTGGTGGGCCCGCCCGGCTTGAGCAAGGCCACATGGGAAGTGGGGGCCCCATGCCTCCCCGGGCTCCCTGGACAGCCGGGGGCAGTGCTGGTGGAGGAGGAAGCCTTGGGGGTGACCCTGAGCTCTGGAGGCCACTCCCTGTCCTCTCTGGGGAGCTCCAGGCCTGTGGGACAGCGAAGGGGAAGGGGACAGCCCCCTGGCCCTGGCTGACTCAGGCAGCTTGTGTGCCCACAGCAGACCACCCTGGAGGGGCTGAGGGACCGGCCCCGCTCCTGCCCCTGCCTGGGAGGCAGCCGAGCCCACTGGCCCTGCCCAGCGTGGGGGTACAAGGCGCCCTTTGTTTGCACAGAGGGGGTGGGCCTTTGTCGGGGCTGCAGACTGGTTTCCATACGCTAGGACTTGTCACAGGGAAGTTTGGCTGAAAACTGCTTTCTTCTCCCGCAACGTCCGAGGAAGCGTTGCTCACACCGATGTGACCACCAGGTCCCTGCTGGGCTTTCCCCCCCCCCCAGTTCCCAAGCCCCACAGCCAGTCTCCTAGGGCTCCCCAGGGCTCCCCCGGCTCTCCTAAGCTCCCCCGAGCTCCCCCGAGCTTCCCCAGGCTCCCCTGAGCTCCCCTGAGCTCCCCTAAGCTCCCCCGAGCTCCCCCAGGGCTCCCCTGAGCTCCCCTAAGCTCCCCCATGCTCCCCCAGGGCTCCCCTGAGCCCACCCAGGATGCTACGGACAGAAAGACGACGGCGAGTGTCCTGAGGACATGGGGCGTCAACCTGTGGGGCGCTATGGTGGCCTCTGGGAACAGCGGACAGTCCCTCCAAAGGGAAGCCGGGTCACCATGCGGCCCAGCAGATCGACGCCTGGGTGTGCCCAGGATCAACGAAACAGGCCACACAGAAGCGTGTGCACCACTCACAGCAGCACTGCCCACATCGCAAAAAGGAACGACCCCACGGCCACGGCCGGGTACGCGGATACACGGAAGGCGGTCCATCCCCCGCGGCCTCGCATTAGCCACGGCGGGCACGTGCTCCTGACACCCCTACAGCGCAGCCGGCCCTCCAAACCCACCGGACACAAAAGCCACATACATGTGACTCCATCGACGTGGGCGTCCAGAACAGGGAGCCCACAGAGGCGGGGTGGGGGGGGGCGGTTGGCAGGGACCAGGGAGAGTCCGCTAAGGGGCCCGGGGCTCTTGCTGGGTGAGAAAAGCGTTCTAAGATGACATCAGCCTGAATGGGTGATGGGCCCATCCCTCGGCAAATAAAACCACCGTACTGGCCCTGGCCGGGTAGCTCCGTTGGTTAGAGCATCGGGACAATACGCCAAGGTAGTGGGTTCGATCCCTGGTCAGGGCCCTGGCAAGAACAAACCAACGACTACATCAGCAACAGATTGGCGTCTCTCTCTCTCACATCTCTACTAATAACAGCCTGGGGCCGTCACGACCAGACGATGACCCAACACCTGGGTCCCAGCGGCGGTGGCAGCGGCGGGAGTCAGGCCTGGGTCCATCACCAGTTAGAAGGCATCTCAGGGTGAGGACCATCGCCTCAGCCAGAACTCAAGATGGTCACCTGGCCTGGCCTGGCCCCTCCTCAGAGGCAGCCCTTTCCTCTGTGTACACTGTAATGACAGACAGGGATGCCTAAGAGCCTGGGGCCATGGTGCCCATCCCTACCCTGCTCCCCTGGCCTCCTTCACTGTGGCCCCCACAGGAGGGTGTCTGAGAGCCCTTCCCCTGCTACCTCTCACCCCTGTCTCCGCCATCCCTCAGCACACAGGCTATCCGCTTTCAAACGTGCCCTACTCCCTTCCTCTCGCCCCCTTTCAGGGCCTCTTCTCTGGGTGGGGCCTTTGGAATCCAGGGCTCTGGGGTTTTACAGCAGAGCTGGGGTGGGGAAGGGTAAACAGCACCAAGATGGCTGATACGGCCACCCACCTCTGCCTCAGCTTGACCAATTCATTCAGCCTCCGAACATGGTACTCAGAGGGGATCCCTACTTCCCCAGCAACGGCTTCAGGGCCTCGGCTCCAGGGCCAACCTCTTCTCCCCCTTGGCCCTCCCCACAGCTGGTGCTTGCTGCAGCTCTGTGCGCCTTCCTTAACCACCCCTTCCTCCCTGTTCCTACACAGGCGGCTGCATCTTTGTATGTTATATTCATACGAGTAGCCCTACGCACGAATCCGTGTGCCAGTAGCTCTCTGCGGGGCCTGGCCGCTCCACACCCGCTGCCCAGAGGGCCATCCACGGCCCAGAGGCCCATCCGTGGCCGGGTACAGAACGCTTGCCTCATTGCTGCGGTGACGAAGCAAGCATTCCGCCAGGCCTCTCACGCTGCCCGCTCTCAGCATCTGCCCCCTGGGGACTGGGGGACTCCGGCAAGGCTGAGAGGACTGGGCGCCGCCATCTTGTGGCTATGGGCGCTGCCATCTCTGTGACAGAGTGACGGTTAATTTGCATATTACCCTTTTATTAGATAGGATAAACTTTGGGGGGGAAAACACACAAAACGATGACCAAGAGAATGGCCGTAGTCAACGACCGGAGCCCGGCTCCGGAGAATGGAGAGAAGGGAGAATTCTGTACGCTGCCCGATGCGAAGGTATTTCCGAGTGACGGCCTGGCATGTGACAGTTGTGTGACCACAGAGGAAGGAGTCCAAGGTTCTCAGCAGAACGCCCAGGACTTCTTCCGTGTTTTGAACCTTTGCTCTGGTTTCCAGAATTCCCTGCTCCCCATCTGTCAGCTCCCTCCCTCTGAGGGGCGCTGTCATCCTCACATGGGTGCAGCTGGAATATTGTATCTGGAGAGGATTGCCCCAATGTACGTATCCTTTCATCCGACGATGGAAAAACCCCAAAGAACAAGAATGGGGACAGACTACTGTCCTTTAGGGTTAAGAAAACTCCAAAGTGTCCTGTGAAGAGCTGAGACTGGGTTCTGTCCACACGCCCCAGAGAGATTGGATGAGGAAATGGCCCGGCTTGGCCCCGACTTTACCCTCCTATGTCACTCTTGAAGGTGTCTTTGCCACAATGTGAATAAACTGCCACCTTTTGGAACAGGGGCTCCTACGGAAGTCTGCATTCCCACCTTTTCTTGAAACGGATCTATGTTCTGCAGCTGTGGCCTCTGTCCTGAGACCAGGTCCTGTCGCTGGGAATCAGGGGGCACTGGAGTGGAGCCCCCCCCCCCCCCCCGCCGCCCCGTGCCCTTTTACATTCAGGGATTGAGCTGAACTCACTTTGGGGGAGGCCTGGCCAGGGTGGACAGGTGTCACAGATGGAAAGATGGAGAAAGGAGAGGTGGACACCCTGCTCGGTCCCTCCCTGGGTGGGGTCAGGCAGATTAAGGCTGGCCGGCCCGCCCCACAATTGGGCAAGATAGTGTCCTCTGTGTCCACCTCTCACCCTGTGGGCCTGGCCACTCCCCTCAGCTCTGGGCAGCCCTCTGCGTTCCACGACAGCGCATTCTGCCCTCACATGCTGCTCGCCCTAAGTGAGAAGGAAGAGAGCAGCTGGCCCACAGACAACTACACAGACAGACAGGGCTCACGGCTGGCGAGCACAGTGGCGGTGGTGGGAGCCTCTCCTACCTCCATGGCAGCGCGAAGGAGCAGCGAGCTGAGTGGTAAGGAGCAGCGAGCAGGTGGGCGGTAAGGAGCGAGGGGTCCCGGACTGTGAGAGGGATTTCCAACTGTTGGCTTGGGGATGGGCCCATGGGGAACAGGCCTAAGCCGGCAGGCGGACATCCCCCAAGGGGTCCCGGACTGCGGGAGGGTGCAGGCCGGGCTGAGGGACCCTCTCACCAGTGCACGAATTTCGTGCACCAGGGCTCTAGTCAATCAATAAAAACCCCACCAAACTGCACATGTCCAAAGGGTCAAGTTCAGGGAAGTAAATTAGATCTCAACGAACCTGATCTCTCGCGTGAAGCACATGCACACATACGAGTACATATGTGTGTATGTGTGTACAGCTGATCCCCATCCGCAGATTCCTCATGTGTGAGCTCACCTACTTGCCAAAGTGTATTTGTAACCGTGCATCAGTCACGTGGTCCCATCACAGTCGCCCTGTGCGCACAGGGGGCGAGGTTGGAGTGGCCATCGTGCCGCGTCGGGGGGAGGCTGCGGACGACATCGCGCCTCTGGCCTCAGCCTCCCTGCTGTGGTTGGAGCCTTTTCCACAGTCTCCTGGTGCCGTGCTTGTCCGTGTGTGTTTTCACGTGGTTTCTGCCAGTAGCCCCAGCCTGGTGCTGGGCTGTGCAGTGTCCTGGGCACAGAGGCTGCAGGTGCCTGACCGGAAACCCACGCCACGTGCGATGGTGGTGAGTCAACAGGATGCACGGAACAAGGGGCTTCACACAGAAACACATCGAGCGAGACGAGGCACGTGCCGATCAGCTGACACGCGTGTGAGCAGCGGCCAGCAGGACCCTGGCCCTCCCTCCGTGTCCCTGGGAGCGCTGGGTCAGTGTTCGGGGACTTTACAGAAATTAGCTTCCTCCAACAACAGGCCCTGGCCACCACAGCCCGCCTCTCACCTGGCCCAGGGTCTCACCTGTGTGCAGCCCGCAGCCTGGCAGAGCCAGATGCACAGGGCGGGGCCCGCATGGGAGAATCGGAGGCTTTTCTGCCGAGCCCCCGGGCCCTTGAGGCTGGGCCCTGGGGGGGAAGCGCAGGGCTTGGGGTGCTGAAATCATAGGCTTGGGCACACACAGGTGCAGGCCAAGCAGTCAGCCGGGGTCACCACCTCGTGAGACCAGTGGCTCTCCCTGGCCCCTCGCCACCATCTCCACGTGGCGACCCGCATGCCTCCTCCCGCCCCCTCCCGGAGCCTGGCCTTCTGCACAAAGTGGGGACCCACATATTTGTGGGGCGACTGGTGGATTTCCCTCATTTCTCAGGGGCTGTGTCAGGAAGTGGGACAGCTGCTTCCGAAACCACAGGAGGGAAACGGGGGGCCCGTGTCCCTATTGGGGGTGGGGGTGGCATCTCCGCGGGGGCGTCAGGCAAGGACCCTGAAGCTGCTGGAGCCAGTCCCGAGCCCAGACTGCCCGGCCATGGGCCTCCCGGGCCCCCACAGGCGCAGGCGCAGGAGGAGGGCCCGGGCCGAGTGGCGCGGGGGCCGTGGTTGAGGGCAGCCCGCCAGCCCTGACGGTCCGAGGCTGGGAGGAAGCCGAGCTGCCCAAGCCCAGCCCCGGGGAGCCCCCACACGCTCATGCCTTGATCAGGGTCGGGCCTGGCTCCGGCCTTCCTGTGGGGGGCGGGCGGTGGTCACGCTCCAGTTCCCCCTGTTCCCTGACCCGCTGCTGCCTGGGGGACAGGAACTCCGCCATCATGAGGTGACTCACGCGCCCCCGGGCGGCAGGGGTCACCGGCCCTCAGAACTTGGGAAGCATTTGGAGAGAAAAGAGCCGTGCACCCAGAAACCAGACTAAACAAAGCGCGGCGGGTGCTGCGGGGAGGGCTGGGGCCGGACGGGGCGGCGGGAGCGGGGGCAGCTCCTCGCTACGGGGCTGCAGGCCCGGGTCGGCCCCGGAGGGGACAGTGAAGGGTCCTTTGTTCTGGGACACACGTGCGCGGCCACCTTTGATGAGAGCGGGCTGCGCACCTGCATCAAAGGGCCGTCTTCCCCTCCCCCACGGCGGGTGCTCCGGGGTCGGGACGGGGGCCACGGGGCCAGTGAGGGACCGAGAGGGGCGTGTCACCTCCCTGAGCGTCATGGCCAGTCCAGAGGACGGTCGATGCAAAGGGCCTCTCCCATCAGTACCAGACTAGCCTGCCTTCATGGAAGGGGGGAAACTGAGGCCAGAAGGGGCGCCTGCTCCCTGGGCCTCGTCATGCTCGCTGCCTCCCTCAGGCGGCACAGGAGGGACGCCAGTCCCCAGGGGAGCAGGGACATGGTCCAGCCGAGGCTCTTGTAGAATAGCCGGAAACCCAGATCCCACACGTCACACACAAGCACGCACACTCACATGTGCCCACACTCACACAGGCACGTCACACTCACATGTGCGCACACTCAGATGTGCACGCACACATGTGCAGCACCCTCACATGTGCACACACATGCAGACACATGCATATGTACACACCTTACACTCATATGTGCACACACTCACATGTGCATGCACATACATGCAATAGGCACACACGCACACACATGCACTTGCATCTCAAACTCACACAATCATATATGCACACATATCCACACACACGCACATACTCATACACATGCACACACATGTATTCATCATACATATGCACATTCATACATGCTCACATGTGCACACACTAAAAAACACACGTGCTTGCACTCACACAATTCTTTGTGAGCTCCCACTAGGCGGCACCTGCAGGGCGACCTTCCCTGGGAGACAGCGAGGAACCCACTGGAGACGGAGCCGCGTTGGCGCCAGCGCCCCCCTCCTGCCGACCACCACGCCTCCGCACAAACAGGGCGCGGGATTCTCCGATAAATCCCGCTCAACAAGCTCTCAGCCGGGAAATACCCTCCATTAGCCCAGACAACCACTTACTCACAACAAACGCTCGTCGCGAGTTCATCTCGCACACTCCCTCCGCTCATCGCCGCCCCGCACTTCAATCTCCTGTTTATGAAACAATCACGGATCCTATTTAACCGCGGCCTCGCCTCTGATGAGTTGCCATTCCAACTTTGCCCCCGGCGATCGGCTGCTTCCATTACGCCTTGTCCTGCTGCACAGACGGATGGGTCGCCGCTCAGACAGCAGGCGGCCTCTGCCACCGCTCTCATCAAAGCCCCGTCCGTGGCGGTGCTGAGGTTTCCTTCCCGCGGCCCTGGACCTGGGCCTGGGGCGGGTGCCAGGTGGGGTCCCAGACCCCAGGCACCGTGTGGAGAGGGCCCCCGGGCTGCCTGGCTTTCCGAGGCCTCGCTGAGGACCCCTCCCCGCCACCCCCCTCCCTCGGGTGACTCCATTTGCATGTGCGAGTTGTACGTTCAAATGCCTTTGAGCTCCAGGCACGTGCCAGGTGCTAGAGTGGAGTGTGGGTCCGCAGGGCCTGGCCCCACGATCGTGGGGCACATGGGCCTGTGAAAGCCGGACACCCACACGCCCGTCCTGGCGATGAGCTGAGGCTGCCGTCTCCCGGGGCGGCTCTAGCTGAGGAGCTCGGGACCCACAGTGCCTCCTCCGGGGTCACCCTCCGCGCTGCCGGAGACCCCAGGCCACTCTGCGCACATTTGGGGTGCAATGACTTCCTGGCTCCGCACCCCCGACCCCTGGCCAGCGTGCAGGTGATATTCCTCTTTGGCTGCGCACCAGTCCCCTGAGTCCTATCTCCTGGGCCCAGCCCCCAGCCCCCAGCCCCTGGCAGGGTTCCCACGCCACCCGCCTTGTCCTCAGGGAGCGGGAGAGTGTGTATCCTTGCCTTTCCCTCCTCGACACCCCGGCCTCTTATCTGCCAGCAGGCAGTGCGGTCAAGGGTGAAGGTTACGCGGTGCTGCTCGCTGAGAGCTCCTTTCAACACTCGGGGAGCAGATAGCGGCGCGGCGGGCGAGTGTGACCCGCTCAAGTGCTCTTATCTTTCTGCGCCCCGGTTCTCCGCAGGCGGGGACACGCAGGCTGGGGATCAAAGGCCCGGAGGAGCCGGACGCACCTTTGATTTGAAGCGGCTAAAAATGAGCGGGTCTGGGAAGGGCCCGCGCCGCCCGCTGCGTTATCGCCTCCGCGCCCTCAGCTCTTGGCTCGGCGGGCTCTGGGGTAATAACGCGGGTGCTGAGTACCGGCCCGGCCGGCCGCGGGGTCCCGCAGGCGATGCCATTGGACAAAACAGCCCAACACGCTGCCCCTCAGAAACGCCATCATGTGCGCAAGGTCGCGAGCACGACCTTGAGAGGCAGCGCCCTGCCAAGGCCTCTAACCGGCCTCTTAGAACCGACCCTGCGCCTCCACGCTGGGAGCCTGGGGGTGCCGCCCGCGGGAGCCGCCGTGGAGTGTGCCCACGTGGCATGGGGGGGACAGGCCCAGGAGGGGCACTGGGGGCTTCCCGCGTGGGTCCGAGGCAGCAGGCGGCTCCGTGACCTTTCCACAGAGAAAGGTCAGAACAGCAGCCGGAACCGGGCTTGTGCTCTGTGTCCGCCCGAGGGTCTCCCCGAGTCGCCTGTCACCCCGCAGGCTCGCCCGCAGGGCACCCGTTGCACCTCAGCGCGCACTGGGTCTGGGCGGGACCCGAAAACCTGCATTCCTAACAGTTCCTGGCGATGCTGGGGATTGCCGCCCTGGCCTGGCACACGGCACTAACTTGGACCTAATTTCACGTGGGCACCGATTTGGGTGACAGCAGGACGTGGCAGGGGAGGGGCTGGCCACTGGGTGGTCTGCTCGAGGGGATGGGTGCCAGGTGAGGCTGCGGGCCCCAACAAGGCCGCGTGGGGCACGTGCTGCTGCAGACCCTCCTCCTCGCGGTTTCCAGCTCTCACAAGCGTGAGACAGCACCAGTCCTATGAGGCCCGTCCCATGAGGCCCGGGGGTCACAGGGCTGGCGGGCACATCCAGGACATCGCCCGCACCTTGCTCCCAGCAGAGGACGAAGCCAGCCTCTCCCCGGCCCCAGTGGCAGGAGGCCAGGCTGCTCCGGTCACGTCGCAGGACAGTTAATAAGGCCCCGATGAGTGACGGGGACGCATTTCTGCACCACTAATTTCCGTAACTGTCGCCCTTTGACAGACAGCTCGGGGCCCCGTGACCCGGCCCTTCCCAGACAGAGCTGCTTTATGCGCCAAGTTCAGGCTGCGGATCCCGTTTCAGGGGCTCACGGGGCCGCTGCGGGGAAGTCTGCAATATTGAGATCCATGGCCCTGTCTTGAGTTTCTTCCTCTATTACAAGTCCTCTTGGGGCCCAATTCTTCTCTGTGGCAGTGGGGAGGGTGCTCCAGGTGGGAGGTGCTCCAGGTGGGGAGGTGCTCCGGGTGGGAGGGTGCTCCAGGTGGGGAAGGTGCTCCAGGTGGGGAGGTGCTCCGGGTGGGAGGGTGCTCCGGGTGGGGAGGTGCTCCAGGTGGGAGGTGCTCCAGGTGGGAGGGTGCTCCAGGTGGGGAGGTGCTCCGGGTGGGAGGGTCCTCCAGGTGGGGAAGGTGCTCCAGGTGGGGAGGTGCTCCGGGTGGGAGGGTGCTCCGGGTGGGGAGGTGCTCCAGGTGGGAGGTGCTCCAGGTGGGAGGGTGCTCCGGGTGGGGAGGTGCTCCAGGTGGGAGGTGCTCTGGGTGGAAGGTGCTCCAGGTGGGGAGGTGCTCGGGGTGGGAGGTGCTCCGGGTGGGAGGTGCTCCAGGTGGGAGGTGCTCCAGGTGGGAGGTGCTCCGGGTGGAAGGTGCTCCAGGTGGGGAGGTGCTCCGGGTGGGGAGGTGCTCCAGGTGGGGAGGTGCTCCGGGTGGTAGGTGCTCCGGGTGGGAGGTGCTCTGGGTGGAAGGTGCTCCAGGTGGGGAGGTGCTCCGGGTGGGAGGTGCTCCAGGTGGGAAGGTGCTCCAGGTGGGAGGTGCTCCAGGTTGGAGGTGCTCCGGGTGGGAGGTGCTCCAGGTGGGGAGGGTGCTCCAGGTGGGAGGTGCTCCAGGTGGGGAGGTGCTCCGGGTGGGAGGTGCTCCAGGTGGGAGGTGCTCCGGGTGGGAGGTGCTCCAGGTGGGAGGTGCTCCGGGTGGGAGGAGCTCCAGGTGGGAGGTGCTCCGGGTGGGAGGTGCTCCAGGTGGGAGGTGCTCCAGGTGGGAGGTGCTCCGGGTGGGAGGTGCTCCGGGTGGAGGTGCTCCAGGTGGGAGGTGCTCCAGGTGGGAGGTGCTCCGGGTGGGAGGAGCTCCAGGTGGGAGGTGCTCCAGGTGGGAGGTGCTCCAGGTGCTCTAGGTGGGAGGTGCTCCGGGTGGGAAGGTGCTCCAGGTGCTCCGGGTGGGGAGGTGCTCCGGGTGGGAGGTGCTCCAGTTGGGAGGGTGCTCCGGGTGGGAGGAGCTCCAGGTGGGAGGTGCTCCAGGTGCTCTAGGTGGGAGGTGCTCCGGGTGGGAAGGTGCTCCAGGTGCTCCAGATGGGAGGTGCTCCGGGTGGGAGGTGCTCCTCTTACCCAGCACCGATCGGACTTGGGCCCAGGGCGTTGCTAGTGGAAGGACCAGGGTTAGGGGAAGTTGCGGGGGCCACACGCCTTCGTTAGTGACAGTGGCCCCACGGCTGTCCTGGGCGGAGCCTCCATCTCTGTCACGGGAGCAGCGGCGGGACCCAGTGGGTCTGCGTTGGGACACGGTGTTCGGAGCTGAGGGAGGACGATGAGCAGTCGCCTTTGGGAGCACTACGCTCTCGCGGTCTGCCTCCCATCCTGCCTCTGGGGAAAGCGGCAGGTCCAGCCTCTCCGGGCCTCCGTCTCCTCCTCTGTGCGGTGGCGATGCTGAGACCCCCTGTCCGTCATGTGAGGATCACGCAGCTGCCCCCCGGGCGCCGAGAGCCGTGCCAGGCTGCGGGCACCATGCTTCACTCATCCGTGCCCGTTTTCCACTCCCACGCGCCAGAACCCGCCCCTCCGGCTGCCTGCACGGGGGTAGCGGCACCCGGGTCAGTACCATCCGGCGCCGAGACAGGCTTCCTCCACGTCCAGCCCCGGCCCTGGCGCAGCGTGAGCCCGGCACGCGGGGGGAGGGCGTCCGGAGGCGCCACAGAGACCGCGGGGCTGGGCTCCGGGCTGGGGCTGTGCCCGCGCCGCCGGGGTGAGCATGCCCGTGAACTGGACACCAGAGCCCTCGGCATGGCCCGGCCGCACCCGGCTTCGCCACGCTGACCACCCGCTGCCGGGAAGCCCGCCGCCTTCTCCCTGAGCCTCCGGCACCGCTTCTGGGATTTGGGCTGCTGTGGGGCCACGCTGGACTCTCAGGACCCGCCGGGCAGCACCCCGGCTGTGAGGGCCTCGCTCCTGGCCATGCGGCTCCCACAGCCCCGGGCGCTCAAGCAGGCAGCCCACCCCCGCCTCTGTTTCCCTCCTGGCCAGGCCCCCGGGAGCTTGTCCAGCACCCAGACGTTCACCCACAAACCAGGCCGTCGTCACGGGCATCGCCGGCGTGGGAGGTGTAAGTACCATCTTCGGACCCCGCAGGCCTGAGTCCTGAGCAGCGAGCGCCCCCTCGGGGTGGGGCGGGGACCCACTCTCCCATCCTGGCCACAAGGGAGCCAGCCCTCCTCTCCAGGGGCCTGGGGCAGCCAGGATGCCAACCCGGAGGACAAGGGAGCACAGCGGGCAGATGGGGAGCGGCGCCATCTCTGGAGCTCCTGGGAGGCTCCTGGGTCCCCAGCCCTGGGTCTCCTCGTGCTGGGACACGGCCAGGCCCGTGAGGTGGGGGTGGGGGGGTGAGGTGGCGCCCTTGAAGGGTTAATGCAGATGGCGGTCCCCTCAATGCGCAGCACTGCGGCTTCACCCACACGTGTTCTCCGTCTCCCACGCGGCGTGGGAGAGTGGGTGTCTGCGGCTGGATTCAATTACGGGGCGCAGAGAGGGTGTTCCCCGCGGGGGACCGAACGCTCCAGTGCTCGCGGAGGCAGAGGGAGCCGTGGGCAGAGAATGCTGACTCCGTGCCTTCAAAATCCTGTAATTGACTTTTTAAAAAATGACATTAGCATTTAAATGGTCCCGTCGTTATGAGGTGAAGGTTCAGGGGACCATGATCAATGTATTGAGCTCCTCAAATGTTCTCGGATATTATTTCTGTGGTGTCTCGCCGCAGGGGCTCCGCGCACGCGGGCTTTGATTACGCTCGAGTCCCGTGGTGGGGCCTGCCCGCCTCCCCGCGGACGTGCGCCGGCCTCTGCAGCCACGGCCAGCACCCCTTCCCCAGGGCCCAGGGGGCGCCTTCCCCCGCCCACGCACAGGCTGCCAGGGGGCCCTCAGGAAGCGGGTGGGGTGTGTCCCGGGCCCCAGGGGCTGTGACCACCAGATGCTGACATCGGGGCACGGGTGGAAGAGGGGTCCGGGCACGCGTCTGTTCCCTCCCGGGGGCTGTCAACCTGGCCACGCCCGGGGCCAGCGCCTGAGGAGGGCTGTTCTGCCCCGAGCTTTGTGCGCAGGGCGCTGCGGCCTGGGAATGCTGCGCAGAATTACAGGGATCAGGTGAGGATGTAAAATGACCTAAAGGAGAGGCTGCGGAACAATGGGGTGCCGGCAGGAGGGAGCGGCTTTCCCAGCGACACCTGCAGAGGCAATGAGACTGTCCAGGTGGCCAGCCGGAGGCAAGAGGCACACCCACCCAGGTCCCCGAGTGCGACCCATGGGCCCTGAGGACCTCAGAAAGGGCCGGGGTGATGGTCCCGCTGGAGCTGGGAGCACCTCCCCAGGACAGGCTCTGGGCTGGCCCAGAACTCGGGGGACACAGACTCCCTCCCATGTCGCCTGGGGTGCCCTCACACACCCTAGGGACCCCAGGACCCAGCTAGCTAGAGGCCCCAGCTCGCATCCATCTGTCAAAGCTCAAGATCCGCCCAGGCCCACGTCGCTCTGGGCTCACCGCTGGGGAGGGGCCCGCGTGGCCAGGAGCACGGGCCACCTGGGGGCATCGAGCCTGGACGCTCCCTGCAGTGGCCGCGGATGGACGGGACACGACGTGCCGGCCCACCCATCCTTCCCCCCGACCCCGGGCGGCCCTTGGCATGCTGAGGCTCCGGGGCCCCCGCTCACTGGTCTCCGAAGCTCTGTAGGTGGAAGGGCCTTTCGGGGGGCCCATCACAGACACGACTCCCAGACTGCGAGGCCCCGGCAAACCCCCCGACTTCCTGTCCACAGGCCCCGGCTCTGCCCACAGGCAGTTTGCCGGGATGGAGACAGTGTCGGCCTTCTCTCCGGCTGCACGCCCTCTGCTTTACGACAGGTGCAGGGGGTTAGCCTCGCAGGGGGCTCCGCGCCCACATCTCCGGGGCGGTGCCCACAAATTAACAACCACGCTCGCAAGCCGCGCTGTGGCGCAGGCCCCATGCCCGGAACTGTCTACGGGCTGTCAGAAGCCAACCGTGCCGGCGGGGTGGTGCTGCGGCCTGTCCCCCAGGCTCCTCCTGCCGTGGCCCGAGGTGAGTGGCAACCGCACAGTTTTGAACTGATGTCCGGGCCACCCAGAGGTGACACCTGTCCGGAGCCTGTCTCCCCGCCTCCCCGCCTCCCCGCCTCCTGGGCGGCCCGGGCCTCTGCCCGCCTCTCCAGGTCCCGTCTAGAATTCAGGACAGGGCGGGCCAGCTGGGTTCGTTACCTCGATGTGTCCCTCCCCTCGCTGTCACCCACCCTGGCCCCCGTCCTGCTGGGGAAGGACCTCAGGGCCACCCGCCCTCGGGAGGGACTGTTTCGGTGAACACTGCTGGCCAGCGGCCTCGCCCCCAGGCGCCCACAGAGCTGCCCGCTCGGAAGCCGGTGAGGCCCAGGGCACAGCTGTCCATCCCTGCCACCAGTCACCGGAGCAGTAGACCAACGGCCTCCGAGGCAGAACGACACCCACGCTTGCTTCCCGGGGGGGACACACCTGTTAGAAGCCAACACCCCCCAACAGCAAAATAAGCAACACCCCCAAAGCCCGACGAAACCTCCACAAAGTGGCGTCGGAGCTAACTACCCGGTGTCTGAGCCCGCAGAGGCGCTGTGAACTGGAGGGGAGGACTTCTCCCCACCCGGGAGCCCCCCGGGGGGGGGGCCGTGGGGCCTGGTGCCCTCCCGTCCGCTCTGGCCGCGGGCCCCGGGGCCAGCTCCCGAGGAGCCAGAGGACCCAGCCCCACTCCAAACTCTAAACCCAGACAGGGCCCGGCAAAGCCCCCGGGAGGTGTTCCCACGCCTGGGGTTCTGGAACGTTCCGAAATGCTTTTGCTCCCGACAGAATTCTGGGCCACGGGGAAAACTCGTCGTCGTTCAGGCCGTATCTTCAATTGCTTCTCTGCTAGAACGGACTGAATGGGAGCGTTTACATGCGTAAGAAAGACTCGCTCCAGGACCACACGGCTCATATTAAAAGCCAGACCGGAGCCGCGAGTGCTTAGCTCTTTATTTAAAGGGTCCCCGAGGGCAGATAACCCGGGAACCGGGCTCGGCTGCCGGTCTGCAGAGGCTCTGCGCGGCGGCTGCTGCTCTGGAGGGAAGCGTCCCCGAGCAGGCGATAGAGGGCGCCTGCACCCCAGCTTCCGGGCGCCGGTGGCAGCCCTGCCCCAGGCCTCAGGAGGCAGCGGACCGGCAACTCGGGTCTCCGGGGCCACTGGCCGCCTGCGACACGGAGCCTGCGACACGGAGCCAGCGGCCCGGCCCTGCCAGCTTCCCGTGCGGAGGTGCAGCTGGGTCTGCCCGGCAGGGAGCCGGAGTCACCCCCACTGTGGCCCCTCGGAGCTCGAGCGGCTTGTCTCCCAGGCCAGCCTCATCCCCGCCCGGATGTGGCCTGGCAGCTTCCTTCCCTGGCCCCTCCCTTGCAGGGGGTCCCCCCGGAGGCAGCGAGGGCCAGATTCCTCCAATTGCAGTGTGGCTGACACCCCCACTCGGGCCTTCAGGGGAAGGCTCGCCGGGTCACTGGGAGCCGACCCCTCAGCCTGGTACCCCAACTCAGCGCACCCCACCTATGGCTCCTCCTCCCTCAGTTTCCCAAGGGTGACATGTGTCCCCACACAGATGACATGTGTCCCCACGCAGATGACTTGTGTCCCCACGCGGATGACGTGTGTCCCCACGCGGATGATGTGTGTCCCCTCCCCCAGGTGGGGAGGAATGCAGGCTCGCTGGGAGGTACACGCAGCCCCTGGATGCGGCTTGTTTCCAGGACCCCACACGGGGCCTGTGTGACGCAGGGACCTGGCGTTACTGAGCTTCTTGGACCCTCGGCTATGAGACGCTCCCTGACCCGTTAGGACACAGCCTTCCTCCTGGTGGGGAGCTCACTGGCACCCTCCGTGTGGGGGTCCCGGGAGGGGCTTTGTGAACTGGAGTTCCCGGCAGAATGGCCGGCCCACCAGGCACCCCAGGCCCAGGCTCCGGGCGGTGGCGGGGGGGGGGGGGAGGATGGTGGTGGGAGGAGGTCGGGTGTCCACAGGCCTGAGTGCCAGAGCTGGGGGCCAGGCCTCTGGGTCAAGGGCGTGTGGGGGCTGAGCCAGGAGCCAGGAGCCTCGTCCGGCTCACAGACAGCGGAGCTGCCCGGCCGGCGGGGCCAGCCTGCATTCCCAGGGTGGCTGCCAGGGCCTGGCACTGCCCGGCCTCCATGGAAATGTGCCTGCCAAAGCCGGCCCCGGGCACATTCCTCTTCTAGAACATACTGAGCCCTCACGGAGCAGCCTGTTGGGGGCGGGAGCCGTGGCCAAGCTGGTACCGGTGTCAGACGCTTCCTGTTCATAGGCCAACGGGCCTCCCCTGGTCCAGGGAAGAGCTGGCGTCGCCCCCGGGCTGGACGGGGACCCGGCGAGGCGCACGTGACGGCCATTAGGAAAGGGGCCCTCCGCTCCAGCAGCGCTCTCGGTCGCCTGCGAGGCTCTGGCCACACAGAAGGCAGTCATGCGTGACCGGGTAGGAGCCCAGGTGTGTGTCCTGAGGGGCCCCGGGGCCGTGGGGATGCTCTGCTGTGGACCCTGCACCAGTGTCACTTTCTCGTGGGGTCCCTCCCCGCCCCTCTCCGCCCCCGGCTCCACACCCCTCACCAGCACCCGCAATGGGCCGCGTGCTCAGGGCCGGGGTCAGCAGTGCCACAGCCGGGCTCCGTCACCGTGCAGCCCCCACAGCGGCCCCAGGTCTCGGGGTCCAGCCCAGGCCTCGTGCCTCCCCACGGGTTTCTGGCTGACTTGGCTGCAGCCCCGTTCACCTCAGTCTCCGCCGTCCCATCCCTCTGGTGCCAGTGCCCACAGGGGGTCTTCAGGCCGAAGCAGGTGAGGGGCCCACAGGACACGTGGTCCAATTCACCACCGAAGGGAACACCCGGGTCCTCGCCCATCGCCCCCCTGAAGGCCCAACAGGCCCCGTGATGCAGGCCCCCGCCAGCCAGGCCCAGGTTCCACGCCCCCCCTTCCCTCCGTGCTCCCGGCAGTCCGCATCGGCACCCCACCCCCGCCCAAGGCCAGGCCACTGCTCTGCCCTCTGAGGCCCCTCAGCCTCCGGAGCCCGAATTTGGGGAAAAACCAACCACGTGGTTTTTTGAGTCAAACCATTAACTCTCCACGCTGTCCTGACTGGCTTCCCCATTTCCCGGTCCCTGTCAGATCTCCGCCAGTCCCTGCGTACCCAGTCCCCGCGTGCCCAGTCCCCGCGTGCCCAGTCCCGCGTGCCCAGTCCCTGCGTACCCAGTCCCTACGTACCCAGTCCCCGCGTGCCCAGTCCCCGCGTACCCAGTCCCCGCGTGCCCAGTCCCCAGGTACCCAATCCCCGCATGCCCAGTCCCCACGTGCCCAGTCCCCGCGTGCCCAGTCCCCAGGTACCTAATCCCCGTATGCCCAGTCCCCGCGTGCCCAGTCCCCGGGTACCCAGTCCCTGCGTGCCCAGTCCCCACGTGCCCAGTCTCCATGTGCCCAGTCCCCGCGTGCCCAGTCCCCGCGTGCCAAGTCCCCGGGTACCCAGTCCCCGTGTGCCCAGTCCCCACGTGCCCAGTCTCCATGTGCCCAGTCCCCGCGTGCCCAGTCCCCGCGTGCCAAGTCCCCGGGTACCCAGTCCCTGCGTGCCCAGTCCCCACGTGCCCAGTCTCCATGTGCCCAGTCCCCGCGTGCCCAGTCCCCGCGTGCCAAGTCCCCGGGTACCCAGTTCCCACGTGCCCAGTCCCCGCGTGCCCAGTCCCCACGTGCCCAGTCCCCGGGTACCCAGTCCCTGCGTGCCCAGTCCCCACGTGCCCAGTCTCCATGTGCCCAGTCCCCGCGTGCCCAGTCCCCGCGTGCCAAGTCCCCGGGTACCCAGTTCCCACGTGCCCAGTCCCCGCGTGCCCAGTCCCCACGTGCCCAGTCCCCGGGTACCCAGTCCCTGCGTGCCCAGTCCCCACGTGCCCAGTCCCCATGTGCCCAGTCCCCATGTGCCCAGTCTCCATGTGCCCAGTCCCCGGGTACCCAGTCCCTGTGTGCCCAGTTCTCGAGTGCCCAGTCGGCATGCCCAGTCCCCGTGTGCCCAGTCCCTGTGTGCCCAGTCCTCGAGTGCCCAGTCTGGCATGCCCAGTCCCTGTGTGCTCAGTTCCCGCGTGTTCAGCCCCCGTGTGCCCAGCGCCTGCGTGCCCGGGAGCCCAGCCCTGAGCTCGCAGGCTCGCTGCCCCGAGAGCGGCCACGGAATCCCTGGCCGGCGGCCACCTGCTTCCTGCTCAGCCCAGGAGCCCGTCCTCCTGCTCATGTATTTACTTTTTTCCAAGCTGAGCACCTGTTTCCAGGCCTGGGGAAGGTTTTCGCTGCTGCCAAGGGTGCATTTCCCCAGCCACCCACGCCTGGGAGCGGAGGGGACCTAGCAGCCCGGGACCAACGCGGACGCTCTGCCGTGGGGCTGGACGCTGACGACGGGTGGGCTGGGAGACTGAGAGAGGACACTTCCTCCGTATGCAGGAGACCTGCCTGGCCCAGGCCCCCTGCCAGGTGAGCAGGGAGCCCCGGAGGTGAGTGACATCCCCGCCAGGCCATCGACCCGCTGTCCAGTGCAGCCAACCAGGGTCACCGACGCCAGCGTCCAGATCAAAATGCAGAACAGGTCACACCGCAGCGAGTGCTCCCCGTGAGCAGGTGAACGGAAGAGGCAGATGCCACCCCATGTCTGCTGCGACCTCGAGCGTGTAAGCGTGCACCTGCATAGCCCTTGAACACACATGTACGCGCTAACCCCTGCACCACGCGTAGGCCACGCCTGAACACGGACACCCCCGCCCCCGCGACGCCAGCGCCGCTCACGGGGTTTGCTGGCAGTGGGAGTGTCCCCTGAGCTCGTGGCGTGTCTTTATGAGTGAGCGGCGCCATCACGAGTCATTGTGATTTTCCTGCTCACACCGTCTTGTCCCCCCCGATGGTCCCACAAAGAGCACGTCCCTCTCGTGCCTGGGAGACACATGGCATTTCCCTGAGGCGCCCAGGGCTCTAAGGCTCCGTCCCAACGCGCCACTGCCCCGTGACGAGGAGGAGCGCGCAGTCAGGGCGGGCCGCAGGAGGGTGGGCCGGCAGCTTCCTCTGGGGACATTGTCAGGGACACGCAGGGCACAGGCCGGCTTCCCTGTCACCTCCCTGGTGGCCCCATGCCCAACCTCACTCCAGGCTGTGCCCGGGCCTCTGCGTGGGCCTCCCTCCATGGTGCCTAGGCAGGGGGCAGGGGCCCGCTCTGTCCTGCCGTCCCTCCTGTCCCTGCCTCCCTCCCTCCCGCCACAGGCCCCACCGTGTCCCCAGCCCTCCTGCAGGTCCCACCCTCCCCCTGTCTAAGCGCCAGGCACCCCCTCTCCTCACACCCCCGTCCCCTGGCCGCCTCCTCCCTGGCCTGGCTCCCTCCCTCCAGGGGTGCGGGCCGAGGGCCTTTCTCAGAGGTTCTTACTGGTCTCTTTTCCCTCCAATCGGCCAGAGAGAGCCCTGAACCAAAGGGGGCTCTGGTCAGGGCAGTTCAGAGGAAGCCCGTGGCCGGGCAGGTGAGGATGGGGTTCAGGGGGTGTCTGGCCTGAGTCCCATGGGCGGCCGAGGCTCAGGGGCAACGGAGGCCCAGGGGACAGCTGAGGCCCGGGGACAGCCAAAGCCCATGGCAGCCGAGGCCCGTGGCAGCCGAGGCCCGTGGCGGCCTAGGCCTGGGGGCAGCCGAGGCCCGTGGCAGCTGAGGCCCGTGGCGGCCGAGGCCTGTGGCAGCCGAGGCCCGTGGCGGCCAAGGCCTGTGGCAGCTGAGGCCCGTGGCGGCCGAGGCCCGGGGGCAGCCGAGGCCTGTGGCAGCCGAGGCCTGCCCAGCTCAGGCCCGAATGCCCTGACTCTCCCTCTCTCACTAAGGACCTGACAAACCGCCCTCCCCCAAACCCGCTGTGTCTTGGGCCCGGCAGGCTGCGTCTCATGCGCCCCATTCGCCCGCCCCTCGGGCCCAGGCCGGCAGGAGACCCCGGCCTCCCTCTGCTGAGATGCCCAGTCCTTCCGGGCGATGGGCCCTGATGATCGTCTGCCCTTTGGAAAGGGAGGTCCCCAGTGCACCCCCAAACCTCAGGGGCCCGAACCGCTCCGGTGGCCATGGGGCAGCTCCCACACCCACTTCTCTGCAGAGGCAGCACAGAGGGCGCCGCGGCCGCCCCGGGGCCGCAGGGCAGAGGGAAGCTGATGATGACAGACAAAAAGCACCGGTGCCCGCGTCCGGAGCCGGACACGCCGCTGCTCCCTCCCCACCGCTGCACTCCGACGCCGCAGGAAATGCTGGGGGCTGGAGAGGCGAGGGGGTGGGTTCGGATAGTTCTGCCCACAGACCTCGGGGAGCCGGGCCATCGAGAGGGGACGCCGGGGTGGTTTACGCTGTGAGTCTCATGGTCCCGTCCCCGCCCGTCTCAGTCCCCAGGCCGGGCGGCGGGGGAGGGGGGATTCTGAACTTAGACCCCGCCCCCCAAACTCGCCAGCAGTCAGCGTGTCAACAGAACTGGAGGCGCTGCTGGGCGGGCCGTGCCCCACGGGTCCCTGGGAGTGCGAACCTTACAGGAGGGCCTTGCCTGGGATGGCAGCCCCGTCCCCGACAGGCTCCACAGCCTGGCGGCCTGTCAGCGGCCACCGGGTGTCCTGGCTCACTGTGGGCGCTGGAGGGGACCCCGAGCTTGGAGGCTGGTGTCTCATGCCCAGCACAGGGGAGGGGAACACTCCCGGCACGTGGCATGTGCTGGCTCGCTGCTTGGCGTGGGTGCGCGGCGAGGTTTCCCAGCAAGCCCGGCCGCACACTCAGGCCACCGAGAGGTCTTGACTATCGCAGTTGTTTATTTTGTCACCGGAGCAGCATTAGGCTTAGGGGGCTGGCCCAAGGGGGCGGGGCCGGGCCACCCCCGGGGAGGGACATCTTTGGAGGCATCCGGTGTCCAGGAGACCAGGCCCCTCGGGTTTCAGTGCCACAGGCGGGAGAATGAGAACCAGGCAACACCCACGAGGGTGGAGAGGCCGGCCATGCGGGGGTCAAGGGGCATCTGGATGGAGAAGGAAATGCCACGAGGACCCGGAGGGGGGACCCCAAACCCTGCTCTGGCCGCTGCAGTGACAGCTCATGCACAGCCCCCAGGAAGACGGCAGAAGTGGCCTCAGGATGGTGTGCATGCATGTGCCTATGAGGTGCCCGCACGTGTGAAGGGCTGTGCAGCGCACGGGGACTCGGGCCCTGCCCCGGTGCCTGTGGGTCCCTTTGGGTCCGTGTCCTGTGGTGCCAGGTCCCAGTATCTGAGACGTTGGCAGCACACTGTCCCCGGCCACATCCCCGGGGCATCGGCAGATTCATCTCAGAAACCGGTGCTCACCCCAAGGAGGGTGTGGGGCTGCGGGGCCGCCCTTCCCGGTCCCTTTGTCTCTGAGCCGCGGGAGCCGCGAGCCGGGGAGACGCCTCAGGAAGCAGCTCCATGGAGGGGCCAGGCAGGGGCTCCCTGGGGTCCAAACAGCCTTCTGGTCAGAGCCTGGGGCCTCCAAACTGCCCCCCGAGGTGGGCGGGGGGACACGGTGTGCCCGGTGCTCGGGACATCCGGGTGACACCGGCCCCGGGGGAGCTGGCAGAGGCTGGCGCCCCACTCCCCTCTGCAGGGTCCGCTGGCAGCAGACACACCATGTGCCCCAGGCGCCCCGCTGCGGCCGCCCTGCCCGCCCCCCCCGCCAGGCCTCATCCGGGCCTGGTTCCTGTCTGTCTGCCGGCCATCGCACACGGCGACAACAGGCAGAGGTGACGGATGGCCGGTGTCGAGTCCTGTCATACTGACGGGGTCCCGGGGGAAATGTGAGAGGCTCTCAAAATGGCTTTATTGCCAACCTGTGGCCACGGCGATGATCAATCACACTGATCGGGGATGGCAAACGGGCGAGACGAGAGGCAGACGCCGGCCTCGGGGCCGCGGGTCAGCAAGGGGTGGGCGCGGGGGACTGGGGAGGCTGGCGTGCTAAACGCCGACCTTGACCGCAGGCCAGGCCCTCAGTGGACACGCTGCTCCCCGTCACTGGGCCGGCCTCGGGGGCACCGGCAGGGGACGAGGGACGGGGTCTCCTTGGCATGGGCTCTGTGCGCAGGCCTGGAGCCGGCGTGAGACGGGCCGGCCAAATGGCCCCCCCCCCCCCCCCCGGGAGGCCGTGCAGCCCCAGGGACGGGCCGAGCTCCGCATAGGCCGGCGAGGCGGCCCCGCACCCGCCGGGGAAGATGAATCAGACCTTTCTTGGGGAGGTGCCTCCGCAGAAGGACGTCTCAGTCGGACGTAATTGCGAGGAAAAATAAACCCGCCTTAACAGAAAACAGCTTTCCCGTGTTTTCTCCTCCGCGGAGCCTTCTCAACGGCAGGTTTTGGCAAGTCCCGGCGGCGGGTAATTGTCAACAAGGCGTGGCGTCCAGAGACCAAAGCCAGCAGCACGGAAATGGCACCCGCAGCGTGAGAGGGACCGGGACGCAGCCCGCGGGCACGCGTGTGCGCCTCCGCCCTTCGCCCTCCGCGGCGCCCCCACCGCAGGCAGCGGGAACTGGTCTTGGCCGCCGTGCAGATGGCTCGGAGCACCTCACGGCTCACAGCCCCGGGCACGGAAGATGGCAGGCCTCGCGGGCGGCGGCCAGAACTGGGGCTCCGGCTGCGCTGGGCTCCCCCAGGGTGGGGCGAGTCCCCTCCCGCCCTCCTGGCTCCGCCTCCCAGTTCTCATGTCACCCCATGACCCGTCACCCAGCGTGCTGGGGGAGGGCCCCTGAGCCCGGGCCACGTCCTTCCTCAGGGGACCCGATGGGCAGAGTGAGGTGGGGTGCACGGTGTGAGGGGGATGCCCACCGGCCACATGTCGGATGACCGCTGGCCCCCTGACACCCTCTGTCTCTATTTCTGTGCGTGTCCTGCCAGGGCCCGCAGGGGGTGAGCGGGAGGTGGCAGCACACGGCGGGGAAGGGGCATGGTGGGTCCGCTGGGCCCGAGGACAGGACAGACACCGCCCCCTTTTACCCCGACTTCCCGCTGTGCCTCCAGGACGCGGCTCAGGGCCCTCGAAGCCCACTGACAGGCCGACGCCGCTCACTGGCCGGGCCCGGAGGCGCAGGCTCATTTGCCAGCGAAATGAATGCGAAGAGAAAGACTTCAACGAGATAGTAATTTACGACTCCACCGGGCGGCTCCCCGTGCCCACGGCTCCCTCCGTGCCTTTCATTCCCCAGGACACGCCGCCCGAGGGCACGGAGGACGAGACGGGGCGCCAGCTGCCCGGCTGGCCCTGCGCCCGCACTCGGGGTCCCCACCCTGCCGTCTGCCCACGGGCTCCGGGGGGCTCCAGGGTCCAGAACACCCACCTCCACACGGCAAGCCCACGGGAGCCTCGTGACCGCGGCGGCCCCGCGGTGCGGCCCCAGGCCCCGGGACCAGGCCCTCGCTCGCCTGCCTGCCCTGGCCGCCACCCACCCCCGGAACACAAAGGAGAAGAATGTAATGGGGAAGCCAGCAACGCGGCGGCAAAATAAACCTCCTAATGGCCACCAGACTCGCTGCGCGTCAGCCCGTCTTTGTGGCCCGCCTGTAAGGATCACGCAGCTCGGAGACAAGGCCCGGCCGGCGGGAGCGGCGTGACGGGGCGGAAGGCAGGTGTTACTGTAATTAGCTATTGTTTGACTATCAAAAGTCAGGGCTGATTAAAGCCACCAAGCACAAGTGCGCGATTCCATTTCAAAGAATATTATGAACTGCACGCTGGGCCCTTTCAGCGCGCCTCCCTCCGCCGCGGCTCCGAGCCCATGCCAGCAGCAATCACTCGCGAATCTGCATAACCTCCGGCTTTAATTCACGCCGAGACCTTTCATTAGAGATAGGTTACTTTATGAAGTCTGGTCGCCAGCGAGGGGAGAGAAATGTGGTTTCTTAAGAAGAGTGAATGGCACCTCTTTAGTGATTAACCCGAGATTAATGGAGGACCCACTGCTCGGCCTAAGCCCGCGTCATTGCTAATTCATTTCGGTGCCGCTTCGGGCCCGCGGGACGGACGCTACCTGCCGGGGCGCCGGGTTTTGGCAAGCGAGGCCGGCCATTAAGGTCAACCCCCAAATACACTTTTTATTAAAGAAGCTTTGAAAAGTGTCTGGTATTAGTCTTTTCCCCCCCCCGACTCCCTTTTCTATTGAATGTGCTCCATTAGTTAAAAGATTGGGTCCTAATTCCCTCGTCGGAGAGTGATGTGAGTTTCACTTCCGCGGCTCCTTTGTGACTTCTGCACACGGAGCCCACGTGGGGGGGCTGCGCTTGGGACCCACACCACACACCCCCTCACAGGAGCATGTATCACACGGGCAACATGCCTGCCCAGCCATGCTAACGTGTGTACACGCCCATAAATGCACTCGGACACACACACACACACACACACACACACACACACACACCTGCCCAGCCACACTCATATGTGCATGCATGCAACACATGTACACACACACGGATATACATGTGAACACATATATGATATGGTCACACCCACACACATTCACACACATGACCAGAGGGCTTTAAGAATAGAGCCACAATGGGCACGTGGTGCAATACGCAGATCTCGTAACATAGGAACCCACACCTGGAATCTGCATGTTCATGCTGACCAATGTCACCCCAGTCAATTCCATAAAAAAGGATGGAACCTCAGTGGACATGGAAGGGGGACACCCACTTGCCACCTGTGCCCGGAAGGACAGAGGACGGAGTCTGAGGCCTGCCCTCTGGGCCCGGCCGCCCCGCCAGCAGTGGGACCCAAGGCTGCCCCTCACTGGGCCGCACCCCGGGCCACCGTTCGGGTTGCCCTCTTGGATCTGGTCGGCGGGGAGGGCTTCGCCCCGCAGTCCTCTGAGGGGCTGTTCTTGGGCGACCAAGCGGCCACCAGCGTCCTGTTCTGAGATGCACGACCGGCGGGGGGGCCTGCGAAGTCCGTTTGGTGAGGGAGCCGCCTCCACGCTGGGTGGACCGAGGTTAAGTTCCTGCCTTGCAGAGATGTGGCGCGAGCCTGGGCCCTCGGGTCCGACCCCCAGACTTCCAAAGGGGCGCCCCTGCCTCCGCGGTGCTTCCCCAGCCTCGCCTGCCCCTGCAGCTGGGCGCGCACCAAGCGCCTCCTTCGCCTGCCCCAGGCCTGTCCACCCAGCCCCACCCCTGCCTCCTGCTCCGCGGCTCCGCAGATTCCAGAGATGCCCGCAGCCCTGTCCCCTGAGCCTCGGAAAGCCGACACAAACCCTTATTTAGTGTCTTCTGTTCCTGCCTGGAGATCAGGAACACGCTGGCGACACCCCCCTTTGCTGAGGCCCCGTGTGGCCTGCCGGGCTGAGTCCGGCTGAGACGGGTTGGGGGACAGCGTGCTGGCGGGTGGGGCCCGCGGGCGGGTGGCCCTGGTCACGGGCCTGGAGAAGGGCACCCTCTCCCCGGAAGGGCAGGCCTGCAACCTCGGGCAGGGCCCCGGAGGAAGAACACGGGGAGGAGGCAGCCCCGTGAAACCCGAGGTGCACACCCGCGGGCCGGGCTGGACTCGGGGGGGTGGGGGGGAGCAGCCGCCTGCTCGTGGGAGAGAGGCGGGGCCTGGGCCAGGCCATCGCGGAGGGCCCTGCCGTGGGCACAGGAACACATTCCAGTGGCTGGGCCTCTTGGGCTGGGGCAGGGGGGAAGGCCCACGGGGTCCATGCTCTCTCCACCGTCCGCGTCCTTAGCAAGGTGGAGCCCGGCTGGGGGCCGAGGTCTCTGAGGATTGCGGGTTCTCCTCCTTGAAGCAACTTGGGAACGGAGGGGTAGCCCCCTCGGACCGGCCCCGGAGCCGGGTCGGCGGATGGGTGGCCGGCACAGGGCCATCCCCAGGCGCCCCAGCTCTGCAGCTGCCCCGCTCAGGCCGGCCGCGGCCTGCCCTGACACCCGTGTAGCGGCTCCTCTAATGCACGTGTTAATTATGTGCCTGCTGTAATTTCCCCCCGCGGTCCATCAATTAAGGGGTCACAATCCTGAGCATGTTTACCCAATGAGCTTTCTTTTTTAATTATCCTAATTGCTCGGGGCCTGACAAAGCCTCTCCTCGTCCCCTTCCCCCGGGGGCTCAGCCGGTGACAAACGCACTTGCACGCTCGTACTCGCCGCGTGGCTGGGCCGCGTCCTCAGCGGGCGCCGGGCACAGGGCCCTGCCTGGGGCCATCTGGGTGCGCGGGGCGGCTGGCTGAGCCGGGGCTGCTTGGCACGCGCTCACACGTGTGTGCCCATGCGATCCTCGGCGGGTCCCGGTCTGAGGACCTGGGGCCTGGCTGGCAGGGGTGCCGACCTGAGGTCAGGGCTGAGCTGGCTCGTTTTCAGGGACTTGGCCAGTGAGGTGCAGGCCCCGGCCCCGGTCTGAGCGGGACCAGACACGACCCCGAGGTTCTGACTCAGATTAGAGTTGGCGTCAGGTTACTTCTTCCTGCAAATGGGCGAGGGGGGGCTCCCTGTGGGCCGGGCCTCTGCACTGACGGGGTGGGGTGCTGTCCTGCACCCCAATCTACAGAAGGAGGCGCACAGGTCACCCAGGCCCCACGGGCCGACCTGGAGTCACTCTGAGCAAGCCAGGTCAAAGCAACGCCCAGGAGCGTGAACCGGGGCAGCCGCTGAGGGAATCCGCCTGGCGCTTCCCCAGCGGGTTAAACATGGAGTCACATCAGGACCCGGCACGTCCACTCCCAGGCACATGCCCAAGAGAACTGAAAACAGGATGCGGTCGGACACGTGACCACGCACATCCACAGCAGCCACGGGGGACACCACCCCATGTCCATCGAGCACCGTGGCTGGGTCAGCACCGGCGGCAGGCCCATGCAGAGGAGTGTTACTCGACCAAGGAAAGGCATGGAACACGGACACCGCACGGCATGGATGGTCCTCCAAGCATCACGCTCGGGGATGTGCTCCGTGAGCACGTTCAGACACAAAAGGCCACGGACCGTGGTGCCACTTACATGACATGCCCAGAATAGCCACAGCTGGAGACCGACGTGGATTAGTGGCTGTCAGGGCGGGGAGTGACTGTTGGTGGGGCCAGGGTCTCCGTGGGGCTAAGGAAAGTGCCGGAAAACCACCCCAAATGCACCCAGGGCCACTGCGTCCCTCACGCTGACGGTGCCCGTGTGTCTGAGTTCTCTCAGTGGAAAAGGCGAAGGAGCAGCGGAGGTGGAGCCCCGGCGGGCGTGGTGGCAACGTGGTTGCTTCGCCCCGAACACGGCAGGTCTGCGCGCTGGCCTCCCGGGGCTCCCGGGGGATTAACTCAGGTCTGCTGAGGTCAGCAGCAGCGGCGCGGGAGGCACGGGCCCAGCGACATTGTTCGGGGGGATTAGGGGTGCTGGCGGTCCTCGGCCCCCCGCCGGCTGCCCGGGCGTCCGGCTGTGCCGGGCAGGCCCGCCTGCTCTGTGCAAGTTTCCGTCTCTTTAATAAAGATTAAGATGTCAGAGGGCCAGCGTTGCACAAAATCCCACTTTTATTAACTTCTCATTACCAGCCGAAGGCGCGGCCCGTCGCTGAGCTCCCGACGCAGCGGCGAGAACACAGCTATTAAACGTGCATCCGTGCTGCCGGCTCCGTGGTGCTGCTGACTCAGCGCACGGGCCACGCCGCCCGCGCCCGAGACAATGGGACCCGATGGGGCAGGGACCACAGGCAGCGAGGGTCCCAGGCCCACCTGGAAACGGGGTCCTCAGTGGGCCCTGGCCATCACTCACTCCGTCTCCATGGCGACCCTGTACCCCTCTATCCTTCCCAGGAACCTCAGGCAGCGCCCCTGACTCACAGGCCACGGCCCAGGGAGACCGGGCAGGCGCTCGCCTCCCCCCACGGACTGTAACCGCTCCGTCCCAGGGTAAGCCCTCACCAGGGCCCCCACGCTTCCTCGGCTGGGGACCGGCACCCTGCCAGCTCCCGCCCAGCTGCCGCGCACACCTGCTGTGCCCCACACCCGCGTCCCAGCCCAGGGAGTTCTACCCCAGCCCACAGCCAATGCACTCGCCCAGGCAGTTGTCACAGGGTGCCCAGCCTGCTCTGTCCTCGTTCCCGGTCACCCTGAGCCGTCACACGTCGGCCCTCTCCCGCTCTCCCTCCGCTGGTCACAGCTGCAGCTGCTCTGGCTTCCTCCGCCTTTCTGAGCTTGCATCCCAGGGTCCGGAGTGAACGTTCCGCAGCCACTGCCCTCTGGACGTGCTCCGTCTAAGGGACGCGGCGATGTAAGACCTGCCGGCCAACAGGTCCCGCTCCGCCGCCATCACGCCCGCCTCCCCCTGCAAACGGGGCCACCCCGGCTCTCCTGGGGCCGCCCTGGGCCCCTCGTCATGGTCAAACACGGATGCTTCTCCCTCCAAAATATCCCAATACATCTGCTTGCTCATCTCCCTGCCCCCACCCGTGCCCAGCCACTCCACCCCCCCTGACACCCCTGTCTCCAAGACCCCCACCCGGACCGCCCCTCCCAGCCCTCTCTCCTGGCGCTCCTGGGCCCTGGATGCTCCCAGCTCTGCCCTCCCAGGTCTGACTGCCCCTCGGTCTCAGGGACCTCCTCCGATCCCCCCCCCGCACCCCGGGGCCTGTCACAGCCCCACTTGTTCCATTTCTGGCCGCGTGTACCCGCTCACATACTCATGGCTTTGTTTGCATTTATTTGCCTCTTCAACAGCATTTCGGGCTGAATGTTTGTGTCCCCCAAATCTATACATTGACACCCGGATCCCCAATAATGGCATTTGGAGGTGGGGTCTTTGCATGTGATTATGCCACGAGGGTGGGGCCTTTCCACGGGAATCAGGGCCTTTTGGGAGACACAGGAGAGCTTGCTCCCCCCCCGCAGCCTACACTCCCCCCCACCCCCCGCCACCGCCAGTGTGTGCGAGGACACGGAGGAGGAACCGTCTGCAAACCGAGAAGAGAGGCTGCACCGGGATGGACTCACGGGGCCTGGATCTCACGCTTCCAGCCTCCGGACGGTGAGAGACCAACGCCCGTGGCATTTCTGATCAACCCCGCGCTGACTGGGACAGACCGGAGCGCACGGGCCACGGGGAGTGCCGGGCCACTCACAGCGCGGCTCCGAGCCCGGCGCGGGCCGGCAGGTCGTAGGTGCTCAATAAACATGTGCATGGGGCAGCGAAAGGGTGAGGCCGGTGCCCCGGAACCCTGGTCCTCACGGGGGATCAGCGGCCCTTCGGGGGAGGTGGGTTAGGAGAACAGGAAGCCGCGTGCTGGGAACAGTGTCCGACCGGGGGGGCCCCACATGGCCGCGAGCAGTGAATGGGTGAGTGAGTTGCTGCCCTCAGCCTCCGCCAGCTGACCAGCGGTCGCGTTCCCAAAGGGCGTCGCAGGCTGTCCCCTGCGTCTATGCCCATTGTTTGAGGAAAACCCTCCCCCTTCGTTATCAGTCCTGTCCAGTCGCCCTCTCCACAGTGAAGTGCGAGGTTTGCCGGCAAAACGGCTGCTGCGGCCGAGAGGAAGCGGATCTGAGCCCGTGTCGGGGCCCGTGAGCCGAGCGCAGCCCCGCACGCCGGCCGAGTGCCTTGCGGGTCAGGGTGCGGATCCTCTGAAGGGAAGGATGTGCCAAGGGGGCCAGCTGTGGGCTGCGCTCTGGCTGGTTACTCCTGGGGGCTCGTTGGTGGGAGTCGGGGCAGGTGGCTCAGGCCCTCAGGCCCGGGGTCGCTGCTCAGGCCCGGGGGACAGAGGCCCGGGGGACAGAGGCCCGGGGGACAGAGGCCCGGCGGCCAGGCAGGCCCAGCATCAGGGAACAGCAGGGCTCCCCGCCCCCCCGCCAGGTGGACCTGTCTGGACCGGCCTGGGAGGGGCCGGCAGGACAGCGACATTCTCGGCATGTTTGGGATTGCCCCAGAACGCCTGCCGGGACCTCGCTGTCCACACCAGGGGCGAGGCCACGGTCAGGCCCAGGGGAGAGAAGAGGCAGAGTTCGGGCGCGAGTGGGCCGCTGGCTGTCCTGGTAACCCACCGTGTCTGCAGAGCGGCCTTCCCGTCCCCGGGCCTTCAACGCAACCGAACACCAGACACACGCAGCTCCCGGGCCCTGGAGACACACTGGGGTGGGAGTGGCGGGGCGCCCGGGGCAGAGGGGGGCCAGGGTTCGGAAGACCCTTGAGTGGGTGCCGCCCGGCCCCGAGCAGAGGCCAGGCCAGAGGAGCCAGGGCCCAGCACCGCCTCCACAGGCCTGGGGAGCGCCCCCCACCCCCCGACACACAGACCACACGATGCCCGCCCAGCGCAGCTCGGGGCGCAGCGGCTCAGCCTCAGGAGGGCGAGAGCTTCAGAGCCCACCTCACACCTGGCGTCACCCACACCTGAGCGATCACCACAGCACCTCCAGAGGGGCCTGGGATCCCCCGGCCCCACCTCTCCCCGCGCGGCCGCGGACGCAGGACCGAGCCAGCCCCACGCCGTGGCCTGTCACTGCTGCTGCTTATGATTACTGCCGCCACCTCCGCCCTCACGTCCGGTTGCCCTGAATTACCTCCCAGAGCACCCGTGGGCCCGGGACCCGTCTCTGTGGTTCCCCCCGGCTCCCGCCCTCCCCAGGGGCCTCCGCGCACAGGCCCGCCTCCAACCGCACGGCCCGGTTTTGGGGATGGTGTGCCCGGCAGCGGCCGGTGCTCAGGGTGCAGGCAGGGGTGCACCTGGTCGGCTCGGACCACGACTTGCGGATTGCGTCTCCTCTGGCTGAGAGGGCACGCGGGGCTCGCAGGACCGCTCCCTCCGGCCGGCGTTTGGCCTGGCTGGCTGGCTCTGCCGCGACGGACTCCTGCGACTCCCGGGCGGGGCTGAGCCCTGGATCCGGCGCTCACAGACGATGCCAGGACTTTCGGGAGACGAGGGGCCTGGGGTCTTCCGCGCCCAGCAGAGCGCACCCGGAGCAGCCTGCGGGCCCGCCGGGTCAGTGGTGCTGAGGTCACAGGGCCGGACTCCTGGGTTCTCTCCCCGGCTCTCCCTCGCACCGCTGTGTGACACCGGGCAGTTCCTTAACCTCTCTGTGCCTCACTCCCTGCCCGTAGGATGGGCCTGACTGATCTCGGTGTGGGCCCCACAGCCAGCCGTTTGCAGCAAGTGTTCGAAGCGCCAGCCAAACACAGATCTGGTCCCGGTCCTTTCCCGGGAGGAGCCCCTGACCTGTCTTCCTTGCAGCGTCAGGGCCGCTGGGAGAGGAAAGGGGACCGAAGGGTCTAAGGCACTGTCCTTCCTTCCATCCTGCAGCCTCGGGGCCCAAGCAGGCCGCGGCTCCGAGCCACCGTCAGCTGAGCAAACCGGCCCCACGGGGGACAACCCTGGGCTGGGGTCAAGGGTGGAGGGTCAGACAGGCCACGACAGAACGTGGCTCCCCCAGACCCCGCCTCGCGGACGGGGCAGGCAGGCCGCACTGTCACAGACCAGAGTCACTGGCGGGGCAGACGCGTCACCTGGGCGTCTGGCTCCGGGGCGCCCGGGCAGGCCCAGCTGAGGGCCCGGCTGGGTGCGGAGTGTGGGTGGGCGGGCGTCCTGTGTACCTGCCCAGCCCGCCCTGGCGCTCAATAGCTCCGCTCCAGCCTGTTTACGGAGGGGGAGCGGCCGCTCCCGCTGGGTAAACACTCCCTCCAAAGGGCCGGGTTCTCACCGCCCAGCTTTCCACACTCGCATTATGAACCGGCGGGCTTATCGGCGGGGCCGTCTGGCAGCCAGAGGATGTTTCCACGCATTGTGCCGCTGCATGGAAACCGAGCCGTGTCCGCGCCCAGGACAAAGGAACTCAAGTGTTTGAAATGCAAAAATATTTTGACCCGACTACCTCATGTTTCAGAGGAAAGAAGTAATTCACGGCTCACAATTCACTCGCTATCTCGCAGGAAGTCCTGTATTTCTTACTCACTCCCCAAGGCCCGCGTCTCCGTGTGAGAGGTCACCGCGGAGGGCCAGCGCGTGGGCACGCTTATGAGTTTCTTTCCGTCTCTTCCTGTTGTGTTTTCTGAGAGCCGTCTCAGGTCTGTGAGGTGCTCGGCCGCTACCCCGGGCCTTGTCCCAGGCCCCCTTCTCCCCCACAAGGAGCATGAGTGGGGCACACACGTCTGCCCTGTGCGGCCAAGTCAGGAACCAGGCTCCCAGAGTTTAGGGGACCTACCCAGGTCACACCAGGTGATGGCGGAGCCAGGACAGGCGCTCCTCCGGGTTCATGCTTCTCTGGGTGTCCCCTCCTGAGCTCTTTGATTCTCCCGTGTAACAGCGGTGTCTGCACGGGACCTCAAGGGCTCATCACCATCATTACTATTATTGCCAGCATCTGTACCATCACCACCATCAGCTCCATCACTACCATCACCACCATCACCACCTCCATCACCTCCATCACCTCCATCATCATCTCCATCACCACCATCATTATCTCCATCACCTCCATCACCACCATCACCACAATCACCTCCATCACCTCCATCACCTCCATCACCACCATCACCACCATCACCACCATCATTATCTCCATCACCTCCATCACCACCATCACCACCATCACCACAATCACCTCCATCACCTCCATCATCATCTCCATCACCACCATCATTATCTCCATCACCTCCATCACCACCATCACCACAATCACCTCCATCACCTCCATCACCTCCATCACCACCATCACCACCATCATCACCACCATCACCACCATCACCACCATCATTATCTCCAGCACCTCCATCACCACCATCACCACCATCACCACAATCACCTCCATCACCTCCATCACTACCATCACCACCATCATCACCTCCATCACCTCCATCACCACCTCCATCACCTCCATCACCACCATCATTATCTCCATCACCTCCATCACCACCTCCATCACCTCCATTACCACCATTACCTCCATCACCACCATCATCATCTCCATCACCTCCATCACCACCATCACCACCACCATCACCTCCATCACCTCCATCACCATCATCACCATCATCACCACCACCTCCATCACCTCCATTACCACCATTACCTCCATCACCACCATCATCCTCCATCACCTCCATCACCTCCATCACCACCATCACCTCCATCACCTCCATCACCTTGGTCTCACTCTGAACCCTAATCAGGTGCCAGGCGCTTTACTGACAGTAGCTCCTGTAATCAGCACCCATAACTTGGAGGCAGGAGCTATGATCACCCCCATTTTACAGCTGAGGAAACCGAGATGCCCGAGGGTAAGGATGTCCTCAGAGTCCTGGCCTTCTGAAAAGCGTTTCCTCCACCGAATCGTGAAACCACAGACAGTGCTGTGGCCAGGCCTCAGGGGCTGCTGCAGCCGCGGGATTGGAGCTGAGCGAGCCCCCGTGTGGCCTCTGACCGGTGTGGGACCTGGGCCTGGGAGCTCAGGAGTCAGCCTGCATAGGACCTGCTCCCGCGTGGGCCACGCGGCCACGGCTGGGTTTCCCTGGAGGGTGCAGTGCAGAGGCGGGGCCGGGAGGGGGCAGGGGAGATGCGCTGTGGGAAGGGGGCTTCTGAGCAGGTGAGGGACAGGTCGTGCTGGGAACCAGGGTCCCGAGGAGGGGCGCGGGCTTTGAGGGCTATCTCAGCAACACTGTGGGGCCACAGTAGGGCTCTGAAAGGGACGTCCCGGGTGTCTAGCGAGGGCCACGGGAGTGGCATGTGCTGCATTAACAGGGCGATGACCGGGACGTGGCAGGATAACCGGTGAGACCCACCAGAGAGGCAGGGGCGCAGGCCCGGCTGAGGGAGGCGGCTGCCTCGGGCCTGCACGCGGCCCTGGTCCCAATGGCGCACGCTTCCCACACAGACGCCGGGACCGTGCCGACCCGGAGGGCAGGCTGTGGGCCGCCCTGCCGATGCCCGTGGGTCCCTCCGGACCTGGGTTTGGGGGCGCCTGGCAGGGGCGTTTGTCACTCACTGTCCTGGCAACCACAGCGGGCGAGGTCACCTGTCGGAGCCCCAGGCTTGGGCTGGGGCTGGGAACATGCAGACGTGGCCTCTGCCCACCGTGGCCTGACTTCGCACACACAGTCACGTGCCTGGCACCGGCGCTGGCGTCCCCACCTGGCACCGGGCCTCGGCCCCCCCCAGGCTCCTCCGCGTCGGCACCGGCCTTGACCTTCCCTCTGGGTGAGCGGGGGAGACTCGGCCTCCCTCCCTCGGCTGGCTCTGCTTGAGGGAGGGCGGCACGTCTGTTCGCAGACCCTGGATGAGACGCCCCTCGTCCTGGCCCTACCCCCAGGGGGCTGCCACTCCAGGCCCCCGAGGCGAACGGGTGGTGGGCGCCAGCTCCCTCTCCCTGCTGCCTCCGCACGCCTCGTCCAGAGCAGAAGCACAAAGAGAGGAAATCTATTCAAACGCCTCCTCCTCGCTTTATTTGTGCAGCTCTCTGGGGTGCCCACGCTCAGATTCTCTTCCGATAATTATGTGCCCTTCACGGCCCTGGCAACCCGGAGCCCTGGGCTTGGAGGCGAGGAGCAAGACGGGCCCAGCCGAGGCCCGCGGGGCGTCCTTCTGTGAACGCCGGGCACGCGGAGTCCCGGGCCCCCCGCCCCGGGGCGGGTGTGGGGAGGCGGCTTCCATGATTCTTTCTGTCTTTGGATCTCTCTCCTCACGCTCAGCTGATCCGTGATGAATGCCACGCCAGACCCCTTTTATGTGATCATTTTCCTTCCCCGGCAGCGGGCACATTTCTGCGGCTAATATCCCGCATCTCGGCCATTGCGCAGAAATAACAGAGGCGAGGTTCCCCCGCGAAATAATAAGTCTCGCCTTTTATGACTTAATTTATCAGCGCTCCACCGAAGAGACGTCTTGTTAACCGGGTGAGAAGCAGCCGTCCCCCGAGAAGGCCGGGCTGATGGAAGGGGCGTCGCGGAGTGATGGGCCCGTTAGCGCCGGAGAGGAGCGGAGGCCGCGCTGAAGGACGGATCACTCGGAGGAGGAAACGCGGCTCCCGCTGCATCTGCGACACCGGGGATCCCACTTTCCCCCCGCCCCGAGTCCCCCCCTGTCACTCGCACCGTCCCCTGCCCAGAACCGGGGACAGAAGGACGTGCCCAGAAAAACGTCTCCTCGGACTCACCCACCTGTAGGGCCTCGGCCACGGCCACACCCGCAGGGCAGGGTGGGCGGGCGTGTCTGTGGGGAGGAGCCCAGCAAACAGCACCAGGGCCCCAGGAAGCTTGCCACCCGCAGGGGGCGCGTCTGGTGTGGACGCTGCCGCGGGGCGTCCCAGGGACCAGGGCCCCCAAAACTGAGGCCGGGGCCCATGGCACGGTGTCTCAGAACAAGGACCACGCGCGAGCACAGAGTGGGGGACTTCGGCCTGGTGTCTCCAGCACCTGGGATGGCGTCCCGCACACAGTAGGTGCTGTGCCCATGCGCCGGGGGGGCGAGTGAATGAATGAAGGCGGGTGAGACGGTGCAGAGCTGGACTCAGCACCGGGAACCCCTGAGTCAGTGAGTCGGGGTGAGGCTGGGCCTCGACAACAGACAGCCAGCAAAGTGAGAGGCTGAACAAGTCTCACTTCTCCTGTCCGCCCCGTGCGGCTCACAGGGTGGCTCTGCTCATGGCATCGCCTCGCACCTCCTGGAACTTTCTGGCTGCTGAACTGGAGGACCGAGAGCTCGGGAGGGAGTCCCACGGCAACTGGTGGCTCTGCCTGGGCGTGACCCAGCAGGCATCTCCCACGCACGCCGCCAGGCGCTGGGCAAGCTTTACGACGAACAGAGTTAATCCCTACTGGTAGCCTGTTCGAGTAGCAGCTCTAAAAAAATCACCCCTACATCAGCACAGAGAGTGACAGCATGTCTTGTTGTTTTGTTGTTGTTGTTAATCCTCAGCCAAGGATATTTTTCCCATTGATTTTTAGAGAGAGTGGAGGGGAGGGAGGGAGAGGGAGAGAGAGACACATGGGTGGGGGAGAGACACCTCCATTGGTTGCCTCCTGTATGCGCATGTTCCGACTGGGGCTGGGATAGAACCTGCAACCCAGGTATGTGCCCCTGACTGGCAATCGGACCCACGGCCCTTAAGCGTGTGGGCTGATGCTCTAACCACTCGCCAGCACCGGCCGGGATGGGACAGTTATTTTGTACATCGCCCCCCCAGCCTCTGCATGTACACGTGCCCTCAGATGCGTGTATATATTCCATGTAAGATGCGTGTGGGTGATGTGCATCTTGTTGAAAACCCTCTTTCTCTAAAAAGCAATAGCTTTATCTTTCTGAGTAGTTTCAGGCTTATAGAAAAGTGAGTGGGGATTACAGAGTTTCTGGGTACCTCCGCCTGACCCCCTTCCCCCCGTTTCTCCCCTCCAAGTTTCTCCTCCCAATCCCGCCCCCCCCGCACCGAGTTCCTCGCGTTAGGAACACCTTGATGCCCGTGGTCGCTTGTTACACTGACGAGCCGCTGCTGACACAGATAATTGAAGGCCATAGTTTAGCTGAAGGTTGGCTCCGGGGGTTGTGCGTCCCATGGGTTTGGATAAATGCCTCGCGCCATGCACCCCATCATGTTGTCACCCCTAACTCCTGGCGACACTGATGCTTTTGTTGTCCGTACAGGTCTGTCTGTCACACGGCCTGCAGCCCTTTCCGACTGGCTCCCTTCACGGAAGAATATGCAGCCGGCCGGCGGGGCTCAGTGGTGAGCGCCGACCTATGAACCAGGAGGTCACGGTTCCATTCCCGGTCAGGGCACACGCCCGGGTTGCGGGCTCAGTCTCCAGTGGGGGGGCGTGCAGGAGGCAGCCGATGGAGGGTCCTCTCTCATCAGTGATGTTTCTTTCTCTCTCCCTGCCTCTCTGACATCAATACAAATATATTTTGTATTTAAGGTCCCCAGGATTTTCTGCAGCCGAGAGCAGAGCGCTGTCTTTAGCGCTGGGTTATCCCCGGGCCCTGCCAGGCACTGGGTTGGTGGGCTGGCTGCTCCTCGCCTTCCTGGGCCCCTCGTCCCATCCTGGGCAACCCCACTGCCCACCAGTGAAGGGCAACAGTAGGGGTGCTGCCTGGCCTGCTCCCCAGTCTCATCCAGATGCCGGTCTGAATCCCTCCCAACAAAGGGACCAGGACGGCCCCGCATCGCTGTCCCCCGGCGGCTCAGGACCAAAGACCAGCTCCCCCTTCAAGGAAGAGGGTCCTTCTCAAGGGCGAGGGGGCCTCCTCGGGACGGCTGGACAGGGCGCGGCAAGGAGCGTGCCCCCGACGTGGCTGCAGGCGGGAGCGCCGCATTTCCACTCTCCCCGCGTTGTCTCCCCGTCCACGGTTTCCCGCCTCGCCTCGGCGTTTGCGCCTGCTCTCGCTGTCACCTGGGAGCCGGCCACGTGTCCGCCCCAGGGCCAGCTTCCCCAGGAGGCCTGCTGCCGAGGACTGCATGGCCGTCCCCACCCGCGTGCCCTCTGCCCCATGGCTGCGCCCCGACCGGCCGAGGGGACGGTCCCACCCTGTGCTGTTGGCGTGGCCATGGCCTCGGCCTCAGCCTCGGCGGACGTGAGCCTAGGCCTCAGGGATTACGATGGTCAGCCGTCACATGAGCACAGCCCGGCCCAGGGCGCCCCCTGTCCAAGGAGGGCAAGGCTTTCAGAGAAGACTGGCATCAGCTCGGCAGGGACCCAGCGGAGCCCGGCTCAGAGCAGACAACCTTCCCACGAGAGAATCGATGAGTGTGTCAGAGTTTGGGGGCGGTTTGTTACGCGGCATTATTGTGGTGATAGCTGACTGATACACTTACTTCCAGTTACTCCAGCCCACTCCTGTACCCGCAGCTCAGTGCCATCCTGCCCTGAGCTCCTGGCGGGTCCAGGTTGGCTCTGAGTTCATGCCTGGAGAGCAGTCCTGGAGGCATATGTATCACACGATACTTAGCAGACTCTCCACGGGATGGTGTGGCCTTGGTGAGTGACTCACACTCTGTACCTGTCTCCCATGCAGAGACGGGTGGTGGAGCCTGTATGTGGGGTTGGGGGTAAGCGAATCCGTGTACCTGGTCCCGGGCCCGGCCAGCAAAGGGAGATGGCGTGAGTGTTGGGTCTGCGGTGCCCGGCCTGCCGGGCTCGGTGGGGGAGCCTGGCCTCCCTGGGGGCAGGCTGGGGGGGGGGGTCCCTTCCCAGGAACCCTCACCTGCCGCTCTCCTCCCTCCAGCCCTGCGCCTGAGCACACGGCCACGTGCGTGGTCAGCCCGACAGCCACGGGCTGCCAGTGGGGGGCAGTGGCACAGCCTGGCCCCCCAACACCTTGGGAAACACCATCCGAGGCACAAGGTGGCCTCCAGAGCCGATGCTTCCTGGGGCCCGGGCGCTGTGCCCGCAGCCGAGAGAGAAGCATGGCAGCACCCGCTCGCGCTGCCGCCTTTTCCCGGAGACGGGCCGCCGCCTGGACGTGTCTGTGGAGAACCAGAGGGGAGCGACCATGGCCACGCGGGCGAGGTGCGGTGTGCTCCCCGGGACGGGCTGCGCTGGAGCGGGAGGCCCCACGGCCCGCCGCCGCCTTAGACAAGGTGCGCGGCTGCGCCTTACGCAGGAGACGCGGCCGAGCCCAGGGCCGATGTATTTTCCCTCCTGAGTTCAGCGCAATTTAATTAGCTCGCTTTGCCCGCCCCCGCCGCCGAAGATGGCGCAGTTTATTGACACCACCATCTGCCTCCTGTGGGCGGTGCTCAGATAATAAATCTGGGTCATTAGCTGCTGCCTGGGAGAGGCGTCCTGCCCAGCTCCCTCCTGGCTCCCTCCTGCCAGCGAGGCGGGCCCGGGCGGGCACCTGCGCTGTGAACTCTGACCCACGGCAGGTGCCACGACACCACCGAGCAGACAGGTGTCCTCGGAGAGACCTGACACCCTCGGCAGGCGGGCGAGCACCCAGGGCCGCGCCGGTCCCCCTGGCCCCATGCCAGCACGCAGCCGCACCCCAACGTCCAGGCAGCGAGCCCGCGCCCAGAGCTGTGCCCGCTCACTATCTGTCCCCCCGCTCCATGCCGGGGCCACGTGCTGCTGGCGTCTGCGGTGGCTCCCTGGCCGCGAGGGAGAAGCAACCGGCAGCCGTCCCAGCTCAGCGGAGGGCGCCCGTCCGGGGCAGAGCCGGGCCCGAGGGCGCGGTGGGCTGGGAGGGGAGGGGCCCTGAGGTCCTGGTTCACCTTCGGGCTCACGCGCGTGTTCAAGTTCCGAGTCTGTCCTTCCGAGATGAGGTTTCCTCTGCGTCTGAGATGCAGTCTGGGCGGACAGTCTCAGCTGGGTGGGGGAAGGGCCTGCCCACCGAGAGGGCTCCCCCTGGCACCTGCTCTCACACCCCGGGGCGCTGCTGTGGGACCCCCGGGAGTCCTCCCACACTCCTCCTACAGGGCTGAGGCTCTCACAGGGGAGCTCAGGCCACGGGAGATCCCGGCCACCGCTTCCCCGAAAGGGGAGAAATCCAACGCTCGTCCGCCCAGGTGTGGCGCTCAGGCTGCACCCCACGCCTGCGCTGAGCCCTGCACCCCGCCCCCGCCCCTCAGGCAGGCCCTCCCCAGCAGGTAATGAATCACTGATGGGAACTGATCACCTGCCGCTCGGCCTCCAGCCTAATCTGGTGGCTGACACTGCTTTCAGGGACCTTTCTGTGGGGTGGGGGTGGGGGTGGGGGTGGGAAGCGGAATCAACTCATGGGGGTGGCGGGGCACAAGGCCACCTGGATAATGCCGTCCCCCCGCGCGGAGCTGCCGGAACTGCCGGCCACACTTTGGGCCCATTAATCACCCTTATCTGCTAGGGAGGCCCTGCGCCGCCCGGGCAAGTTCAGGTGCTCGGAGGTGGCACAGGTCAGAGTCCGTCCAGGGGCCGGATCTTCTGTCTCAGCCGCTGGGGCCACCCAAGTCCCGCCTCCGGGGAGGCTGTTCCCCGCCTTGTGCAGAGGGTCCCGGTGGCGGGAAGGACCCGGCGGGTGGAGGCGGCGGCCCACTTCCCGACTTTCTGTGTCTTGGCCCCATCACACCTCTCAGCTCTGCAGCCTTTGATTCAGCAAAATCAAGGATGCAAACTTCTTAGGAGTACTTAGTTTCCATGGCAACCGGAGCTGACCTCAACATTATTGTTCTCCAGAGGGGACTGACTTTCCTACATGTTCATGCACCGAATTAATGGACTCCGGCTCCTTTACCGGCGGCCCCCGAACAAAGGGCTTCCAGCCACTGTCCAGCCTTTTGTCCGGGGCTTACCGCGACGAGCCGGCTATTCAGCCCCAGATTATCAAAACCAACTCGGGCTGTCTCCGTGGCAGCTAAACACACTTGGATTTCATAAAGACATAACTGGTCCCGCATGCAAATTCATAACTGCGATCACGGGGCGCTCGGGCTCGGGCTCGGGGTGCTTTCTTGGTCATAACGCTCACGTAGGTGGCCCGCACGAGAGTGACAGCGCCGCTGGCTGGGGGCGGAGAGGGTGAGGCAGGGGTTTCCGACGCGCACCTCGCGGCACGGGCGACGCAGAGCAGCGGCCGCCCAGGCTCGCCGCAGGCCCGGCCAGAGCAGCCAAGCCCGGCGCGTGCACGCGGCACTTCATTCCGAGGGTGCGGTGCCTGTGGTCTCCCCATTTCTCGGTCCAGCCACCTCCCTCCCCCTCCTTCCTCTCCCTCCTCCCTCCCCCTCCAGCCACCTGGAAAATAGCTCTGCTTCCTTGGGGAAAACGGTGCAAAAGAAATAAACCGCGAACGCAGTGGCGGACACACATGCTTGGCTTGCAGTGCTGCGCAGAGCGGAGCCTAAACCGCCCGGGAGCCAGGACCACCCCACAGAGCACCCAGTCAGGCCACAGAGCACCCAGTCGGGCCGCAGAAGGCTCAGCCCTCGGTGTGTGGCCTTTTCTAGGACCTGCTGTACAAAGACAGTTCACAGGTGCCTGCCTGTCTCCACGGCTTCCGTCCCGGGCTCACGCAGCTCAGCTCTCCTTCCTGGCTCCCATGTCACCCTTCATCACCCCCCCAACCCCCCCGCACACCCCCATGGAGGGACAAGGGAGACCTCCCGGCTGCCCGTCACCGGAGGCATTTGGCCCGGGTCAGGCGACGGAAAAAAACGTGCACACACAAGGGCCCAGTGGGACAGGCACGGTCCTAACATCCAAATAATCATTTCACAAATTATCATAATTACCCATCCATCACCCCGCTCGGACAGTGCGGCCGGGCTATCGGATGGCTTTTATGACCTGTAGCATTTTGCACGTAATAGCAGGAGAGATTTATGGACCCATCACGCCCCCTCTTCCAGCGGTAGGACTTCATTAGCTCGATTTATTTTTGTCTTTCCTCCTCAGCCCGGCCTCGCCGGCCTCCCCCGAGCGCTGACTGGGGCAGCCACGGCCTCCCAGGCTTCTGAAGAGGCGCTTTCCGGGGTCCCCCTCCTACCCTGCTCCTGCGAACCCCGATGTATTTATTTATTTGTGTGTGTGTGTGTGGGGGGGGGGTGTTGGTGGAGAAGAAGGAGAGAAAAAACATTTTTTAAAGCCCACTTTCCTTTGTGTGTTTGCTGCGGGCTGTTCTGTATTAACACGTCCGTCCTGCCTCTGCAGACGGTCCCGGCAAACAAGACGAAGTGGTACAGAGCGGAGGCGACCGGGGCCGTGTCCCCCCGTTCATATCTCCAAAGAGATTGAATCAAAATTCCTTTCGCTGATACCATCTCCCCGGGTGGACTACACTCTTGTTAAGGGATAAATCCAAGCCCTCCAGAAAGTAAAGAATAAATTTAAGCCTTTTGCCAAATGTCTATCCTATTGGATTTTGATAAGACGGCCATTGAGCCTTAACAATGTCCTCCATCCATTTCCAGCGGGCCCTTAACACGGCTCTTTATTCGTCCCCAAAGCCTCTTCGCCCGGCCTTTTTATTACCGGCTCCGGCGGGCTCTCCAGGGAGCGGGCGACCTGAGTGATGGATGGACCACTGGTTAGATTATCTCCCGCAGATGTTTGCTCTCCCGTAGCCGAGGGCTTTCCCTCTAAGTAAACAGACTAAATAGAGTCGTTGGAGGGGGCAGTCCCAGAGGCCCTGGCCTGGAAGCTAGAAAAGGCAGCGCTGCAGCCGGACTTGCGGCCACAGTGACTTCAGGGGAAGCGTGAGGGCCCTGCGCCCTGAGTGTGCATTGGGGAGCAGGGGATGGCGAGGCACAGGGATGGGGGTGGGCACGGGTCTGAGTCTCCAGGCTGCTGGGGCTGCAGAGGGGACATGGGGACAGGGGGCTGTGGGGGGGGGGGGAATGGAGGAGGATGCAAGAGTGGGGAGAGGGATGAGGGGGTGACGAGGGGGCTGGGGGGTTGCAGGGGACACGGGGCGGGGAGGAGGGAGGGTACTCAGGGGTGGGATGCCCAGCTCAGCCAGGAGGTGGCTCCGCCCTTCTGGAGGCGGGGCCAAGCCTAGCACTGCTCACAGGCCGCTGTGTCTGTCTCTCCAGTGGGAGCCCCGCCCTGCGGGATGCAGGCCCAGCTGCCTCCTGCCTGGGAAGCCCTTGGCCACTGGGGTGTGGACGCGCCCACCGCCCTGGGCCGGGGCTGTTTTGCTGGTAAACTCCGAGCAAATGGGTTCCTCAGCCCCATCAGCCGCCAGGCTCTCTGACACTGAGACCGTATCCCAGCAACTTCCCCGCGAAAAACCGCGTTTCCTGCCGCTCCCGCGCCTCGCCGCTGCTTGGTGAACTGACTGTCACCACAGTTCAAGGCGCAGAGAACAAGCAGGAAGATGGCCTTCCTGACATCTGACTGGAGGAAGCTCAGTGATGTCAACGGGCCACCCCAAGGACGCACGCCCCCCCCCCCAGCTCCCCCAGGGCTCCCCCATCTTTGGTCAAGACTCCCTGACCCGTCTTCTGGGAAGGAGAGGCCCTGCTCCGCCAGACACGGAAATCCCAAAGCACAGAACGCAGGGGGGAGCCGCAGGCCTGTTACCAAGGAGCCCCCCGCACCAAGCGCCCAGCCAGCCGCTCAGCAGGGGTTTGGAGGTGTCAGCGTGCACACCTCGTCGCGGTCACATCTGTTCGTCATGCGGCCTTCTCTGTGGGAAGAAGGTCAAACGAAGGCTGCATCTTCTGTCTCTTTGGTCCCATGGATAAACCCCTTCGCCTCTGCTCACCTCTCTCAGTGCCACCCCCCCCCCATTCCAGAGCACGTGGGGACACAGCCCGAGGGGCCCCCATCGAAGCACCACCCTTAGGCTGCCAGCAACTCACCTGTGACCTCGGCCACCACTCTCGTCACACCCACATGCCAATAACATCTACGTTTGGTGGGAGAAAGGGGCGATTCTGGGGTTCAGGGGACAGCAGGGCTGCAGAGAGCAGCGGGAGGAGGTGGGCAAGCCCCCTCCAGGGGCCTGTCCTCAAATAGCCGGCAGCCACGGCACCCTGCACTCCGGTGCCCGACGCTGGCTCCCGGACGCTCGGGCGGCTGTGGGCTCTGGTCTGCTTGGAATCTATGGGGAGAGGGACCCCTGTACCCCCAGACGGGCTCCCAAGCGTCTGTGTAAAGGGGAAGCCCACGTGCAGCTGGGCCGTGGGGACAGGGCCTGGCCAGAGGGCACCGGCTCCCATCCGGGAGCAGTGCTCGGGAAAGCCCTGGGCCACGGCGGCCGGCGCCAGATGGCCTGCCCCTCACAGAAGCGGCCGCAGGAGGACAGAGGCGGCGCTGAGCTTGTCCTCCTGTCGGCCAGTGTCCAGCACCCTCCCCTCACGTCCTTGACCCTAGCCTTGACCTCTGGCCTATTGCCTTGACCTTTGCACCCAGCCTGGACGACCGACTGCCCATCCCAGCATAAAGGCACCCCCTGACCTCCCCTGACCGCCCCACTGTCAGCAGCAGGCCAGCCAGGGAGCCGGGGAGCCGGGGCCGGGCGGCCAGGCCCCGAGTTTCGGGGTGAAATGGAGATTTCTCATTCGCTCTAGACCGGAGGCCGGAAGTGGCTGTAGGCCCTTTCCTGGGGGTGCAGGCACTGTGGTTCCGCGTCGTGGGAGACCTGCTCACGTCCCTGTGCCCTCAGATTCCTCATGAAAATACGAACTCGCTCCGGCGGCAGGGAAAGGGAGGGAGCGTGCCGGGAGCCACGTCCCCGAGGAAGAGCGGCCTCGGGTGCCTGGGCAGTGGTGCAGGGAGTGGACACGTGTCCCAGAATCGGCTCAGACACAGGTCCCCACGGGGCGAGAACAAAGTAAAAGGTCACCCCGCCAGCGGTCCCACAGGAGGTCTCTGCAGGGCAGGAAGTGTCTCCCACGGCAACAGCTTCCCCACAATCAACGTCTCGGGTTGAACATGGTAAGAAGGGTGGGCCCCAGGGTGCGTCCCCATCCCTCATACATGGGTCGGCCCCACCCCTCACATGTAGGTCTGCCCAGAGCGGCCCCGCCCCCCAGTAGCGGCCCCGGCCCCGCCCCTCACATGTGTGCCCAGGCCCTGCCCCTCACATGTAGCGCAGGCCCCCCCCCCTCACATGTAGGTCTGCCCAGAGCGGCCCCGCCCCTCACATGTAGGTCTGCCCAGCGCGGCCCCGCCCCTCACATGTAGGTGCCCTGCCCATGTAGAGCCTCCCCGCCCCCTCCCCTCACATGTAGGTCTGCCCAGCGCGGCCCCGCCCCTCACATGGAGGTCTGCCCAGCGCCTCCCCACCCCTCACATGTAGGTCTGCCCAGAGAGGCCCCGCCTCTCACATGTAGGTCTGCCCAGAGGGTACCCCCTCCCCTCACATGTAGGTCTGCCCAGAGCGGCCCCGCCCCTCACATGTAGGTCTGCCCAGAGGGCGCCCCCTCCCATGGAGAACTCTGTCAGGTGTCAGCTCCACCCACCCACCAGGTGCACAGAGAAGCCAGGACAGTTTGGCCGAACTTTCCACGTCGGGAGCTAGGGAGGGCCTGGGCGGGACGTGAGAGCTCAGCTCTGAGCCTGACAGATGTGAGCATGCACTCAGTGACTCTGACACTGAGACGGAGCTGTGCTGGCTCATCACTCCTGGGCTGTGCGGCGCCCCTGACACTGTCGGGGTACACGCAGCACGTGCCGCCTGCCGCTCTGCCTGGGGGTGCTTCGCGGCAAAGATGCCCAAGGAGAGCAGGCTTCTCTACTTCTCCTGAAGACCAAGTACTGGCCCAGCTGCCGTGGGGAGTGTGGGCGTCTGTGTGTATCATGGTGTGCACCACGTGCATGCATGTGCATGTGTGTTGTGCATGTGCGTGCTCAGGGATGGCCCACTGGCTAGAGGCTGAGCTGTCTGAGGACCGGCTGGCCACGGGTTTTGGAGATGAAGTCAGGGCGTGGTCCCCCCCGCTGGGCAGCGGGCAGCCGGCAGCCGCAGGCACGGACCCGCCCGTGTGCGTCCTCGCCCCACCGTGTTCACTCTCGCGACCTCTCAGAGCCGATGCTTGTCCCGCTTTGACCCGCCACGCAGCAGAGCACGGCGACGGCGCCCTGACACCTCCTCGCGCCTGAGGGCGGCGGCGTGCTCACCGCCACGGGAGCCCTTTGGGAGGCGTGTGCACGAGGCAGAGGCCGGCGGGCCGCAGCCACCCGTGTCCCTCCCGCTCGCTCTCCTCAGGGGAGACCCAGGGCGACAGTGAGAAACAGCTGTGTGTTCCTAGCGTCAGCGTCGCCTGGCTGGCCGCGTTCCCGCAGGTCGGGGCCCTGCCCGCTCTCAGCTCAGCTAACAGACGAAGGCAGCCCGTTCCAATGACAGGGACGCGCCCATCTGTGCCCGGGCGGGCACGGACACGACCACTCAGGACGGCCACGCCGCCAGCCCGCCCGCACCATGTCCGTCCAGACGCCCAGGACGAAGGCCCTGAGGCCGGAGCCGCTCACCTACCTTCTGGACGCAGCCCTCCTGCGGCGACACCTCCGCCTCGGTCAGCATTTGCTGCAAAACAAATGGAAAGGGGGTGAGTCCCGGCACGTGGGCTCCCAGGCACCGCGGCTGCGGATCGCATCGGGCAGGTCGCGTGCGCCCTGGAATAATGAGTGTGCACCCAACGGCTTCTCCACAGGTGAGGGACAGCGCCCGTGGGGAGCGGGCTCCTTCACTCCCTGACGGGGTCTCCCCAGTGTGTGGAGACGGTAAGAAGCCCCCGGGGACGTCCCCTTCCTGGAAGGCAGTGGGTCCCACAGGGACGGGGCCACCCTGGGCCTGAGACCCGGGGCGGAGACCTGCACACGCTAGTAGAGCCGGTTCCGTGGGGACACGGAGGTGTTTGGAGCCGCGTCCTGGACTCTCCCTGTTCCCTCTGAGCTCCACCAGCAACGTGGGCCTGCGTGTGGGGGTGACTGCCACCTGGAGCACCCTGGAGGGGCGCAGGTGGGTCCCGTGGCCACACAGACACGGCCTGGGACGGCGAGGGAGAAAGGCCAGCCACGCCGGGTCTCGTTGCAGCCTGGGCTTGGTGCTGACGCGGCTAGCCTGGGACAGCTGTCGCCCGTCGCCTGGCGGGCGTTCCTGAAAACCACCAGGTCCCACCCCTGAAGGCAGCGTTTCGGGGACGTCCCAGACGCTTTCTAGGCTAAGCACACGGACAGCTCAGCGACACAGCGAGGTTTCCCTCTGGAGCCGCGTACCGCCAGATACACGGGAACTGAAACGTCATTTCCTTAAGAATGCAGGCCGAGACTGAAACGGATACTTGAGAAATCAAATGAGAAACAGGGGTCACCTCCAGGGATTTTACTTCCCCTCCCCTGAAAATTACACTGCTGCCTTTTCAAGGTCCGAGCACGGAGCAGAGTGCCTACCAGCACCCGCCAGCACCCACCAGCACCCACCAGAGCCCACCAGTGCCCACCAGCACCCACCAGCACCCATCAGCGCCCACCAGCGCCTGCCAGTGCCTGCCTGTGCCTGCCTGCACCCGCCAGTGCCCACCAGCACCCATCAGCGCCCGCCAGCGCCCGCCAGTACCCACCAGCGCCCGCCAGTGCCTGCCTGTGCCCGCCTGCGCCCGCCAGTGCCCGCCAGCGCCCACCAGCACCCATCAGCGCCCGCCAGCGCCAGCCAGTACCCACCAGCGCCCGCCAGTGCCCGCCAGTGCCCACGTGGGCAGGTGTGAGGACCGGAAGCTGCGGTCCAAAACACGGGCGCATTTTCCCGGGCTCAGCTGTAATAACACTAAGTCATGTTTTTAAAATGTTGAGAATTCTAACCAATTGGGGAGTTTATGTTTCTTTTAATAGATTCTGAAGTTGTGGTTTGGAAGGTGACTCCAGCGACTAAAGGAAAGAGGGAGGAGGGGGGCCGTGCAGACGGAGGCCGGACGGTCCCGGGGCAGCCGCAGAGACAAGGGTGTGGGGCCCTCTCCCTGCCGGGCCGGAGCTGGACGGGCCGTGGAGAGGGGCCCAAGGCTGGAGCCGAGGTCAGCAGCGGGCGGCCGGCCTTCCTCCTTCGTCCGCCTGGTTTCCACTCCGCATCCCCGGGGCTGACACCGGCACCGGCCCCAGCCGCTCCTCGCCGCTGCTCCTGGCTGGAGGGGTCTCTCTGGGTCCCCAAGAAGTCAGTGCCACCCACACAGGTGACACTCACCCTCACCCCTCGCCCCGCCCTGGAGCCTGACTGGGAGCTGGATGCCCCGAGGCTGAGCGGGTTCGTTGGCCGCTGGTTGGGCCCTGCCAGGAGCCCCTCCTCCTCCGGTGGAAGAAGGCTCGTTGGCGTCCAGGCCAGAGCCACGTGCCGGCCATGGTCCCTGCTTGTCCTCGTCGCTCCCTGGAGGCCATCAGCACCGCACCCCTATACGAGCCCGCTGGTCCCAGCACAGGCCACCCTGGGCCCCGAGGGGCCGCCCTCTAGGGGAGCTCCCGCTTCCCGCTGTGGTCCCGCTGGGGCGCCACACTGACTCCGGCGGCCGTGGCCTCCCTCTCTCCCCCCCTGCCCCCGAGGCCCGTTCGTGGAGAGGGCAGTGGTGATAACTGAGCAGGTTTGAGGTTTGCAGGCCGGTCACGTCTGTCCGCTCGGCCTGCCCGTAGCATTGGGGGAAGAGGGCTTACGGCATGGCCAGATGGACCGGGGGGACCGGACAGGACCAGGGGGGCATGGGGGACCAGGTGGGGCCAGATGGACCAGGGGGGGCCAGGCAGGACCAAGGGGGACCAGGCGGGGCCAGGAGCTCCCGGGCTGTCCTCACTCTCCTCTGAGCCTGGCTTCCTCGGGCTGTGGGCACGGCTGCCTCAGCACCCCCATGGGGAGGACGGGTGACCAGGGAAGCCCCCCCCTCGTGATGCCGGGAGAGGTGGGTGCGGCCTCACGTGCCCAGCGCCCTCCCGAGAGGAAGCTGCAGTGACCTTGGCGTGTCCTCCTTCAAAGGGAGGTTTGACGCGGGTTCCAAAACCCCCTGTTCCGGAAGCTTCTCTCGCCTCCCTCTTTACCAGCGCCTTGGCAGGCACGCATCTTGCTGCCTCTGCTCTTCACCCAGCGCTGACCTCGGGGGCCACGGCCGGACGCGCCCCTCCGGAGCCTGCGAGCCCGCCTCCCCCGCCAGGGCCGCGCGGGGCTGAAACGCCTCTTTATTCTGCGGGCCGAGCCCTCGCACCGCCTCGCGGCCGGCAGCGCTGGCAGAGGCTGCGGCTGCTCCCAGCCCCGTCCCCGCCCCGGCACTAGTACGAGGTGTGTTTTGATTTAGCGTTTTAGCCAAAGGAGCGAGGTCTGACCTCCGGCATTCCGCTTCTCCCGCGGTCTGGGTGCCAGGACTGAACTAAGTGGAGTTGGGCAGAATGTCTTTCCTGACTCTTAAAAATAAATACCCTCTTTCTCCAAAGAGCCCGCCAGGCAGACAGACAGCCATCCCGCTCGCTCACGCTCTGGGCGCTGGCGTGTGCCCCGGGGCGGGCTTTCTGCTCGTGTCACAAATGGATGCCAGAAGGCTCTCTCCTCCAACACAACCTGTCATTACGGGATCTGCAAACATCGCCGCAGGAGGAGGCCCGACGGACCCGGCCTCTCGGCTTCCAAACCAGAGAGAAGTGGCGGAGCCCCCTCCTCCCCCCCAAGTCTGTCCTGTGGCCCCGAAATCACCAAACGCCACGGTTACCGACCCCTTGCCCTTGGCCTTGGAGCCCAGACCTTTCTATCTGCGTCCCTCTTGTCCACCACGGACGTCGCCTCCCCAGGCCCAGAGCTGGGAGTTGGGGCCTCCAAGTGGCTGGCCGCTGCCGCGGTCGGGGATCAGTGCTGTCTGGGGGGCCCTTGGGGTGTCGGGAGAAGATGGCTGGGTCCCCAGGGCAGATGGAGAGCCCCTCCCCCTGCCATCCCTAAGCCTTACTCTGCTGACGCAGGGGAACCAGGGGCCATGGGGGCTCAGGGGCTGCTGGAGACACGGCCGAGTGGAGGGGACAGGACTGGGCCGGTGGGCAGCTGCTCTGGACCCCACGTGGCCTGCCCTCAGAGGACGGTCACGCCCTGAGCAACGCCTGCAGTGGGCCTCAGGGGCTGACAACCTGAACTCCGGCGGTTCTGGGCTCCTCTCGGCCTCGACAACACATGTCCACAGCCCACGTGTGCCCACAGCCCACATGCACACAGCCCACATGCACACAGCCCACGTGTGCCCACAGCCCACAGGCCCACAGCCCCACATGCACACAGCCCACATGCACACAGCCCCACATGCACACAGCCCACATGCACACAGCCCACGTGTGCCCACAGCCCACAGGCCCACGTGTGCACACAGCCCATATGCACACAGCCCCACATGCACACAGCCCACATGCACACAGCCCACATGCACACAGCCCACGTGTGCCCACAGCCCACAGGCCCACAGCCCCACATGCACACAGCCCCACATGCACACAGCCCCACATGCCCACAGCCCACATGCACACAGCCCCTCACATGCACACAGCCCCGCACGTGCCCAGAGCACCACACGTGCCCACAGCCCCACGTGTGCCCACAGCTTCACTTGCGTCTCCTCCCTTCCTGGGAAGACGCAGTCTTTGAAGAACAATTCTCAACCTTAATTTTGGGTCCAAACCAAAGCCCGACATGACTGCCCCTGGCCCTGGTGTAAATGCTGCACTCCCATCGTGCAGGCAGCAGTCGCCATGGTGACATGATGATGACAAGGGGCGAGGGGGGGCACTGTCTGGGCCACGATGCGGGGGCCTGTCCCGGCACCTCGCAGAGTCTCCTCCACTTCTCGGGACAACCCTTCGGGGCAGGAGCTGAGATGATCCGCCTCACAGACAGGGCATCGAGGCCGGGGCGTCGGGCCACCGGGCAGAGGTCAAGGAGCTGCCGAGTGGAAAGACCCGAGTTCACATCCCGGCTCCCCACTCCGGCTTCTGCTCTGGAGGCAGCCGGGGCGCGGGGTGTGTCGCCGAAACAAGCCACCGGGCGCCCCTTCCGACCGGACTCACACCTGAAGCCCGGCCAGGGCGCTCCCGGGGGCCGGGCCGGGCCGTGAGCTCGCGCCAAGCTGGGCGCCTTCCCGCTGGCCGGCCGCGGGGACAGGAACCCCGAAGGCTTCAGTCGCCCGCCGGCAGCAAAGGCTCCCGTGGTGTTGACACAAACTCTTGTGCTCTCGGCGGGAGCGGCGAGACGTGTTTATTTTCCGCATTTAAAACGCCGCTTGGCCGCGCTGAGCTGCAGAAGTGATTTTTTTCGAGAGGCGCCTTGGACACTGTTTTTAGCTTTTCTGCCTAAACAGATACTCAGCCCTTTCAAGTGAGCCTGCCGGTGAATGGAGGCTCTCTCCTTACGCCGAAGGAAAATATTTACACAGCCCAGCGCGGCCCAAAGGGCCAGCTCCTCCAGAGGGCCCATCCCTCCAGGATGGGGCTCCCCACTGTTTACATTCCCAGCCAGCCTCTCCCCTCCACCGCCTGCCCCCCCTCCCCACGTGTTCCCAAGCCTCCCGCCCGGACCTGGAGCCAGGGGCATGCACCCCGATTCCCCCCAGGAGCCCACACCGCTGTCCAACCCGAGGACACAGCCCGGGCGAATGACAGACAAGGACACCGGGTTCACTGCTGGACAGGGGCGGGGGGGCTCCCGCAAGGAGCTGTGCTGGAGGCTCCCCGGCCCACTTCCCAGTGCATCGCCCCCCCCAGCCCCCCTGCCTGGAGCGTGGGGCCTGACTCCTGCCCAGGCCGCAAGAGCCGCGGGGGGCAGACCACGTTTCCTGGCCAGGGAGGCCGTGCTCAGCCCAGGGCCTCTGGGCAAGGTGTGCCCGCCGCCTGACGTGCCCAGAACAGTCTGTGCGCTGGCGGGCTCTGGCCACGCGCATGCACCCTGTGCCCGGGCACCCCGCCCGCCCGCGGCCTCCGGGGCCTGTGGCTCCCTGTGGCAGGAGCGACTGCGGGACTGAAGCAATGGGCTCCGGCCCCGCCCCAGGCGTCCCCCCAGGCCGGATAGTCCCGGAGGGCAGGGGGCCGCACCCTCACACCCTCACCTCCCGCAGCCACTGAGCGCCCGGCGTCTACACGGCCCCAAAGACGCTTGGCAGAAAATTCAAGGATCTCGCAACAGCACCGGCCCCAGTGTTGTTAGCTCCGCCGGGCAGAGGCTGTGGGTGAGCCTCCTCCAATGCCTGGAGCCCCGAGGAGTGAGGGGGCCATGCGCTGGGTGCTGGTGGGAGCAGGAATCCTGAAGCAGGGGTGGAGGTGGGGAGGGCACTGCCTGGGGGGGGGGGGCAGGGCGAACAGCACCTGGAGGAAGGGGGTGCCGAGGGGCTGAGAGGCCGGGGGCTCTGCTGGGCGCCCGCGTGCGGACCGGGCTCCACGCGCCTCTGAGGGTGGATGTGGACGCGGTGCTGGCAGGACAGGGCGAGGGTGCAGGGCGGAGGGTCTGCAGGGGGCAGGGCTGGGTCTGTGGCAAGGCCCCGCCCCCAAAGCTGCCCCGCCCGAGAGGAGAGAGAGCAGGTTGCCCAGGTCGGATGGTTGGATGGTCAGACGGTCAGACATCCAGCCTCTGTGCTGGGCCTTCCCAGCCGAGGCTTCGGTCCCTCCCCCCCCACACCAGCCCGCCCCCCGGCCAAAGACGGCTCCTCCCTGTCCTGGGCACCCCAGTCTCGAAGCCCACCCAAGGCACTTCCCAGCGCTTCCTGTCACCCCTTCGGAGGGGGTGGCTGACCCAGCCCAGGCCCCCTGGAGCAGGCCACAGGCCCCTCCCTGCTCTGCCAGGCAGGGTGCTGGGCGTGTCCCGCGTCCCACCTGCCCGGGGACGGCCCCCGCCTGCTTCCGGAAGACTGGTGGCCCCGGAGGAAGTGGGCGTAAATCACGGGGTCCGGGGGGGGGTGGGTTATGCCAGCACTTCCCATCGGTGCCTCACGACAAGCAGGACGTTCAGCCGCAGAGAGGGGAGCGCGGGCACGTCCAGGGCCTCGCGATCGCGGTGGCTCGGGAACCCACACGCGTGCCGGAAACGCGGAGAACGTTCCATGGGGCCGTGTGCTCCTGGACCTGGTGCCAGAGCTGCCTCTGCGGCTGGGGTCCGAGAGGAGAAACGCAAAGGGCGGGAAGGACTGTGGGGCCGTGGGCGGCCCGAACCCTGCAGAGGGGGACCCAGTGGGGAGGGCGGGTGCTGCTGGGGCTCAGCCGCCACAGAGGAGGTGCCGAGCTGGGGGCACTGCTGGTGCCCATCATCCCCTCCCTCCTCCGTCCCACGTGATGCGTTCCAAATCCCTAGGCCGCTCCCAGCGCCCACTGCGCCTGGGCACACCGGGAGAATGAACCGCCATGGACGCGTCTCCAGCCATGGACCCGTCTCCAACTCTCCAAAGACCCGGGAGCCCAGGCTCGGCCGGACCAGGAAGGGGCCCGCGGGTACAGGTCCTCCGTCTCTAGCGCCTCTCGGAGACGGGACAGAGGACGGCCTGAAGGAACCTCGCCCGACTTTCCAGACTGTTCTCTCGCATCCCTGCACAGCCTGGCCCACCGCAGCCCCCGAACACTGCCCGGCCCTCGCGAGAGCCGCCGTGCCCAGTGCACCCCCGGGCGTCGGGGGCGCTGCCCAAGCCCCCGCACTTGAATCACAGCCAGCACCGGCCCTCCGGCTGCCCGCCAGACGGGGCTCTCCCACTCGTGCAAAAACCATGACCCCCGGGCCATGGCGGCCGACTGTCGCTTCTGAAAGCACCCCGGTCCCACGCACAGACTGCCCGGACCCCTCGAGGGCAGCCCACCGGATGCCGCCCGCGACCCCACGCAGCCCCGGCGGACTTTGCACCTCGCGGTCTCCCACGGGGACGTGCATCCGGGTCGACGATTGGTTCTGCGCACACATCTGTCTTCTATCCGAAACCTTTCTGGTCACAGCAACAGCCTGGGTATTGACGGACTCGTCGGATGCCCTTGCCCTGCCCCTGCTTATTGATCCCCTGTCCATTAAGATGACTTTTAATAATCGTAAGTGAGCGGGGCCAGATCTCCCAGCCGTGGCCGCTCCCACGCACGCAGCCGGGGGTTCCGCTGGGCAGAGGCCAAGCTGGGGCCTCCCGGGCGCCCCAGGATTCGGGCTCCTCCTGGGCTGTAAGTCCCCACCCGCTCGCTGGGGCTTGGGGTCACCTTGGATTATCTGGAGGGAGGAGGGTCAGAGATCACCACCCCACACCTCCAAGCAGAAGGAACATAACTCCGTTACAAACCGCAGGCCGCTCAGCACCTCGTGCGGACAGGGAGGCGAGGGAGCGTGGACATGCAGCCCCGTCGTCAGGGCCCCGGGGGCCATGACCGGGGGACAGAAAGCCGTTCCCGACCAGGTCCCGGCCTTGCCTGACCCTCGCCTCTAATTATCCCACTTCCTCCTCCCTCAGCAGGCGCGCACGCACTGTCCCCCCACTTGCTGCCAGGGAGGCCGGAAGCAGCGCCGATGCCATTCCCGCCTAAGGACCGACCGCCAGCGTGGGGTGTCCCACTAACGCTCACACCACCCTCTCGTGACACCTTGCCCTGGGAGAGCAGAGCTCAGAGAGGCTGAGTGACTGGCGCAGGTCACACAGCGGGGAACCAGAGCCGGGACGCCCACAGGCCGAGCCCGGAGCTGTGGGGCGCTGTGGCCCCGCACAACTGGCTCCGTTTGGAGAAGGGAGGGAGGGAGCTGCCTTCTCTCCCCCAGGAATGTTTCCATCTGCGGGAGGAGGCGGGGCCGGGCCTGGGCTCAGTCGCAGCTGCCACGCTCACTCGGGACCACCGTGCGGGGGCAGCGGGAGGCGAGAGCCACCAAGGAGACCGCACACTTTCTAACGGGACCCGTTACAGCAGCAGCTGTGCCCGGGAATCCGCCGATCGCCGTGAGAACGGCAGCGTGGGACCGTACGTCCGTGCAGCGGCGCTGCCGCCAGGAGCCCGGCCGGACCCGCTCTTTGGGGGGCAGGCATGGGGGCGGGAGGAGCCAGCCATGTCTGGCCCGCCTCCCGCTGCGCCCGCTGCCCCTCGTGTTTCCCCGCAAACCCCGGGCCCTTCTGCAGGTCCAGCTGGGGCTCCAGCACGGAGGGGTACACCGAGGGGATTCTGCCGGCCAGCCCGGACCTGCAGACCCGGAGAAGGCCGCCTGTGTGGGGGAGGCCCTGCTGGCTGAGACAGGGTGCCAGCCTGACCCTCCTTCCCGGGGAGCCTGCAGGGGTGGGGCGAGGCTGCGGGGCGGCCCAGGGAGGCGGCATCACCGCCGGCTCTGCACCTGGGCCTGCAGCACCCCTCCGCCCCCTGTGCCTTGCTGACCATGAAGCCCAGCTCCCCCATCCGGGCAGTGGGCTGCCGGGGCACTGGGCACGCCCCCCACCCCCCACGCTGCCCATGGCAACCCCGGTGAACAGGAAGACGCGCATGGCAACGGGTCCGGCCCATTTCCGACAGGAACTCAAGTCCTGATGCCACTGAGGACGCAGCTCCTGTGCCTGAGGCCGCCGGGCGCAGCACCAGCCCTCGGGTGGGGGACCTGCATCAGGTGCTCGACAAACAGCGCCAAGGGACAGAGGGCCCTGCACGCCCAGCTCCTGGCGGGGTCGGTGCACGCAGCCAGCCCGGGGCCTGTTTTGGTTGTAAAATACAGAAGGACACGGGGCAGAGACCACACGTGGCACAGAAACCTAACGTGTGCCTGAGCCGGTCACACAGACACGTGGCCCGGGGACGGGGTCGGCGACGCCGTGTCCTCGAGGCGTGGCCGGTCCAGTTGCAAGGCCTCCTCTGTGCACAGCGTGGTTTTTTGTTCTTGGGCGCTTTTTTGTTTGTTTTAATCCTCACCCGAGACATTTTCCATTGATTTTTAGGGAGAGTGGAAGTGAGAGGGAGAGACAGAGAGAAACATCGGCGTGAGAGACACATGGACTGGTTGCCTCCTGCACGTGCCCCGACCAGGGCCTGGGCCGGGGAGGAGCCTGCAACCGAGGTACGTGCCCTTGACCGGAATCGAACCCGGGATCCTTCGGTCCACAGGCCGACGCTCTACCCACTGAGCCATACCGGCCAGGCCGGAGCGAGGTTTCGCTCTGGGCCCCACAGGAACGGGGACTCGCTGGGCGGGTGGCCCCTCTGTCCCAGGGGGTCTACTCGCACTGTCGGCCGACACCCGTGGCAAAGGCGGAGCCCCAGGCAGGAGAGCTGCCAACGCTCCAGCAGGTGGACGGCCGGGTGAGCGAAGTGGCCGCTGCGGCCGGCGCTCGGCAGGCGAGTTCCCAGGAACACCTGATCCCACGACAGCTGCAGCGCCCCGGGAGGGGACGTGTGAATCGGAAGCGCTGGGTCCGCGCCATTCCTTCCGCTTTCTGTCCTCCCCCGCCTGTTTCCCGTGAGGAGCAGCGCAGAGCTGTCCGGAGGGAAACCTGCAAACGCCCTGGAATTCCCTCCTCCAGACCCTCGACGGCCCTGGAGGTCTGGCCTCCCTGAGGGGGGAGGGCCCTTCACGGGCAGGTCTGGTGGCCAAGAGGGTCTGTGCTCAGAGCCCCCGGGGGGCTGGCCTGGACTCCACGGGCTTGCCCAGGCCCCCCGAGGGCTCATGGAGGGAGGTCGGGGGTGAGGGTGCGTCCTCCTGGCACTTGGGATACGGAACGCCCTTCTGATCGCCACGGCGCTGGGACGCCAGGGACGGAACCGCAGGCTGTCGGTGGGGGCGGCAGCCTTGAGAGCCGCCCCGGGCGGGTTCTGTGCCCGGACTGGCCCCTGGCGAGTTCATTTGACGTGACGCCGGGTGGGGCAGGGGACCTGACAGCTGCAGAAAGCCGTGCAGGCCCTGCCCTTGCCCCACGGACACCCTCGGGAACACCGGGAACGTGACCCCAACAGGACACGGCGCCTAAGGGCCTGCTCGTCGGCCTGGCTCCTCCGCACGGAACGGGTCGTTCTGGGCCACCTCCCCGGCTCTCTGACGCGTCGCTGTGTGCGTGCATGAGGCTCACATCTCGTCTAAGGACCAGAACAGCTCCCTGTCCGTCCCGAGAGCCCAGCTCTGCACCCCGCTGCTCTCCGGGGCGTCGGGCCCTGCACAGACCCGCTCCTCTCCGCTCTCCAGTCCTGAGAGCCGAGGGGACCCCCTCAACCCTCCCCTGGAGTTCCAGATGTGGCCCGGCCTCGGGGTGCACAGACCCCGGAGGGCAGGACGGAACAGCTCTGCTGACCCGTGAAGGCAGCAGGCGCGTCCCCGGGCGAGGCAGCCCCGACGGGGGAAGGGCCTCTGCGGCTCGTCAGCCATGTGTGTGCCGGTCAGTTTAACATGACCCGGTCACTGTCGGTCTGCGGGACGGGCTCGGGAATATGACCCCCATTAGTGCAGGAGGGAGAGGGGCCGGCGGCCACTGCGCTTCCCCAGGGCCGGGGACTCTGGCCCTGGCCTTTCAGCACGGAGGGCCCCCGAGCTGGGCCCTAAATCCCAGGTCCCGGGGTCCGACGGGGCCCACGGGGCTGATCTCCGTTTGCCGTTGGCTGTGAGCGTGCGTGGAGACCCCCAGCCCGGCCGGGTCCCCGTGTGCTTGGCCGTCACCGTGTCGCCTCCCCGGGCCCCTCCACTCGGCGGCTCGTGGCTGAGACGCCACAATCTTTTTACCCAATTTTCCAGCTGAGTTGTGGAGGCCCAGGAGGTCAGGCTGCTGGCCGGGGTCACCGAGTGAGCCAGCTAAGCCCCGGCCTCCGGCAAGGATGCAAGCCGGCTCCTCGAGCCGAATCACTTCCCCCGCGGCCCCTCCATAAATAACTGGAGTAACCGGCTCCGTTTTCCTCCAGAGGATGAGCTGCCCACCCAGCCACCGGGGTCGCGTGCTGCGTGCCAAACCCTCGCAGGTGAGGGGCCCTGAGCCCAAGGGTCCCCGGCTCCCAGCACCGCTGACCCCCCGAGAAGGCACTGATTTGTACCCCACGTCGTCCGAGGACCTGGAGAGAGAGTCCGAGGGCCGGTGTGTGCACCGACGCTGCCGGTGAGCAGCCTGTCATTAAACGTCTGAATCGCCTCATACCCAGCGCCATCCTGAGGAGCTGCCTGAACTGACATTAACGGATCCAATTAGCAGAGACCCCGGGTCCGTGTCATGGGCGATTCGGGGCTCGGCTCTGTCGGCGTCTGAAGGGGAAAAGCTGCGGCCGTTGACTGGAGCAACGCGTGCAACTGAGAGAAGAGACGGGAGGGTCGGCCGGACGCGGCCCCGGGCTCCTGGCTGGGGCACCCGGCGCCCGCCGGGCAGGGCTTGCCGGTGGCGTGAAAGCGTGCCCGTGGCTTCCCTCGCGTCCGCGCTCCCGCCTGGGCCTGGCAGCGCCGAGGCATCAGGAGGGGAAATACTCATTTTTATGTTGAGCTGAGAGGCCGGGCAGCAGGAACCTTGTTGTTAAACCCTCCCGGCCCCGCTCTGCAGAGCATCCCGCAGCCCAGCGGAGCACCGGTGGCGAGTTTGCTCCTCGTCGGGAGCCAAGAGGAGTGCTGGGGGAAGGGCGTCGGGGCGGCGCGGCCGGCGGCCTCTCTGGGCGCACGGTCACGTGCTGGAGCCGCGGAGATGCCAAAGGGGCCCGATGTTCCCGATAAGACTCAGCACGCAAGCGCCCGCCTCGGAGGCCTGGCGGGGGTCCCATCGGAGGGGTCGGCCCAGGGGTCCGCCAGGCGCCCGTGGGGGACGTTACGGCCGGGGAACAGGCCGGGCCCGCCGTGCGCTCGGTGGGAGCCCCGACTTCCATTGGTTTGTAAAACTGCAGAGCGAGTTCTGAGACTCTGAGCAGCTTTCGGTCCCTTCGCGGGCCAGCAACCCCGACGAGCTCTTGCTTTGGTGGCTGCCGTTTGCTTTATGAGAAAGCCCAGCAAACTACAGCCAGGCGTCCCCTCGCCGCTCCCTCGCTCTGGGCTGCCAGGAGGGTGGTCCCTGCATCCCCCCCAACCAGCTACCTGGACAGGGGGCTGCTGTTCCACCCACGTGTCCTCAACCTGCCCACCTGCTGGCCCCGCCCACCCTCCCCAGGTCAGCCGGCCGCAGGGGCCACCGCTGGATCCCGGCTGCTGTCCCCATCTCCGCGGCTCAGGGAAAGGAAGGCCGCAGCGCGAACATGTCCCCGCAAGGCGAGCGTCGCCCTCGGCGCCGGTGCCAGGGTCTCTCACAGTCCTGGGTGCCACCCCTCTGCCGCCCCGGCTCCTCCCGGCGTCTCTGCCGTGGGATCACGCGTTTCTGGGGGCGGGGCTGGATTTCCCGCTCACAACCCGATGTCCGGGCAGCAGCCGACGGCCGGCTCCACCCCAGCGTGCGATGCAGACGGAGCCTTTATTCAGCTCGTTGGCAAGGAGTTCTCGTTTTCCCCTTCCGTGTCAAAGTGAAGTCAGACTTCCTTACTCTCAAAGCCTCGTCTCTTTGTAGATCTTGCTTGCTTAGATTTCCCTCTGTGTGCTTGCGTGAGTGCATGTACGCACACGACACGCACACGTATGTGCACACACACACACACACGCGCACGCACGCACCCCGGGCGGGTGGGGAGGCGGCCGTGGGACTCGAGGAAGGTGAGGCGGACGAGGAGACCTGGGTGCAAACATCCGAGAACCCTCTTCCAAATATTTGGGTTTGTCACGGCCCCAAACCGCGCTGGCCAGGCACTCGTCCCGCTGGTGCTGGAGCCGAGGGTGTTTGAACGGAAATGGAACCCGTGTGTTTCGGATTTATTTGTACTTAACTCATTGAAATGCTGTTTTAAGGAGCTGTTTTGTGTCCAAATGCCCTTTATGCCTCTTTCCTTCCACACGAAGAGTCGCGCTTGGCCAAGGGTATGTGACCTTCGGCGCCAACACTGTCAAGGCTCTTTTGAAAACCAAGTCCATGGAGTCCAAACAGACCCGAACCGGAACTAATGGCGCCGCCCCCGCCCCCGCCCCCGCCGCCCGGAAACCTGTGACCGAGCGCGGCCGGGAAAGCGATGCCCTTCGGCCCCACCAGCTTTCTGCTCTGAGGCTCCGCCCCGGCAGGGTGACCACCCACCCCCAATGCCAGAGTCCCCACGGCCGGAGCCCCCACGGCCGGAGTCCCCACGGCCGGAGCCCCCACGGCCGGAGCCCCCACGGCCGGAGTCCCCACGGCCGGAGCCCCCACGGCCGGAGCCCCCACGGCCGGAGTCCCCACGGCCGGAGCCCCCAAGGCCGGAGCCCCCCACGGCCGGAGCCCCCACGGCCGGAGCCCCCAAGGCCGGAGCCCCCACGGCCGGAGCCCCCACGGCCGGAGCCCCCAAGGCCGGAGCCCCCATGGCCGGAGCCCCCAAGGCCGGAGCCCCCACGGCCGGAGCCCCCAAGGCCGGAGCCCCCATGGCCGGAGCCCCCAAGGCCGGAGCCCCCACGGCCGGAGCCCCCATGGCCGGAGCCCCCACGGCCGGAGCCCCCAAGGCCGGAGCCCCCATGGCCGGAGCCCCCAAGGCCGGAGCCCCCACGGCCGGAGCCCCCACGGCCGGAGCCCCCAAGGCCGGAGCCCCCATGGCCGGAGTCCCCAAGGCCGGAGCCCCCACGGCCGGAGCCCCCGGCCGGAGCCCCCATGGCCGGAGCCCCCATGGCGGGAGCCCCCATGGCCGGAGTCCCCGGTGCTGTGCCCAGTGGGAATGCCCACAGTTCTGGAGACAAGCACCCCCAGATCTGGGGTTGGAGTCTCTCCCGATGGACAAGCTCAGGGGCACCTGGGCGCATCCCAGTCGCCCTGGGGGTGAGGGGCTGCCTTCCCGAGAGGGGCACAGGGCTCCCTGGTCCTGAGCAGCCCCCAGTGCCTTTCAAAAAAATATATTTGTATTGATGTCAGAGAGGCAGGGAGAGGGAGAGATAGGAACATCAGCGATGAGAGAACCATGGATCGGCTGCCTCCTGCACGCCCCACACTGGGGATCGAGCCCACAACCCGGGCCTGTGCCCTGACCGGGAACTGAACCATGACCTCCTGGTTCATAGGTTGATGCTCAGCCCCTGAGCCCCGCCAGCCAGGCCACCGCGCCTGTTATCCCAACTCCCCGGCCTCACCCTGGGCCTCGCGGTGCCCGGGACTGCCTAACGCAGAGGCCACGCACGCACAACCCTGGTGCCCGTGAAGGTGACTCAGACCGGGAAGGGTTCCCCTCCACTAGGCGAGCAGGCGAGCGTGGCAGGGTGGGCGGGCCCAGGCCTGTGTGAGGCCGGGTCCCTCCGGAGAGGGGAGAGGGGAGAGGGGAGAGGGGAGAGGGGAGAGGGGAGAGGGGAGAGGGGCAGGCGGGGACACTGGCGGCCGGTAACACGGGCCTCGGGGCCGGCTTCGGTGTGGTCTTTATTTCCGGCGGGTCTCACGCACTGGCCTTCAGCTATGAACAAGGCTGCCTTTCCCGTGAGCACGACATAAAGAGCTTCACTCCGGAGCGTCTAACTGCGCTCCTGGGGAGCTCCGGTGTTCATACGGCCCCACGGCGCCCGCCCCGCAGATAAGCCCCCGGGCAATAAACGCCACGCCGGGCAGGGATGCTTCATGCTTCGGGGAAATCGACCGTCTATTGAGGGCGGAGCGCTGGTGCGTGCCGCCTCCTCCCCGGAGGCAGGGCGTGGACGGCAGCGATGGATTTTCTGTTGCAGTGAACTGTTTCCAAAGTGGCACCTTTTATCTTCATATCGGAGGCAGGGGGTCAGGCCCCGAGGCAGGCGGGACTCCGCCGTCTCTTTCGTCACGGGATTTCGAGTTGAGAAAAGCAAGGAGACGAAAAGCCTGTGACTAAGGCTGAGCGGCGGGTGCCCTGGGGGCCAGGTGTGAGCACATGTGTGTGGGCGCGTCCCTCCCCCCCGCCCCCCCGCCTCCCCGGGCTGTGGAAGGAGCTTCAACCAAAGATGAACTTCGGCTCATCAGCGGCCTCCCATCAGCCAAAAGATAACAGGAGTCGTAAACTCAAGAAACGTTTGCCCCGGGAAAATCGATTCGGCTCCGATAGGCGCTGGGGAGCTGGCCCTGGTGACGGCCGCCAGCCCGTTCCTGTGGTCCGGCCCGGCAGCGAGCAGGGAGGTCGCTGGGCTTCCTCCGGGCGGTGGCAGAGGCGGCTCGCCTGTGGGCAGGTGACCCTGCGCAGCCAGCCGCACCTGCTCGCTCCCGGGATCCCTGGTGTGGTGGCTTCCGCGGCCGATCTGAATGCCCCTTCATCGGCCCTTGGCCCCTTCTGAGAGTCTGCAGCCACAGGCCATGATGGCGGGGGGCAAGCTGCGCCCAGTCTCCCTCGGGTGCAAAGCACCTGAACCTCAGCCGGGGACTCGTGGGCGGAGGCAGCCAAAGCGCAGGCGGGCGCCTGGGTCCCATTCCCCACCGTCGTCCTGGGCCCGGGCCTCCTGTCAGGGGGGTGGGGGACGTCAGGTGATCCTGGAGCTCAGCCAGGCTGGAGCGCAGGCCCCGCCCTGCCCTGTGTGGTGGCGGAGAGCAAGGCCTGTCACAGGGTCCAGGGGCGCCAGAGCCTCCACACCAGGGCCAGCTGAAGCCGCCAGGAATGTGGGGCTGGCTGAGGACGGGCTGAGACCCACCCCACGTGGTGGCGGGGAGGAGAGGCCTTCCCGGGAAGGCGCACCAGCTGGGGCGGCGTGGGGCCTGGTGAAGGCGCTGCAGGGCCCGGGCCTCCTGCGGGCAGTGGCTCTTTGCTGCCAGCATTCCGCTGTTTGCTCGGTGGGGGCGGGCCGATGGCACCTGACACGGAGGCGGCCCTGTGGTGCGGCCTGGGACAGCCATGCCTTGCTCTCGGTGAAAGGCCCCTGCGGGCGTCCTGGGCACGTGGGGTCCAGGAGCAGGAGAGTGACAGCCAGCGTCCTGTTTCCTGTCTGTGCTCCGCCCTCTCAGCTTTTCCTGCAAACGCTCCAGACCCGGAAACTCGAGGTCTGGGCCTCAGCAGGAGAGAAGTGGCTTCCCCAGGAGGGATTTCCGTGTGCACGTGGGTGCACATGTATGGGTGCATGTACATGTTTATCTCTGTGCTGGCATACATTTGTGCACGTGAACATGTGGACAGGTGTGCACAGGGCATTATCCTTGCATGTGCATGTGGATGCATGTGCGTGCACGCATGTGGGTGCATGTTCATCTCCGTGCTGGCGTGCATGTGTGCACACAAACGTGTGTACAGGTGTGCACACTGCATTCTCCCTGTGTGTGCATATATGTGAGCACGTGTGTTGCCTGGCACCCAGGCTCCGGACAGCTCGGGGCCGAGTGGGAAGGGGCCGGATGCACGGTGCCCGCGGTGCCCGCTCCCTGGGAACAGTGCCGTGCGCATTGTGCACCGGAGGCCGGCCTTGGCCGTGATTGATGGCCTGGGCAGCAGCTCTTTATTTTTTCCCGAGGAAAATGCAGTGCTGATGGACTGGCCCACTCGAGACAAAGGGCCCCCACAATGCGGGCTCGGCACTCCTCCCTCATTTGCACAAAGACAACACATCCGGCAGCTCTTCGCCTGGTGCAGGCCAGTCCCACATACATTATCCAGCCCAGTCGCCGCCACTCCTCTGTGAGGCACAGGCTCAGAGAGGTTAAGTGACTGGTCTGAGGCCACACAGCAGCAGACTCTGCTCCAGACTGCAGGGTCCATGTCCGGCCGCTGCTTCCTTCGTGTGGAGGCTGTTTCCTTCAGGGTCGGAGTGACACAGGCAGCTGGACATGCTCTGCCTGCTCCAGGCCAGGGGCACACGTGGGTCTAAAGCGGACGTCAGCAGTGGCCAGACCCCTGCCCGCGGCCCAGGCCTCTGCCTAACAGACCGCCCTGGTTGTAAGGTGCCTGCTCCCCAGCCAGGGTCTGCCCCGCAGGTGGGCGCTCCAATCCCGCAGGCTGAGTGGCTGACCAATGCCAGCCTCTCTGGGCCGGGCGGTGATTTTCCCAGGCCCATGTCTAAGCGGTCACGGGAGGGACCGTCCCCACTCAGGGCGGCGTGTCGGCCTCCGAGGGGCCACGACCAGCTTCATCTCTGCTCTCCTGTTGGCCCGGCTGCTGCAGGGCTCCATCCATCGGAGCGGCTGCCCAGGCCGGGCCTCTGGACCGTTCTAAGGTCACCAGCCCTGGCAGAGGAGAGCCCCAGGCAGCCTGGGAGATGGTGGGATCTGAGGGTGGTGAAGCGGGGGCCCCTGGGGCCCGGTGTCCGCAGCAAGTCCAGCGAGCTCAGCCCACCAGCGAGTGTGCCACCCCCTGAGCCGTCCTGGCGCTGCTGGAGCTGGCCCACCGCCAGCGAGGGTGGGCAGGGGGAGGCCTGAAGATGGGGAGCCGTGTGGGCTGGGCGCAGGGATGGGGGGTGTGCATCCGGCTCCCGGGGCCGTAAGGCATGTCCTCGGGCTCCGCCGGGGCTCTCCCCGTCGGAGGTGCCGTGGTCACCGGGTTTCAGGGAGGCTCGTTACGGCCTCCGCGCCAACATCTGTGGCCCCGGGGCCGCCCCCTCACAGGTCCTGTTCTGGCGCCGACTCCGTGGCCGGGGACCTCGAGGCAGAGCACACCTGCTCTTCCCGGAGGCCCGCTGCAGGCTCGCTCGCCCGGGGGACCCAGCGCCCGAGATTCAAGGAGGGACCCCGTGCCCCCCTTCATCAGCTGCTGGGGCGCCCTCGGGAGGCAGCGGGCGCAGGCGGGCCTGGCCGCCTGGAGGAGCCGTGTCGGGTGGCCCCGTCGCGGGCCTGTTCAGTCATTAACTGCCGGGGACATTATCTGGTTCTGAATCTGCCGGGTGCCGAGCCGCGGCCCGGCTCCGGGAGCGCTTTATCGTCCTGTTCCCGACGGCGCAGACAGGCCCGGGCAATCATTAACCGGCTCCCGCTGCTCCTGCGCGGCCCCCGGCCCTGCCCCGACAAAGGCCCGCGGCCCGCGCTCCCTCCCACGCTCGGACCCTTCCCCCGCCCGCCCTGGGCGGGAAGAATGAGAGGCAGGTCCTCGGGGAGCTGGCACGGCAGACAATGCGTGTCTGTGTGAGCCATTCAGCGCCGTGGCCGGCAATCTGGTTTCTGGGCCCGCTGCCCTGACCCTCTTTAGAGAGCCGCGCTCGGCGGCCCAGTGTGAAGCGCTTCCTTTCACGGCCTGACACTCCGCAGATTGAGACGTCAGCCTGGTCCAACGGCAGCAAATTAGCAATTTTTCTCCCGCTAATTGGAAATAAAAATGTTTGCCGAGGGAGCCGTTTGTCGGCATGCGGTTCTCGGTCTCCGCGCATCCGAGGGCTGCGTGGAGAACGCTTCCGGGGCGCTGCGCACCCGGGTGACCCGCCGCACGAATTCTAGGGGCTGCTGGTGGCTGTGTGCCTGCCCCTGCCCTTCCCCCCCCCCCCCCCCCCCCCCCGCTGCGCTCCCCCGGGACCTGGGTCCCCTGTCCACGGCCCCTCCTCTGCAGGAGCTGGGCTGGGGCCACGGGGCGCCCTCAGCACGCCGCCAGGCCGGGGCACCTGACAAGGCGGCCCTGCACGGAGAGAGGGAGCAGGAAGTCAGGGGTTAACCGCCAGGGCAGCCCACGCCGTGCGCTGTTCGCTGGAGCACAGAACAGTCTGCTGCAGCAGCTGCGTTATCTGATTTCTGAGTCCCGCCCGCCCCTGCCAGCTGCGCCCGCCGGGAGGAGGCCGGCCCTCTGGCCTCCGGGGCGCTTTCCATTCCGGCCGCCTCTCGGCTCCGAGGGTGGGGATGACCCCCGGGCCTGGGCCAGGGGCAGGGCGCCTGCCGATCGTGCAGGGAAAGAAAGAACCGCGTGGAGGGCCGAGCCCTCCCTGAGGCCAGTGGCCCAGCACCTCGGGGTTAAGTGCAGCAATTTGGAAATCTGCTTCTAACCAGGCCCACACACACACACACCCGCGCCCCAGTGCGCGCCTGCGTACACGTCTGGGCGGGCGCGAGTGGGCGTGCGTGGGTGCCGCGCTGACCGGGGCCCCTCCCGGCGCCCAGGGTCTCCCGGGCACGCACCTGCTGGGCCAGCGCGGAAAGGGTTAGCCTGTCCCTCCTCCCCCCGATAAAGCGTGTGACAGCCATGCCTAATAATTCCTTCTGCGGTTCTCTTTCTTGATGTCTTTATGTGAATATGAAGCCGAATGAAAGGCTCCGGGGGACCCCCACGAGAGAGGAAAAGTGTGAACCAGGGAGGAAGAAAGAGTGTGCCGGCCCCCCGCCGGGCCCGGCCTCCCCTCCGCCGTCCACGCCTCGGCCCCGGCTTTGTGAGTGGGAGACCGAGGCTTCTTCCTCGGCCATGACAATAGGAGTTTTGTCCGAGGGGCCGGGTGGGGGGTCAGCGGCAGCGAGGGGCGGCCCGGGCCTGCAGATGTGGGACGAGAGATGATTTATTGCCGTGGTGTCCTCGGTGGCATTTGGCTACCTTCCCAGACCCCACCGTCGGTGGCGGAGGCGGAGGGAGGCCGGGGGGAGGGACCGGGGGTCCAGTCCAGCAGCCCCGACACCTGGCTCGGGGCGGGGGTAGCCATGGGGAACAAACGGAGCGGCGTGCAGGCAGTATCCCCGATACTTCTGGGTAGAAGAACGGCATCTCGGCCGCTCCCCAATGGAACTTGCCAGAACGTGAAACCAGCTGAGTCCCTCGAGAACATTTCCAAAAAAGACAGACTCTCAGGATGAGCTGTGGAGGGGGCGGGGAACATTGACAGCAACGCTTAGCTCTGGAAGCCGGAGTCCTCAATCCCTCCCCCTGCTCCTGCTGGGGACGCGCCCTCCAGTCCCGGCCAAGTTCCCCCGTGGCCTGTCTGTGCGGCAGCCCCCCACAGGGTCCACGTCCATCCTAGCCCAGGAGCGGCCTTCCCCGGCCCTGACCCGGCCTCCGCCGGCGGCCCATGAACCCAGCCAGCAGGCTGCCCACCCCAACCCAGTTCCATCCCACACCACACAGGTCGGCGGGGCCGGGCGGGCAGCCCACCCACCGCTGCAGGGTGTTCCGGACCAAGAGCGCCCCGGGCCACCCGTGTCCCCATCGCCACACCCAGAGGCCCCCACGCAACGCTGAGCCGGGAGCTGCTCGCAGGATCCGGAGCCAGGGCAGTCGGAGTCATTTCCAGCGAGAAGACACGGCTGCCGGCTGCCTCCCACCCCCGAAACCACGGCAGGAGGCAGGTCCACGTTGGGCCTTGGAAAGGAACCCCACTGGGCCCGGGAGCAGGGGACGGGGCTCCCTCCACAAAAACGACTTTCCTGGTCCGAGGCTGGGGCTCCTCCCTCCGCCTCCACATTCCGACCGGAGCAGAGCGGGGCCCGAGTCTATCCGCATGGAAGGACCCAGCACACTCCTCGGCGGGGGCCCCGGGAAAGGGCAGGAAGGTGCTGGGCGGCGGGGTGGGGGGTGACGGTGGACTGACCACGTGCCACCTGTGGGCTCCAGCCCACTGCGCTGACGGCCAGGCCACGGTCCCTCCCTGAGTGACATGGGGGGTGGTTTCAATGTCTTTGGCCCTGGCCAGTGTGACTCAGTGGATAGAGCATGGCCTGCGGACGGAAGGGTCCCGGGTTCGATTCCAGTCAAGGGCACGTACCATGGTTGCGCCTGGTCAGGGCGCATGCGGGAGGCAGCCCATCAATGTGTCTCTCTCACATTGATGATTCTCTCTGTCTCTCCCTCTCTCTTCCGCTCTCTCTGGAAATCAAAGGACAAAATACCCTCCAGTGAGGATTAATAAAAATAAAATAAAAAATAAGGGTCTTTGGCCTCAGGTTCCAGCCTGAGCCTCCTTTTTCTTTTTTTTTTTAATACATTTTTATTGATTTCAGAGAGGACGGGAGAGAGGGAGAGAGAGGAACATCAATGATGAGAGAGAATCACCGATTGGCTGCCTCCTGCACGCCCCACCCTGGGGATGGAGCCCACAACCTGAGCATGTGCCCTGGCCGGGAATCGAGCCGTGACCTCCTGGTTCATAGGTCGACGCTCAAGCACTGAGCCCCGCCAGCCTGCCTAGCCTGAGCCTTCTTTTCGCGAGGCCAGACAGGGCCCCAGGATAGCGTGGCTCCCAGCTCCTCCTCCAGGTCTGGGCAGAGACGCCCCCTTACAGGGTCTAGGACAGGCCCCAGACAGCCACCCAGAAGCCCCGCTGGGCTGCACGACCCCCTGGAACGCAGGCCCCGGGGCAGAGCCAGCCCCCAGGGCCCTCCCGCCGTCACGTGGAGGAGGCTGGGGTGCTCACTCCGAGGGGGCGGGGCTGCAGGCACGGCACGCATGCTCCCTGCGGCCTCGAGGCACCGTGTGTCACGGCCCCACGCAGACGTGAGAACCACACTCGGGGCTTTTTGTTCCTCGGACACGATTTGGACGTCGCCTGTCCAGCGCCTGGAGGGCCTGGCAACTGCCACCTCAGCACAATCCCCGGCTCTTCCCCGGGATGGGCCGGCACATTTTTCCCAGGGAAAGAGAGTGTGGCCTTTGTGCGCGGGCCCGGGTTACAGTAAAGATTAATCCCAAACAAGAGACAAGGACAGACAGACAAAGAGCTTCATGCACTCGGCTCTTCAATGGGTGTTTTCATAAATGTATGAATAATTTAAATTATCATTGCCGGTATTTATTCGAGTGTTTCGGGGGAAAATGCCTCGTCTTTTTGCTCCCCCGATTCTTTTCATTTTTGTCTCATCTCTTTTATGTGCGACCGGGCTGCTCCCCTGCCATCGCAGGCGCGGGACAATGGGATGTGGAGGCGCGGGGGCGCGGAAGAATGCCGCCCTTGTTGCCATGTCGTGCTTGACGTTGATTAATGAGGGTGCGGACACAGGCAGAATCTGTGAGAGCCGAGGGGGAGCCATGGGCCCGAGGGCACCCCAGGCGGAGGGCAGGGGCTGGCAGCGGGAAGGCCACGGCCATCGCTCCACACCCAGTGGGAAAGGGCAGAGGGGGAAGAGCTGGGCCCGAAGCCACCGCCGCCAGGGACGGGCACGGGAAGGGGTCCAGGTCCCCGGCAGCCGCTGGGCAGAGGGACGGAGAGTCAGCCCCAGCCCCCGAGCGGGGGGCACGGGCGGGCAGCCCACCTGCCCACACCCGCCTGCTGCCAGCCTCTCAAGGGCTCTGCCCCCGGTCAAGGGCGCGGGCAGGGTCTCGCTGGAATGACACGGCTGATGGGACACAGCCACCTGGCCCCGTGCCGGCCTCGCCCCACACACGTCCAGGAGACAGACCCCGTCTTTCCGGCGTCCCTTCGGTCGCCATGGAAACCTCCGCCGAGCTCAGGGCTGACCAGTGGTCAGCACACAGGATGGTGTCTGTGTTTTTTTTAACATATTTTTATTGATTTCAGAGAGGAAGGGAGAGGGAGAGAAAGAGAAACATCAATGATGAGAGAGAATCATTGATCAGCGGCTGCCTCCTGCACATCCCCCACTGGGGTTCGAGCCCGCAACCCAGGCATGTGCCCTGACCGGGAATCCAGCCGTGACCTCCTGGTTCATAGGTCGACGCTCAACCATGAGCCACGCCGGCCGGGCCGGACCGTGTCTTTAACTGGCAGCCAGGTCAGCTGAAGCGAGCACCTTCAGCCACGGGGCACGTAACCCGTCTGCACAGGCCCTGTCTCAGGCTGCTGCTGCATGGACCTCGGAGATCGGGGGGCTCCAAGGGAAGGTTTGGGGGGGACACTCAGTGACCCGCCAGTGAAAGAGCCTGCGTCCCCCAGCAGGGCTCGCTTGGCGGCGACTCCCCAGCTAAGGTCACAGGGCCCCGCTTGTCTGATGTGGGAAATGCCAGCCGGGGCCAGGCACCCGGCCCAGCACAGAGCTGGCATCGCCCCCAAAGACGCCAGCACTTTGGGTGAAGCTGTTCTTGCCCTACAGGGCGCTATATGGGCGCCCCTGCCAGGGGTGGGTTCTGGGACCCGCGGGTCTGACCAGCGCTCGCCCTTGGAGGCCAGCCAGTGGTGCGAAAGGCGTCCCTTTGGCCCGGAGGCAGAAAGGCACGGGGAGGGCCCAGGTGTGCCAGGCCCCAGGTCTGGAAGTTTCTGGCTCCTGTCCATCGGGACTGCACCTGTCTGAGCAGGGAAGCCACTGACCTCTCTGTTATTCTTCCCCCTTTTTGAAATAAACTGCTCACAGACACGCGCCTTCCCGGCCAGTGCTGACCCCGGGGCAGGCCGCACGCCCTCCAGGAAAGGGGTCGCGGTGGCGTCAGAGCCGGGGGCTCCTGGTCTCTGCCAGGCGACCGCACGGCTGCAGACACGCGTCAGGCGCAGCTCACAGCTGTTCTGTGCGGGGCACCCCCACGCCCTCCGCCTGCGTGCTTCCGAGTTAATGTCCCGAGCCGAGCGCCCTGATAATGATCTGGAACGGCAGGATTAAGGGGGGCAGTGAGGGCGCCAGGGAGGGCACCGCATGGCCTGGCGAGTCCTCGGCTGCAGCCCTGCCTGTGACCTTGACTGTGGCAGGCTGTCACCCTGCTTCCAAGCAGGTCCCGCGGTGCCCTCCGCCCGGCGCCCTGGGGAAGCGCGTGCTGTGCTCCGAGCCCCACATGAGCAAGCTGCCACCTGCCAATCCCACGTTGACGGGCCCGGGGCCCACGGCTGGCCACCTCCCGACGCCCGCCCCAAGGGAAGGAACACAGACTCCCGAGAGAAGGGGAGACACGACCAGTCCCCCAGACGGAGACGCTGTGCACCGCCCGGCACCTGTGGCTTCCCCGCCCGTGACAGGCCTGAGTGGCAAATTACAGGCCTCGCAATTTTACAATCACAACAGCTGAGCGGACAGCCGGGGCCGCGCCCGCCCCGCGGGGCCCTCCTCCAGGCAGCAAAGCCGGAGCGGCCGCGGCAGCAAATTGAGCAGGAACGGGGGTGCCGGCGACTCGACGGACTCGCCATGTTTAACTCACGAAGTCTGGCAAGGGGCTCAGCCTCCCCATGGCGGAAGGCTCATGCCGCTGCCCGCCCCCCCCCCCCGCCCCGCCCCGGGGCTGCGAAGCCGGGTTGGGCTGCCGTGTTTCCTTTCTGGCACACGCGGGGCTGCCCATGGCGTGAGATGGAAGCTCCACGCGAGGTCTTCCCAGGAAGCACGTGGCAGGTGGATGTGGGGACGGTCTCCTTCCCCAGGGTTCACCGTCCTTTCACAGGCAGGGCCCTCCAAGGTCCCCGCACACGGCTCTGCAGGGAGGGTGCTGAGGACCCGGCTGGCCTGGCTCAGGGGTTGAGCATTGACCTGTGACCCAGGAGGTCACGGTTGGATTCCCGGTCAGGGCACATGCCTGGGTTGTGGGTTCAGTCCCCAGTGTGGGGCGTGCAGGAGGCAGCTTGTCAATGATTCTCATCCTTGATGTTTCTTTCTCCCTCTCCCTTCCTCTCTGAAATCAATAAATATATTTAAAAAAATAAATAAAATAAAAAACAAAAACCTGCCCCTTTGACGCTGAGCTTCAGGGGAGGACGGGGCGCGGAGGCTGGGAGGGTGGAGGGACCGAGCCGGATACAGGGGGCCGCAGAGATCGGTGCCGAGCGCCTATACCGTGGAGGTGAGGCGGCGGCGAGAGCCGGGACCCGGGAGCTGGACGCCGCCTTGCAGGACTCAGGGCAGAGCTCCAGCCAAGACCTCGCGGAGGTCGGAGAAAGGAGGCGCCTCGGGCTCCTGTCCCCATCGGGGTCCAGCCCTGCCTGGCCAGGCCCGGCTCCCAGAATTCCCGCGGCGGCCCCACCTCGGGCAGCCCTGCCCCCACCTCGCCGTGCCCGGCCAGGGGGCGTCCAGATCACCTGAAAAGGCAGCCCCGAGGGTGACCCAGGCCCCGAGCCCCCGGCGGGGACAAATGAGGAGCTTAACTAGTGCAGGCGCATGAAAGGGACGGGGAAGGGCGGAACAAAGCTGCCGCAATTTGCTCTTTTGGGCTTTGTGCGCGCTGGCCCGGTTCCCAGCGTCCCCCCCATTGAAGGGCCGAGCGGCCCTTCCGCAGCGCCGAGGGTTCTCAGCGGCCGGTGAATGGGGTGCAAATTAGCGGAGCTTCAGGAGGCTTGTTGCTGTCACTCCCAAACTGACGGCCACGGCGGCGCAGGATTAGCCATCCCAGGGACGCTCTCAGGCAAGGTAGGAAGCTATTCATTGTCTCCCTTTCATGTTCCCTCCGCGCTGCCCGCCGCGGCCAGGGAGGCGTCGGGGGGGAAGGGGCGCGCCACACCCCCGCCCCCACGCAGGCTGAGCTCGGGCCCTAGCTGGCAGGGTCGGCACACAACATGTAAGGCAGCGCAGTGTGCACACACGTAAGGCGTCTCTGCATGCAACATGTAAGGCGCCCCTGCCCGCACACAGAAAGCCCCTGCCCGCACACGGAAAGCCCCTGCCCGCACACGGAAAGCCCCTGCCCGCACACGGAAGGCCCCTGCCCGCACACGGAAAGCCCCTGCCCGCGCACGGAAGGCCCCTGCCCGCACACGGAAGGCCCCTGCCCGCACACGGAAAGCCCCTGCCCGCACACGGAAGGCCCCTGTCCGCACACGGAAGGCCCCACGGGGTTCAGCGCCCGGGGCCACCTCCTGCACGTTGGTTCTCCGAGAAGCAGGCCTGGCTGGTGACTGACAGGCCGAGTGGCAGGCCAGGGGCGTGCAGCGGGCACCGACGCGGCCAGCGCTGCTCCCACGGACGTGGCCAATGGCCTCGTGCGCTCTCAGAAAGGCCGAGGCCGGGACCGAGGCCGGGACCGAGGGGGCAGAGGCCCCACGTCACGGAGCAGGACGAGCGGAGCCGCGGAGCCCGGTTCGAGCAGGGACTTCGCTCCAAGCCGAGCAGCCCGTCCGCAGGGGCCCGCCTCGCCTCACGTCGACGCAGCCCAAGCCCAGGGCTCCTCTCGGGCGCCTGAGGGGGGAGCCGGCGCATCTCAGGGAGCCGTGACCAAGTAGGTGTCTGAGCGAATAAATAATTGACGAACCCACAAATAAACAGCTAATACCTTAATAAAGAACAGTCTTCACCAACTGAACACATAAACACGTAAATCTCATGAGTGAGTAAACACACATGTAAGTTAATAAACAAACAGTCCAGTGAAGGACATACACGTGTAGCGAGGGATCCAATAGACACCCGGTGACTGGAGGAGTCAATGCATAAGCAGCCGATGGTGAGTGAGCATCTAGTGGAGGGGTAACGAGCGCGTAACGAGTGGCGAGATCAGCAATCAGGCCAGAGGCGGAGCACGCGCCCCGCCCGCCTGCCGATCCGGGGAGCGCTCCGCGGCACATTCTCCTCAATTCCAGTCCCTTCCGCGTGGAATGTGTAGCTGTGCACCCAGGAATGTCTGGGGAATATTGCATCAGCCTTTCTGTGCGGCTTAAGCCCCTGAGATTGGAACAGAAAGCCACACACAGATGCACCGCCTCCTGGGCCTCGGTTTCCCCGTCTGGCCCAGCTCAGCTCTGCTGGGGTCACGTAGATGTCACCCTACACCTTTGAGGGCGCCCCCCCCCGCCACCCCCGCTCACGACAGGATTTCGCCGTGGGAAGGACAGCACGGAACGCGGGTCCTGACAGCGTCGCTTTAGAGCAGCACTTGCTCAATGCGTCCGTGTTCGAGGGCATGGGCTGTTAAAACAAGGGCAGGCGGAGAGTCCCCGCTTTTCTGTGGCTGAGAGAGGCGTGGCCTCAGGGTCAAAGGCCTGGGAGTGCCACCAAGCCGCTGCCCACAGACCGACCGGCGTGCGAACCAACGCCAGCACCTCGGGCCCCGCGGCCCCTGAGAGCAAGAAGGTGGCCAGGGCAGCCACTTCTCCAGAACGCAGGCCTCAGCGGCGCCCCTGGTCACGGGGTTGGAGAATTCTGAAGGCGGGGTGCGGCACACCCTCAGCCCAGCACTGGGGGCCGGCAGCCGGGGCGGGGTCGGCCTGAGGCTCCGCTGTCCATCACCAGGGCACGCCTCCCGAGCAGGAGCGGCCCGGTTTGCAGTAAATCAGTCTCGGCAAAGCTCCCGCCTCGGAGTTCCAGAACATTCCGCCTGCACCTACAGGCTTCCGCTGAGATGTGCGGGCGGGACCGAGGCTCCCAGCAAAGCCACCCCACGCCCGGCCCTGGCTGCCGGCCTGGCCTCCACGGGACGTGGCGGTGACCTTCAGCGGCCTCCCCGGGAGAGGGCCCGCCGACTCGGTCTGTCTGTGATCACGCCGGTGGTGCAGCGGCCAGGACAGTCAGTGGGACGGGGTGGGCCACGGCGGGCTGTGGGACGGGGGCCCTGTCTGTGGGACGGGGGCATTTTCCGGAATCCGTGGGTTTCCAGCGAGACGGGCTTGAGGCCTGTTCCAGGCCCTTATCTCCTGGCCCTTTCCACCCAGACTTCAGGTCAATGATTAATTTCCTCGTCACCGGAACCAAACTTCCCCACATTTTTGACTGAGACATTCAAACGCCGCCCGAGGGCCTCCCGGCCCCCGCCCGCCTGTCCCGCCCCCCGCCGTGAAGCACAGAGCACCCCCTTCTGAGTTCCTTCCGGATCCAAGGCGCCCCAATGGAGTGAGCTCCCGGGAGCTACGTCCACAGCTGCCGCCTCCGAGGTGGGACGGGGGTGGGGGAGGGGGGGTGGACTCCGTCACCTCCGGACGGAATGCTGACCTTCGAATCGATTCAGGAAATTAGAGCCAGAGCGTGTGAGCAGGAATCCAGCCCCAGGAGAGCGAGCCGGGCCCCTCCTGCACCCCAAGTCCCTCTGCCCCGTGTGGGGTCCTGGGGCCGAAGCCACGGCCATCCATGCTCAGCCCGGGAAGGCCGCCCCGATCCCTGTGCTAAGCCCCGCTCCGTGCCACAGCCCCAGGTGTGCAGGGGCTGAGCTGCACCTCAAGGGCCTCGGACCTGCTCGGCCACCAGAGGGGGAACCCCACATTGTGCCCCTCGGGGTGGGACAAAGGCGAGAGGAGGGGGAAGCAGTCACCGTGGCAGGCGGCCTCTCACCCCGCTGCCCGTGTCTCCCCTGGGTCTCCTGGACACCAGCCTTGAAGCCTCAGGACAAACCTGGGGGCCAGACAGGGGCTGCCCCCCTGAACAAAGAACGGGTGGTACCCAGGCTGTGGGCTGTGCGATAGACCAGCAGCCTGGCCCCGAGCCCACCGACAGTGCCACCCCAGTCCTCCCGTGAAGGGACTGGCCATGCGGCCTAAGTCCCTCTCCTGGTGCCGGGAGGGACGGGAACACACACGGAGACCTCTACACGGCCAGGGCAGGACAGGGCCGACCGGGCACGGCCAGCACCGGGCACGTGGGAGTCTGCCGGCCACACAGGCCCCCGGTGGCACCTGAGGGCACCGAGGACACCGCTCCTCAGGAAGAGGCGTGGAAGGGGGTTACAGCCCCTCCGGGAGCCCCATGCTCTCAGCGGGGGATATCTGGCCGTGCCTGGAGCCTCGTTGAGTATCACAGCTCGGGGTGGGGTGCCCGGCACCCATCATGCCAATGCCCGCCATGCCCAGGACAGCGCCCACGTCAGAGCCCAGGCCCGCCTGTCGACGGACCAGAGGTGCCTTTGTGGGGGGCACACCACTGCCTTCCCGCCACTTCCCAGGGTGACCTCTGGGGGCAGACACCCTGACTCTGACTGTGAGGTGCGCGCACTCCACCCTCCGCAGGCAGACCAGCTGTCTGGACGCGGCCCCTCTGGGCAGGCCCCGGGCGGGTGGGTCCAGGTCAGTCTCCTGCAGCCACACCACGGCCCGAGGGGCTGGACCTACGGGGACAGGGACACTGGGGCACGGCACAGGGGGTCACTCTTCAGGGCCACCTGCAGACTCAGGGCGCAGCCAGGACCCAAGTCCAGGGCGGTGGACACGGGCCTGGGGACCGCCCTGCCATCGGGCCAGGGAATGGCGCTAGGGACTCCGGCCGCCGCTGCACACACCTCCAGGGTAACTCAGTCTACGGGGACGACCTCCCCCCGCCCCCCCATCAGCTCCTCCCCGGCATCAGCGCGGCCCGGCTCCGAACTAAGGTGCATGCGGCCGCCTCCTGGACGCTGTCGGTGACGTGCACTGGCCTCCCGGGGCGGAGCGTCACGTGTTGCTGCCGTGAGCGGACACGGGGAGGCATGGGATTAATTAAGTGACCTCCCACTTGGTAGATGCAAATTTCTTCCCAAGTCACACAAGGGGATGAACAGCTTTGGGCTGGAACTCCTTCTGGGAAGTTCTTTTCTCTCTTTTTTAACAAACTTTTTTTGTTGATTTCAGAGAGGGAGGGAGGGAGAGAGAGAAACATCCATGATGAGAGAGAACCATGGATCAGCTGCCTCCTGCACGCCACACACTGGGGACCAAGCCCGCCACCCGGGCCTGTGCCCCGACCGGGAATCGAACCCTGACCTCCTGGTTCCTAGGTCGACGCTCAGCCATGAGCCCCGCCGGCCGGGCTTGGAAGTCCTTTTGGAGGTGGAGCTGGCGGAGCTGGCACACGGGCCGCGTGGACGTGCCCACCTGCCTGGGAGGCTCCTCTGCCCGCGACCACCTTCAGGGCCTGGCTTTGGGCTCCCTCTCCTCTGCGTGCCCCTGGCCGCTCCCCCCTTCCTGGCAGCAGGCTCTCGGCGGGACAGGCAGGCACGCGGACGTCCTGGGGCCCCGTGTGGCCGCTCCCCTCGGAGAGGAGACCGGCGATGCCTCCTTCACCCTCCGCTCTGTGACGGGCGTGTGTGAGGCCACAGCGTGTTTCTTCATTAATTATCACTTCATGTTCTTTCCTGATTAAGGTGTCACATATGTGTCCTTACCCCCATTTCCCCCCACTCCCCACTCATGCCCTCACCCCACTGGTGTCTGTGTCCATTGCTTATGTGCATGCATACAAGTCCTTTGGTGGATCTCTCCCCCTCGCCCCCACCCTCCCCTGCCTTCCCTCTGAGGTTTGACGGTCTGATCGGTGTTTCTCTGTCTCTTGTTCATCAGTTTACGTTGTTCATTATATTCCCCAAATGAGTGCGAACATGTGATATTTACCTTTCTCCGACTGGCTTATTTTGCTTAGCACAGTGCTCTCCAGCTCCATCCATGCTGGCCACGGCGTGTTTCAAATTCTCTCCCCAAACTCGGTTTCTGGGGATGTTTGTAAGGCGGGCTCCCCTCATCAGGCACCAGGCTGCGTCCCGAGCTCCCATTCCCCGCCCGCCTGCCCGCGAGCGATTTCCTCGCTGCTGCTCAGTAGACAGATCCACGGTCCGTGGAGGAAGGAAACCGTGCACCTGCCACGGGGGCGCCCCCACAGGAGGGAATTCACTTCCCCTTGCCAGACCCCACGGGACCCTGGGCACCCCGACAGGGACTCCTCGTTGCAAACATGTGTGTACCCGTCACCCCCAAGGACAGGGGTCTGAGCCCGCCCTGAGGGCTTTCCTCCTGGGGCACCTGGCAGGCCTGGGCCCCGCCCTTGTGGGCAGGAGGGACATGTGGCCCCCGAGGGCAGTGGCGGAGCCAGACGCCCCAGGGACACCCGGAAACAAAGCCAGCCAAGCGCCTTTCCGCTCCGGTGCTCCCACAGGGCGGCGCGCACCGGGGCCCTTCCCGTTCTGACCACGGCCCTGTGGGCCTCGGAGGAGTGGGGATGGCCGGGCCGGGCCGGGCCAGGGTGGTCAGTGGGCTGGTGCCGGCCACCCCTCCAGCAGGGCCCATGCTAGGAAAGCGGGGCGGCGCTGCCTTGCTCGTCCTCTGAGAGGTCCTAGGGCCCCTTGAACCCACTGGTATTCGGGTCCGGACAGGAGGTCTGAGCGGCGCCATGGACAGGGGGGTGGCCGGTCCCCTCCCCGTGGCGGCCTCCCAGCCCTGAGTCAGCACTTACTGGGGGCAGAGGGCCCGGTGCCCCCGGGAGCGCCCAGGGCCCCCCCCCCCTGATTCCGCCCACGCTGCCCGGGCGCCCACAACCGGAGTCCGCCTCCTCCTCCCCTCCTGCTCCTTTCAACCGGACGAGGAAGGCCTCACCGGGGAGATAGTGAACGTGTGAACTCACTGAGCCAGCACTTGGGCCAGTGTTTACTTTCTATGGAACCTGGGTCCCCTCCCACCCCCCCGCGCACGCACACACACACGCACACACACACTTTTTGGTCCGGGCAGGTCCCCGCGGGCCCAGGTCTGTGTTTCATGGGTTTTATTGCCACTTCCAGAAACATCATTCTCTCATCCAGCTACAGGCTAGGCCTTTGGCAGGCGCGGCGGCCGGAGCCCAGGAAGTCTCCGCGGTTCCAGGGGAGACGAAGTGGTCGGACGGCCTGGCGGGAGGTGGGGGTCAGGCCTGCCGGGCCACGGGCTCGGCAAAGGCGGAGGGGGCTCCTCGGAACCCGGCTGTGTGCTGCGCGATTGTGTCCGCTGTCACCACAGTGGCACGGGATTAGCATCAATGCCCGTCCCGCCCCCCAGCCTAGGTAAGCTGTCCCCCCCCACCCCCACCCCGTGCGGCCCTGCCCCCCGTGGAACAAAAGTGAGCCTGCCCCCCGCCCCGGAGGGAGGACGCGCCGTTCCCGTGAAAGGCCGGCTTAGGCCGCATTGTGCCCGCCGCACTCCCCTTCCTCCTCTCCTCCTTCAGGGGTGCTGGCTCCAGCTAATCCACAGCAGCCCCGGTTCCCCGGCTCCCGGCCCCGAGCGCATTGTCCAGGCACCCGCCTGCCCCCCAGGCCCGGCCACACTCCGATTAGCCGCCCGCGGGGCCCCTGTCCCCCACTCTCTCCGGCGTCACCCACTTTTCACTGCTGCCATTGGGACTGGACCCCTCGGGCCTCGGGCTGCGCACCCCTGGGCGGCTCAGCAGGCGGGCGGGCGGGCAGCCTTCACAGCCTGAGGAGCGTCAGTCCGCACCGCCTTCCCGCCGCGCCCGCCCCACTCGCGGGAAGTGAGACGCCTGGACGGGCTGGATCGCGGCCTCTGACGTGCCAGCCTCCCGGCCCTGGTTCTGAAGGAGCCGCCCGTTCCTCCTGGACCCGGGTCGGTGGCATCGGGTGGCGCCGGCGTGGGAGGTCCCTGTCTCCAGCTTCTCCCGTGGAGCCGTAGGTTTGACGTGGCATCTGCGACGCCGTGTCCCGGTGACCGCTGCTCCCTCGTGTCCACACGGCCTTGCTTGGCGCCCCCATCTTGCCCCCGATTTCTCCTGCTTGAGGAACACGCGTCAAAGCCGGGAGGTGACTCCACGCTCCCTCACACAGGAGGGCCCCCTCCACGGGACACGGCGCGGGGTGGCCAGGCCAAGTTCAATTCCGTTTGTTTCATTGCTGCCACCTTCACGTGGAAAATGGGGGAATTGGCTGCAAGTGCGAACCCTAAAAAGTCTCTTCCTATTAAGGTGGGTTCCCATCCCCTCCGTTAACTCACCCCACTGGGCTCTGCGGCCGACGCTCCCAGTCCTGGCTCCTCACTCGGGGTGCCCATGGCCGGGAGAGGGGCCGCACCCCACACAGGGCCAGGTGCCCATGGCCGGGAGAGGGGCCGCACCCCACGCAGGGCCAGGTGCCCATGGCCGGGAGAGGGGCCGCACCCCACGCAGGACCAGGTGCCCACGGCCGGGAGAGGGGCCGCACCCCACACAGGGCCAGGTGCCCCATGGCCGGGAGAGGGGCTGCACCCCACGCAGGGCCAGGTGCCCCATGGCCGGGAGAGGGGCCGCACCCCACACAGGGCCAGGTGCCCCATGGCCGGGAGAGGGGCTGCACCCAACGCAGGGCCAGGTGCCCCATGGCCGGGAGAGGGGCCGCACCCCACACAGGGCCAGGTGCCCCATGGCCGGGAGAGGGGCTGCACCCCATGCAGGGCCAGGTGCCCCATGGCCGGGAGAGGGGCCGCACCCCACGCAGGACCAGGTGCCCATGGGCGGGAGAGGGGCCGCACCCCACGCAGGGCCAGGTGCCCATGGGCGGGAGAGGGGCCGCACCCCACGCAGGACCAGGTGCGCCAGCCCAGTGCCTGGCAATGACCCGACGGGTTTGATCTCGAGGGGACTGGCTGGGGGATGGCTGATGGGACCAATGTGGAAACAGGGGTGCTGCAGGGTAACGGGTCAGATGAGGTCACACTGCAGGGGTGGCCCTCACCCAGCGGGACTGGCGTGCTCACAGAGAGGGGAGCAGCGTGCAGGTGGGGGTGACGGCTGAGATCTTGGGGTGGTGTGTCCACGAGCAGCAATGTCCGGCAGACCACCACCCTCAGGAGAGAGCCAGGGACGGACTCCCAGGGGCCCTGCCGACACCCCGGGTGGGACCCCCGGCCCCAGACTGTAGGGCGCCGAGTCGGGGTCGGAGCGGCATCTCTGGGACCCGGCCCCACCCGCTTTCCTCGCGCTGTGACCGGCGTGGTCTGCAGCCCTCCTCACGGCCCTGTGGGCCCCTGACCAGCCTGTTGAAAAGCTGCCGTCGAATGAGAACACGCCGGCGCCACCGGATGCCGCCTGTCCCCGGTCGGAGGGATGGGGGCTCCCTTGTTCTCAAAGCGCCGTGTCACTCCTTAAACCCCACGTCCGAGGCTGGAGGGAGCCGCGTCGGAATGGCTGCCGAAGGCCCAGGCGCCCCTCCCCGCTTCTGCGCAGGCTCCTGGAGAAACGGCGGACACGCCAGGCACAAGGTCCCGGGCGTCAGCAGGAGGCGGCCGACAGTTTATCGGTGACCCCAGCGACGGAGAGCTCCTCAGAGACCAGGGCGCCGGTCTTGGGGAACGCAGCTCCCGAAGGGACAGACCACGGGCCAAGTCTGGGGACGCGCCGCCCGAGAGCCCAGACCCCACGGATGAAAGTCTCCCCTTAAAGAGCGAGGGTCCAGGGACAGGCCAGCCTTCGGGGTGCCTTCAGGACGATTCGCTTCAACCCTCTTGCTTAGCAAGTGGGGAAACTGAGGCCCAGAGATGGACAGCGCCCTGGGGTCTCGCCGAGTTTCCCGAGCCCGACTGCCCCTCTGCCCACACACCATCCCCACCCGTGGTGGGAACATCTCAGCAGCTGGGTCGGGAGGCCGGAGCTGGGCCCGCAGACCCACGGACGACGGCAAGGTGTCTCCTTCCCCCCCTCAGTCTCAGGGGAAGCCACAGAGGCTCCGACCCGGGGCTCAGGCCACGCCCCGCAGACCCGCCCGCAAGGCCCTGCCTCAGCGCAGGGAGGAGCGCCGCTCCCTCCGGAAAGCCGCCTCGCTGGGGACCAAGGGGCGTGCCTGGGCAGCACAGGGTCCCCTCACCTGGGCAGCCGTCCCCGCGGGGCCTCCCTGCTGGACAGGAGCCCTCAGCCTCTGGGGCGGGGTGAACTCGGGGCGGCAGCATCGTTCGTTTGGGGGAGTCCGGCACCCAGGTGTCCCGAGGAGCTGCGGGATCTCCCCCCCGCGGGCCCAGAGGCCTGGAGCATCCCCATTTCCTGGAGAAGAGAGAGGACAGGAGGCGGGCCCAAGCACCGAAGCTCCGAGGTCAGTCACCTCTGAAAGCTCCGCCTTCAAGAGGGAGGCCGGGGTCCCTCGGGGGGCGGCAGCATGGAGGACCAGCGTGGTGGGGACACCCTCCAGCCCCGAGCCCAGCGGGCAAGCACGCAAGGTCGGCACCCCTGGGCGCGGCGGGGCGGGGCCATCCCATGCTCTCGGCCCCCAAAGCTTCGTCACCGTGTGGACCAAGCCCGTGGAACCTTCCAGAAATGTGCTCTTGGCCAAGTCCTCAGCCCCCAGGGCCTCCCTGGGCTCGGGGCCTGGGGCCACCTTATTATCGCTTTACAGTCGGGCTCAGCCTTTGCACCCACGGCTTCCTCCCCAGGAGAAAGGAGGTCAGGGAGGGGTTGGGGCCCCTCTCCCAGGCTCAGCCACCCTCAGACCGCTGTCCTCTCTGGCCATCTCCTGGCTGGATCTTCCGGGCCAGTCCCTCCCCTCCCCACCGCCACGCACGGCCCGTGAGCCCCCGGGTGTCCGCGGGGAGAAGCACCAGCCAGGCCTCCTAACCCCCCACCCGCCCGCCCGCCCGCCCTGGCAGCGCTGCCCGGGCCCCGGAGTGAGCAGGAGGCTGATAAATTGGTCTGGAGGGAGACAAGGCGCTTCTACTTGTAAAAGGTCACCGCGACTTTGTTCTGGGTGAGGGTTTATCTGGCTGCCGCGGGGACAGACAATGCCCGGGGCCTCAACGCCAGAAACCTTAGCTGGGCTCGGGAGTGACGGCGCTGATAAGCCTGTGGACACGGAGAGAGTCAATGGGCGGGAGGGGAGGTGGGTGTCTGAACACGGCAGAGCGGAGCGGCTCACACAATGGACATGCAATTACCCGCCCGGCCAGGGACCGCCGCCTCCGAGCCAGGCAGCGTGGGCTGTGCCTGCTGGCCGGCAGCCTGCCCGGGACCCCTGCCCACCCCGGTCCACGGCAGGGGTGCAGCGGGACAGAGGGCCACGAGCCTGGGCCCACAGGTGCCCCTGGGCACGGCCGCGGGGGACAGGCCGCTCTCCGGCCCCCTCCCGGGGACACACAATGGAGCAGGTGGCAGTGGCCGGGCGCTCAGGTGAGCTGGGCCGGGCTCTGGCTCCCGGGACCATCCAAGAGGCCCCCCCTGTCTTAGCATCGTCCCTCCCGGGGGAGCAGACCCCACTTGAGACCCCACGGCGTACCTGCCGCCGATCTAAGTCCCTGTGAGGGTGTGAGGCCCTGGGACCCACGAGGCCCCAGAGCATGTGACAAGCACACGGGGCCACAGGGGGCACTCTCAATGCTGGGGGCGCTGCCCCCTCCCTCCGCCCCACAGCGCCCCAGACCAGGCGGAGCAGGAGACGGCGGGGGGTGGCTGAGCCGAGGTGGCCTGCGACTCGCTGAGAACACATTCCTCCCCGGCTGACCAGCCCTCAGATTCCCGCTGGAGAGGAGCCTGATAAGCAGGCCCCGTGGGGGTGCGCCCTCGTCCCATGACCCGGGGACACCTTTTATGGCCGGCCACCCGGGACGTGCGTCCTACCCAGCGGGGGGAGGCCCACGGAGGGCTGAACGACGGGCCGGCCCGGGCCGCGCTGGGGTTCCCCAGGGAGCCGCCTGGCCAGTAGCTGCCACCCTCAGGGGCCGCCCTCCTGGCCCGGTCTGCTCCCAGCGAGGCCGCTGCTGGGAAAGTGCTAGAAATAGACATAGTTCCCAGTAAGCACCGGGCCCTGCAGATACTTCGGTCTCAGCAGGTGGGTCCCCAGAGACGGGGTAGGCGCAGGGGGCGCTGGCCGGCCAGGCTCAGGCCGGACTCGAGAGCCAGCCTCGCTGGGGGGCAGAGTGGGCGCAGACAGAGGCTAAGGTCATGTCCTTGTTCCCCCCACGCCTCCTCATCCCGTCCCCTGGAGGAGCCGAGGGTCAGGTCATCCCCGCAGGCCGTGACAGTGGGGCTGCCTCACTGGGGGTGGCGGGCGGCGGGCCACGGCCCTGCTCTCTGCAGGGTGGGCCTCAGGAACTCCCGGGGGAGTGGCAGAAAGATGACGCTAGGGGTCCCAAGTCTGGTCCTCACCCCTGTGCCACCGTCCCGTGCCACCCTGCCTGACCCCTCCCTGCTCTAGGACTCAGGGAGAAATGGCGAGGACCCCAGGGGCTCCCAGCATGACTGGGACAATCAGTGCCGGGACCCCCACTTGGCCATCACCGCCTTGCCCTCGGGTAGGGGCTCCCAGCACCGGTCAGTCTCCAGGGGCCACCTCCCCCACTGGACCGGACCCTCAGGACTGAGCATCAGCCGCTGGGGTGAGGGTGACCGCCCTCGGGAGCCCCGCGCGGCCCCACTAGTCCTGCCAGGCACGGGGCCACCAGGTGTCTCGGCTCTCCGCACCCCCTGCCAGGTGGCACCCCTCCTTTTCTGAGGGAAAAGAGAGAGAAAAGAGGGAGGGAGGGAGGGGGGAAGCACCCCTTCCTCTGGGAAGCCGTCAGGGGGCCACAGGAAGGGCTGAGCCCGGGCCCGGGGGGGGGGGGGGGGGGCTGAGCAGCGTGGTCCCCCGCCCCCCATCTCCTGACGCCCCGGGGCTCCCTGCCAGGCCCGTTCCCAGCAGCCGCCGGAATGCGGGTGGGTCTGGCTGTCACGGTGGGTGTGAGACGTGAAGGGCAGAAAAGCAGAGGAAGCTGGTATTCGTGGACGTCTCCAGAACACGAAGAGAAAATATTCGTTTCCTTTTTCGCTTGTGAATCAGATGCGCTATTTAAAGCTGTGCTCTCGCTGGCCCGGGGCTGAGTTATTACCCCTTAAGGCAATAAAGGAGCCGGCTCGGAGGTATTCTTAGTCATTCTCGCTCCTTTTTCTAAAATTCCTTATATACCCGAGAGAGCGCCGCGCTGCAGGGCATTCTTGGGCTAAAAATGTCTGGACCTGATGTCACGGTGCCCGGGAGGGCCGGCGGGGGCTGGCGACGCGTCCCCTCCTGCGCCCGGAGAGGCTCCTGGGCAGGGAGGTCCCCGTGGCTCCCATCCGACTCCTGCTGGGCCGACCGGGAACAGGCCCCGGGCGCACGCTGTCCAGTGCCGTGTGCCCTGGTGGGAGCGCTCAGGGCGGCCACGAGGACCTGGCAGGTCCTGAAGGTGCGTTTTGCCTCCTAAATGCGCTCAGATAATCATCACGAGAAAAAAAAGACGCAAAGCCTGCCGTGTTCCTAGGCCTCACGTAAAACCCAGGCGACACAGGCAGAGCGGGCAGCATCGGGCACGCCCCCCGCCCGGCGGGGAGCCACCGCAAGGAAGATCTGGGGGTCCCGTCCAGTGGGGGGGAGGGTTTTGGGGAGTCCCAGGTGTGGGTCCTGGAGCTTCCGAGACAAAGAACAGTCCAGATTTGGGACGGAGAGCACCAGGCTGTAGCTCATGTGGCCATCAGACCCACAGGCAGCCCCAGAATCAGTTCTTTATCCTTTAGACCGGCCCTCCCTGTCCCCCAGCACCCGGCCCTGCCCCCCAGCACTTGGCCCTGTCCCCCAGCACCTGGCCCTGTTAGATGACAAGGGAAAAAAGCAATGAGCCCGGCTGGTGTGGCTCAGTGGTTGAGCATCGACCTAGGAACCAGGAGGTCAGGGTTCCATTCCCGTCAGGGCACAGGCCCGGGTTGCGGGCTTGATCCCCAGTGGGGGGCGTGCAGGAGGCAGCCCATCCATGATTCTCTCTCATCATTGATGTTTCTCTCTCTCTCCCTCTCCCTTCCTCTCTGAAATCAATAAAATATATATATTTCTTAAAAGCAGCAGTGAGATGATCTGAATAAAAGGTGTACTGAATGAAATCAAGCGAGGTGCCCCCTGCCCCAGGCACACCAGCAGGAGCCGGCAAGGGGCTGGCTCCCAGGCAGAGAGAGTGTGTGGCACCGAGCGGGCACCCACTGGCCACCAAGCAGCACCGTCTGCGCGTGACCAACGCCCGGCCCCTCTCTGACCCCTGGGACAGGCCGGAGCCCTCCAGAAGCCTCCGCACCTCGCCGCCAGCTGCCGTCCTGTGCCCTGCGCAGGTGTGGGAGCCGGCGAGCCTCCCTCTTTCTCTCTAGACCCGCGGTCCGCCCGGCTGCCCATGGGACTGGCTGGGCTCTCCCAGCCTGAGGCCCCGGAGGGCTGGTCGGGACTTTGGGTTCCAAGCCAGGACAGTCCTGGACCCACAGGCTGCTGCCCTCGCTCTGGCCCAGGCACCCGGCGACTCCAACACGCAGGTCAGGTGAGTCCCCAGAGCGAGGCCTTGGCCCTCAGGGCTCAGACACCCCGGGTAAGTCTAAGGAACAGTCCTGACCGGAATGTGCCGCCCTCCACCGCTCCCTTTGCAAACTCGGAAGGAAGAGGAGGGGTGCAGGGGGGACGCTGATGCAGCAAGGGGGAGAGACCCCGAGTCTGAGGTGGAGGGGAACCCTCAGACTGCGGCCCTGGGGGTGCTTGTGACCCCTGCCAGCCCGCCGGCCTGCGAGGGCCCGGGGTGCAGAGGCTGGCCGCACCAGGAACTTGGGTGGCCCTGCCCCGCCCCCACAGCGTGACTCAGCCTCTGGGACCCGAGAATTCCATCTGGGTCCTCGCGGAAGCTCTGTCCTGGAGATTCAGAAGCCAAACCCCCACTTCGGCAACACCCTGGTGTTCGGGGACCAGACACCCTCGTGCTTCATGCTCGTCCTGCCACTTTCCACCCCAAACAGGCCCCCCGCTTCTTCCCGTGGTGAGATGCTCAGCCTGGCCAGGACCCCCCCCACCGCCCTCCTGAGGCGCAGGAGGTGGGCGGGCTCGGCCTACTCCTCCCGGCCGCAGGCCTCTCTCCAGGCCCGTGTCCCGGGCAGTAGCTTGGCCTGAAGTCACAGCAACGTCCTGGAACCTGGGGGTGCGGGCTTCGGCGCTTTCTCCTGTGGCGTCCCCTGCCCTGGCCTCGCTGGGTCCCCTGCAGCCCCAGGCTCAGGGGTGGAGGGTGAGCCTGGTCCTCCCCATCACCTCTCATCAGCCCCAGGACCCTGGGGAAGCCGGCTGGAGGTCACGTGGCCGGAGCGCTGGAGCATCGAGCAGCCAGAGGCCTCGGGGCTGTGTCCCCCATGACCTTGGAGCCTCCCACAGGCCTGGCCCAGACGCAGCCTGTTTGCTGACTGAACAACAAACATGAGTATTAATACTTGGGAGCCAACCCCTCAACGCACCAAGTGAGGGGTTCGGAGGATGGGAAGCCCCCCATGCACGCTGACATGTCCACCAGCCCCTTAAGCAGAGGCAGAGTGCTGAGGTGCCCGTCACAGCCCAGGCCTGGCGACGCTCGAGGCACCGGCCGCCGCCGGCCCCGCTTTCTGGGGAGATGGGCATCCGACCAAGAGACAAGCCGGGCACAGGCAGGTGCGGCATGGACTCACCCCTGCGGCTCCCCGGGGCGGGCATGGCATTCCCCACCCACCCAGCCCCACAGCGGGGGTAGGGGACGGGGCGGGGGGCGGTCACAGCTGCAGGGCCCGGCCCCGGGCAGGTGGCCGAGGAGCCTGCTGCCCCAGCCCTCCCTCTGGGCCGTCACTCACAGCCATCTCTTAATTAGCAAAGTAAACAGCATGATGATAAATGTCATCATTTACTCAACAGATGATCAAAATCATTGTTTCCTCAGACCCCAGGGCAATGAAATGCAATCAGGGGTGATTTATTCGGGCAGAGTGCGTGGCGGCCACGGCGGCAGGCCGCCCGCCCGTCGGGGTGGGGGGCAGTGTTCAGGCATCCCCTGGGCACGGGGACAGGCTACCTCTCTTTGATGGAGCACAGGCCATCTCCACTCACCCCAACTCCCCTCTGTCCCCATGGACGAGCCTGGCCAGGCCGGGGTGCGGGGCCGATACACCTGACCTGGATGTGTCTCCTTCCAAAATGGCAGGAATCGCCCGGCCGGCGGGGCTCAGTGGTTAGACATTGACTATGAACCTGGTCAGGGCACCTGCCCGTGTTGCGGGCTCGATCCCCAGTGTGGGCGTGCAGGAGGCGGCCGATCCATGACTCTCTCTCATCACGGATGTTTCTCTCTCTCTCCCTCTCCCTTCCTCTCTGACATCAATAAAATATATTTTTAAAAAATGACAGGCATCTCCAAGTGTCCTCAGAGCACTCAGGAGCCGGGGGGTGGGGTGGGGGCTACCACACATGTGGGAGGAGGGGTCCACCTGCCCGGCCGACCCCCTCGTCCCCATTTTCCTGCATGAAACGTTGACCCTGAAGGTCGTAGGTCACCTATGTCGGGCCCAGCAAGGGGAGAAACGCGTTTCGGGCCGGAGTGCGAGGGACACCGGGGCCGTGCGTGGCCGGACCGCGTGGCAGTCTCACACAGACAGGAGGAAAGGGCCCTTGGCCTCGATCCCGATGGAGCACCCAGGAAGCAATGCCGTCCTCAGAGCGGAGAGAAGTCCCTTCCAGGGGCCACCTCGCCGAGAAGAGTGCGCCATCGGACCCTGGCTCCTGCCCAGGCCCGGGAACACCCCCCTGTGTCTGAGCGGGGACCCCTCTGGGTGCCCGACTCCCAGGCCCGGCAACACCCCCCTGTGTCTGAGCGGGGACCCTTTTGGGTGCCCGACTCCCAGGCCCGGCAACACCCCCCTGTGTCTGAGCGGGGACCCCTCTGGGTGCCCGACTCCCAGGCCCAGCAACACCCCCCTGTGTGTGTGCGGGGAGCCCTCTGGGTGCCCGACTCCCAGGCCCAGCCGACAGGGAACCCCCCTGCCAGCGCGGACCCTGCACCCGCGAGCCCACGCCGACACAGCACCCTCCTCGGGGGTCCTTTGCCACCTTCGCGAGGTGTCCCCCCCTCTTCTCTCTCCATAAACGACTAGCATGCACACGGTGGTAAATCAGACCACCCCGATTTACAGAACCAGGACCAGCATGGGCTGAACAACGGCACAGACAAAACTGGGGCCTGGGGTAGGATGGCGGCATCCGGGCGCTGTCCCCGGGACCTGCTCCGAGGTCCGGGCCCGCCCCCCCTCACCTGCTCACCTGCTCACCTGCCTCTTACGCACTAACAGCTGTCGAATTAGCTTTTTTTTCCCTCTCTTTTTTTAATCCTCACCCGGGGATATTTCCCATTGATTTTTAGAGAGAGCAGAAGAGAGAGGGACAGACAGAGCAATAGTGATGTGAGAGAAACACATCGATTGGTTGCCTCCTGCATGCGCCCCAGCGGGGGAGGAGCCTGCAGCTGAGATACGTGTCCTAGACGGGCATCGAAGCCGGGACCCTTCAGTTCACAGGCCGGCGCTCTACCCACTGAGCCACAGCCTGTAGGGCGTGTCTAGACATCTTCCCATCGCACTGTCTGCGGAGCCAAGCTCCCTGCGGGCCCAGGGAGAGCGTCCCGCGGGAGGATGGACTGGCCAGGCCCCGTGGTCAGGCCACTGGGTTTATGTTGGGGACGTGGGGACCCCCAGAAAGATCCAGACTGTGGAGCCTGGGGTTTCCTCTCCAATCTGGGCCTCCCAGTGCCCGCCCGTGTGCTGCCAGGGACCACTCCCCTGCTGCCCGGAGGGTCACCGGGAGTCACGACGCTCTCCCGAGCCGCCCATCCTCCTGGAGGAAGGCGCGAGAACCAAGCGAGACACAACGGCCTGGCGAGGGAGACGCGTGGGAAAGTCCACGAGGCTGCTCACAGCGGGAGACGGTGGCTTCCTGCCCCCAAGGCCCACACGGAAGCCGGGAGCTAGAAGGCAGCCTCGGCCTCATGGTCGGTTCAGGGGAAAGGGGGTTCGCCCTGCGTTTTGGGGACAGCTGCTCCCTCCCCTCTCTCAGTTCCTGGGAGGCGGCGGCTTCCGCAGGCTCTCGGATGCAACAGGGACGCAAACAGCTGCGGACGCGCTCGCTGCGGCCACGAAGCCCCAAGACAGGCCCGGAGCAGGTCGTGGAGCCCCGCTCGCAGAACAGCCAGAGGAGCCGCGCCCTGAGCGCCCTGGGGCGTGGGGAGGCAAACCCTGCTGTGCTGCCCGCATGAGGCCGCTGGCGGTCACCACCGGACAAGCCCACTGCCGAGGCGGAGGTGCTGCGGGGAGAGCGTTCCCTCACGTTCGCCGAGAATAAACAATATCGCAAAGTCAACAGGCCAGACAGATAACAGGGCGGCGGGGCCAGGCCGGGCACCCAGCAAGCAGCGCGACCTGGCCGTTTCTTAAAAAGGAGCAAACAGAAGCCTGTGGCAGAGCCGAGCAGACAAAGTCGCCTCAAGGTCACCAACGCGCTACCTGTGCGTGCGGTGCATTCTCGCTGCAGCGGCCACAGCCGCCCGCTCACCAGATAGTCCAGGGCCCCCCTGAGCGGGTCCCCCAAGCACCCGCCATCCCTCCCCAACAGCAGGCGGCACGGGAGGGACAGGCAGAGTCTGCAAAACGCACTCGCAGCCCAAACCACACACCTGTCCCGTCGGAGCGGCTCTCCTGGCTCCAGAGGGGACGTGCCAGGAGCCATGAAAGAGCGCGCAGTGGGACCAGGGCACGCAGTTCCAACTCCCTCCCGTGCTGCCTCACCTGGCTCGGCCCTCACCCGCTCCCGGGCCCTCACCCGCTCCCGGCCCCACCCGCTCCCGGGCCCTCACCCGCTCCCGGCCCCTGGGGTTCTGTCCTGAAGGTGACCGGGCCTTGAGCGGCACAGGCCCAAGGCTGGCACTGGGATGGCAGGTGGCGCCCGGCTCACACCCGGCCTGCCCAGGGCGGCTGCCGGCGTGTGGACTGTGTTGAGTCGGGAGCTCCCGTTCCTTCGCCCGCCCGGCCCACCTGCCTCCCAGCTCCGCTGTTTGCAGAGCTGGCAGCGGGGAGGGGGCTTCTGTGCCCCCAGCGCCCACCGTGTGCTGCCAGGGCCCACGGCCCTGCGCCGGGAGCCTGGCCCTGTGAGGAGGGAAGGGCTGCAGCTGGGGGCCTCCCCCCTCCCCCTCGCGCCAGCCCCTGGCCTGCGGGAGGCCCTGCAGGAGGCCGTGATGCTGGTGGGCGCAGGGGAGTGCCCCCGGGGGCGGGGCTTCGGGAGCCTCGTAAGGAGCTGGGAAGAGGGCGCGTGAGCAGCGCCGTCCCTGGGGAGAGGCTCAGGCATGATGGGCAAGGCTGGAACCGCAAAGCCTCATGGGAGGGCGGGGGTGGGGGGGACTGCAGGGCACGCTGTCCCACCTTCCGGAGGGGCTCCCCACCCTCACCGCCCGGTCCCAGCTACGCGGCCCTACCGCCACACCTGGCCTCGCCCAAGAGCCTGGGTGCCCCCCCGCCCCGTTTCCCCAGGCGGGGTCCCCGCCTACACGGCTCCGAAGGCTGCCACCCTGAGACCAGACGAAGCCCCAGGTGGGGCCCAGGGCCCTTGGTCCGAGGTCCGAGGGAGGGACGCATTCGGGGTGTCAGCAGCCTCACCTAACGGGCCTCCACCCTCCCGACCGCTCACGGGCTCAGCGAGGCGGACCTCGGCTGTGAGGCTAAGCCGCCGTCTTCCCTCCCGCAGGATGAGACTGCGCACCCCACTAATATGAGAAGCGGGGGTTCCTCTCCGGGAGCCAGGGGATGGGGGGCGGGGGCCCTGGTGTGATGTGCACGGGGACAGCGCGGCCGTGGGCGTGTCCTGGGAGCTGCCCGCCGGGCACCGGCCCCTGCAGGAAGCTCCCCCGCGTGGAGACCGTCCGGGGACATCCCGTTCCTCTCCGCATCCCCCCGCTCGCAGCCGTAGCACCTCAGACCAGACGGGCAGCTCGGGGGCTGAAGACATGAGCTCATTAAAGACACATTTCCGGGCAGAGCGGGCGGCCGGCGGGGCTGCTGGTCCGCGAGGCCTCGATGCTTGGGGGGTGGCGTCATGCGAGCGCGGGATAAAATAAGCCTGGGAACTGGGAACAGGGACCGCCGCCGCTCCCCACCGCCCCCGGCCCGCCGCTCCGCGCTTATAAATAGATGGAGCCGAGATAATGCCGCTCCGTCCGTCCGTCACACTCACCTCCCATCCGAAGTCGGCCTCCCGCAGCGAGGCCCGGGGCGCCGCCATGCAGGGGCCCACGCGCTCCCCGACCTCCAGCCGCTTCTTGGCCCAGATGCCCAGGCCGGCGCCCGGGATGGAGGACTCCCGCAGCTCGAAGTCGGGGGGGATGGGGATGTCGTCGGGGATGTAGACGGGGGCCTCGTAGGGCGAGCCCTCCTTGGGGGTGAAGTCCTCGCTGGTGGGGAAGGGGGACGCCGGCCCCATGGGGATGGGGGACATGATGCTGTCCTCAGTCTCATCCTCCGCACTCTCGCCCGCCAGCAGGTCCGGGTCCGGCTCGTACATACTATTTACAATGTCGCCGTCACCTGCGGGAGACAGACAGCGTCAGGCCAGGCGCACTCCTCCCCGGGCGGGAGGCTCGGGGCCCCCCGTGACTGGGACGGACAGAAACCCCCCTTCCCGGGATATGTCGCCTCTGCCCTCCTGACCGAGCCCCCCACATCCCCATGAAAGGCGCTAGGACACCCGCCCCCCTCCCGCCCCCCAGGCGCCCTCCGGAACCAGCATCCCCCACGCCTCCTGTGGCCACGTGTGGGAGAGTGGGGCCAGGAGCACCCACACGCCACAAGCTTGGGGACAGCGGGGGACGGCGGCACACTGGCACCAGCCGGGGGCTGCTGGTGAACCCAGAGCCGCCCAGGGTGTCTGCAGCCTGAATGGAGGCGGCCCGAGTTCTCGGGAGGACTCGGGATTGGGCTCTGTGGCCTGTACCCCACCCCCAGCCTCTCTGGGCAGCTGCATGGGCAGCAGGCCGGGTCCTGACCGGCTCCTGGCAGTGAGGACAGAGGCTGCCGACGGCACCGCACGGGCCCGCGGGCTGAGGCCCAGGGCGGAGCGGGCGGGAGGAATCCTCTCTGGGGCTCCTCCTCCTCCTGAGAGACGCTCGGTGCCAGGATAGCGCCCCGGCACACCCAGCCCCCAGGAGGCGATAACACGCGGGCTGGGGAGCGACAGAGAGAGCAGGGGCGGGGGTCGGTACGCAGTGGGGAGAGGGCTCACGCAGGCATCACCCCCAAGAGCTGAAAAGACAGGTGAACATTCACAGCGTGCTCGTTACCCACAATCCACGAAGGCGGCACACCGGGGGCGGGCACACCTGGGGGGGACACCTGGGGACACCTGGGGACACACCGGGGGCCCAGCAGGTGAGCGCTGAGGAGCGGCCCGTCCACAGGTGAACGCTCAGCACGAAGAGGCCCGCACTGCCACGCTGAGCGGGAAGCGGACACAAAGGCCACGCACGCAGCGCCGGCCTCCATTTCTGTGGAATTCCCACAACCCGCGAGCCCCCCGGCGGCCCTCACGCTGCGGGCGCGGGGCTGTGGTGGGGTGGGGTGTCCTCCGGGGACGGGGCGTCTGAGTGGACAGAGGCCGGGTCGCACTGCCTGCGAATGCGCTGAAGGCCGCTGCACCGTCCCCCACGGCGGCCGATCTCGATGTGCGGGAGCCTCACCATAACGAGGTTTTAAACGTCGGGGGGCGGGCGGGGAAGGGGCAGCGGAGCAGCGAGGGCACCGCCCGCCCCAATGCTGACCTCTGGCCACGTGCTCCCGCCCGCCCGCCCTCCGCCGGCCTGTGACCCTGACCCGGCGCTGTCACCTCGGCCCTCGGCCGCCCTGCTCCCCGCCTGACATGGCGGGCGAGGCCGAGGTCTCCATGGCGACGGGACTCTCAAGTACAAGGAAGGTGGCCCGGTCCCTCGTGCTGGGCAAGCAGATCTGGTGCGGGACCAAGTGTTCTCTTTCCGGAGAAACGCGTCTCGAGGAGAAAGCCGTCGCGGGAACACCTAGTAACAGCGCCCGCGCGGAGGCGGGTTCTGTCCGCCTTGGCTGGTGGGGTCCTTCCCAGCAGCCCCCCCTCGCCCTGAGGACCCCAGAGGCTCAGGTGTGAAAGGACCCTCCCCTCCCGCCCCCGTGGAGGCAGGTTGCAAGGGGGCAATTAGGGGTCACTTGGTTCCTGGGCACCCAGAGCTCACCCCGGGCCCCATGCAGGTCCTCACTCCTGGGGGGCTGTGCTCCAGACAATGAGGGACCAGCCAGGCTGCGCGTGGGACCCCCGTACTGTGCCCCCCCATACTGTGTCCCCGTACTGTGTCTCCCCCCGTACTGTGTCCCCGTACTGTGTCCCCCCGTACTGTGTCCCCCCATACTGTGTCCCCCCGTACTGTGTCCCCCCGTACTGTGTCCCCCCGTACTGTGTCCCCCCGTACTGTGTCCCCCCGTACTGTGTCCCCCCCGTACTGTGTCCCCCCGTACTGTGTCCCCGTACTGTGTCTCCCCCCGTACTGTGTCCCCGTACTGTGTCCCCCCGTACTGTGTCCCCCCGTACTGTGTCCCCCCGTACTGTGTCCCCCCGTACTGTGTCCCCGTACTGTGTCTCCCCGTACTGTGTCCCCCCGTACTGTGTCCCCCCGTACTGTGTCCCCCCGTACTGTGTCTCCCCCGTACTGTGTCTCCCCCCGTACTGTGTCCCCCGTACTGTGTCCCCCCGTACTGTGTCCCCCCCCCCCGTACTGTGTCCCCCCCGTACTGTGTCCCCCCCGTACTGTGTCCCCCCCGTTCTGTGTCCCCCCCGTACTGTGTCCCCGTACTGTGTCCCCCCGTACTGTGTCCCCCCGTACTGTGTCCCCCCCGTACTGTGTCCCCCCCGTACTGTGTCTACCCCGTTCTGTGTCCCCCCCCGCACGCATGTATATCTCGGGGTTCTTTTTTTTGGGGGGTGTTACTTTCTTTTTAAAAAAGTATTTTTTTATTGACTTCAGAGAGGAAGGGAGAGGGAGAGGGAGGGGGAGAAACATTAATAATGAGAGAGAACCATGGATCGTCTGCCTCCTGCACGCCCCGCACTGGGATGGAGCCCGCAACCCAGGCCTGTGCCCCGACCGAGAATCGAACCCTGACCTCCTGGTTCATAGGTCGACTCTCAGCCCCTGAGCCCCGCCGGCGGGCCCTTTACAGTTTCTGTGTGAATTCTACTTCCCCATTAGCTGGAGGCTAATGGAGCTTAGAAGCGTGTAGAACCTGCTGGCCACGCAGACAGGAGCGGGGCCGTGGGTGCGTTTCCCACTGACTGAGGAGGCTGCGCAGGCCCCGCCCCACGGGCACGGGGCTAAGTGCTGCCCGAGGCACCAGGAGACCCGCGTCTCCGTTCGGCCGCCCCAGCGCCCCCTCAGAGCGGGGGCAGGTGGCTGATTACTGCGCAGAAGCGTTTGGAGAAAATGAGGTGTCACAGCCACCCCAGGCCCCGGAGGAAGCCGAGAGCTGCTCCGAGACACCGGAGGAGCGGGCAGGCCAGGCGCAAACTGTCCCTCCCCCGGGGTCCTCGACCTGAGAGGCCGGATCCAGAGGCCATCCTTCCCCAGCCCGGGCTCTGGCCAGGGACTCTGGGCAGTGGCCACCTGGGCCGGACCCCTCTACCCTCTGCCCTCTGCCCTCTGCCCTGGGCTGGACGTGCCTTCCCCCGGACCGGCCACCCCGGCTCCATGACGCGGGCCGTGTCCACCGGCTCCCTCCCCAAGGCGGAGCACAGAGCCAGGAGCACAAGCGTCCTATGACGTGGGAACGGCTGGGCCAGGTGTGTTAGCTCCTGTGCGGGGGCCTCGGGGGTTCAGGACAGGGACTCAGGCCTGAGCCCATCGTTCCTGAAAGTTCTTTAGGGACGCCTGCCAGGACAATAAACGCAGGGAGGGGGGTGTGTGTGGGTGCTGCGTGTGAGTGTGTGGGTGTCTGTGAGTCTGTGAGGAGTGTGAGGGGAGGCGATGGTCCCGCCAGCCCCCTGCCTCCTTTGGGTGGGAGATATGGCTGACCTCTGCCTGGGACCCCGAGAAGAAGGGAGCGGGAAGCCCCCCGTGGTGGATACAGACCCCCCCGGACACAGAGCTGAATGCAGAGGCGCAGGTTACAGCCCCCGGTTAGGAGGACACATTGAATCAACACCCCCCATGTATCCTTGGCCATTGTACCCTGTCAGCTCCGGGGGGAGCCTGCAGCCTGCAGACTCTCAGCATCGGAAACCAGGCCAAGGGCGCAGGCTGCCCTCGCGCAGGCCTGCAGCTGCGGGTGAGCCGGCGATGACTTCCGGTAACGCCGGGATGCAAGAGCACCTGCTCCGAAAAGCCAGGTGCGTGCTGCTCAGCTCGGAGTAGCCCAGAGAACATTTCCTTCCTCTCGCCGGCCGGCCCAGAGACCCCACCCCCGCATCCCGATCCTTCGGGCAGGAAGTCACCTCGGACAACCACCCGTCACCTTCTTCAGCACCTTCCAAGGGCGGCAGTGCCAGGCAGGGCTGGGACGGCAGAGGCCACCAAGGTGCCCTGTGCCCGGCCAGAGAGTGAACCCCCCCACAAATCTGCACCTTCTCCCCACCCCACCCCCCATTACAGCCCATCTGGCGATCATCTCAGGGTCACAGGTCAAAAGCAAGTCGACCTCTGCCGATCCTTGGGGGGGGGGCACTACTAACCCCCCGAAATGGGGGAGAACAGCTCAGAGGCCATGGTGATCGCCCCACGAGTGACCTTCTCAGAAACAGCTTGTGGGGCCCGGGTGGCCCGGCCCCGGTTTGCTGGAGGAGCTGGCGCGGCGAGGCCGATTCGCAGCAGCTCCACCCAGGCCTGCGAGGTCAGCCACGGTCCGCCTCGGCGTCGCCCGCTCCCTGTGGAGGGGACGCGCCCTGCCCGCCGAGCGCACGTGCCGGCCACGCCCGCCTGTGGCCGCTGCTCCCGGCTGCCGCCCAGGCCCACCCTGCACCCTGCACCCTGCACCCTGCACCCTGCACCCTGCACCCTGCCCCCGGCTCATGGGCCCGCGGAGCCCTGAGAAGAGACCGTCCCGGCCCCCAGGGAACCTGCTCCGAGTCAGACCAGAGTGGAGACCGCCTCCACGCTCCTCCCGCACGCGTCACCGTGACACCGAGGCGGCCAGGCCTCCCGCTGGCATCTCCTCCCTGTGACCCGGGACCACACGGCCTCCCTGGGCGGTGACACGACACCATGGGGGGGGTGATGCGCAGGCTGGGGCGCAGCTGGCCCCCCCACAGCCTGGCGAGTCAGGGACACGCCCGTCAGTCAGGCCCTTCTGGAAACTTCTAAAGCAGCCCCCTTCCTGAGGCAGAGCAGCAGGCCCTGGGCCAGGAGCGCTCCCTGGGAATTCTCATCCACTGGCTTCTGAACCCAGTGACCCCTGAACCCAGTGACCTCTGAACCCAGTGACCTCTGAGAATGAATGCAGCCCCTCTCAAAGGGGTGCTGGTTCCTTGTGGAGACCGGCCCGCTCCGCAAAGCAGCACAGCGTGGGGCACAGGACACACAGGACACGGGACACACGGGGCACAGGACACACGGGACACAGGACACACGGGGCACAGGACACACGGGACACAGGACACACGGGACACAGGACACACGGGGCACAGGACGCACGGGACACAGGACGCACGGGGCACAGGACACACGGGACACAGGACACGCGGGACACAGGACACACGGGACACAGGACGCGTGGAACTGGGCCGAGCGGGGCGGGGCCGAGCGGACACCTCCAGTCGAGGGGTCAAATGGACACCACGTGGCCCTGGGCTGGGGACCCAGGTGTGTAGGGGACGGGCAGTCTGAGCTGTCTCTGGGGACAGCCCGTAGGGCATGGCGTCCAGCTGGGTCAGGCCGAGGAGCGGGAGCTCCGCCCCCAGAACCCCGGCCGCAGATGCCGCTGTGCCTGGGCGAGCGCCGGGCGGCAGACCCAGTGGGCTGCAATGGTCGCTGGTCGGGTGTCAGGAGCCGGGACCAGCTGTGTTGGGTTTTGGGGACGGTTTGCCGCTCCAGCTAAGGGGTGCTCAGCGTGGGGTCCCCAGACCAACGGCACCCGTGTCCCCTGGCACTAGCAGAAGCACAGCTCCCACCCAGACCCACTCCGCCGGCGGCTACAGCAAGGCGGGCTGTGCCCACCCACACCCTCGGCCTATGGCGGCTGCGGCTGCGGCTCCGCGTCGGGGGGGGGGGGGGGGGGTGCGCACCGCGCATCAGAAATGCTGCATCAGAGGTGTGGGCCTGCAAGAACAGGGCTGAACCTCCTAAAATGGCCACAGGTCACCCTGGAAGTCCGGGCCGCTCCGTCCGCCCCGACCCGCTCCGTCCGCCCCGACCCGACCCACTCCATCCACCCTGACCCGACCCGCTCCGTCCGACCCGACCCGCTCCGTCCACCCCACCCGCTCCGTCCGCCCCGACCCGACCCGCTCCATCCGCCCCTACCCGACCTGCTCCGTCCGCCCCGACCCGCTCCGTCTGCCCCGACCCGACCCACTCCATCCACCCTGACCCGACCTGCTCCGTCCCCCCCGACCCGCTCCGTCCACCCCACCCGCTCCGTCCGCCCCGCCCCGACCCACTCTGTCCGTCCTGACCCGCTCTGTCCGACCCAACCCGCTCCGTCCGCCCCGACACGACCCACTCCGTCCGCCCCGACCCGCTCCGTCCGATCCGACCCGACCCACTCCGTCCGTCCCGACCCGCTCCGTCCGACCCGACCCGCTCTGTCCGACCCAACCCGCTCCGTCCGCCCCGACCCGCTCCACCCACCCCACCCGCTCCGTCTGCCCCGACCCACCACAAGGACCAGAGTCGACCACGCCCAGCAGCCCCATTGGTCGCCAAGGGAATTGGGGCCCCGGGCTATTTCCCACCAGAAGCCTTTACAGAGCAGTTCTCGGTCAGGAAGCTCACCGGGCCGAGCGCACAGTTCCGGGCCGTGCCACAGCGGCACCGGGCCCAGCAGGAGCAGAGGTTCCCGCGGAGGCTCCAGGGGCTTCTGAGGGCGGGTTAGCCCCTAGCCCTCTGCTGATTGGCCTCCAGAGGTGTCACTCAAGACCCCCTGAGCCACCTGCTGTCATGACAGGGTTTCTGTGGGTGAGGGACCCCAGCACCTGTTTCCCTAGCACGGCTCCCGAGGAGAGAACCCTCATGACATCGGGAAACAGCAGACTCTGTTTCCGGTGGAGCCGCGTGGCCAGGCCTCTCCCGTCTGCTCAGCTGAAACCTCCTGTCGAGACCACCAGACGCAGCGGCCCACGGGCCCTGGAAGTGCCCCACCCCCACCCCACCCCCACCCGGGCTCTGTGGGCCCCGGGCCTGAAGTCACCATCACATCAACCAGCAGCAAGGGCCTCAGGCCACACCCTCTCCCAGGGAGAGACAGGCTGCGGCACGGGACGGCCCTCCCCTCCCCCACCCAGCTGTGACTGTCAGGGGACCCCCCCAACTCCAGGTTTTAGTGCCGCGGGTCGAGCTGAATGCACCGGGCCCGTGGGAAGCAGTATTTGGAGGTGCCGCTCAGGTCGGTCAGTGTGTGAAAGGAGTGTGGTGGCAGAGGTGAGGTCAAGTGCAGAACAGACCATCCCTGTGACTGTGGGAAGCCAAGTCCCAGGGTGTCCACGGGCCGCTCCATTCTGGAGCCCAGGACTGTGAAGGCGACTGCAGCAATGGGCAGGCCTGGTCACAATGCAACTCCTTGTCTGTGGCGCCAACCATCAGCACTGGGTCAGCTGGTCCACTGAGGGCTCAAGTTATGGATTAATGGATGGATGGATGATGGATGGATGGTGGATGGATGGATGGATGGATGGTGGGTGAATGATGGATGTACAGATGATGGATGGATGGATGATGGATGGATGGATGGATGGATGGATGGATGGATGGATGGATGGATGGATGGATGGTGGATGGATGGATGGATGGATGGATGGATGGATGGATGGTGGATGGATGGATGGATGGATGGTGGATGGATGATGGATGGATGGATGGATGGATGGATGGATGGATGGATGGATGGATGGATGGATGGATGGATGGATGGATGGATGGATGGATGGATGGATGGATGGATGGATGGATGGATGGATGGATGGATGGATGGTGGATGGATGGATGGATGGATGGATGGATGGATGGATGATGGATGGATGGATGGATGGATGGATGGATGGATGGATGGATGGATGGATGGATGGATGGTGGATGGATGGTGGGTGGATGGATAATGGATGGATGGATGGGTGGGCGGGTGGATAGATGGATGTAGATGGTGGGTGGATGTGTGGGTGGAAGGACGAAGAAAGTAAAAGGCAGAAACCCTCACTTCCCATTCTTGACTTCCCTTCCCTGAGGGTACCCCTTGTCCCTCTTCCCCCCAGGACCTGATTGGTTAATCAGGGGGCACCTAGGCTTGCTGGGCCCAGAACCATCTCTGGAAGGAGGCCATTTCTCAGCTGCTCCTTCAGAGCCGCCTCCCTTCAGCCATGTGAGTGGCCTGCCTGGCCAGCACTCCAGGGGTGCAGTGGGCTCGACGGCGATTCTGGGGTTTAGCTGCAGGCCCCGGCCCTCTGAGCTGGTGGGACTTCGCTTCCCCACCTTCTGACTGTTCTTTTATCTCTGAAACCACATGGCCAGGAGTGCTGGGTCCTGGGCCCCGCAGAGACCCCAACACGGCCCCCCTGCCCCCAGCCTGTAAGTCCCCCTGAGCTGTGACTGTCAGGGACCATCTTGCCTGTGGCTCAGGGAGGGGGACGGGGCAGAGAGCAGCGCTCGGTCAAGCTGGGCCCGCGGCGGCCACTGGGTCAACAGTGACGTGAGATTGTTTCTAACAGGATTTCCATGCTGCTACGTTCCTGCCGAGGGCAGCCAGGCAAGGGGGAGCCCGGTCCCCGATGGAGGGGTTCTCGGGGCTGCACAAGCGTCCTGCAGACCCACCTCCCAACTGTTGGCTGGAAAGGGAGCCGGGAATTGGCGGCTCAGGGTTGCCCTTGTTGTTTTCAATCACCCACGGCAAACGCGGTGGCCTGCCCAGCCCGGACCTGCCTGTGAGACAAGCAGAGGGTCCGCGTGGTGCTGGGGACCCGCCACCCGCCCCCCACCGGAGCTCAGGGCCGCGGCCGCCCCAGGCCGCGCTCATTGCCATTCGCCTCGCACGCAGCCTGGAGCTCCAGAGCCCGCAGCCGAGCGCAGCGGTTATTAACGCGGCAGATTAATAGCTGCGAGAGCAGGCATTCCTGCAGACGTGCTAAATGTTAGTAACAACCCACCGCCATTTAGAACCCCAGCCCTCGCCCAGGACCTGGCCCGCAGGGACCTGAGCGTGGAGCCCAGCTGCCCGGCCCATGGCGCTGAATGTCCCCGGGGCCGGCGGGGGGGGGGCTGGGGGGCTGGGGAGGGCGCATAGCTGACCTCTGTCTCGCTGGTGGCCTGGCCTAGCCTCTCCCACCAGGGCCCCGGCAGGCAGTGCGGGTCCTTCTGACCCTGGCCAGATGCTCCACTGGCCTCCTGTCCCCCAGGATGACCATGTGGGCTGAGGTGTCCCCCCGCCACACACACACTTTTTGCCCGAACCCTGGGCCCCATGAGTGCGACCCGAGTTGGAGACAGGGTCGTCGTAGAGGTTAGGACTTTAATTCAACACAACTGTGTCCTCACAGGAAGAGGAGACAGAGGCACAGGGTGGGGACGCGGCCCCGGGACAACGGAGACCTTGGGGAACAAATGTTTGACGCCCCCAGTTGTGGTACTTTGTCACAGCCGCCTGGTACAGATCCAGAGAGCCAGTCTGGAGGGCCCTGGCCCCCCACGGGTGCTGCCGGGGGTCCTCACCAGTCACAGCCCCCCTCCGGAAGCCCCCATCTGCCCCCTCGGTTCTTAGCCTGCTCACAGCATCCTGGAGCAGGTCACTAGTCTACCCATTTCTCAGATGCAGAAACTGATGCACAAATGGATGGTGGTTCTGGGGGAGCCCTTTGCTGGGAGTGAAGCCTGAGCAGCAGCCCCCAGAGCCTGGGACACTGGATACCCTGGGAATGCGTCGCCTGCTGCTCGGGCCACGGCCACGCTCAGCCACTCAAGGTCAGATCCACCTCCCGACAGACCGGCGGGGGCCTGGGGCACGTTTCACAGGCCCTACCTCCCGGGGCCCCTCTGCCTTCCCCAGCTCTGCCCTCAGCTGGGCCCAGCTGCCGGGGGCTGCCGGCGAGACCGCCCCAGAGCTCACCGCCCACACCCGCCCTCCCGGCCCCAGGCCCGTCCAGCGGGGCTGACACAGGGCCGGGGGCTGTGACCGGCCGCCCAGACCACCTGGCCCCTCCTTAAGGCCAGCGCATTATTCTAAGACGATTATTTATCGGCGGGTGCTCGGGGGACCGCGTTCCTATTTCAGGCCGCCCCATTTCGTCGTGCTTCCATTGCCCGGGGCGGGCGGTGCGCTGCCGTTCTGATCAAGGCTTGTTCCCGGTGAAAAGCCTCTTTGTTTCCGAGATGGGATTGGCCTTTCCCCCCCTTTATTCCTCGGTTAATACACCACTTCCCCAAGCCCCGGGGCAGCGCGGTGGCCGCCGATTGCTCAAATCTCACTGTTTTTCTTCTAAATCACGGCCCACTCCCTCCTCCCCCCCCCCCCCCCCCCCCCCCCCCGGTCCCGTGCTGCACGCTGTGGGAGCTGTGGCCGAGCAGGGCGTCCTCAGGCCCGGCCACCTCCTGCTCTGTGGATGCACCAGCGGGGCCGCCCCACCCCCCAATGTCAGAGGAGGCCGCTCCAGGCACCAGCCCATCACTTCGCATCCGGCAGCTCGCCATTTTTTAAAGAATTGGAGGTGCCCAGCTGGTGGGGCCCAGTGGCTGAGCATCGACCTAGGAACCAGGAGGTCAGGGTTCAATTCCCGCTCAGGGCACAGGCCCGGGTTGCGGGCTCCATCCCGTGTGGGGCGTGCAGGAGGCAGACGATCCATGGTTCTCTCCCTCTCTCTTCCTCTCTGAAATAAAAATAAGATAAAAACTATAAAGACAATGGTGGTAAAAGACAACGTAGAATGCACCGCCTTCACCACTGTTTGTGCAGCTCAGGGGCCTTCAACACAGTCACACAGTCACGCAGCCGTCACCACCATCGTCTCCAGAACTTTCCACCTTCCTGAGCTGGACCGCTGTCTCCACTGAACACCCCGCCCCGCCCCTGCACCACCACCCGCGCTGTCGCCGTGGGTCTGACTCCTCCGGGGCCTCACCCGGGGGCATCCCCGCGCCCGTCCTGCCGTGTCTGCTCTTTTCCACCCGCTCGTCCTCAGCTCCACCCGTGGGCGCAGGTGTCCGCACTCCTTCCTGCTCAGGGCGGGGTGGCCTCCATCTCCTGATGCCGCGCACAGTGCCCCACCCGCCCGCCCGGACACTGGGCGACTCCCCCCTTTCTGTTGTGGAGAAGGCTGTTCTGAACGTGGGGGCGCAGCTGTCTGAGCCCACAGTGTGCGCTGAGCGTCACCGAAACCCGCGGGACGGGGTCTCCCAGCGGCTCCCGCGCCTGAGACGCGGCCGCGTCCTCGGGCTGCTCCTCGCCGTCTCACCATCTCAGGTCCTACAGGCCCAGGGACGCCCCTGCTGGTTTCCACACAGACACGCTCTGGACCCCAGCCCCCTCTGTAGAAAAGGGGTGTATCTCACCTGGGACAGTTGGGAGGGTCAAGGCCACAGGCCTGCACGTGGGGACCCTGTTCCTGGCACTGCCATTGCGGGACCGCCAGGCACCCCCACACGGCTGGCCAGCAGCGCTCACGCCCCATCCCCATTAAGCATCCCTGGAACCCATGTGCCCAGGTGCACCCCGGAAACGAGGAGGAGCCTGTCCTGCTGGAGACCTCGCCTGGTAGACGGGGCGGAGGCCCTGCAGGAGCCCAAGGGGACAGGCGTCGGTCCCCAGGGCTGGGCACAGCCCCGAGCGGCTGGGTTTTCTGAGGCCCCGTCTACGCTGGGCGGCGGGCGGCCTTGCTAGTGCCGGGTCCTCAGGGAAGGCGGGGAGGAGGGACCCAGAGGGATGAGGCTCACAGGCCAGGGCAGCAGCCACTCAGCATGTGGCCGGAGGGTGTGGGGAAGGGACCCCGACACCCACAAACACACTGTTTCTGCAAACCCAGAGGCCTAAGTGGGGTGCGGAGGAAGGGGCGGAGGGGGGGACAGTCACCTGCCCCGACAGCCATGCCCTTTGCTATGGGACCCGGGACGAGGGATGAGGCCCCAGGGAGGCTGGCCAGGGCGGCCCCAGCAGCTGCCCCACCCAGGGGCGCAATGTCGGGACAGAAGGGCTGGGCTGGGTCCCCGCTGGGCCGCACCTGGAGGAGGAGCGGGTTAACGCCCACGACCACCGACGACTTACAGACGGTTTATCCCTTCAGCCCCTCACCCTGGCCGGCGCTGCCATTCCGGGCCGAGCGAGTCGCACGGTTAACAAACGTGGCCCCAAATAAAATCCTCGGGAGAAGAGAGCAGACCGCGTGCCTCGCCCGCCCGCCGGGAAGGCTGGGCCCCGGGGCCGGGAGCTGGGCTCCAGGGGGGGGCGCGAGGAGAAAGGCCCCGGAGGCCCGTCGCCGGGGTGGGCGGCGAAGCCGGGGACCTTCGGCTGCGTGGCCGCTGGGGCGCACAGAGCAGGCTTTGCGCTCCGAGGCGCTGGCTTCGCGGGTCGACAACTGGACATGGGCACCCGGGGCGGCAGGGGGGGCGGCGTGGCCACTGCCTCGGGGCCTGGGGACGGGGCGGCTGGTGCTGGAGCAAGTCTGCCGCCCCTTCCCTCTCCCTGGACGCCGGCTGGCCCCCTGCCCGGCCCTGGCCCCGGCCCCCAACCAAAGCGGGGGTGGGAGTGGCACTGCTGAGCCCTCTGCAGCCGGGACGGGGGCTCCGGTCGCCCGGGTGCCCGGGAAAGGCGTGCCTCCAGTGCTCAGCTCTTGGGGGCCGGGAAGACCCTCCTGCTGCTGCCCAGGCACCTGCTCCCACGCCCCTGCTGCCCCCCTGCGTGTTGCCCAGATGATAGGGCTGCAGACAGGAAAGAGGAGAGAAAACTGGGGCGACCCCCCCCCCGAATCCTCTGGGCCAGACGCCCAGGGACAGCCTCACCCCTGCAGATCCGGGGGGCTGTCCACCCCCCACTCAGCACAGTCCCCAGCTGCGGCCACAGCAGCCACGCCGCCCTGGCCCTCGGGCCGCCTCCCCTAATAAAGCCGTTTATAGTTTTAAGCATCAAATAAAGAGCTTGACTCGCCGGCTCCTGCCCTGCTCAGCCGCCGAAGCTCCATTTAGCAGGCCAGTGGCGAGAAGAGAGAGAAAGGGAGGAAAAAAATTCATTAATTTTTATTAACAGGGAGAGCCATTTGTTCCCTGTGACAATATTTGACTTGTCGAAATGATTTTCACCTCTGCCATGAGGTGGGCGCTCCCCACATACATCACCCGATTACTCGGAGCGGGCCGGCCGCAGTCATTAGGCAGTGAATTAACGACAGTCCCCAGCGCCATTAATCACCCTGACAAAGGCGTGAGCTCGCCGCTGACCCGAGCGCCGGCCCGGCCCGGCCCGGCCCGGCAGCCAGAGGGGAGCCCTGCGGCCGGGCTCCGGAGGCGCCAGGGGCTGGAGCGGCCGCCCGGCCTTCCCTTCCTTCCCCAATCCTGAGCCGCTGGCCAGAGGGTGGGTGGGTGCCGGGCTCCCCGGCTTCCTCCTCGGTTGTTTTACTGCGACACTCTCCTTGGCGAGGTGGCGGCCATCACCCAGGGCCGTCCAGGAAGCTCACACCAGTAACCATAGTTACTCCCCAAGACTCGACCCCAGGGGCGAGGCCCACTATTACCCCATTTCATGGATCAGGAAACTGAGGCACGAAGATGCCAGGACCTGCGGCAGGTCCCGACCTGGGAAGGGTCCGCGCCTGAGCCAACCAAGCTGCGAGGCTGTGCCGCTGCGCAGAACCCAAGCCAGCGTCGGCCCCTCGCCGCCTCCCATCCTGACGCCCCGGCACGCGGCTGGGTGTCGGGTCAGTCAAGGTCCCGGGTTTCCTTCGGCTCCTGATCCGCTTCACAGCAATACCGTTGGCCCCTGAACAACACGGTTTGAGCCGCCAGGGTCCGAGCACAGGCAGAGATTTTTCAATAAGCCGACCGGGCGGTGTTCTGAGACTTCCTCACCACGCGACGCGGCCATGCCACTCACACGGGCACCCGCGACCGTCCTGCTGCTTCCTGGCTGTCAGTGCAGGAGCCGCCAGCCGCGGACAGATACTAGGTCTTTCTCCCGCCAGCTCCCATCGCCGTAGCACCACAGGGTCGGTGCGCCTGAGACGGCGCCGACGGGGTGCCGACCGGCCGCCCATCTGGGAACAGGCTCCGTGAGCCTGCGGCACGGTTCCGGCAAACGCGGTTCCTCTTACGGTTTCAAACGTGGTTTCCTGGAAAACGTGGTCTTTTCTCTGCGGGCCTTACTGTCAGCGCATGCGGACCACTGTCCTCGTCGCCAGTAGGGCTTCCAGTCCCCGGAGGCTGTCGGGGGTTCCGTTTTAGGGGAGACCGAAGTTATGCACCGATTTTCGATTTCACAGGCTCGGCCCCCTGACCCCACCCGGTTCAAGGCTCAGCTGTCCTTTCCATCCAGTGTGTGCAGCAGAGGGAGGCTAACCTGGCGGATCTTAGATCTGGTTTTCACGGAGTTGATTTCCTCCTGGGTCCTGGGGTCACATGGGGTTTGTTGGTAAAAACCAGCAGAAAATCCTGTCCTGACGAGATGTCCCCGCTCAGCGTCAGGGACCCTGGGGCCCGGAGAGGACTGTCCAAAGGCAGGGCCGAGCAGGTGGGGCCGGAGCCCCATCCGCCGGACACGGCGATGGTGCTGGGGTTCCCTTCTGACCAGGACAGGTGGTCTCTGGGCCTGCAGATCCAGGGGCCGCAGCCTCGCCTTCCCCGACCTGGTCCCGTTCCAGGTCCAAGATCCCAAGAGGCGGCCGCCGGGCAGGGGCGTGGGCCACACCGGGCTCTGCACTGCTGGACGCCAGGCCGGCCCACGGAGCCACGTCCTTCCTGGGAGGCGTGGCAGGGCCCCTCTTTCGGACCTGGCGGGACCGTGGTGGGCCGTCTGCAGACCTGACCGGGGCCGGCAGGGGGCCCCTCCGCCTCGTTCCCGACACCACGCCAACCGTTTTGTGCACGTGAATCCAATTGACCATCTTCCCATTTCAAACCAGTTTCTCCCATTAGCCCGGCCGCTGGACATGCACCTCGGCCTGGTCCACACCCGAGTCTGAGAGGAGGAGGAGGGTGGGGGGGCTCACTCCGCCCATCTGTCCTCTTTCTCGGACTCCTCGTGGTTACGCCTCAGCACACTCCCTAGGTCTCCTCATTAGCGACCCATTCACACGCCTCCACGCCCTCCCCACCTGTTCCTCTCCCCACGGGTGCTGCGAGTCGGAAATCACCAAATAACCGCGCACTCACGCGGGGTTCCAGGGGCAGGCAGGGACGCAGCGGCGTGGTCCGGGCCTCCCTCCGTCGGGTTCAGCGCTGCTGACTGGCCGCCGGCTGTGCACGGGGCATCTTCAATCCACGCGCATCAGGGAGTGGAGGCTCCCCCTGCAGGATGGGGGCTGGGTCTCCTGAGCCTCCCCCCCTCTCCTCCCGTTACAGCCTCAGGCCGGCCCTCCTCAGGCTCCTGCTGGAGGCGGTCTCATGGGGGTGGTCTCGCGTGGAGCAGTCTCGCCTGGTGCAGCCCCGGAGCCCTCTGAGGCGGGGCCCCGGGAGAGGCGTGGAGGCCCGTGTTGAACCGTGTCCCCACGTCCGCGGTGTGCACTCGGGCAAGTGCCTTGCGGGCTGAGCCCTGCAGCACCTGCTTCTTAGGCTGCGAGAGGATGGCGTGAGCGGACACCACGCACACACTCGGCACCCCCTGTCGGCCAGGTGGTCCCACGTCACAGGCGCACCCGGTCACCGCGGCTCCGGGCACCTCCCTGTCTACCCCCCCCCCCCCCGAGGGCCGGCAGGGGCTCTGGTCAGGGCCCGGCCACGGGCAGGGCCTCCGGTTCCTGGAGAAACGCAGGGGCGCTCACCCACAGGCGCGGCCTCTTGCACGGCGAAGGCCACGGGCCACGGGGAGCAGTCCCCAAGGCCGTGTCCCTGCGGAGGCCCCGTGGGGCCCGCGCCCAGTGGCATGCGGGCGGCGGGCACCAGGCGGCGGGCACCGGGCAGCGCTTTGAACCAGCTGCACCCGCTCAGGCGCTCCCTGTGGCCGCTCCTCCACGCGTCCCAGCCAGTCCTCTGCCCAGGCCGCACCGCCCCGAGGGCCGGGGTCCCCCTCTCCTCCTGAGAACCCTCCAAGGGAACTCCATGCGTCCCACAGCCTCGGCCCCGGGCGTGACCCTGCGGGCCCTGCACAGTCACCTCCGCGGACCGTCTGCCCGGGGCCCTCAGAGGGACCTCGTAACCTGCCCTCGTCAACGAGCTTTCTCCGCGGCGGGGCCGGGGAGGCGGCGTGGAAATCCACGATTTCCTGGCAGTTAATGGGTTTCAGGCCGACGGAAGGCAAGGGGAGGTTGCAGCGTGGCCTCGGGGCCAGACAGGAAGGGCGGGCTGAGCCCCTCACCCCCCAAAGCCCCTCCCCGGCACTTCCCAGCCTGCTTTCTGCCAGCGCCAACCACCGTGGGATGTGGCCACGGGGAAGGAGGCCAGAGCTCCATCCCTGAGCCGGTGACCCCATCCCTGAGCCGGTGACCCCATCCCTGAGCCGGGTGACCCCATCCCTGAGCCGGTGACCCCATCCCTGAGCCGGGTGAGCCCCATCCCTGAGCCGGGTGAGCCCATCCCTGAGCCAATGACCCCATCCCTGAGCCGGGTGAGCCCATCCCTGAGCCGGTGAGCCCCATCCCTGAGCCGGGTGACCCCATCCCTGAGCCGGGTGAGCCCCATCCCTGAGCCGGTGACCCCATCCCCCTGAGCGGGATCCTATCCCTGAGAGCCCCATCCGTGAGCCAGTGACCCCATCCCTGAGCCGGGTGACCCCCCCAGGTGACCCCCCTGAGCCGGGTGAGCCCCATCCCTGAGCCGGTGATCCCCCCATCCCTGAGCCGGGTGAGCCCATCCCTGAGCCGGGTGAGCCCCATCCCTGAGCCGGTGACCCCATCCCTGAGCCAGGTAACCCCATCCCTGAGTCAGGTGAGCCCCATCCCTGAGCCGGTGACCCCATCCCTGAGCCAGGTAACCCCATCCCTGAGCCAGGTGACCCCATCCCTGAGCCAGGTGACCCCATCCCTGAGCCGGTGATCCTATCCCTGAGCTAGGTAACCCCATCCCTGAGCCGGGTGACCCCATCCCTGAGCCGGGTGACCCCATCCCTGAGCCGGGTGACCCCATCCCTGAGCCGGGTGACCCCATCCCTGAGCCGGTGACCCCATCCCTGAGCCGGGTGAGCCCATTCCTGAGCCGGTGACCCCATCCCTGAGCCCAGGTGGGTATCACCTGCCTCTGAGGCATGTCCCCCTGGAAGAGCCGAGCAGAAGAGGGGCCCTGGAGGTCCCACCATGGACCCCAACAGGCTCCTCCCCTGCTGAGCGCTCCCTCACAGACGGGCCACCTATGCAGAGGCACACGCTTCCCCCCGGGACCCCACACAACAGCCAATCGACGACTGAGGACTGAACGGGGTGGGGAGGGAGGCCTGTGGAGGGCAGAGCCCCCTGCTCTGCTGGGGAACAGGCCCAACATAGCGGGGGGGGGAGAGGGCTCATCTGGCTCCTGAGGTGACAGATGTCCAGGGGTGCCCTGCCCGTCCCCACAATGGCCCATTGGAGGGAGGAGGCACAGCTCCTAGTGCAGGCCCTCAGGCCGGTTCCCAGCACACCCCCCACAACACAGCCCCTCGGAATTGCTTCACGGAGTCCTCACGGCCAGGCCTGCGCCGGCGCCACCGACACGGTCGTGACCTCATTTCTCCTGCAGGTCACCTTGTGGCCCGGGCCGTTCGGGCCGCCCGCCTGCCACCCGCATTTAGGGAGCAATTCCTCACGCTCCAGAGCCATCACCGCCCGACTCCGGCCGGCCACGAGGGGACCGTGTCCCGTCCGACCGGCAGAGCGCTCCGGGAAGTCGAGGGCCCGCGGAGAGGCGGACGCAGCCTGGAGGGCCGAGCCTCTCACCCCGCTCAGCAGCCGGGCTGCGCCCCCCAGCCCCGAGCCCCGTAGCCCGCACACCGAAGAAGGCTGTCAGCCCGGCCGCCGCCCATTGATCATGTTTCTAAACGTCAGAAACAAGGAAGGGACCACCCCCCCCCCCCGCCCCGTGAAACACGTCCTTTTGGATTGCCGACCCGCCGTCTGCCGACCCAGGACAACCTGAAATTACCCTCAATCGCTATGCAAACCTTAGGACACCACAGAACGGAACCACCTCCCGTGTTCGTCACACTGTCCTGGCGGCACAGAGCTCGGGCGGCGGCCTCTGAGGTCTGCGGGCGGCGCGGCGTCCGGGGCCAGTGGGCGCGCGCCACAACCACGGATGATCTGCACCCCTGGCTGTTTTAGGGGGACAGAGCGCAGAGAGGTGTCCAAGCACCTCCAGCACCCACGCTCAGGCCGCAGACCTGTCCCCAGAGGCCTAGCAAAGACGGGGCCTGTGCGAGGACCTGGCCCCTCTCTGCTGTCCTGAGCTGGCCTGTGACCCCCAATTTCCTATGCTGAAGCCCCGACCCAGGACCTCAGGATGTGACTGCGTTTGGAAACAGGGGCTCGCAAATGAGCTGGTGAGAAGGAGGTCATTGAGGCGGTCCCTCACCCCCAGGAGGAAATGTGGGTGCAGACATGGGCACAGGGAGAAGGTCACGTGGAGACGGAGCAGAGCAGGTGATGGGTCTACAGGCCGAGGGCGCGGAGGATGCCGGCAGCCACCAGGAGCCGGGGCCCGGGGCCCCCCGCCCGGCCTGAGCAGCCAGCCCTGCGACACCTGGACCTGAATCTCTGTGGCTGACGCCCCGGGCGTGGGCACAGCAGCCCCAGGACCCGTTAACGCAACCGACAGGTTTTCTTCAGCTTCTCACTGAGCCCCTACTGTGTGCGAGCTCAAAGGGGCTCCTTTAGGCCGTGAGGGTGGACACAGGGTTGGACACAGGATTGTGCCGAGTGACTGGCCGGATGGGTCAGGCCAGAGCTAGCGTTTCCCACAAACACCCGTGGAGCTGCATGCCGGGGCTCCGGCACGCGCCCCCATTCCCAAAGCATTCCGGAACCTGACCCTTGACCTCCTGCTGCCTGGGCGTCTGAGACTGTAAAGGGGGACCCGCAGTTCACCCCCCTCTCCTCGGGTGATGCTGGAGGTGAAGGGGGAAGAGCTCACCCCTGCCTGGTGCACAGCCAGGCCCCCGGGCCCCCCTCAGGGCCACGCTCTCCAGGGCAGGGGCAGGGGTGCGTCCTCCTGTTGGGCGGGCTCACCCCAAATTATTCACTTCCAGGGGCAGGGACATTTCTGTCCCCACAGGCCTCTCCCAAAACCAGGCTGAAGGAGCGGTTAATAAAGGCAGAGCCAGGGCCCGGCGGGCTGCTCCCAGGCTCCCGCGTTCAGATCATCTTCGCTTCCGGGGAAGCGGCTCCGTCTTCACCTCCAGCACGACCCTGGGCGCGGGGCTGGGCGACGGGCCGTGTTTCGCGGGGACCGAGGTTTTGTTGGAGACGGGAGGTGTGGATGGTGGTGGATGGCGGTGAGGGTTACAGGGCGTGCGGGGTATTCAACGCAGGAGTGGCCGGCGCACCAGCAGTGACAGCCACAGCGTCAGCCGTGCTCTTTGAGCCGCAATGAGAAGGAAAGCCCGTTCGGGGGAGAAACTTCGGCAAAGCGCGGCCGCCTCCTCCCGGGCGCTCCCGTCCGTCCTCGGGAAGGAATCCGTCTTCCCTCCCAGGTCACGTGAGCCCCGCCCCCCCCCGCCCCGTTTCCAGGCCCGAGTGAGGTGAGGAGCCCAGGACCACGGGACCTGGCCCGCGACGGGAGGGCACTCGCCACGCGTGAGCGCGGGGCCTGGGACAGACGGCGGCCCGGGGACCCGGACAGCTTCCCCAGAGCCGGTGCTGGAGCAGCGAAGGCGCCGGGACAGCCTGAATAGACCCGCCTGCCCGCGGAGCCAGGGACAAGCCCGCCCCCAGTGAGGGACGGGCCGTCACGCGGACGGACACGCGGACGGACACGAGGGGCGCGGCCCAGGAAGTGATTTTAAACCTCGCTGGCCCCGTGTCTTTTGTTCACGGAGAGCGGATGGCGGGCAGGGGCAGCGCCCAGTGCTCACGCCCCGGGGAGCCCTCCGGTGTCCGAGGCTCCCGGAGAGACACGCTGACCGCCGCTGCGGACCGACCGCTGGGAGCTGCCATCGCGCCGCCCGGCCTCCGTGCAGCCGGCGGGCAGGGACACTCATTGTGGAGCCGGTGCTGGCAGGAAGCCCTGCCTCGTCCCACGGGCAGCCAGCATGGTAATGAGCCCGTTTCTATGGAAATGAGCTTATAACTATTCATTTTCTCCCCATTCCCCACCCGTCCACAAAGGGTTTTCCAAAAATGACCCCCGTCTTCTACCCCCAACATGTCCTCGCGCCATCGCCCGGCCGCTAATCAGCCCGAGGAGAAAGGGGAGAGGAAGCCGGGCCTTTGACAAGATGTGGGAACGCCTGGCTGGTGCTCCGTGCGGCTGTGACCGGCAAGCAAAGCAGCCCCGCCGGGGGCCCGGCTGCCAGTCACTGCCCAGCACTCCCAGCGGGCGCTGCGCCTTCTGCCGTCCCCCCCGAGACACTCCAAACCCTCGTGCCCGGCTGGACATCCGGGGCGGCCTGCGGCTCACCTTCCCCCCGTCCGCCAGGAGCCCTGTCCCCACACCGCCTTTGCTCTCCTGGGGTCACGGGGTCGGAAGAACAACAGAGGAGAAGCCGCAGACCCAGGGGTTTGGCTGGAGACACAGCACAAGGTCTGACCGGCCCGACGTCCTCCTGGCTGTGTGGCCTCGGGCAGGGCACCTGCCCTCTCTGAGCCTCCTGCTTCTCTGGAAGTGGAGGTGGGAGGAGTATACTGGGCCATTCCCTCCCTGGCCGGTGTGGCTCAGTGGCTAGAGCGTCGGCATGCAGACTGAGGGGTGCCAGGTTGGATTCTGGTCAAGGGCACATGCCCGAGTTGTAGGTTCGGTCCTCAGTGGGGGGCGTGCAGGAGGCAGCCGATCCATGATTCTCTTTCATCATTGGTGTTTCTATCTCTCTCTCCCTCTCCCTTCCTCTCTGAAACCAATGAAGAAATATATTTTTTAAAATAAGTAAAATAATAAATAAAAGTAATAATAAACTGGGCCGTTCCGGCGACGGGTCTGTGTGGCAGTCACCAGAGGTCGGTCACCAGCCGGCCCTGATGGGGACAAGAGGCTCCTCACCCCGGCTGCCGGGAAAGGTGGGCCCTGCCTGCTCCTGGGCCCCGAGTTTCTGTGCCCCTCCCCTGGTGGGGGGCAGGGTGCTCCTCAGGGATGTCGCCCCTTCACGCTTCCCTAAAGGCCAAGCAGCTGCTCTGTACACAGTAGCCCCCCATGAGTGCTCCCTGAGGTTATGGGGGGGTCAGGTGACATGGCACCTCAGGTCGACCCTATCAGCAATGGCACGTGCAGTGCGTGGGGACCCGGGATGCCGGGTCACTCCAACCTTCCCAGCCCCTCGGGACGATCCCACAGTCTCCCCGGGGTGCCCAGGGGCTGATCCCACAGTCTCCCCAGTGCCCAGAGGCTGATGCTTGTAGGTGCTGTAGTGAGACCCTCAGCCACCGGAGCTGCCTGTGGCCCGGGCCCTCCGTGGACACTGCTGGCTCCCTCTAACCACTGGGGACCCCGGTGCCCTCCGAGGCAGCTGGCCAGAACTGACCCCACCCGGTCCCTGGAGGTCACATGATGGCGCAGGAGCTCCCACGGAAGCCACTTTCTGCCGTGCTAAACCCACGCGTGGCGCCCAGGAAGGAGCAGGCCGTGGGCTCTGGCTTGAGATGACTGGCCCGCCCACGTGGGGAGGAGCCCGCCGGGGGATGCCCTCCCGACAGCCGAGGGCCCAACCCCTTCAGGAGTGGACAAGACTCCCCAAAGCAGACTCCCCCCTCGTCCCCGTTCCTGCCGGTTAACGCCACCCAGAGAGGCCGGCTCCCGGGAGCCAGAGGCAGCAAGCCCCGTCCTTCGGACCCGTCCGCGCCTCAGGGGAAATCGATGTGCGTTTAGGCCAATTCTTCCTTTCTTTCTTTAAAATATGTTTTTAGTGATTCCAGAGAGGAAGGGAGAGGGAGAGAGAGAAACCTCAATGATGAGAGAGACTCATGGATCGGCTGTCTCCTGCACACCCCGCACTGGGGATGAAGCCCGCAACCCGGGCATGTGCCCTGACCGGGAAGCGAACCGTGACCTCCTGGTTCCTAGGTCAGTGGTCGGCAAACTGCGGCTCGTGAGCCACATGCGGCTCTTTGGCCCCTTGAGTGTGGCTCTTCCACAAAATACCACGGCCTGGGCGAGTCTATTTTGAAGAAGTGGCGTGAGAAGAAGTTTAAGTTTAAAAAATTTGGCTCTCAAAAGAAATTTCAACCGTTGTACTGTTGATATTTGGCTCTGTGGACTCATGAGTTTGCCGACCACTGTCCTAGGTCAACGCCCAACCCCTGAGCCCTGCCGGCCAGGCCACGTTTTCAATAATGGCCATCCACCTGGACACACCCAGCCCCCAAACAGAAGCCACGGCCTTTTCCTGCTGCACAGACAGACCCGAGGCCTGACTCCCGGCAGAAATCATCTTTGGTCTCGTCCCCTCCGAGAACAGCTTCCCGCAAAGTCACCGGAAATGGGACAGACGCCAGTGGCCTCCACACCGGCCCCCATCAAGCACCTCACAACCGTCCTCCAGCTGCACGGGCAGCGGGGCCCAGCCGTCTGAGGCCGGGCCGCTGGCGCTCTGTCACGGCCCAAGTAGGCGATCGGAGTGGATGGCGGGGGACCGGGGAGATATATTGGCGCCGGGGGACATTTGTCACCTGCCCCGTCTCCTTCCCCAGGAATACCGGTGATGAATTTGCAAATGGCCCGGCCTTGTGACAGGGCGTCCTCTCCCTTCATTATTTATCCCTCCCCGCGCCCCTCGATCAGCGGCCACAGTGACAAATGCACAAATAAAAGGCAGAGACAATATTTTAGCCACGTGCTGTAAATCTCCCCTGCACATTATTAATTTAAGGAGTCCATTCCCGGCCGCTGCGGGGAGGGAGGCGAGAGGCTGGAGGTGGCTTCGGCCCCTGAGGGTCACAGAGCGGAAACGGCGCCGCGGCCCGAGCCTCGCACCCGCCCAGGTTCTGTTTCAGTCAAAGACCAAACCGTGGCTCCCCCAAACGCGGGCACATTGCGCAACGTGGGAGCCGGGTCTGTCTGAAATGATCTCATTTCTTCAGGCGCTGGGAAGGCGGGCGAGGCCCACGTGGGGCTGGGACGGCAGCCGGGGGGCGGGGGGCGGGAAGCAGGCAGGGTGCTCGGCGACGGGCAAGGGCACCCCTGAAATGACGGAGCCGGTCCCCTCTTCCCGCCCTGGAGCCATGGCTGTGAGAATCCACGGTGGCTGCCACACGCAGAGGCCAGGGCCCTCCTGAGGCGGCCTGCGACCTGGTTTTCCTTCCCCTGTTTGTTTTCTTTAAAATCTCCAAGAAAGGCGCCCCGGCTGCCGTCCCCCCCACCTGCCGTCCCCCACCGGCCTCATCTGCCTGCCAGAAGCCAGAGAAGTCACTTCCAGGGACCTCCCTCGGGGAACGGGCAAGGACAGCAGCGGCTCTGCGGTGCAGGGGGGCAGGGGGCTGTGACGGAGCCGGGGCCCAGAGGTGGGGGCACCCCCAGCTCGAGCCAGGATTACTGAGCCGCCCTGGCTGCAGTGCGGGAGGAGCCTCGGGGAAAGATAATCCCGCAGACCCTCCTGTCACCACCGTGCACCCCAGACTGATTTCCGGTGCCTGTTGGTTTTCTGATGAACAGACTCAAGTTTCCTTCTCTTCAGCCTGCACCGATTTCACAGCAGTTTCCCGGGTGCTCCCAGCCCTGCCCGGCTGCCCCTACCCACACTTGTCCCCCTGGGTCCCTGTTGTCAGGGGGTGATGGCGGCCTGGGGGCACTCAACCTGGGCTGGGCTCTGGCCCTCCTCCACCCTGGTGGCACCCCGGTCCCCCCACGTGGGCATAAGGGACGCTGGACAGGCAGCCTGAGGCCATGCCGGGGCCTTGAGAACACGGGGGACCTGGCTGGGCCATTGGGGCGCAGGGAAATGGGCAGGGGAGAGAATAAGCTGCCTGAAACTGGACCCCTGGGGCCACTGGGTTGTGGGGTACAGGGAGTCCTGGCACTGGATGGGGCACACTGCCACCCTTTCTCATAGTGCCCCACGTGGCACCTTTGTCCCCAAAGATTCAAGTCGTTCCTGTGAATGCAAAGGCCACGGTGGCCACACACACAGCTCCGTCCCTCCCGTCAGCCCCCTCAGCCCATTCAGGGGCGCGGGATGGACCCCACGGCGGCGGGTCCTACCGAGCCGTCACAGGCTAGGCCTGGCGGGCCCGTGACAGGGCGCAGCGCGGGGGAGGCAGGCTCCGAGATCAGGAACTCGGACAAAGGGCTCCCGGGTGGGGACACGGGGTGGAGGAGCAAGACGGCCAGGTGGGTGTGACTCCGGTTTTGTTCACCCGCCTAATGGCTGCGGAAGCTGTGATTTTCTGTGGGGGAGCTTGGGCAGGGGGACCCCGGACGCCACTCCCAGCGTTCCAGAGCCGCCCCCGCCAGGTGTGCATGGATCCGAGCCCCAGGACAGAGCGCGCGTTTTAATGTAACTGCGGGGCAGACAGACACGCGGTGCCCGAGTCCCTGCGAGCGAGCGTCCGCGCCTCAGGCCGTGAGCTGACTCTCCAGCTGCTGGTCGCGGAGCACAGGACTCATCGGCGCAAATTCAGCGCGAGCTCGAGACCCCCACCTACGCCGCGCTCGTTCTTTTTTGGTCCAAATAGACGGCCTTTTCCGAAAGCGGGAACCGGCCTCTCTGGGACCAAAGACGGCGAGAGGAACAGGTGCCAGCGTCGCGGATCGGCCTCCACAACCACGCCCGGCGGGTCCCCGGCGCCATTCTTCCTGTGACGAGCGGCGGGCTGTGTCCATGGGGGCCCCCTGCGCTGGTCCAGCCTGTGCCGCCCCCTCCAACCGCCACAGCGAACCAGGGGTCCCGGAGAGCTGGCTGCCCGCTGGGTCGGGGTCAGCTGAGCATTCTGTTCCCAGCACAGACAGTGTTGCCTGAACCTGCGCACACATCTAAACCTGTGTGTACATATATACACACATGTATACATGTGTGTACATACGTGTGCACAGAGCCAGGATCCCAGGGACCTACCCAGGTCGCCACCCTGTCCCTGGCCCCACTCCCAGCCCACACCCCTTACCCCTCCCAGACCCCTCCCGGCCCCAAGACACAGGCTGCAGAGCCAGCGTGGCCAGACCCTCAGGGAGACGGGCTGTGGAGGCGGCTGCGGCCAGTGCACGGCGGCCCAGAGCGGGCACAGGCCAGGGGGGCTCCGGGGAGACCCTCCCTCCCGGCCGTGCAGGCGACCTTCTCTCCCAGGGCCCAGCCCCATCTGGGGGATTCTGACGCTCCGCCGATTGAAAACTGTGGTGGGTGCCCTGGTTTTCCGGGCGTCGGACCAGCGGGAAATAGAGATGACGTGGAGATGCTGCAGGACGGGTGGGCCCTGGAGGCCGGTGTGAGGGAGGCTCCATGGGTTCCCGCGGCAGCTGGTACCCAGGCCAGGCCCCCATGCGCCAGGCAGGGTGAGTGTGGCTGGACGGAGGTGGCGGAGGCTGGGGGGCCCGAGAGAAGACGGACGCTCTGTCCCATCACTGCCCCAGGGGCCACCCCCAGACTCACTGCTGCCCACCTGGCCACGGAGCCAGACTAGACGGCATCCAGGTATTTTTCCAACCCAGGTGAGCCCTCCCTGGATACGGCGACAGGCAAGGAGGCACGAGGGACGCAGACTCTGGGACCGACCGGAACGGGGCCTCCAAAGCGCCAGCCCCGGAAGCAAACGCCCGCCCCCCCCACCTCACCCCCCGCCGGGCTCAGGGTAGATGGGAACCTGCGGAGTCGCTCGGCATCAGACTCGCTGCAGGACAACCTTTCCCGGCGGCCCAGCCCCAGCCACTGCCGCTGCTCGTCCCTGTGGCCCCCGAGCCTCCCCAGGGGTCACCCGTTTCTGCTGCAGCACCCGGAGTCATGGGTTCCAGCCCCGAGCCTGGCCGAGAAGGGGCGGGAAGGCACAGGCCCGCTCCGGGTCTCCTCTCACAGACCAAACACGAAGGGTTCCCAACAGGCACTTGGGCCCAACCTGAGTGGCTCAGGGGCTGAGCATCAACCTATGAACCAGGAGGTCACGGTTTGACTCCGGTCCAGGGCACATGCCCGGGTTAAAGGTCGAGCACCTGCACCACCGCCCTGATGTTGATGGAGGGTCCCTGGGCACGGCCTGGCCACAGCTCCCAAAGGGACCTGGAACGGACAACTCACTCCAGGGGGGACACAAGGCTCAGGCTCCTTGGCGTCAGCTGGCAAGGGCTGGGGAGAGGGGAGGGCGGAGTGCCCGCTGGCCACTGGCCGTGGCAGAGCTGTGCCGCCTCACCCAGCTGATCCCAGCAGGCCCGGCCACCACCTGCCACAGCCCAGCGAACGCAGGCCACGAGCCATTTGCAGAGGACACGCAGCCAGAGAGAGTTCCAGAGCGACACGCAGGTGATCCTACGACAGGCCCAGGACGCACCACAGCGCAGCCGAGGCGGGTGGGCCTGAGGCCCGTGGCTCCCCAGGGGAGGGGGAGGGGGCACAGGGCCGCTCCTGGATTCCAAACTCCAGAGCACTGCTTGCCAGGGCATGCACACAGATGGACAGGCACACATGCACACAGACACGCTCATAGCATGCACATAACCTGCATTCACACACGTGTCCACACACCTTGGCTCCTCAGCTGCAGGCATGGGGCTAGGGGCTTCAGACACTGAGGAGACAGGGTCCTTCCCCGCCCGGACCTCGCTATTCAAAAGGAGAAATAAGCCCTGGCCAGTGGCTCAGTGGTTAGAGCACTGGCCTGCGTACCAAAGGGTCAGGGGTTCGATTCCCGGTCGAGGGCACGGACCTCAGTTGCAGGTTTGATCCTCAACCCCCATCGGGGCGCGTGGGGGAGGCAACCAATTGATGTGTCTCCCTCACATCCATGTTTCTGTCTCTTCCCGTCCCTTCCACTCTCTCTCTAAAAGTCAGTGGGAAAATATCCTCGGGTGAGGATTAACAAAACAAAGAGAGAGAGAGAGAGAGAGGGAGAGAGGGAGAGAGAGGGAGAGAGGGAGAGAGGAAGAGAGAAAGTTCCATGTGCTGCTGTCGCTTTCCTCTGCGAGAAGAAAGGGAGGAAGGGAACAGAGACAAGGAGCAGCACAAGCCTCGTGGGGCCCAGTCCTAACCCCCCAACCTGCAGGCGGGGACGCCCCGAGGCCCTAGCCCAGACCCAGGTCCACTCCGCCCGGCTGACCAGAGCTCGCTGCGCCCCTCTCCACACAGCCGGTGAAACCAGAGCCCCCCCGATGCCGGCCACACGGGCCACATGGACCCACGCGAGAGACCACGAAGCAGCCACGTCCCTGCCCCCCCGAGGCTCCTGCAACTCTGACACTCTCCCTTTTTATTTTTATTTAAAATGACAGGCGACCAAAAAGACTGACGGCCGGCTTCCGTGTGTGAGCGTGTGCACACGTGTTCCCAGCTCCCCCCCCCGCCCGACAGCTAAGGAGAAACACAGGGAGCCTGTGTCCTGACGGTCAGGGCCCCTGACGAAACGCGGCTGCCTGCCTGGAGGGGCCGCCGAGGATGCCCGTGAGCCGCGGGGCCGCCCGTCTGTGGCGTGCATGGGCAGCTGGGGACGCCGCAGCCACGCAGTGCCACGCCTGGGCCAGCCCTCCTGCCAGGCCCCAGCTGGTGGAGTGGTTCCCTGCCTGCCACCCGCTGTCCCTTCCACACACTGACTGCGCGGCCCGGCGCGGCCAGCGACAGCGCTAGGAGCCCCGTCCTCCTCCGTGACAAGGTGGAGGTCAAGGTGAGCGCCCACTCGGGACGCAGCTGTGGCTCGCAAACGCCCGATGCTGGGCCCGCCTTCATGTGTGGGGCACACGTGTCCCGGCACCGGGCTGTGCCGTCTGCACCGGAGGAGACGCGGCTCCTGGGTGCCCACAAGACCCGTTTCGAAAGGAGGCCACAGGCAGCGAGGAAGCGGCGGGGGGACAGGCGGGGGGTGCGGACGCCGGCCGGAACCCGGGCTCCCCACGCCAGCCCGCCGGCAGCTCGTCGGCAGCATGTTCACAGATGTTTCCACTCGGTGCTGCAAATGGGCTCCAGGTCTGAGACATGGCTGTTTGTTCTAGAAATCAGAAGGGCTGGCCTGGCTGTGAAAGACGCCTGCCCACCCCCTGCCTGGCCGCTCCCCGGCCCCCGGCCCTCCCCCCTCCGGGAGGACCAGACCCCGCGGAGGCCCCGGGGGAGGTGCCGGCACTTGCAGGGTCTCGGGCGCTCCCTGTACCATGTGCTCCCCGCTCCGCCGGCTGAGGGGCCGCGTCTGCTGCAGCCACGCCGCCTGCCCCCGTGGGTGGCACGTGCACAGCGTGACCCCGAATTTTAAAGAAGCGCGTGCGTGATGCACGGCCCTGCCCCAGGGCACACGCCGCCGTCACTGCACGGCGGGCCAGGCTGGCTCTTTGGGCGACTGTGTGACCGGCGTGCAAGGGTCTCCGCCACCCCCACACCAGAGGGCGGGAGTGGGTCCCATGCTCCAGGGAACCCCTGACCCCTGTCTGTCCTGTCTGTCCCACCATCTGTCCTGTCTCTGTTTCTCTCTGTCCCCTCTGGCTCTCAACACGAGGCCTAAACCAGCACAGAAGGCATTTACGCCACAGAATTTATCATCCCCTCCACGTGGCCCGCGTGTTACTGACAAGACGCCGCATGCACCCCGCACTCCGGACACAGCTCCCCGGCCGCCGGGAGGGCATGGAGGGTCCGGGTGGAGGCCAGGCCCGGCGCTGATACCCCCCTGATAACGTATTGTACAATTAGATCAATCTGACAATTTCCATTATGGCTGATAAAATATTTATCGAGCCTTGGAGATGCTGTCTGGCCTCCGCACCATTTGTTCTGCTAATGGGGGGCGGGGGGGTGCCGAGGCTGCGGACGGGCAGACAAAGCGGGGAGCCGGGCCCAGGCTCCTCCCTACCTCCCCATTAGGTTTGCAAATTGCCGTCCGCAGCCATACATTACCGCCGGCCCGGCGAGATTGATGCCCGGCTGACAGGGCAGGTAGGTGACTGGCGATGGCATTGTTCCAGGGAAGCATTCATCATGGCGGGGGGAACAGCCCCTCCAATCGGCCCACACGTCTAAGCAGGAAGGAGCGGGGAGCAGGCAGCCCGCGGACGGTTTCAGCAAGAGCTGGAAACCGGGAAACGCAAACGTTTTCTATTATTTAACAAACCACCTTCGTCACGGCCAGGGTTTTTGCTCGGAGTTCCGGGGAGCCCAGACCACAAGGGCTCTCTCGCCATCGGGGGCGTTTCATAAAGCGCATGCACAGAAGTGGCCTCCTTTGTCACAGGGTTTCCCCAGCCGGGGGGAAGGGGAAATGGGGGGCCAGAGCCCGCTCGGCACCTGCTCGGCCAAAGCACCCACCGCTGCCCGGCTTCACCCATCGCTGCCCGGCTTCTCCTCAAGCCCAACCCCCCCCCCGGCCCCGCCCTCCCCCACACACACAGCCGCCCTGAAAACCGAGGTGGGGACCCTGTGGCTGCAGGGCCCCCACCCACAGCCTGGCACTCGGCCAGCCTGTGTGCCCACGAGCGCCTCCACGCCACAGCCCCGGGACGGGCTGTGGGGAACGTTTGGCTACAACAGGTAAATGGCCCTGGAGGGTCGCCCTGGTGTGGGGAGCCAGCCTGGCTGTCACAGCCAATGGGACATACACGGTCACTAAGCGAGGGGCAGGCGGGGTCCGGGCAGCTCCCAGCCCAGGCGAGCGGGTCGGAGGTGGCGGGGGGAGGGGAGAAGGGGTCGGAGCCCTGACCCTGGGCCGTGCCCTCCTGGGGCCGCGGGCTCGTCCCGAGGCGAGGCGGGGCCTGGGTGAGCCCCAGTAGCCACAGTCCCCCTCGGAAGGCCAGCGCCGAGCAATTAAATTAAATTGCTGCTGTCCCTGCTTTGAGGCCACCCTTGATTTAAGGCCAGAAAAGGAAGCAATTAAATTTAATAAAAACCAGGTTCCCAAACAAAGATATGTGGCCGGGCAGCCATCCGGAGCGGCATCCGCCGGAGGACCGCGCTGGGTGCCGCCACCGCGGGCTCGAGACTCTTCCCATCGCGGCTTTCGGACCCGGCCTCGCTCATGACCTTGTCCAAACCGGAGCAGACGGTCCCTCCTCGGCGGCTCCTCGCCAGGCCGACCGCATGACCCGAGGCGGACGGGCTGCTCTGGGGGCGTCGTCGGGGGTCAGGGTGCGGGGTCGGGGGCCAGGAAGGTGGGCGGTGGCCAGGGTCCGGGCAGGCACGCCTCCTGCAGAGACCACAGCCGCTGCCCCCCATCCACCCCCGGCCCCCAGTCCACGCGGCCCAGGAGCTCTGAGGAGCGGCTCCCTTTCCTGTTAACAGAATTGGGGGGCCCGGGTGCACGGCCTCCACTGGGGCCCCCACGGTGGGCCCTCGGGTCCTATAAAGCTCTGTGCTCACAGCGGCCAGCGAGGTCCATCCTCACAGCCAGGCAGAGACTGGACCTCAGCAACCAGGTGACAACGCGAATGACGAGGATCACTCGCGAGGGCGTGGACAGTGACACGGGCCACCCCCTCCGTCCCGGCTGGTGTCAGGCAGGTCTGGAGCCCCAGCTGCCCCCTCGCCCACCCCATACCTGCTCTGTGCCCTCGCACTCCGCCCGGGGGACCCGTTCCTGCGCGAGTTTATCAATCTGCTGCGGGCACCCCCGTCCGGAGGTGGCCCCAGGGTGCCCCTCGCAGGTCCCCATGGGAACCTCTGGCTGGGGACAGGGCGGGGCGGGAGAGAGAGGAAGGATTCCTGCAGGTTTCCCGGGAGGGAAGGACCCGGGACGGCAGCGAGGTGCAGGCGGCGAGCCTGGGGCATCCCTGTCCCCGACCACTGGGCAGCCCGCCCCTCAGACACAAGAAATTCGGGAAAGGGCAAACGCCCCGTGCATGTCACCAGCCAGCCCGGCACGGAGACACTGGAGCTCTGAGCCCGGCTCCCCAGCACCCCCCGAGAACAGAAGCCCCATTATCTTATCCCAAAGGTCAAAGTTGAACGCCCACGGCTCCCGGGAATCCACGGAGGGGGAGGTCAGAGGGCAGCGCAGGGAGCGTCTTCATTCTTCCTCCTCCTTCTTCCAAGGTCATGAAACGGCAGCGAAACCGAGAAACCACAGCCCCACGCCCAGCTCCCCCTCCCCCACCCCGGGCGCCCGGCTGGTTCCCGAGGTCCTCCGTGACCTCCTCCTAAGCAGACGACGCATGACCACACAGCCACGTGGCCCCAGCGTGGCCGCAAGGTCTGCGTCCTGGCCCCTGCTGGGCCAGGGCGGGAAAGCCTTCTGGAACTTTCTAGGCCCTCGCGGTAGCCTTACAGCTGAACCTTGCCCCCAACTCCCACACATCTCAGTGCCTCTGGGCCCCGAAGGCCAGGGCAGGGTCGGCTGGTTTGGATCAGGGCACCTTCAGCCCGGAAACTAGCGGACACGACGGACCCTGGGTGGACCCAGCGCGGGGGGGGCGGCTCACCAGGCCGGGAAAGGAGAGAAGGGACGTTTCTCTGGTGTCATGGATATTCCCACAAACCCCCCTGGTAGGAAACCCGATGCCCAGGTGCTGGTGGGGATGAGACGGGGACTCGGGGCTTATGCACCTGAGAAGGAAGCCTTGAGCCTTTCTTTGTTCATCGCGGAAAATCTCCACCCTCCTGCACACACATGCAGGATGCCGCCTCCTCCAGGGAGACCTCCTGGATGGCCTGCCTGGCCCCGGCCACATCTGGTGTCTGGCTACCGGCCCGGGAACATCTGGGACTTGGGATAGAAACATCCTAGGGACGAGGACTGCCTGGGTGGCCTGGGGCAGCGCCGGTAGCGTCCCCCTGGCAGCCACCCGTCCCCAGAACTTATCTCACGCACATGACCGGGCTTTGCAGGAAGGGGGAGGCCAGCCGTGCATTCCTTGCTCCCTGCGCGACAGGCTCGCGTCTAAATCTGCACCGTGTGACCACTCACATGCTGGCTCTGGGGCCTGGCGGCCGCGGGGTCAGAGAGAGGGGAGGGGGCCCGGGAGCCGCCCGAGGGCGCTGCCTCTAAATGGCCCTGCTCTGGGGCCCCTGGGGCCCCGGGGGACGCTGTGGGGGGTCAGCAGGGAGCAGCCGTCCCAGGTCTGACTGGCACATCCCAGGCTGGGGCTGGGCCCCTGGCGCCTGCACCGCAGGGTGGCCGCTCTCCTGACTCAGTTTCCTCGTCTGTAAGATGGACTCAGACTCCTTCCCCTGCCCACCCCGCCAGTCACCCATCTGTCTGATGGCCCAGGAGTGGGGGTGAGCCCTCCCCGGCCAGGGCCAGGGCCAGAGGGAGAAGGGGCGCCCTGTCCCACCACATACGATCCAGGGCTCTCGGCGGTGATGGGGCCAGCAGAGCCCGGCTCCCGGGACCCCGCACCTGGTGGGACGGGGGTTAACCAGGGGCTGCCCAAAGTGGAGCTCAGGGGCCAGGGTGGGAGGCAGCCTGCAGTGGTCCACCGAGCAGCGAGGGGGGCCGTGGGGCCACAGGAAACGCCCGAGAAGCCGACCCCCGTCCACACCAGCACGGGGAGCTGCCGGCCAGAGAACCGGGCTTGTGGCCTCAGGAAGCTCAGGACCTCAGAGCTGGCCCCCCAGGGCTGTGGACACGGGGACCTGGGGTCAACGTGTTCCCAAACTAGGAACCGACTTCTCCAGGACTCCATCAAACAGTGGCAGTCACAGTGGCAAGGACCCGGGACCCGGCCAGGCCTGGGGTCCCATCCCGGCCTCCTGCTGCCTACGCCTCTGTCGGCACACAGGTGACAGCAGAGCGGACGCCACTGTGAGACGTGAGGACAGACTGAGGGCGTGCGGAGGCCTGACCCTGGGAGTACTGCTCAGTGCCCCACCTGGTGGCCTCTCACCTTTGCTGCCATTTCCTGGCCTGGGGCAGGTGGCCTGGGGCAGGTGGCCTGGGGTAGGTGGCCTGGGGCAGGTGGCCTGGGGCAGGTGGCCTGGGGTAGGTGGCCAGAGATAGCAGCAGCTTCTGCCTTTCCCTCGGCTCCTAGTCACAGGCTCCCCGGACCCGTTCCAGGGTTGGCATCAGCCCTGCCAGGGCGCAAGGACCCCCTTGGCCTCCCTGGACCCCTGGCCCGCCCCCGTGCCCTGTGGCTCCCTGACAATGCAGCCAGCCATGTCCTCGCACCTTTAGCTCCTGGGGACGCAGCAGGAGACGCCCACGCTGGTTCTCCGCTCGCCACCAGCACCCAGAGGAGCCCTGCCCCTCCCCGCCCCCCTCCCGGCCGTGAAAGGCTCCGAGGAGGGTCCCAGGGGACGGCCCAGGAGCCCAGCCGGAGCGCAGGGGTGGGGGGGTCCGGGCGGAACAATGCCCAGACCTGTTTCCCGGGGAAACCCGACCCTGTAATTACACCTCGGCCGGGGTGCGGGCCACAATGCCCGCGCTCAGAGGGAGCGGGCGAGGAGACCCTCCAATTGTCACTGCCGGGCCGGGCGCATTGAGTCCGGCGGGTCCGGTTACCGGGCTCACAGCTGGCGTGTCACCTGCCCTGCCCGGGAGGGGCCCGCCAGGCCGGGCCTGGCAGTGCCGGGGGCGCCCTCGCGGGAGCGGCCGTGAAAGTCCCTTCCCCGGCCAGCGGCGAGCTCATTGTTTGCGCTCAGATAAGAAACGTGGGCTCAAGTGTTTTCTTTTCTGAGAAAATGTCGGGCCCAAGGACGGCGTCTGCAGCACAGGAAGGGCCGGCGCGGCGGAAGCCCCCGGCCCGCCCTCCCCGCCGCCCTCCCCAGGGACCCCGCCTGCTCCCCCCCGGCCCGTGGGACACGGGCGGTGACTGGTGCCCAGGCAGGCGGGGTCCGCAGGCCAACGTGAGGGGGACCAGGCCCACTCCCACCTTCCCAGCCAGGGCTGGGCCAGAGTCGGGGGTTCGTCCCCGATCTGTGGGGTGCTCTGCAGACCCCAAATAAGTGGGCAACCATGACCTGCTCCCCGCAGACCCTGACCCTGTGGGTGGCCGGCAGCCCCCTAATCCCCGCCAACACCGAGTCCGCCACCGCGCGATCCCCCACCCGGGGGGGGGGGCGGGCTCCGGCGCCCCACGCAGGCTCACGGCCAGGCCCCCGCCAAACAAAAGGGGGTCTGTTCCCCGCCTCGGCCTTGCGCAGCTTAAGGACATTTTTGTCATTTTTGACCAGCTAGCGTCTTAAAGAAGAAAGTCGGTTGTGTAATCGCTTTAGGTCTAATCTCCCCGGTTTTGCGCACTCCAGGTGCCAGGCCGGCCTCCCCGAACCGACCGGGTCAAGGCCCCTGCGGGTCCCGGGCCCTCAGCGAGGCGGCGGCATGGCCCCATGTCCTGCGGCCTCAGCCTTGAATGTGACCCCTCCGTCCAGGGGTCCCGACGCCTGAGGCAGGTGGAGAGGAGGGTGGGGTGCATTAGGCGCTGGTCTCGGTCCTGACGGGGACCCATCGTCCCCGCCTCTCAGCCGCTGCTCGGGCTGTGCCCCTGCCCAGTGCTCCTTCCCTCCCTCTGCCAGCAGCTTCCTGCCCTTAAGAACCAAGATGCCCTGTACTAGGGAACCTTCTGGAATCCTGCTCGGCCCTCCCGCCCTCCCCACGTGGTCCCCATCATCTGGGAAGTTCCCAGGCTCCGGCCTCCCGTCCCGTCAGCCGTTAGCTCCAAGGGGCCCGCCCTCTGCGACCCACTCCTCTAGGCCCGAAGGCATCCTGGCCGGTTCTGGGCCCCTGGCCTGGGCTCCTCTGAGTGACCCGGGGCCGTGCACATCTCTGCCACGTGGGGCAGTTGGGCTTCGTAGACGTGAGCTGAGGCCACATGGTGTCGCTGGGCCTGGGGTGGGTGGCGGGACGGCCAGGGAAGGGCCTGGAATCACGTCTGTGGGTGGTGGGTGCCCAGGGCCAACAGCTGTGGCCAGTCCTGCCCTGTGTGACCCCCTGGGCTGCTTCAGCACAGCCTTCCCGTGGGGGACCCCCCGGTCCCACCCCAGGACGGGTTGCCCGAGCCGCTCACATCAGCCCTGCAGATAATAAGGGCTTCACCTCCAGGCCTGGTCTGTGCCCTGAGGGGGCAAGCGAGGCCATCACACCGGGGTCTCACGCCAGCCCCCCACGCACCTGCCGCAGGCCCAACGGCTCAGCTTCTCTGAACATCCCCGTGGCTTCCGTGAGCATTCACCGGCCAGGGCGCAGGGCGGCGGGGGGGCGGGGGGGCAGGAGCCCCTGCTGTGGTGTTTTTGTTTTTTTATATATTTTTATTGATTTCAGAGAGGAGGGGAGAGGGAGAGAGAGATAGGAATATCAGTGATGAGAGAGAAGCATGGATCGGCTGCCTCCTGCATGCCCCCTACTGGGGATCAAGCCCACAACCCGGGCCTGTGCCCTGACCGGGAATTGAACCCTGACCTCCTGGTTCATAGGTCAACGCTCAATCACTGAGCCCCGCCGGCTGGGCCCCCTCCCATGTTTACCGGGCATCCAGGGCCCAAGCCAGCACACTATGCATGGTACAGCCTATCTGCCTCCGGGTGGGGCATGGGTGCCCCGCTGGAAGCTTCTGGAAAGTTTCAGATGGTTCTATGAGGCCAGGTCCCACAGGCACCCAAGACGGGGCTCAGACCAGGCCGCGTTTCCTGTCCACCCTCCACCCAGCAGCCTCCCCTCCGCTCCCGCTGGCCGGAGAGGGATCTGGGCAGGGACCAGGGCCCATGTCCAGGTTCTGACACTTTTGTAAACATCGTTGAAATAATCAGACGACATAATGACCGCACATTTTTCACCCGTGGCCATGCTGCCTTCATCCAGCCCCGGACTCCTCCCTCCAGGGCACCGCGGCTCCCGCAGAGACCCCACCCAAAGGCAGGGAAGCCAGTTCAGACCTTTCAAAGGTGCCCGAGTGCCCCACGGCGCCCCGATTGCTCCTTCCCCGGCTGTGTAATTAGCACACAAAGGACTCTCTCCTCCAAATTAAACGGCAGTAATTGGGTTTTTAAAAAACTCATTTAAATCCTAAACCCTTTGGGAAAAAATTGCCATTGTTTACCTACTAAAGGGACTGGCACTTTCAGCCTCACGGGGCTAATTGAACAGGCCCCCAGGACGGGCACGGGCAGGACCGAGGGCGAGGAGGCTCCTCCCGCAGCAGTGGGCGGGCGAAGGCCGCGGCCTGGATGGAGGGCAGGAAGGACAGCATGGGGGCCCCCCACCCCTCCCCTGCTCACTCAGACGGAGCTGAGGCCACGGCCACCTGCGACACTGGCGGGGCGGGAGCTGCTCCAGCCTCACCCACCACCACGGCGCCCGCGGGGACGGTCACCCCGCGTCCCCGGAGCGCAGGGCACAGTCCGCGAGGCGGGAACCCCAGTTTCCCCAGCGGCATGCAGACATTGGTTCTGGCATCGTCGCACTGAGTGCGCTTTCTGCACTGGAGGCGGCAGCGGATAGAAGCGCTGTCATTACTTCCACTTCGCCATTTTCCCTCTCATTTTCATGCTAAAATCCTCTGAAGTGCCTGGATGAGACGGGGGGAGGGGGGGGCGCCTACAAATGAAATAAAACTTTAGGGAAAACCTTTGTCTTAAAATCCTTGACGAAGTGGGGAGACATGCCATGTGCCTGACCATGAAGACCTGCGAGTCCTAGAGCTCGCGCCCGCCCCCCATGTTAACCCAGAGCTGGAACGAGATCACCACTTACTCTGTTGTTAACGGAAAAAATAACTGCCAACTTTGTCGTGAACGAAGGATGGAAGATAAACCTCAACGATGGCGAGAAAGGGTTAAGATGGAGGGAACCTTGACAACGTGAATAACTGCAAAGCTACTCCAGAGGAAAGGTGGGAAGAAGCAGGGATGGGAGCAGCCACACGCCGAAGAATGTTCTAGAAGAAAAGGGCCTGGGCTCTGCCTCCTCTCCCTGGTGCTGCATCAGAATAAGAGCCCCCGGGGCGAGTTCTCCGCACACCCGGCAAGTCCAGAGAGCGGCTGGGACGCGCAGACGGGAATCCGCATAACCCCGTGCCCGGGCAGGGCCGCGCCGATGAGACGGGCGATGTGAAGGGCGGGCCGAAGGCGCAGGAAGATGAGGATCTGCACCGCGAGCAACAGGGTGAGCAGCTCAGGGCGGGAAAGCCGTGCGCAGTGAGCTCTGGGAACTCCACCTGAAGTCACGCCGAGGCGTGGACCGTGGCGTGACGCCGAGTCCCCGACAGGTCGACACAACACGCAGTGACAGCGGTGACGAAGCGGGTCGGGCGGCTTCACGCACACACACATGCACCCTCAGCGCTGGGCCAGGCTGACGGTCGGCGTGTTGGAGTTTGTCTGTGGTTTGCAAGGGACACGTGGGGATGTGGGACATGGACGTGAGTTTGGGGTGAGCCCCTGTGGCTCCAGGGAGAGCCCAGCCACCCAAGGGCCCTCGGTCCCACCCCCGTGACCGGAGAGAACCGGAACCTGCCACCAAGGCCCAGGGCTCCCATCCGTCCCGGCCTGAGCGCCTCAGGAGAGGACCGCGTGGGTTTCCACGCACAGGGGCTCGGCCCCGGCCTGTTTGAATGTGTTGTGTGCACACACATGCACTCACACACACACACACATGCACTCACACACACATATGCACACAGGTGTGCACATACACTCCTGCACACACATGCAAACACATGCATGCACATACACATATGTTTCCCTCCTGGCACCCCGTGGGGAACCCGCAGTGGAGAGGAGGCGGGCAGCAGTGATGACACCCCACCCGCCTCCCGTCCCAGGCCACACGCCCCGCCCACCTTCCAGGACACTGAGCTGGCGGCAGTGAGGATAGAGCTAGGGACCAGCAGCCCCGGTCACAGGAGGGCACACGCCAGGCTGCTGACACACGTGTTCGTCTGCACAGGCCCTTCCCACAGAGCCCAGCTGACAGGTACCGTGGCCCCTGACAACAGGTGGGAGATGCAGAGCAGAGCCCATGAGGCCAGGGGTCGTCCAGCCTCGGCCAGGCCAGGTGACCGCTGTCGGCCGAGGGGTTGGGAGCACCCGGGTGGGGCCGCCTCGACCTCCAATCACCCCGCCCTCTAACGCCCACGACAGCGCTGCCCCAGTGAGCGGGTGCGGGACGTGCCCCCGGGACACACCCCAGCCTGACGAGTTGCGCCCACCCAGAGGTGAGCGGTGCCAAGCTGGGCCAGCTGATGGCTCTGGGTGCAGCCTGTCTCCCTGGGCCTCACAGGTCCCCAGGCACAGGCACCTGCCCCCACGCAGGGGTGTGTAACCACCCACCCCTCTTACACCACCTACTGCAAAACGCAGCGGCCCTCCCACTGGCCAGGAACTTCCTGTCAGAGCTGCCCCGCACCAAACTGTGCGTCCAGCCTGAGCGGCTCCCGGGCCTGAGCCTGCAGCCCCGCTGCGGGAGAGACCCCCCACGACGGGCGCGGAGCACTGCCGACGGGCTCCCTCGGGGTCAGTCCATGGTGGCGTCCTTCCCCAGAGCTGTACGCACCACCCAGAACCAGGAAGCAGGGAGCAAGAGGCAGCCCCTAAACCCGGGGTGAGGCGGACAAAGGCCCAGGCCCGGAGCGCGGACGTCTGTGCCCATCACGCTGGAGGGTTTCCTTCCCTTTTTCTAGACCATTCGCCCGGCACAGACCATTGTGGAGGACACACCAGCTCTCCGTCCCTTTTCAACACCAACTGTCTCAGACGAACCTGGGGCAGACCCCTCCGCGGTGGGGTTCCCGGGGGGACAGGGGTTTTCATTCAAACACCGGGTGAAGGTTACGGGCACCCCCGTGGCCCTTTTCTCAGGAAGGAGCAATGTAGGCAAGAAGCCGGGGAAGGGTTGGGGGGGGTGGTGTCCCTGATGGAGCCCCCTCCCCCCGGTGGCCACCATCCAGTTTCCTGCTCCTGGCAGCGGCTCCCTGCTGAGCAGTCAGGGCCCACCGCCCTCCCCAAACCGGGGCCGGTGGCCATCCCGCTTCCCTGCTGCTTCCCCCCTCACAGGGGCTCACCCGCCTCCGCCCGGGGGACCCGACCCAGGGCAGCCGCCGACCCAGGTCCCACTGTCCCCTGCCCTGCAGGGACGGGAGAGCAGCGGCCCCGGGTCCATATCGGCTTACAGGCCGAGTGGATCCGCTCAGCCGCGCATTTCCAAAATGAAACCAGAAACCAGGTTTCATCATCGGAGCTCGATAGAGATTCCCCCAGCGCCGGGGGCCGCCTCGCTGGTGACCGCCGCCTTCCCCCGGCACAGACCTCGCACGCAGCAGTGGAAGGACATTGGCTGCGCCCCCGGGAGGGCGGGGCGGCCTGTCTCCTGGGGGCACCGTCTGGGTAAGACGATACCTGATGTAGCAAACAAGAAAAGCAAAGTTCACCAAACCAGCAGAGATCGGCCCTGGCACGGCCGCGCACCGTTGCTCCGCGTTCTCAGCAGCTGGATGCCAAATCGCGGCCGCTCCCGGGCCAGAACCCGGCGAGGTCAAGTGAGGACCGCGAGGAGCGCGGATCCGTCTCGAAGGCCGGCGCTGAAATCTATTTTGAGTTTCGCAAAACAAGAGGCCCCGGGGCCTCCCTCGCTCCATCGTTTCCCTTTGACCTTTCCCTCATCGTCCGAAAGCCCGTGCCCCGGCCTCCAGCGCCAGGCCCCGTGTCAGGAAGAACTCGGCGGACGGGCCCCGACCAACCGCTGTCCTGCGCCCCACCGGCTCCGGGGGCTGCACGGGGCCGGCCCCGGGGACTCGCAGCCTCATCTGGGGAAGCACGTTCCCAGCCCCCCTCTCTGTCAGGATGCACGGGGAGGGCCCTGGCGCCTGCGAGCAAGCACGGGGCCTGACGCCCGAGAGAGCCCAGGCCCCAGCTCCTCTGCATGAGTGTAACCCACACGTTATCAGGAGCCCTTCTGGAACATTCTTTTTTTTTTTAACACTTATTTTTATTGATGTCAGAGAGGAAGGGAGAGAGAGACAGAAACATCCATGATGAGAGAGTATCATTGATCCGCTGCCTCCTGTACGCCCCCTACAGGGGATCAACCCTCTAACCCAGGCCTGTGCCCTTGACCGGAATCGAACCCGGGACCCTTCAGTCTGCAGGCCAACGCTCTATCCTCTGAGCCACACCAGCCAGGGCTGGAACATTCTTTGCACCTCCCTGCCTCCCTGCCTTTGCATGGGCTGTTCCCATTACCAGATCCGCCCTTCCACTTGAGCCCAGGGCTGGGGCCTCTACCCCCAGCTTCCCATCTCCCGAAGGGTCTGAGCAGACAGCGGGGCGTTGGCTGGCGTCTGCAGAGCCCACCTGTGGGGTTCAAGGCCACGCCAGGCGCGGGGACTCGTTTCTGAAGGAGCACGCGCAGGTGACCTGAACGCCCCCCACAGGTGAGGGAACCCGGAGGCTGCCCGCAGGCGGCCAGCTGGCCTGTCCACTCACTGAGCAGCTGCCATCAAACCCTCGGCCTCAGCCTCTCCATCTGTACAATGGGTCTGCCCGGGCCTGTCCCCCAGAGCACAGGGACAGCCTGCGCCCCGAAGAGCTGAGCGGGCTGGGGAGGAGGACACAGGGCCGCAGGGGCCGGCCCGCCTGGGGCCCGGCCAGGCAGACATTGTCCCTCAGAGCCGGGCCGGGGAGGGAGGCCACAATGGGCCCCTGTCTCCCGTGTTGATGAGACGGTTCGGTGCGGAATATCTAAACAGCGAACACTCACAGGCTGCGGGAGGGGCGAGGATGACCCGGGAGGCTGGCCCGGCGATCAATGCGCAATCAGGTAACTGCCGCTCTGAGAAGCTTTAAGAGAGGATCAGCCACTCACACGCTAATTCCTCTCGCTAATTAAGCAGCCTGTTAATTGGTCTGGGGTTCTAGTGCCTGTCATTATGCCTGTAACAGCCCGTGACAGCAATGGGCCTGGGGCTCGAGGCCCACAAAGGAGCCGGGCCCTTAATGAGTCGCCCAGCGCTGGGACCCGCACCGGCCGCCTCGCCCGCCCGCGCCGCGCCGCTCCGGGGCTGCGGCAGGCTCAGCGCCCCTCACACCGGAACTCGCCCGACAGCAACGGAGAGGCTGGGATACTCTTCCCTTTAAAACACCGCCTGGTCCAGGGCCCCGCATAACTGCTCCCCAAACTCAGCTTCCCCGAAACCCTGCCAAGCACTCGCCGCGGTCTGTGTCAGCCCGCCTTTCCCAACCAAGGACGCGTCCTGCTGAGCCGGCTCCCCTGCCCTTCGGAGCCGCTGGGCAGCAGGGCCTGGCCTGGCGCAAGTTGCCTGGCTTCGGGGGCCTCAGTTTACCCTGTGTGACCTGCTGGGGTGGTGCAGACCGCAGGAGGCCCCAGGAAACCCGAGGGGCTGGGAAGTCTTGTCACTGTCCTCCCCCTCCTCCTGCTCCTCCCCCTTCTCCTCCCTCTCCCCCTCCTCCTCTCCCCTCCTCCCCCCTCCCTCCTCCTCCTCCTCTTTCTCCTCCTCTTCTCCTCTCCTCCTCTCCCTCCCCCTCCTCCCCCTCCTCCCCCTCCTTCCCCTCCTTTCCCTTCTCTTCCCCCTCCTCCTCTTCTTCCTCCTCCCCCTCCTCAGCGGGTACCAGGCCCGGCCTCCTGTCCACTCGGCCCAGGCTGCGCGTCAGGACCTGGATGGGCCCCAGTGACTGGACGGAGGAAAAGTGTTCTCGGACCGGGTTTCTTGCAGGTGCGCTCACCACTGGCCGCTGCCTTTGCCACTGGCATGGGAGAGCCGTTAGAGAGAGGCACGCAGGACCGAGGGCTCGGGGCCTGTGAGAGAGTTTTCCCAGGGCCACGGAACACCAAGGGCCTGGGGCGCCAGGGCTGGGGGAGCCTGGGGGGGGGGGGGGGGGGGCTGGCACCAGGGCCACCCTTCTGACCAAATTGCCAGGCCCTGGCTGCACTGGGGACTCTCCAGCGGGTCCTGGTTCCCTGCAGGGGCTGTCGGGGAGGGGCTGTCGGGCAGGGGCTGTACGGGCAGGGGCTGTGCACCCATGTTTCTGGGCCCCAGGCTGAGCGCCGCAGCCCCCCACACTGCTGCCATCTCCGGAGGTGGAGAGGGGCTGGATCACGGTGCTGCCTCAGGCACAGAGGGACGGGCCCAGGTCAGAAGGACAGGACAGCCCTCACTGTCCTCCCGCCGGGGCCGGCAGCGTGGGCGGGGACAGGCACGTGGCTGCCGGTGCGGGAGCGCGTGCTCTGAGACAGAGGGCCCCGCTGCCCGGCCCGCCCTGTCCACCGTCCAGTAACAGGTCACGTTCAGAGGTCACACGTGCAGACAGTCCCCAGTGAGGTCACGGCCGGCCCAGCCAGGCCAGCAGCCACACAGAGAAGCCCACGGCCACTCATGGGAAGGTACCCCTCCCCCGGGGCCCTGCAGCCAGCCCCTGGCCTGGGCTTCCCGGGGGCCACACCTGGTGCTGGGAGACCCTGGCCCCGCTTGGCACCAAGGGCCTCAGAGAGGACGTCCTGCCCGGGAGCCCGAGGGGGCAGAGCCGTGCTGCCCGGGCAGCCCCTGCACGGTCCCGGGGAGGCCTGCACCTCGGCCGCCCTGCCCTGCCTCCCAGGGGTGCAGGTTGGACAGGCACGGAGAGACACTGCTCGGAGCCTCCCACGGGGCAGCTTTCCTGGGCACCCAGAACGGGCACACTGCGCCCCTGAGCCCGGACCCTGCTCCCCGCCTGGACGTCGGCGGGTCCTGGTTTGAATTTGCGCGGTCGGGCTGGTTCTCATTCCCGAAGCCGCCTTCCCAGGCCCTTCAGGAAGATGCAACCTGTTCAAAGTGGAAATAAAATAAAATACAACAGCGTCTCTCCGCCCCTTATTAGATTAAAACCCTGGCCAGTGAGGGAAACCCCTAAATTTGATTTCCTTTCCCGGGCGGTTTTGGGCGGCGGGGGCCGAGTCTGGAAGAAGGCGGGATTGTGGGATTTGGGGGTCCAGACGGTCACCTTTTCCCTCGTATAATGGCCCTTCCCCACCGGCGAGCACTGGGGTCTTGTTTATTCTGCCCAGACCTGGAGCTCCTCGCGGCTGCTCAGAACGCCAGGGCCGTGCCTGCGGGCAGCGCCTCCCTGATCAGCGTGAAGGCGGAGCGGCTCCTGGGCCAGACAGCCTCCCTTGGGAGAAACCGGGCCCCGATTCTCCCGAGGCGGGTGCCTCTGGGGCTCAGCGCCCCGTGGCCACGCCAGACTGTCTGGCCGAGAGGTCGCGCCATTAGACGAAGAGGGTTTTTTGCGAAGAGAGTGCCGGGCCCAGGTGTCCCAGGAGCCGCCTAGAACTAAACGGCCGTTTTGTCTTTTCCCGCCCCGAGTGGAGGGGGCGGGCGGGCGGGCAGGTGGGCAGGCCTGGCCGGCCTGTGGCTGCAGTTCGGCCGGGGCTCAGCCTCGGCCCCCCGACCTCCTCAGACACCATGTGCAGAACAGGGGCTCGCACGGCTCCCTAATAAGATCCACATCCCGCCGGGTGCACGTTTAATAGGAAAGGTCTGGCGGTGCCCGCCGCCCGCACTGCGCTGGCCCAACTGAGAGGCCTTTGTTCGGAGATTAGAGGAGGATTCGCTTTCATTTTTCAGGAGGTTTCACTCACTCCGTCACGGAGGCTCCCGACGCCGGCCGCCCCGTTCCCTCCACATCCCACCCAGCCTCCAGTCCCGGGGTCTCCGGCCCCCGGGGGTCAGGGTGCTGGCTGCAGGGAGGTCCCCCCACACCCTCGGAAGGGGGCCAGGTAGCAGGCAAGCGTCCAGGCCGGGCCACGTCCCCGAGGCTGTGCGGCCGCCCCGTGGTCCTGCCCCGTCCCCCCCGTCCTGCCTCAGGCCCACATCTGGTTCTCGGCACGGGAGGCCATGGTCATTTTTCACTGCCGCCCTTTGTCCTGGGCCTGGCGGGGGGAGCCGAGAGAGGCGGGCGGCGGGGCGGGCAGCGGGGCCTGCGGGCCAGGGCGTTCAGCTCCTCCGTCTCCACAGAACCGGCCTGTTCCGCGGGGCCCTGGGCCACGGCGTGGGCTCCCCGTGCTCGGTTTTAATTAAGACCTGATCTTTTCGGAGCCCCTTCCTGAAAGCAGCGCCATGCTGCCTTCCTCCCGGACGGGAGCCTTTTAAAAATAAAGGCCTTTTTTAAACACCAGGTCCTGCCGCCCCCCCTCCCCGACCCGCCCCGGGTCATGTTCCTGTGGACGCTGGAGCTGAGCTGCTGGTGCCCGGGGCCCGGCTGGGAGGTGGGCTCCTGGGGCCCAGGCCAGCTGACCCCTGGCACCCGGAGGGCGAGGCTGCCGTGGCCGTGCCAGGCCCAGCGCCCGCTCCCCTCTGCCTCAGAGCCAGGCACTGATCGCGGCGTTTTCCTGAAAGAAAAGAGGAGAAAACGCCCACTTATGTTGTCCCAACACCAGACTCTGACGTGTGAACACGTTTATCACATCCTGTTTCTACCCAAATACAGGGCGAGGCCGTGCAGAAGCAGGACGCGGGCCTTTCGCGGTCCTCCGGGGAGCACTCCCTCTGCCCCCGCCCCCTTAGGTCATCCCCCCAGGCCGCTGCCCCTGACCACCTGCCTCCCCAGCTCTGCAGGCACAGGAGCGGTGCTGGCAGTCAGAGCGTCCTGGGTACCACCCTGGCATTCGGGTCGCCTGGTCAGCTGACGGCCGGCTCCCCTTTCTCGGGCTTCCCGGGGTGCGGGCTGACCCTCTGGGGTCACACAGATGAACAGCCGGCGTGCCTCTGTGGGTGCGACAGCTGCTTCCCAAGTTCATGAACAAGCCCCCAGCCAACCCCCTCCCGCCTGAGCGTCCTCCTCCAGCCACACCCTGGGCAGCGCGGCGCCCTTCGCACGCGGCGGAGTTGGACACGCTGCTCCACGGCGCTCTGTACGCCCCATCCATTTTGCGGCGATTCGGGGTGGAGGGAACAGTGGCCTGGAGGAGGCCGAGCGCATCCGGAATCTCCCAGCGCCTGGGGGCGGGCGGCCGCCAGACTGTGTGAGTCGGGGTGGGGGACACACGATACCTGTGGAACGAGGTGACGTGGCGGCGCGGAGACACCTGCAGATCTAATCCAGCCCCTCCGGGACTCGCATTTCAAGCCGCGGACTGATAACTCAGCCCGGCGGCAGCGGCCGGCCCGTCACCGTCTTCCCAGAGGCTCAGGGAGCCCCTGTGGACCCCGGCCAAGGAGGGGTGACAGGCGGCCTCCCCCACCTGAGCAGGGGCCCCCATGAAGGAGGCGCTGCACTGGCCTCCCCGGTCCCTCAGCCCCAGGGAGGGACCCAGCGTCCCGGCTCAGCTGTCGGGGGGCTCAGAGTCCCTGCAACAGGCAGAGCTGGGGAGGGGGCTCCCCGCCCGGTCCCCCCACCCAGGCAGGACGATGCTATGGCCGCAGAGATGGGGTGCCGCCCCTGCCCGGCCTCGCCGCCCCCGCAGCCTGCAGACCGCCGTCAGCTGCAAAGTGAGACAATCCGGCGTGACCGGAGGGCAGGCCTTTCTCAGCATCGGGAGCAATTTTCCAACACTCAGCTCCACGGCTCCCACCAAGAAGGGGCTCCGCCATCAAAACCCCGTTGTGCCGCACAAAGCCCGCACCCCGCTCTCCCACGTCCCAGCTTCGGGCCTGGGCTTCCCGGCCCCGTGAAGCGGCCCCGACTTCCAGAACCCTCTCCCCCAGGATCCCTAGGGCATCTGCACCCACAGCCCCCCGTTCCCATCCCGGGAGCCGAGGCCCTGGGGCCACAGGCTGCCCCGAGGACTGACCTGTCCGCCTCCCCCAGCCCGCCTGACGCGGGGAGGCCCGGCCGGCTGGGAGCCCCTCCCCTCGCCCTTTCAGGGAAATGGCTTTCCGGGCCGGGGGTCCGGGGAATTAATTAACCGGACCCCAGAGAGCTGCGCCTGCGCCGGTCACCCGCCTGGCCACACAAAAAGCCACCACGGTGCCGGTGGCCACGGCCCTCCGCAGCTCGCTCTCCTCCGCCCGCGCCTGGAGGGGAAGGCTCCCGGGGCCGAGAGGCAGCGGCTGCCGACGGGGACAACGGGCTCTGCCGGGCAGGGCCGTCCTCGCGAGCACCGCGGATCGATGGGCGTCCAGGCCCGAGTCACGAGGCCGAGCTGGTGGCCACAGAGGCCTGGTCCGAGAGAGAGGCGCTGGGGGCCGGGGAGGGCCGTCCCTGCCCATGCCGCCCACCCTCCTGGGCCGACAAGTATGAGGCCCCTCCGCCTGCCTCTCGGTCAAGGTCAAGCAACCGGAGAGCCGGCCCAGGCACTGCAGGCTGGACGTGGGTCCCTTCCCGCCACAGCACCGGGGGGCCCGGCAGGTGTTTCCTTTCCCACAGTCCTCGGTCCCACGCAGTCACAGAGGCATTGCCAGTGCACCCTAGTCCACACACCTGCACATGCTCACACGCATGCCGCATGCAGTGCGCACACACTTCACATGCCCGCATGTGTGGGAGCACGCAGAGGCCCCGCCCTCAAGCCTGGTTCCCTGCGCTCACATCCCCGGCGGCCCCCGGACACAGCTGGCTGCTGGTCTCTCAGCCCCCGGAACTGCAGCCAGACCTACCCACGCCTCTCAGGACCACTTCCTGGGGTGTTTTACCGTCCCAACCAGGCCTGGGCGTGCCGTGGGGTGGAGCCGGCATCCTGCCTGGCAGCTCCTGAGGAGACCCCCCACCCCCTGGGCCCAACCTCCTGTGTCACCAAACCTGCTACCGAGGCCGCTTGCTGCCCGCGCGGCCCCAGGGCATCAGGACCTGCAGGGAGGACCCCAGCGCCCAGCGGGACATCCTTCCCAGGGTGTCACTGTCCAGGAGGTCGGGGCACCCAGCGGCGTGTTCTTCTGCTCTGAGGTTCTCAGCTGGCACCTCCCGGGCCTGCCGCCATCTCTGTCTACAGTGCCCTTCACCCTGGCCGCCTGGGGTGCCCTCACGTCCCGGGGCAGCAGCATCTCGCGCTGCCTTCCTTCTGGGGGTTCCTTGGTCCTGCCCCGAGCTCCTCACTCGCCTTCTGGGAACACCTGATTCCACAGGGACGGGGCAGCGTGTGTGTGTGTGTGTGTGCGCGCGCGCGCGCGCACATACTCTTTCCAAACACGCACACACACATATGTGCACACAGTGTGAACACACAGGCAGCCCCGTGATGGGCCCCCAGCACCCAAGAAGCCCCGGCTCCCTGCAGCCCATGAACAGGGAGGGCCCCAGGCCAGAGCCTCCCCGGCCCCTGCTGTTTCTAAGGAGGCACACACTGTGTGGCGCTCCCGGGACCCCCGAGCCCCGACCCCTGCCGACAGCGGGCGATTCGGGCTCAGACACGGCCCGAGGACGGCCGGGGCCTCCACCTCCATGGTCAGCCCGCTGTGGGTCGTGCCCGCAGCCCCGGCACACGGCGCATCCCACCGGGCTCTCTGGGCCAAGCGGAGTGCTTTCTGCCCGGAGCTTCCCAGCAGCACCCTCCGGGCCTGGTCGCTGCATCTGTGTGTAAACGCCCTTGAACCTGGGCCCGCCCGAGCAGCCCTCACCGAGGCGGGTGTGGGGAGGGGCCGCCAGGAAGGAGCGCCCTGGGGAGGGGCAGCAGGGAGCTGCTCCCGGGGACCTGCTGGAGACGGGGCGCCCCGGTCTGGGACAGTCCCTCCTGAGGCCACCGAGAAGGACTTGCCGCACCCTCCTCGTGGGTCCCCATCACGCCCCTGCCGTGGAACCCAGACTTGGGCACTGTGGGTGGAGGGGCCGCGGGGACGCAGGGTGGGGTGGCCACAAGGCCGAGACCTGAGGCCGGGGCGGCCAGAAGAGCTGGTGAGCTTCCCGGAAGCCGAGACCTGGATTAGGCGGCAGCCCCGAACCTGCGGCCTCGGGCCGGCCTGCCCGGCTCGGGTGCCCCTGTCCCCTCGGGCACCCCGTCCCCACCGGCCTCTCTCGGGTTGCAGTGGGTGGCGCTGTGGGCCGCGTGTGCACAGACCATCGCGTCGCCCCTTTGTCCTCGGAGCGCCACTCACACGGCAGCCTGATGGAGTATTGATCCCTGAGTGCAAAGTCCGCGTGCCATTAGTCCAGTCTGCTCCCCGGCCGACACAGTCCCCTTGTTTGTCATCGCCTGTCCCGCTGGGTTTGTTTAAGAGCCGGGGCTTTGCTTTATCTGCCATTTTCCAAGCCGACCGCCCTCCCCCCCTGACAGCTCCCCACACACCTCCTTCCCCGATGGGCACTGACCAGCCGTGTTCCCACAGCCTCGGTCCCCACCCGCGGGACAGAGTCTGGAGCTCCGAGACCTTCACACGTCAGCGAGGCCCAGCAAAGCCATGCCATCCTCAGCGAGCGTCTCCCCCCCACCACACCGAGGCCAGCCATGGTCCCCCCACGGGGCGACGGGGGCGGCGCAGAGAGGGACAGCACCTGGCTCAGGGCCACACAGCAGGGAGGGGCCGGCCTGGCTGAGAACCAAATGCCCGAAGCCCACGGGCACGGACAGACACGCTGCCACCCGGCAGGGGCTGGCCGGGGCGGGTGTGACCTGGGAGGGCAGGGCCAGGGCCAGGGGGCAGACGGGGGCTCCTGCCCTCACACCTGGGCCTGCGCTGTACCCTCCGGGACCTCAGCGTCCTGTCTCCCCACCTGGTGTTTGGAACTCTGCTGATTGCTCCCCAGGGCCGTTTCCGGGGCAAACCCGATTTGGGGGTGCCAATAGTGCCTAGTTGGTGCGGTTCTAAGGACAACTGCCGTGGGGTCCCTGTCGGGGTGCCCCCCACACGGCCACTGACTGGCAGCGGGGGGCTAGCTTTCCCTGAGTGTGTGCGAGGGTGAGCTCAGTGCGGGTAGGGGATGAACCCTGATGTCTTACAGCCGCGCCCGGCGCATGTGAAGGCACATCCAGACGCAAGTCGTCCTACCGCCGGGCCGCTTCGCGCTAAAACTCCCCGGCAGGACTGCGGCTCAGAGACAGAGGCCACCAGGAGCGTCGGCGGGCAGAGGACACGCCGCCAGGTCCTGCCCCTCGCGATCTGAGTGGGAAACAAAGGAGGGGGAACTGGGAACGTTCTCAAGTGGCAGCCGCTCCTGGGGCCGGGGCTGAGCTCACACACGTTGGGGACGCAGGGCGGCCCGGACCTGGGCAGGGGCAGCGGCACGCCTGGGACATGGCGGGGTGCCAGCGCGTGGGGGGCTACCTAGTGTGCAGAGACCAGGGATGCTGCTCGACACCCCGCGATGCCCAGGACGAGAAACTTTCCGGAACAGTCGACAGGAGGAGAACCTGGTCACACAGTCCCCTCACTGCTCCCTGCACCTGCTGCCCCGCCTCCTTCCCGACGCGCCTGCGCCCGCCCCCCCGCTCCCTCCGACTCTCCTTGCCACCTGCGCCCTCCCCTGAGCACCCACTGTGTGCAGCCGAGGTCCTGGGCTGGAGGGGCGGCTGAGCAGACCAGCGACCCAGCCTGCTCTCGGCAGGCACCCCTCTTCCTCCCACGGCCCTGGCCCCCCTCTCTGCTCTCCCTCCTCCCTTCACCACGCAGGACCGCGGGAGGCAGATGTCCCCACGCCCAGACCCCCCCACATCTCAGCATCCAGCGGGAATGTGTCCAGTGAGGAACCCAGGCAGGCCCCCGGCACTGGGGGTGCAGCCGTCTGGTAACCCTTTCCTGAGCCTGAGACCAGCAACAGGCGCTGGGCTGAGCCCCCTGCGCTCCGGAGGGTCCCCCGGGTCCCTCCCACCGGGAGGCCCTGCCCGTCATCCCGGTCCCAGAGGAGGGACGGAGGCCCCGGGCTGGCGACGCGCCGTCCTGCCCTCACCTGCCCGGCCCTTCCCGTCCGCGTGCCTTCCCCCCGGGCCGGCAGAGGCAGCTGCCCGCCCCCCGTGGAGGGGTCAGCAGAGAGCAGGGGCCCCGCCTGGAGGAGGCGGTCAGCAGCCCGGCCCCGAGGCTGGGCCCAGCGGCAGGTCGTGAAGTCACCGGGAGCGAAACCAACACCCAGTGGCAGCGCCTGCGAAGGAGGGTGCCCTGAGCCCCGCGCCGGGGGTGTGCTCACAGGCACTCGGTCCCCCGCCCTGTCCGCACGTGGGGGTTCGGTTTCATTTTATTTGAGAAAAACTTTTACTGCAGCCAAATCGGGCTCCTGAGCAGAGAGAAGGCAGGCGCGAGGGCCGGCGGCGGTGTGGGCATCGGCGGAGGATGCCCACCACGGACCCAGCCTTCCTCCGGGGGGCACGGGACCGGCCACAAAAGCACTGCGTCCGCTCCCTCAGCCCTTTGTCGCCCGAGGACACACGCGGTGGCTCCTCCCGGGTCTGGCTAATCCCTCCAAGTGACGCCCGGTCCAACTGTTCCTGGACTCGGACCCTCTCCTACTCCCTCCCGGGCCTCCCAAACGTACAGAGACAGGCGAGACAGCGGAAGGCCCTCCGGCGAGGGCGAGGGCCGGAGTCCGATGGGAGTCCTTCCTGTTTACTCCCCACCAGATAAGGTCTTCATCACGGCCCCCAATTACCCGCCTGACATTTATCAAGGCCGCCGCCCGCGCCCGGCCATCAGCCTCTCTCCCGCCTCCCTCAATGGAAGCTAATTTCGAGAACATGATTTATCTCGCTGGGCGAGCAGCCGTGCGGCCCACCTTTTCAAAGGGCGGGCAGGGGAGTGAATTATCGCGGGCTGGCCGGTGATTGGGTTCCGCGGGGACGGAGAATAGGCAGCAGTGTGTCGCCTGACGTGGCGCTGGGCCTTTTCAGCCCGCGAAGAAGAAAAGATTAGGCCTCTGACGGCGGGGCTGACAGGCGAGCTCAGGGCCGCAGACAAAGGCCGGCACCTGAAAGCCGCCCGAGTCCCCTGGGGGAGGCCCGGCCCACTGCTGCTCCCCACCTCGGTCCTGCCCCCTCTGCCCCCTGTCCCTCGGCCCCTCTATCCCCCATCTCCTCCTCCCCCCTCCCTGCTCTCCTCTTCCCTCCTCCTGCTCCTCGTCCTCCCTTCTCACCCTCCGCCCTCCTCCCCCCACCCCCTCCCTGCTGCCCAGGTCCTGCACGCAGGTCACTGCCTGGCTCTCGCTCTGTGACGAGACTCTGGCTTCCGTGGCCGAGGGAGGGTCCTGTCCACCGTGCCCCCCATCCTAGGGAACATGGAGGCCTGTGCAGACCCCAGAGGGTTCGAAGGCAAAGCCCTTTCTCTCCTCCCCGCTTCCCCTGGGGATGAGGGAGTGTGGGCACAGGGCTGCAGCTGGGCCAGCGAGGCCTGGGGCTGGGGGTGAACACAGCCCAGGTGGCGCCCTCTGGAGGCCAGGACCCCACCGCACAACCGCAGGGGGACACAGCCCCCCAGCCCCTCTGCCCAGCACTCACAGTGGCCTGCTGGGTTCGGGGTCAGAGGTCCCCAGGATGTCCACGCCACGTCCTGGCCAGCCCGCTGTCTGCCATCCACCCAGACAGGCCCCCTCTGCCTCCCAGGCTTCTGACACGGCCCCCAGGAGCCCGGGCGGGGCAAGGCAGGCAGCCGTGCTTGTCCACCGAGGGGCCACATCGGTCTCCATCCGTGGCCCCACACCGTGGCTCCATCCGTGCCCTGGAACCAAGGACCCAGGACGGCCTTGCTTGGAGCGCCGGCTCCCGGCTGAAGCGATGCCACGCCTGCCGCATCCAGAACCTTCTCCTCAGGACCCCAGAACCCACAACTCAGACGCCACAGGAAAGCAAAGAAAATGCACCCCCAGCCAACGTGGCATCCTAACAGAGGCACCCTGTCCCTCTGGGGGTCCATCCGCAGGGCTGAGGGAAGGCCTACACCAGGCCCACCGTCGGGACCACTCACATCCGCGCACTCACAGGTCAAGAGCGGGGGCCCCCACTCCTACGGCGTAGGCCTGGGCTGCTGGGAAGAGGGGTGATGTGGGGGGCAGGGCCAGGAGCAGGGAGATCCTGCCTCCTGGTTCCCACCCCGGCTCCCAGCACAAAGCCTTCCCCTGAGAGCCCACGGGGTGTCCTGGAGCTCCTGTCCCTCCCCCACCCGCCGCCCCAGGGACCTGGCCCAGGAGGCCCTGGGAATCGGGGACCCACAGGGCAGGCCCAGCCAGAGTAAGTGAGTGAGCACAGCCCCTGCTTCAGAGAAATCCGTCGTGGTCTCCAAGGACCGGTCTTCCTGCGGGGCTCCCAGGACACCCCCAGCACCGCCCCGTCTGCATGCCAGCCCCAGGCCACACAGAGTCCTCCCTCCCCACCCCTCCCCCCAGAAACTGCCTCCTGGAGCCCTGAGTGCCGTGCTGGGGGTCACCAGGATGGCTGGAGACCTCGGGGTTCCCAGGCGAGACTGAGCTGCCAGTGTTGAGACGAGGGCCCCTCCCCCTTCGCTAAGCAGCCCTAGGCTCTCCTTCTCCCTGGTCCCCAATGCTCGGCGGCTCCGGGGGCAGAGCTCTCCTGGCGGGAGCAGCCGGAAGAGGCCGGATCGACGAGGGAACAGAGCCTCGTGTCACTGGCACACACGTGGGCTCCAGCGGGGCCCTGGCCCGGAGTCAGGCACTCCCAATGCACAGGCTGCCCCTGCCCGCCCAGCCCCACGCCCCAGAGCGGTCAGCCGCGCCCTCCCGGCCGAGCCTCCGCCTGCCTGGGCGTGGGGTCACCATGAGTGAAGAACCTGCCCCGGGGGCTCCTCACACAACAATGCGTGCAGGTCATCCCCGTGTCCCCTCGCAGCGCTGCGCCCCTCCTCGCCCCGCCCCTTCCCGGGAGAGGCGGGCTGCGTCTGTGTCTGGAAGGGGTGATGCCACCGTCCTGTGGCCCAGGGCCAGTTTCCAGGACAGATGTGCTCCCCCCCCCCCGCCCATAACACGCCAGCCACTGGTCAGGTGCTTGTGTGGCATGTGAGGCAGCACCCCATAACGCAGGGTCAGCTCCTGCGCCCCCGACTTCCTGTGATGGATCCGACGCTGGTCGTGGACGGCCACGGTCGCTGCCCCACGTGAAGCCGCTGCCTTATCACTGGGCAGTTCGTCCTTGGCCACAGCCTGGTCCAAGGCCTGGGATGCCTCACGGGGCCAAGTCCGAGGCGGTTATGAAAAGACCCTGATGTCCAGGGGCACGGGGGCGGGGGGGGGCCATTTCAGCATCTGTTTGGGGAGCCACGCTGAGCGCTGGCACCGAGGGGGCAGGAATCCATGGCCGCGTCCCCGGGGGCGATACGGACGTGGCTGCTCCCGGATGGTGCCATCGCTGGGCTCGCGGTAAAATATGAACAATAAAAACACAGGGTGCCGTCCTCAGCATCCAGCCTCCTCCAGGCCGGCAGCCCCCGCACCTGCTGAATCGCCCACAGCAGCCCCAGGACAAGGAGAACCTGCCGAGCCCAGACAGAGGGCCCCCCAGCCTTTTAGGGCGGCACACAGCTCACACCCCTGTGCCAACATAGGCACCTTTGTCTTCTGCTCTTTCCTATCCTTTTAAACACATTTTATTGGTTTCAGAGAGGAAGGGAGACGGAGAGAGAGAACCACTGATTGTCTGCCTCCTGCACGCCCCCCACTGGGGATGGAGCCCGCAACCCGGGCAAGTGCCCTGACCGGGAATCGAACCCTGACCTCCTGGTTCACAGGGCGACGCTCACCACTGAGCCACGCCGGCCGGGCAGATTCTCTTTTACGTGTTACTGCCCTTTCGTGACAACCCGTGGTGCCGACCTTCCTGTTCAAACCCCCTCTCCTCCAGAAGGAAGCTGGCCCTGGGCCTGGCCCAGCCTCAGGGCAGCTCCGCCTGTCACCATCTCTACATCTCGCAGGGTTGTGGGCACAGTGCTCTGCCCCGGGGCATGGCCCAGACAGGGCTGGAGGCGTGGCCTGGGCAGGGCTGGGGGCGTGGCCCGGGCAGGGCTGGGGGCGTGGCCCGGGCAGGGCTGGCTGCCCGTAGCCCAGGGGGTTTGCACTGGAGGCCCCTCAGTCTCTAGACGTGAAAGTACAGAGTGAGGCTGTGCAGACACAGGGTTCAAGCCCCCTGGGCCTCGCTCCCCTCGCCCGCCCTCTCTGGGCCTGGCCAGTGCCCGGCCCCGTGTAGACTCCCGGGCACGTGCCTGTCACTAGCTTCCCGGGGTCTTTGAGACACCTGCACCCGGGGCTGAGCGTCTGCCCAGGCGAGGACCAGCTGACTCACCAATGAGAAGGGACGGGGGACCCCGACACAGAGACTCCCGCGTTCAGGACTCGGCTGCAGGGTTCCCGGGGCCGTCTCAGACCCCAGAGACCAGCACCGCACCCCACACCCCCAGCTGGAGGCAGGCTCCCCACAGGGGCATAAAATAGCGTCCGATCCCTGCCTCACGCCGTCCACACGCACTCACCACAGGGACTGCAGGGTCTAGAGATGGACACGGAGCTTCCAGAGTCCAAGGAGGAGGCGGAGGACGAAAGAAAAGACGGTCGATCCGAGCGCCACTGCTCCCTCCCTCCGTCCTTCCAGCGTGAGAGTTCCGCTCGTGCTGAGGGCTGTGCCCCGAGCAAGGACAGAGCTCGGTGGGTGTGGGGCAGGGTTCCTGACACAGGCGACCACGCGGGCTGGGCCACTGCCCAGCGATCCCATCTTTCCCCCCCACCTCCCGGGGCCCCCTGTCCCCCTGCAGGGCGGGGGGGGGCGGGCACAGGCAATCTGCTCACAACCTCCCAGGAAAGCCCGGCCCCAGCTGGCCACACAGAGTGGCCACAGGGCCTGGCACCTGGCTGATGTCTGGGGATGGAGGGTGAGCGGAGACCCCGGGGCCCGGCCCGGAGGAGGCGCCTGGGGTTTGGACGCAGAGGCCCCGGGATCGTGTGTGTCCCCGATGAGGAAGGCGGTTCTGCTGTCCGTCCGGCGGGAGAGCCATGGGGGTGGAAAGCCGCCCGGGCCCTTCCCGTAAGGATCCTGACCCGCTGCCGGGTCAGCCCAGCACCGCCTGCCCCATCCGGGAAATGGGCGCAGACCGAGGAGCGATCGGCACGCATTGGCGTGTGGGTGCCACTCGGAGGTGCCGCTCGGACCCGCGGGCTCCCGTCGGGGTGAGTGATACAGACGTAGAGGATTGCGGTGTTTACACTGGAATTAGCGGAGCCAACTGACACCAGAGCTGCTGGCCTCAAACCTGAGCCGTATCCGCCCTCAGGCGCCGCCAACCACCTGGGCTCCGGGGCCGAGCACGGTGTCCACCGAGCAACCTTGATGGTCGGAGCTGCCTCCCCCACACACACACACCCCGCGGCCACACTGCGGCAGCCCCCAGACAGGCGTCACCCGACCCTCCGACCGACCGGGGCAGGAACACAGGTCTCCCCCTCTGCTTCCTGTGGCCGGGCTGGCCCCACCTACAGGCTCAGCTCTCAGGGCCCACACCTGCCCGCAGGCGGCAGTGCCCGCGGAGCCAGGGCCGCCACATCGGGCCTGCAGGCGCACCCTCCCTCGTCCAGGGGGGCTGGTTCCACAATAGCGGTGCCTCCCGCGTGGCCCAAAGGCCCGCCAGGCCCCCTCCTCTCTGCGCGGGCCCCCCTGGTCAGGACAGACAGCTGGGGTGTCCTCCCTTCCCGCACACACCTGCACCCCCTCAGCTGCTCCTGCCAGCGCTGCCCCCCCAGCAGGGCCCCTCCCTGGCGCCCCCGGGCCTTCTGTGCTGAAGTGGGTGAGCTCTGACTCGCAGGACGGCTCACGTTACCCAGAGATGCTCTCTGTGGCTTCTCGTCACCCCAGCAAAGCCGGTGGGTCCCCTCCCCCGGCCCCTCCCGCACCCGACACACCAGGTTCTCAAACCTCAGGGCCTCGCCCTGCGCCCTTGGGCACCCGTCCGCCTTCTCTTGCCCGAGTCTCTGCTCAGGCCCCACACTGGATCTCACCCCACCCGTGTCCCCAGAACCCAGGCGCGCCCTGCCCAGGCCTGGTCACCTGCACCCCACACACGGCCCCTTCGGCTGGCAGCTACTCCCGAGGCCGTTCCCCCTGCACCCCATGCCCACCCCAGGAGGGCTCCCCGTGCCCTGCTGTGAGTGTGTGCCCCGAAAGTGCAGGAGGGGCGGCTCATAGCCCCCCCCCCCCAATAGACGGGTCCTGCCCCTGAGCCGGGCTAGGGGCTGGGCCAACCTTGCAGGACCCCTCCCCATGGCAAGGGGGACAGAATGACCCCCACACACAGGGGAGGGGCTTCCAGGGCCCTTCTCCGGTCCCTGACCCCCCCCCCCCGGACCTTCTGTGGCAGCTTGGCCGGGCACCCGGGCACCCTGGGCACCTCCCCACAGAGGAGGGGAAGGGTGGGCATGAGCAGGAGTGGCAGCCTGGCCCCTCTCGGGGAGGGAGCCGCAGCCGCCCTCTCGAGGGGCTAATTAGCATGCCGCTTGTGGGCGAGCGGGAAAGTAATTAGGGGCTGAGCGCCCAGGAATGCATTCTGCAGGTTACCATAGGAATCAGCACGCCTATTCATCGCGGTCATGAGGAAGGGATTGGGGACAGGCTGCGGGCACCCGAACAAAGCCCGCATCGCTCCTTAACCCTTTGGGGTCCAGACTGGTGCCCGAGAGAGAGAAGGCCAAGCACCCTGTCCCCCCGAGCTCCCAGCAGAGTCCCCTAAGCGGCCACTCAGGCGCCGCCCCCATCTCTGAACAGAGAGTGGGAAGAGGGGGTTTAGGCGGGAGGTGAGCTGCCCTGGCAGGGCCACGGAGGGGGCAGGGCGGCCACAGGGCCCAGGGCACCTATGCCCCCCGGGGCAGGGCAGGCCTGCAGGCCGGGCCGGGAAGCCAGGGGCTGGAAGGGGGCCTCGCCGGGATGGGGCCCAGGACCCAACACAGGCCCCGGGACGCTGGTCCCCTCCCTCCTGGGAGGGCAGCTGTGGCCCAGGCTGGCCGCCCGCCACTCTGTGCTGCAGGCGGGAGCGGGGGGCTGGCTACCTGGGTGCCGAGCACCCGACTTCCTGCCCGCCACTCTGAGCCCATGGCCGGTGCCAGTGTCCAGCACAGTCTGTCCCGCCCGGCCCTGCCCTCCCAGAGCCAGCCCCTCCCGGTCACCACGGACCTGCGCCTCCTCCCTGAGCCGGACTGAGTGCCTCTGGGGCCGGGAGACACGGAAAGCCACCGCTGCCCTGGGTCACGGCTCTGCCGGCG